>CM045760.1:103445654-104645654 GCA_025200525.1 Camellia lanceoleosa
TTTGACTTAGTTTTCAAACTGCGAGTCGCGTGTTAGTTCCGTAAGTTTCCACAACTTGAATTGGTCGCTCCCGAGATGTTTGAGGTGTTCCCCGGGCCTTCTCGTGACTGTTACACGATTTTGGCCCCCAACGGTCTATTTTCAAGCTTAAGTGTGACAAAAGTGCATTTTTCGACTAAGTTTTCAAACCGGAAGTCCCGTACTAGTTTCGTAAGTTTCCCCAAGCCATCTTGTGACTGTTACACGAACTTGGCACCCGATAGCCAATTTTCAAGTGGAAATGTGAAAAATGTGCCTTTTTTGATGTAGTTTTCATATCAGAATTCAAGTGCTAATTCCGTAAGTTTCTACAACTTATGTTGGTCCCTCTCGAGGTGTTGGAGGTTTTTCCCGGGCCTTCTCATGACAGTTACACGATTTTAGCCCCCGATGACCTATTTTCAAGCTTAAGTGTTGGAAAAATGTATTTTTTGACTTAGTTTTCAAACCGGGAGTCTCATGCTAGTTCCGTAAGTTTCCACAACTTAAATTGGTCCTTCCTGAGGTGTTAATGTTTTCCTCGGGCTTTCTCGTGACTGTTACATGATTTTGGCCACCGATAGCCAATTTTCAAGCTCAAGTCTGAAAAAAATGCCTTTTTCAACTTAGTATTCAGACTGGAAGTCCCGTGCTAGTTCTTTGAGTTTTGAAAACTTACATTGGTCCCTCCCAAAGCGTTTGATGTGTTCCCTGGTCCTTCTCGTGACTGTTACACGATTATGTCCCCCGATGGCCTATTTTCAAGCTTAAGTGTTCGAAAAGTGCCTTTTTCGACTTAGTTTTCAAATTAGAAGTCCCGTGATAATTCCGTAAGTTTTCACAACTTACATTGGTCCCCCCGAGGTGCTTGAGGTGTTCCTCGGGCCTTTTCGTGACTGTTACACGATTTTGGCCTCCGATGGCCTATTTTCAAGTTTAAATGTGAAAAAAGTGCATTTCTTGTCTTAGTTTTCAAACTGGGGGTCTCGTGTTAGTTTCGTAAGTTTCCACAACTTACATTGGATCCTACCCAGGTATTTGAGGCATTCCCCGGTTCTTCTCGTAACTGTTACACGATTTTGGCCCCCCGATGGCCTATTTCCAAGTTTAAGTGTGAAAAAAGTGTCTTTTTCGATTTAGTTTTCAAACCGGAAGTCCCGTGCTAGTTCTATAAGTTTTCACAACCCACGTTGGTCCCTCCTAAGGTGTTGGAGGTGTTCCGCGGGCTTTCTCTTGACTGTTACACGATTTTGGCCTCCGATGGCCTATTTTCAAACTTAAGTGTTTGGAAAGTGAATTTTTTGACTTAGTTTTCAAATTGGGAGTCCCGTGCGAGTTCTGTAAGTTTCCACAACTTACATTGGTCACTCTTGAAGTGTTTGAGGTGTTCCTCGGGCCTTCTCGTGACTGTTACACAATTTTGGCCCCCGATAGCCAATTTTCAAGCTTAAGTGTGCAAAAAGTGCCTTTTTCGACTTAGTTCTCATTCCGGAAGTCCCGTGTTAGTTTCGTAAGTTTCCACAATTTACGTTGTTGGAGGTGTTCCGCGGGCCTTCTCTCGACTGTTACACGATTTTCACCTCCGATGGCCTATTTTCAAACTTAACTGTTTGGAAAGTGAATTTTTTGACTTAGTTTTCACACCGGGAGTCTCATGCAACTTCCGTAAGTTTCCACAACTTACGTTAGTCCCTCCTGAGGTGTTTGAGGTGTTCCCCCGGGCCTTCTCTTGACTGTTACACGATTTTAGCCCCCGATAGCCTATTTTCAAGCTTAAGTGTGAAAAAGTGCATTTTTCGACTTAGTTTTCAAACCGGGAGTTCCGTACTAGTTTTATAAATTTCCACAACTTACATTGGTCTCTCCTGAGGCGTTGCAGGTGATCACCAGCCCTTCTCGTGACTGTTACACGATTTTGGCTCCCGATGGCCTATTTTCAAGCTTAAGTGTGGAAAAGTGTTTTTTTGGACTTAGTTTTCAAACTGGAAGTTCCGTGTTAGTTCCGTAAGTTTTCACAACTTACATTGGTCCCTCCCGAGGTGTTTGAGCTATTCCCCTGGCCTTCTCTTCACTATTACATGATTTTGGGCCCCAATGGCGTATTTTCAAGCTTAAGTGTGAAAAAAGTGCTTTTTTGGACTTAGTTTTTAAACTACGAGCCTCATGCAAATTCCATAAGTTTCCATAACTTACACATTTCCCTCCCAAGGTGTTTGAGGTGTTCCCCAGCTCTTCTCGTGACTGTTACACGATTTTGTGCCCCGATGGCCTATTTTCAAGTTTAAATGTGAAAAAAATGCCTTTTTGGACTTAGTTTCCAAACCGGAAGTTCCGTGCTAATTCCGTAAGTTTTCACAACTTACGTTGGTTGGTCCCTCCCGAGGTATTGGAGGTGTTCGCAAGGCCTTCTCGTTAATGTCACACGATTTTGGCCCCCGATGGCCTATTTTCAAGCTTAAGTTTTTGAAAAGTGCATTTTTTTACTTAGTTTTCAAACCAGGAGTTTCCGTGCTAGTTCTGTAAGTTTCTTCAACTTAAATTGGTCCCCATCGAGATGTTTGAGGTGTTCCCGAGACTTCTCGTGACTGTTACACGATTTTGGCCCCCCGACGACTTATTTTCAAGCTTAAGTGTGAAGAAAGTGACTTTTTCAACTTAGTTTTCAAACCGGAAGTCTCGTGCTAGTTCCGTAAGATTCCATTACTTACATTGGTCCCTCTTGAGGTGTTTGATGTGTTCCCCGGGCCTTTTTGTGACTGTTACACGATTTTGGCTCCCGATGGCCGATTTTCAAGCTTATGTGTGAGAAAAGTGTCTTTTTGGACTATGTTTTCAAACCGGGAGTTCCGTGCTAATTCCTTAAGTTTTTATAAATTACGTTGGTCCCTCCCGAGTTGTTCAAGGTGTTCCCCGGGCTTTCTCGTGACTGTTACACGATTTTGACCCCCGATGGCCTATTTTCAGTTGGAAAAGTGCATTTTTGACTTAGTTTCAAACCGTGAGTCCCGTGATAGTTCCGTCAGTTTCCACAATTTGAATTGGTCCCTCCCAAGATGTTTGAGGTGTTCTCCGGGACTTCTCGTGACTGTTACACGATTTTGGCCCCCCAACGGCCTATTTTCAAGCTTAAGTGTGATAAAAGTGTCTTTTTCGACTAAGTTTTCAAACCGGAAGTCCCGTGCAAGTTTCGTAAATTTCCAAAACTTACATTGGACCCTCTGGAGATGTTTGATGTGGTCCCCTGGACATCTCGTGGCTGTAAACGATTTTGGCCTGCGATGGCCTATTTTTAAGATTAAGTGTGAGAAAAGTGCCTTTTTGGACTTAGTTTTCAAACCGGGAGTCCCGTGCTAGTTCTGTAAGTTTCCAAAACTTACATTGGTCCCTCCCGAGGTGTTTGAGATGTTGCCCGGGCCATCCCGTGACTGTTACACTATTTTGGCACCCTCGCCTATTTTTAAGCTTAAGTTTGAAAAAAGTGCATTTTTTGACTTAGTTTTCAAACTGGGAGTCCCGTGCTACTTCTGTAAGTTTCCACAATTTACATTGGTCCCTCCCGAGGTGTTTGAGGTATTCCCCAGGCCTTCTCATGACTTTTACACGATTGTCTCCCGATGGCCTATTTTCAAGCTTAAGTGTGAAAAAAGTGCTTTTTCCACTTAGTTTTCATAGCAGAATTTCCGTGCTAGTTCCGTAAGTTTTCATCACTTACGTTGGTCCCTCTCGAGGTGTTGGAGGTGTTCCCCGGGCCTTCACGTAACTGTTACACGATTTTGGCCCCCGATGGCATATTTTCAAGCTTAAGTGTTTGAAAAGTGCATTTTTTGACTTAGTTTTCAAACCGGGAGTCCCGTGCGACTTCTGTAATTTTCCACAACTTACATTTTTCCTTCCTGAGGTGTTTGATGTTTTCCTCGGGTCTTCTCGTGACTGTTACACAATTTTGACCCCCAATGGCCTATTTTCAACCTTAAATATGAAAAAAGTGCCTTTTTCGACTTTGTATTCAAACCGGAAGTCCCGTGCCAATTCCGTAAGTTTTGAAAACTTACGTTGGTTCCTACTAAGGTGTTGGAGGTGTTCTTCGGGCGTTCTTCTAAATGTTACACGATTTTGGTCCGCGATGTCCTATTTTCAAGCTAAAGTGTTCGAAAAGTGCCTTTTTCGACATAGTTTTAAAACCAGAAGTCCCGCGATAGTTCCGTAAGTTTCCACAACTTACATTGGTCCCCCCCCGAGTTGTTTGATGTGTTCCCCCGGCCTTCTCGTGACTGTTAGACGTTTTTGACCCCCGACGGCCTATTTTCAAGCTTAAGTGTGAATAAAGTGCCTTTTTTCAAACCGGAAGTCCCATGCTAGTTCCGTACGTTTCCAAAACTTACGTTGGTCCCTCCCGAGGTGTTGGAGGTGTTCCCCGGGTCTTCTCGGGATTGTTACACGATCTTGGCCCCCGAAGGTCTTTTTCCAAGCATAAGTGTTAGAAAAGTGCATTTTTTGACATAGTTTTCAAACCGGGAGTCCCGTGCTAGTTCCGTAATTTTTTACAACTTACATTGGTCCATCCAGAGGTGTTTGATGTGTTTCCCGGGAGTTCTCATGACTGTTACACGATTTTGGCCCCCGATGGCCTATTTTCAAGCTTAAGTGTGAGAAAGTGCCTTTTTGGACTTAGTTTTCAAACCACAAGTCCCTTGCTAGTTCCGTAAGTTTTCAAAACTTACATTGGTCCCCCCCGAGGTATTTGAGGCGTTCCCCTGTCCTTTTCGTGACTGTTACACGATTTTGGCCCCCAATGGCCTATTTTCAAGCTTAAATGTGAAAAAAAGTGTATTTTTTTAACTTAGTTTTCAAACTGGAAGTCCCGTGCTAGTTCCCCAAGTTTCCATAACATACCAACCCTCCCGAGGTTTTTGAGTCGTTCCTCCAACCTTCTCGTGACTGTTTGACATTTTGGGCACCTCGATGGCCTATTTTCAAGCTTAAGTGTGAATGAAGTGCCTTTTTCGACTTAGTTTTCAAATCGGAAGTCCTGTCTTAGTTTCGTATGTTTCCACAACTTGCGTTAGTCCCTCTCGAGGTGTTGGAGGTGTTCCCCGGGCCTTCTCAGGACTGTTACATGATTTTGACCCCCGATGGCCTATTTTCAAGCTTGAGTGCTAGAAAAGTGCATTTTTTGACATAGTTTTCAAACCGGGAGTCCCGTACTAGTTCCTAAGTGTACACAACTCATATTGGTGCCTCCCGAGGTGTTGGAGGTGTTCCCCGGGCCTTCTCGTGAATGTTACACGACTTTGGCCTCCGATGGCCTATTTTCAATTTTACGTATTCAAAAAGTACATTTTTTCACTTAGTTTTCAAAGCGCGAGTCCCGTGTTAGTTCCGTAAGTTTCCACAAGTTGAATTGGTCCCTCCCGAGATGTTTGAGGTGTACCCCAGGCTTTCTCGTGACTGTTACATGATTTTGGCCCCCAACGCCTATTGTCAAAGTTTGACAAAAGTGCCCTTTTCGACTATGTTTTCAAACCGGAAGTCCTGTGCAAGTTCCGTAAGTTTTCACAACTTACATTGGACCCGCCGGAGGTGTTTGATGTTTTCCTTTCTCGTGACTGTTACACAATTTTGGCACCCGATGGCCTATTTTCAAGATTACGTGTGAGAAAAGTGGCTTTTTGGACTTAGTTTTCAAACCGAGTCCTGCTATAGTTCCGTAAGTTTAGACAACTTATATTTGACCCTCCCGAGGCGTTTGATGTGCTGCCCAATCCTTCTTGTGACTGTTACCCGATTTTGCCCTATTTTCAGCCTTAAGTGAGAGAAAAGTGTCTTTTTGGACTTAGATTTCAAACTGCGAGTCCCGTGATAGTAAGGTAAGTTTTAACAACTTAAATTGGTCCCTTCTAAGGTGTTTGAGGGGATTCCCCGGCCATCTCGAGACTGTTACATGAGCTTGGCACCCGATGGCTAATTTTCAAGCTTAAGTGTCAAAAAAGTGCAATTTTTGACTTAGCTTTCGAACCGGGAGTCCCGTGCTACTTCCGTAAGTTTCCATAACTTACATTGGTCCATCCCAAAGTGTTTGAGGTGTTCGCCGGGCCTTCTCGTGACTGTTACACGATTTTGGTCCGCGAAGGCCTATTTTCAAGCTTAAGTGTGAAAAAGTGCATTTTTTGAGTTAGTTTTCAAACCGTGAGTCTCGTGCCAGTTCTGAAAGTTTGCACAACGTACATTGGCCACTCCTCCGGTGTTTGAGGCATTCCTGATCTTTCTTATGACTGTTACACGATTTTGGCACTCGATGGACTATTTTTAAACTTAAGTGTGAAAAAAGTGTCTTTTTCGACTTAGTTTCCAAACCGGAAGTCCCGTGCTAGTACCGTAAGTTTTCACAACTCAAGTTGGTCCCGCCCGAGGTGTTTGAGGTTTTCCTAGGGCCTTCTTGTGACTGTTACACGATTTTGGTGCCCGATGGCCTCTTTTCAAGCTTAAATGCTAGAAAAGTGTATTATCTGACTCAGTTTTCAAACCGCGAGTCTCGTGCTTGTTCCGGAAGTTTCAACAACTTACATTGGTCCCTCCCAAGGTGTTCGAGGTATTCCACGGTCCTTCTCGTGACTGCTACACAATTTTGGCCACCGATGACCTATTTTCAATCTTAATTGTGAAAAAAGTGTCCTTTTCGACTTAGTATTCAAAGCGGAATTTCCGTTCTAGTTCCGTAACTTTCGACAACTTATATTGGTCCCTCCGGAGGTGTCTGAGCTGTTTCCCGGGCCTTCTCGTGACTGTTACACGATTTTGGCCCCCGATGGCCTATATTCAAGCTTAAGTGTGAAAAAAATGCATTTTTGGACTTAGTTTTCAAACCAGGAGCCCCGTGCTAATTCCGTAAGTTTAGACAACTTACATTGGACCCTCTCGAGGTGTTTGATGTGTTGCCCAGGCCTTCTCGTGACAGTTACCCGATTTTTGCCCCCAATTTTGGCCTATTTTCATTTTTAAGTGTGAGAAAAGTGTCTTTTTGGACTTAGTTTTCAAACCAGGAATCCCGTGATAGTTCTGTAAGTTTCCACAAGTTAAATTGGTCCATTCTAAGGTGTTTGAGGGTTCACCCGCCCATCTCGTGACTGTTACACGACATTAGCACCCGATGGCTAATTTTCAAGCTTACGTGTAAAAAAAGTGCAATTTTTGACTTAGTTTTCGAACCAGGAGTCCCGTGCTACTTCCATAAGTTTCTACAACTTACATTGGTCCCTCCCGAGGTGTTTGAGGCGTTCCCCGGGCTTTCTCATGACTGTTACACGATTTTGGTCCCCAATGGCCCATTTTCAAGCTTAAGTGTAAAAAATACATTTTTTGAGTTAGTTTTCAAATCGTGAGTCCCGTGCCAATTCCGGAAGTTTGCACAACGTACATTGGCCACTCCTACGGTGTTTGAGGCATTCCCGATCCTTCTCGTGCCTGTTTCACGATTTTGGCACCCGATGGACCATTTTTAAACTTAAGTGTGAAAAAAGTGTCTTTTTCGACTTAGTTCTCAAACCGGAAGTCCCGTGCTAATACCGTAAGTTTTCACAACTCACGTTGGTCCCGCCCGAGGTGTTTGAGGTTTTCCTAGGGCCTTATCGTGACTGTTACACGATTTTGGTGCCCGATAGCCTCTTTTTAAGCTTAAGTGTTAGAAAAGTGCATTTTTTGACTTAGTTTTCAAACCGCGAGTCCCGTGCCTGTTCCGGAAGTTTCCACAACTTACATTGGTCCCTCCCAACGTGTTTAAGGTATTCCACGGTCCTTCTCGTGATTGTTACACAATTTTGGCCACCGATGGCCTATTTTCAAGCTTAATTGTGAAAAAAGTGTCCTTTTCGACTTAGTATTTAAAGCGGAAGTCCCGTTCCAGTTCCGTAAGTTTCCGCAACTTACAATGTTCCCTCCCGAGGTGTCTGAGTTGTTTGCGGTGCCTTCTCGTGACTGTTGCACGATTTTGGCCCCCGATGGCCTATATTCAAGCTTAAGTGTGAAAAAAGTGCATTTTTGGACTTAGTTTTCAAACCGGGAGTCCCGTGCTAGTTCCGTAAGTTTAGACAACTTACATTGCCCCTCGAGGTGTTTGATGTGTTGCCCAAGCCTTCTCGTGACAGTTACCCGATTTTGGCCCCCAATTTTGGCCTATTTTCATTCTTAAGTGTGAGAAAAGTGTCTTTTTGGACTTAGTTTTCAAACCAGGAATCCCGTGATAGTTCTGTAAGTTTCCATAACTTAAATTGGTCCCTTCTAAGGTGTTTGAGGGGTTCCTCCGGCCACATCTCGTGACTGTTACACGACATTGGCACCCGATGGCTAATTTTCAAGCTTAAGTATAAAAAAAAATGCAATTTTTGACTTAGTTTTCGAACCAAGAGTCCCGTGCTACTTCCGTAAGTTTCCACAACTTACATTGGTCCCTAATGAGGTGTCTGAGCTGTTTCCCGGGCCTTCTCGTGACTGTTACACGATTTTGGCCCCCGATGGCCTATATTCAAGCTTAAGTGTGAAAAAAGTGCATTTTTTGACTTAGTTTTCAAACCGGAAGTCCCGTCCAAGTTCCGTAAGTTTAGACAACTTACATTGGACCCTCCCGAGGTGTTTGATGTGTTGCCCAGGCCTTCTCGTGACTACCCGATTTTGGACCCCAATTTTGTCGTATTTTCATTCTTAAGTGCGAGAAAAGTGTCTTTTGGACTTAGTTTTCAAACAAGGAATCCCGTGATAGTTCTGTAAGTTTCCATAACTTAAATTGGTCCCTTCTAAGGTGTTTAAGGGGTTCCCCCGGCCACATCTCATGACTGTTACACGACATTGGCACCCGATGGCTAATTTTCAAGATTAAGTGTAAAAAAAGTGCAATTTTTGACTTAGTTTTCGAACCAGGAGTCCCGTGCTACTTCCGTAAGTTTCGACAACTTACATTGGCCCCTTCCGTGGTGTTTTAGGCGTTTCCCGGGCCTTCTCGTGACTGTTACACGATTTTGGTCCCCGATGGACCATTTTCAAGCTTAAGTGTAAAAAATGCATTTTTTGAGTTAGTTTTCAAACCGTGAGTCACGTGCCAATTCCAGAAGTTTACACAACGTACATGGGCCACTCCTGCTGTGTTTGAGGCATTCCCGATCCTTCTCGTGACTGTTACACGATTTTGGCACCCGATGGACTATTTTTAAACTTAAATGCGAAAAAAGTGTCTTTTTCGACTTAGTTTTCAAACCGAAAGTCCCGTGCTAGTACCGTAATTTTTCACAACTCACATTGGTCCCGGCCGAGATGTTTGAGGTTTTCCTAGGGCCTTCTCGTGACTGTTACACGATTTTGGTGCCCAATGGCCTATTTTTAAGCTTAATTGTTAGAAAAGTGCATTTTTGTTACTTAGTTTTCAAACCGCGAGTCCTGTGCTTGTTCCGGAAGTTTTCAGAACTTACATTGGTCCTCCCAAGGTGTTTGAGGTGTTTCCCGGGCCTTCTCGTGACTGTTACACGATTTTGGCCACCGATGGCCTATATTCAAGCTTAATTGTGAAAAAAGTGCATTTTTGGACTTGGTTTTCAAACTAGGAGTCCCGTGCTAGTTCCGTAAGTTTAGACAACTTACATTGGACCCTCCCGAGGTGTTTGATGTGTTGCCCAGGCCTTCTCGTGACAGTTATCCGATTTTGGTCCCCAATTTTGGCCTATTTTCATCCTTAAGTGTGAGAAAAGTGTCTTTTTGGACTTAGTTTTCAAACCAAGAATCCCGTGATAGTTCTGTAAGTTTCCACAACTTCAATTGGTCCTTCTAAGGTGTTTGAGGGCTTCCCCCGGCCATCTCGTGACTGTTACACGACATTGGCACCCGATGGCTAAGTTCAAAGCTTAAGTGTAAAAAAAGTGCAATTTTTTACTTAGCTTTCGAACCAGGAGTCCTGTGCTACTTCCGTAAGTTTCCCCAACTTACATTGGTCCCCCCCGAGATGTTTGAGGCATTCCCCGGGCCTTCTCGTGAATGTTACATGATCTTGGTCCCCAATGGCCTATTTTCAAGCTTAAGTGTAAAAAATGCATTTTTTGAGTTAGTTTTCAAACCGTGAGTCCCGTGCCAATTGCGGAAGTTTGCACAACGCACATTGGCCACTCCTGCGGTGTTTGAGGCATTCCCGATCCTTCTCGTGACTGTTACACGATTTTGGCACCCGATGGACTATTTTTAAACTTAAGTGTGAAAAAAGTGTCTTTTTCGACTTAGCTTTCAAACCGGAAGTCCCGTGCTAGTACCGCAAGTTTTCAAATCTCACGTTGGTCCCGCCCGAGGTGTTTGAGGTTTTCCTAGGGCCTTCTCGTGACTGTTACACGATTTTGGTGCCCGATGGCCTCTTTTTAAGCTTAAGTGTTAGAAAAGTGTATTTTTTGACTTAGTTTTCAAACCGCGAGTCCCGTGCTTGTTCCGGAAGTTTCCACAACTTATATTGGTCCCTCCCAAGGTGTTTGAGGTATTCTACGGTCCTTCTCGTGACTGTTATACAATTTTGGCCACCGATGGCCTATTTTCAAGCTTAATTGTGAAAAAAGTGTCTTTTTCGACTTAGTATTCAAAGCGGAATTCCTGTTCTAGTTTCGTAAGTTTCCACAACTTACATTGGTCCCTCCCGAGGTGTCTGAGCTGTTTCCCGGGCCTTCTCGTGACTGTTACTCGATTTTGGCCACCGATGGCCTATATTCAAGCTTAAGTGTGAAAAAAGTGTATTTTTGGACTTAGTATTCAAACCAGGAACTCGTGCTAGTTCCGTAAGTCTAGACAACTTACATTCGACCCTCCCAAGGTGTTTGATCTGTTGCCTAGCCCTTCTCGTGACAGTTACCCGATTTTGGCCCCAACTTTGGCCAATTTTCACTCTTAAGTGTGAGAAAAATGTCTTTTTGGACTTAGTTTTCAAACCAGGAATCCCGTGATAGTTCTATAAGTTTCCACAACTTAAATTGATCCCTTCTAAGGTGTTTGAGGGGTTCCCCCGCCCATCTCGTGACTGTTACACGACATTGGCACCCGATGGCTAATTTTCAACCTTAAGTGTTAAAACAGTGCAATTTTTGACTTAGTTTTCGAAGCAGGAGTCCCATGCTACTTCCGTAAGTTACCACAACTTACATTGGTCCCTCCCAAGGTGTTTGAGGCATTCTTCTCATGACTGTTACACGATTTTGGCACACGATGTACTATTTTTAAACTTAAGGGTGAAAAAAGTATCTTTTTCGACTTAGTTTTCAAACCGTAAGTCCCGTGCTAGTACCGTAAGTTTTCAAAACTCACGTTGGTCCCGCCCGAGGTGTTTCAGGTTTTCCTAGGGCCTTCTCGTGACTGGTACACGATTTTGGTGTCAGATGGCCTCTTTTTAAGCTTAAGTGTTAGAAAAGTGCATTTTTTGACTTAGTTTTCAAACCGCGAGTCCCATGCTTGTTCCGGAAGTTTCCACAACTTACATTGGCCCCTTCCAAGGTGTTTGAGGTATTCCACGGTCATTCTCGTGACTGTTACACAATTTTGGCCACCGATGGCCTATTTTCAAGCTCAATTGTGAAAAAATTGTCTTTTTCGACTTAGTATTAAAAGCGGAAGTCCCGTTCTAGTTCCGTAAGTATCCACAACTTACATTGGTCCCTCCCGAGGTGTCTGAGCTGTTTCTCGAGCCTTCTCGTGACTGTTACACGATTTTGGCCCCCGATGGCCTATATTCAAGCTTAAGTGTGAAAAAAGTGCATTTTTGGACTTAGTTTTCAAACCAGGAGTCCCGTGCTAGTTCTGTAAGTTTAGACAACTTACATTGGACCCTCCCGAGGT
The DNA here is from genome assembly GCA_025200525.1 of Camellia lanceoleosa. Taxonomy (NCBI): domain Eukaryota; kingdom Viridiplantae; phylum Streptophyta; class Magnoliopsida; order Ericales; family Theaceae; genus Camellia; species Camellia lanceoleosa. The sequence continues at coordinate 103,457,517 of CM045760.1, forward strand.
ATTTGATGTGCTGCCCAGGACTTCTCGTGACAGTTATCCGATTTTGGCCCCCAATTTTGCCCTATTTCCATTATTAAGTGTCAGAAAAGTGTCTTGTTGGACTTAGTTTTCAAACCAGGAATCCCGTGATAGTTCTGTAAGTTTCCATAACTTAAATTGGTCCCTTCTAAGGTGTTTGAGGGGTTCCCCCGGCCACATCTCGTGACTGTTACACGACATTGGCACCCGATGGCTAATTTTCAAGCTTAAGGGTAAAAAAAGTGCAATTTTTGACTTAGTTTTCGAACCAGGAGTACCGTGCTACTTCCGTAAGTTTCCACAACTTACATTGGTCCCTCCCGAGGTGCTTGAGGCGTTCCACGGGCCTTCTCGTGACTATTACACGATTTTAGTCCCCAATGGCCCATTTTCAAGCTTAAGTGTAACAAATGGATTTTTTGAGTTAGTTTTCAAACCGTGAGTCCCGTGCCAATTTTGGAAGTTTACACAACGTACATTGCCCACTGCATGTTTGAGGCATTCCCGATCCTTCTCGCTAGTCGTTACACGATTTTGGCACACGATGGACTATTTTTAAACTTAAGTGTGAAAAAAGTGTCTTTTTCGACTTAGTTTTCAAACTAGAAGTCCCGTGCGAGTACAGTAATTTTTCACAACTCACGTTGGTCCCGTCCGAGGTGTTTGAGGTTTTCCTAGGGCCTTCTCGTGACTGTTACACAAATTTGGGCCCGATGGCCTCTTTTTAAGCATAAGTGTTAGAAAAGCGCATTTTTTGACTTAGCTTTCAAACCGCGAGTCCCGTGCTTGTTCCGGAAATTTCCACAACTTACATTGGTCCCTCCTAAGGTGTTTGAGGTATTCCACGGTCCTTCTCGTGACTGTTACACGATTTTGGCCACCGATGGCCTATTTTCAAGCTTTAATTATGAAAAAAGTGTCTTTTTCGACTTAGTATTCAAAGCGGAAGTCCCGTTCTACTGCCGTAAGTTTTCACAACTTACATTGGTCCCTCCCGGGGTGTCTGAGCTGTTTCTCGGGCCTTCTCGTGACTGTTACACGACATTGGCACACGATGGCTAATTTTCAAGCTTAACTGTAAAAAAAGTGCAATTTTTGACTTAGTTTTCGAACCAGGAGTCCCGTGCTACTTCCGTAAGTTTCCACAACTTACATTGGTCCCCCCCGAGATGTTTGAGGCGTTCCCTGGGCCTTCTCGTGACTGTTACACGATTTTGGTCCCCGATGGCCTATTTTCAAGATGAAGTGTAAAAAATGCATTTTTTGAGTTAGTTTTCAAACCGTGAGTCCCGTGCCAATTCCGGAAGTTTGCACAACGTACATTGGCCACTCCTGCGGTGTTTAAGGCATTCCCAATCCTTCTCGTGACTGTTACACGATTTTGGCACCCGATGGACTATTTTTAAACTTAAGTGTGAAAAGAGTGTCTTTTTCGACTCAGTTTTCAAACCGAAATTCCCGTGCTAGTACCGTAAGTTTTCAAAACTCACGTTGGTCCCGCCCGAGGTGTGTGAGGTTTTCTTAGGGCCTTCTTGTGGCTGTTACACGATTTTGGTGCCCGATTGCCTCTTTTTAAGCTTAAGTGTTAGAAAAGTGCATTTTTTGACTTAGTTTTCAAACCGTGAGTCCTGTGCTTGTTCCGGAAGTTTCCACAACTTACATTGGTCCCTCCCAAGGTGTTTGAGGTATTCCACGGTCCTTCTCGTGACTGTTATATAATTTTGGCCACCGATGGCCTATTTTCAAGCTTAATTGTGAAAAAAGTGTCTTTTTCGACTTAGTATTCAAAGCGGAATTCCCGTTCTAGTACCGTCAGTTTTCACAACTTACATTGGTCCCTCCCGAGGTGTCTGAGCTGTTTCTCGGGCCTTCTCGTGACTGTTACACGATTTTGGCCTCCGATGGCCTATATTCAAGCTTAAGTGTGAAAAAAGTGCATTTTTGGACTTAGTTTTCAAACCGGGAGTCCAGTGCTAGTTCCGTAAGTTTAGAAAACTTACATTGGACCCTCCTGAGGTGTTTGATGTGTTGCCCAAGCCTTCTCGTGACAGTTACCCGATTTTGGCCCCCCGATTTTGGCCTATTTTCATTTTTCAGTGTGAGAAAAGTGTCTTGTTGGACTTAGTTTTCAAACCAGGAATCCCGTGATAGTTCTGTAAGTTTCCACAACTTAAATTGGTCCGTTCTAAGGTGTTTGAGAGGTTTCCCCGGCCACATCTCGTGACAGTTATACGATATTGGCACCCGATGGCTAATTTTCAAGCTTAAGTGTATAAAAAGTGCAACTTTTGACTTAGTTTTCGAACCAGGAGTCCCGTGCTACTTTCATAAGTTTCCACAACTTACATTGGTCCCTCCCGAGGTGTTTGAGGCGTTCCCCGGGCCTTCTCGGGACTGTTACACGATTTTGGTACCCGATGGCCCATTTTCAAGCTTAAGTATAAAAAATGCATTTTTTGAGTTAGTTTTCAAACCGTGAGTCCCATACTAGTTCTGGAAGTTTACGCAACGTACATTGGCCACTCCTGCGGTGTTTGAGGCATTCCCGATCCTTCTCGTGACTGTTACACGATTTTGGAACCCGATGGCCCATATTCAAGCTTAAGTGTGAAAAAAGTGCATTTTTGGACTTAGTTTTCAAACCAGGAGTCCCATGCTAGTTCCGTAAGTTTAGACAACTTACATTGGACCCTCCCGAGGTGTTTGATGTGTTGCCTAGGCCTTCTCGTGACAGTTATCCGATTTTGGCCCCCCGATTTTGGCCAATTTTCATTCTTAAGTGTGAGAAAAGTGTCTTTTTGGACTTAGTTTTCAAACCGGGAATCCCGTGATAGTTCTGTAAGTTTCCACAACTTAAATTAGTCCCATCTAAGGTGTTTGAGGGGTTCCCCCGGCCATCTCGTGACTGTTACACGAACTTGTAACCCGATGGCCAATTTTCAAGCTTAAGTGTAAAAAAAGTGCAATTTTTGACTTAGTTTTCGAACCAGGAGTACCGTGCTACTTCCGTAAGTTTCCACAACTTACATTGGTCCCTCCCGAGGTGCTTGAGGCGTTCCACGGGCCTTCTTGTGACTATTACACGATTTTGGTCCCCAATGACCCATTTTCAAGCTTAAGTGTAACAAATGCATTTTTTGAGTTAGTTTTCAAACCGTGAGTCCCGTGCCAATTCTGGAAGTTTACACAACGTACATTGCCCACTCCTGCAGTGTTTGAGGCATTTCCGATCCTTCTCGCGACTGTTACACGATTTTGGCACACGATGGACTATTTTTAAACTTAAGTGTGAAAAAAGTGTCTTTTTCGACATAGTTTTCAAACCGGAAGTCCCGTGCTAGTACCGTAATTTTTCACAACTCACGTTGGTCCCGCCCAAGGTGTTTGAGGTTTTCCTAGGGCCTTCTCGTGACTGTTACACAAATTTGGGGCCCGATGCCCTCTTTTTAAGCTTAAGTGTTAGAAAAGTGCATTTTTGTACTTAGTTTTCAAACCGCGAGTCCCGTGCTTGTTCCGGAAGTTTCCACAACTTACATTGGTCCCTCCTAAAGTGTTTGAGGTATTCCACGGTCCTTCTCATAACTGTTACACGATTTTGGCCACCGATGGCCTATTTTCAAGCTTAATTATGAAAAAAGTGCCTTTTTTGACATAGTATTCAAAGCGGAAGTCCTGTTCTACTGCCGTAAGTTTTCACAACTTACATTGGTCCCCACGGGGTGTCTGAGCTGTTTCTCGGGCCTTCTCGTGACTGTTACACGATTTTGGCCACCGATGGCCTATATTCAAGCTTAAGTGTGAAAAAAGTGCATTTTTGGACTTAGTTTTCAAACCGGGAGTCCCGTGCTAGTTCCGTAAGTTTAGAAAACATACATTGGACCCTCCCGAGGTGTTTGATGTGTTGCCCAAGCCTTCTCGTGACAGTTACCCGATTTTGGCCTATTTTCATTTTTAAGTGTGAGAAAAGTGTCTTGTTGGACTTACATTGGTGCCCTCCGAGATGTTTGAGGCGTTCCCCGGGCCTTCTCGTGACTGTTACACGATTTTGGTCCTCGGTGGCCTATTTTCAAGCTGAAGTGTAAAAAATGCATTTTTTGAGTTAGTTTTCAAACCGTGAGTCCCGTGCCAATTCCGGAAGTTTGCACAACGTACATTGGCCACTCCTACGGTGTTTGAGGCATTCCCGATCCTTCTCGTGACTGTTACACGATTTTGGCACCCGATGGACTATTTTTAGACTTAAGTGTGAAAAAAGTGTCTTTTTCGACTTAGTTTTCAAACCGGAAGTCCCGTGCTAGTACCGTAAGTTTTCAAAACTCACGTTGGTCCCGCCCGAGGTGTTTGAGGTTTTACTAGGGCCTTCTCGTGACAGTTACACGATTTTGGAGCTCGATGGCCTATTTTTAAGCTTAAGTGTTAGAAAAGTGCATTTTTTGACTTAGTTTTCCAACCGTGAGTCCCGTGCTTGTTCCGGAAGTTTCCATAACTTACATTGGTCTCTCCCAAGGTGTTTGAGGTATTCCACGGTCCTTCTCGTGACTGTTATACAATTTTGGCCACCGATGGCCTATTTTCAAGCTTAATTGTGAAAAAAGTGTCTTTTTCGACTTAGTATTCAAAGCAGAATTCCCGTTCTAGTTCCGTAAGTTTCCACAACTTACATTGGTCCCTCCCGAGGTGTTTGAGCTGTTTCCCGGGCCTTCTCGTAACTGTTACACGATTTTGGCCTCCGATGGCCTATATTCAAGCTTCAGTGTGAAAAGAGTGCATTTTTGGACTTAGTTTTCAAACCGGGAGTCCCGTGCCAGTTCCATAAGTTTAGAAAACTTACATTGGACCCTCCCGAGGTGTTTGATGTGTTGCCCAAGCCTTCTCGTGACAGTTACCTGATTTTGTCCTATTTTCATTTTTTAGTGTGAGAAAAGTGTCTTGTTGGACTTAGTTTTCAAACCGGGAATCCCGTGATAGTTCTGTAAGTTTCCACAACTTAAATTGGTCCCTTCTAAGGTGTTTGAGGGGTTCCCCCGGCCACATCTCGTGACTGTTATACGATATTGGCACCCGATGGCTAATTTTCAAACTTAAGTGTAAAAAAAGTGCAATTTTTGACTTAGTTTTCGAACCAGGAGTCCCGTGCTACTTCCGTAAGTTTCCACAACTTACATTGGTCCCTCCCGAGGTGTTTGAGGCGTTCCCCGGGCCTTCTCGTGACTGTTACACGATTTTGGTCCCCGAGGCCCATTTTCAAGCTTAAGTGTGAAAAAATTGCATTTTTGGACTTAGTTTTCAAACCAGGAGTCCCGTGCTAGTTCCGTAAGTTTAGACAACTTACATTACACCCTCCCGAGGTGTTTGATGTATTGCCTAGGCCTTCTCGTGACAGTTACCCGATTTTGGCCAATTTTCATTCTTAAGTTTGAGAAAAGTGTCTTTTTGGACTTAGTTTTCAAACCGGGAATCCCGTAATAGTTTTGTAAGTTTCCACAACTTAAATTAGTCCCTTCTAAGGTGTTTGAGGGGTTCCCCCGGCCATCTCGTGACTGTTACACGAACTTGGCACCCGATGGCCAATTTTCAAGCTTAAGTGTAAAAAAAGTGCAATTTTGATTTAGTTTTCGAACCAGGAGTCCCGTGCTACTTTCGTAAGTTTTCACAACTTACATTGGTCCCTCCCGAGGTGTTTGAGGCGTTCCCCGGGCCTTCTTGTGATGGTTACACGATTTTGGTCCCCGATGGCCCATTTTATAGCTTAAGTGTAAAAAATACATTTTTTGAGTTAGTTTTCAAACCGTGAGTCTCGTGTCAATTCCGGAAGTTTGCACAACGTACATTGGCCACTCCTGCCGTGTTTGAGGCATTCCCGATCCTTTTCGTGACTATTATACGATTTTGGCACCCGATGGACTATTTTTAAACTCAAGTGTGAAAAAAGTGTCTTTTTCGACTTAGTTTTCAAACCGGAAGTCCCGTGCTAGTACTGTAAGTTTTCACAACTCACGTTGGTCCCGCCCGAGGTGTTTGAGGTTTTCTTAGGGCATTCTCGTGACTGTTACACGATTTTGGTGCCCGATGGCCTCTTTTTAAGCTTAAGTGTTAGAAAAGTGCATTTTTTGATTTAGTTTTCAAACCGCGAGTCCTGTGCTTGTTCCGGAAGTTTCCACAACTTATATTGGTCCTTGCCAAGGTGTTTGAGGTATTCCACGGTCCTTCTCGTGACAGTTACACAATTTTGGCCACCGATGGCCTATTTTAAAGCTTAATTGTTAAAAAATTGTCTTTTTCGACTTAGTATTCAAAGCGGAAGTCCCATTCTAGTTCCGTAAGTATCCACAACTTACATTGGTCCCTCCCGAGGTGTCTGAGCTGTTTCCAGGCCTTCTCGTGACTGTTACACGATTTTGGCCCCCGAAGGCCTATATTCAAGCTTAAGTGTGAAAAAAGTGTATTTTTGGACTTAGTTTTCAAACCAAGAGTCCCGTGCTAGTTCCGTAAGTTTAGACAACTTACATTGGACCCTCCCAAGGTGTTTGATGTGTTGCCCAGGACTTCTCTTGACAGTTACCCGATTTTGGCCCCCAATTTTGCCCTATTTTCATTCTTAAGTGTGAGAAAAGTGTCTTTTTGGACTTAGTTTTCAAACCAGGAATCCCGTGATGGTTCTGTAAGATTCCACAACTTAAATTGGTCCCTTCTAAGGTGTTTGAGGGGTTCCCCCGGCCACATCTCGTGACTGTTACACGACATTTGCACCGGATAGCTAATTTTCAAGCTTAAGTGTAAAAAAAGTGCAATTCTTGAATTAGTTTTCGAACCAAGAGTCCCGTGCTACTTCCGTAAATTTCCACAACTTACATTGGTCCCTCCCGAGGTGCTTGAGGCATTCCACGGGCTTTCTCGTGACTGTTACACGATTTTGGTCCCCAATGGCCCATTTCAAGCTTAAGTGTAACAAATGCATTTTTTGAGTTAGTTTTCAAACCGTGAGTCCCGTGCCAATTCTGGAAGTTTACACAACGTACATTGCCCACTCCTGCAGTGTTTGAGGCATTCCCGATCCTTCTCGCGACTGTTACACGATTTTGGTACACGATGGACTATTTTTAAACTTAAGTGTGAAAAAAATGTCTTTTTCGACTTAGTTTTCAAACCAGAAGTCCCGTGCTAGTACCGTAATTTTTCACAACTGACGTTGGTCCCGCCCGAGGTGTTTGAGGTTTTCCTAGGGCTTTCTTGTGAATGTTACACAAATTTGGGGCCCGATGGCCTCTTTTTAAGATTAAGTGTTAGAAAAGTGCATTTTTTGACTTAGTTAAAAAAAACCACGAGTCCCGTGCTTGTTCCGGAAGTTTCCACAACTTACATTAGTCCCTCCTAAGGTGTTTGAGGTATTCCACGGTCCTTCTCGTAACTGTTACACGATTTTGGCCACCGATGGCCTATTTTCAAGCTTAATTATGAAAAAAGTGTCTTTTTTGACTTAGTATTCAAAGCGGAAGTCCCGTTCTACTGCCGTAAGTTTTCACAACTTACATTGGTCTCTCCCGGGGTGTCTGAGCTATTTCTCGGGCCTTCTCGTGACTGTTACACGATTTTGGCCACCGATGGCCTATTTTCAAGCTTAATTATGAAAAAAGTGCCTTTTTTGACTTAGTATTCAAAGCGGAAGTCCCGTTCTACTGCCGTAAGTTTTCACAACTTACATTGGTCCCTCCCGGGGTGTCTGAGCTGTTGCTCGGGCCTCCTCGTGACTGTTACACGATTTTGGCCCCCGATGGCCTATATTTAAGCTTAAGTGTGAAAAAAGTGCATTTTTGGACTTAGTTTTCAAACCGGGAGACCCGTGCTAGTTCCGTAAGTTTAGAAAACTTACATTGGACCCTCCCGAGGTGTTTGATGTGTTGCCCAAGCCTTCTCGTGACAGTTACCCGATTTTGGCCCCCCGATTTTGGCCTATTTTCATTTTTAAGTGTGAGAAAAGTGTCTTGTTGGACTTAGTTTTCAAACCGGGAATCCCGTGATAGTTCTGTAAGTTTCCACAACTTAAATTAGTCCCTTCTAAGGTGTTTGAGGCGTTTCCCGGGCCTTCTCGTGACTGTTACACGATTTTGGTCCCCGATGGCCTATTTTCAAGCTGAAATGTAAAAAATGCATTTTTTGAGTTAGTTTTCAAACCGTGAGTCCCGTGCCAATTCCGGAAGTTTGCACAACGTACATTGGCCACTCCTGCCGTGTATGAGGCATTCCCGATCCTTCTCGTGACTGTTACACGATTTTGGCACCCGATGGACTATTTTTAAACTTAAGTGTGAAAAAAGTGTTTTTTTCGACTTAGTTTTCAAATCGGAAGTCCCGTGCTAGTACCGTAAATTTTCCAAACTCACGTTGGACCCGCCCAAGGTGTTTTAAGGTTTTCCTAGGGCCTTCTCGTGACTGTTACACGATTTTGGTGCCCGATGGCCTCTTTTTAAGCTTAAGTGTTAGAAAAGTACATTTTTTGATTTAGTATTCAACCCGCGAGTCCCGTGCTTGTTCCGGAAGTTTCCACAACTTACATTGGTCCCTCCCAAGGTGTTTGAGGTATTCCACGGTCCTTCTCGTGACTGTTATACAATTTTGGCCACCGATGGCCTATTTTCAAGCTTAATTGTGAAAAAAGTGTCTTTTTCGACTTAGTATTCAAAGCGGAATTCCCATTCTAGTTCCATAAGTTTCCACAACTTACATTGGTCCCTCCCAAGGTGTCTGAGCTGTTTCCTGGGCCTTCTCGTGACTGTTACACGATTTTGGCCTCCGATGGCCTATATTCAAACTTAAATGTGAAAAAAGTGCATTTTTTGACTTAGTTTTCAAACCGGCAGTCCCGTGCTAATTCCGTAAGTTTAGAAAACTTACATTGGACCCTCCCGAGGGGTTTGATGTGTTGCCCAAGCCTTCACGTGACAGTTACCCGATTTTGGCCCCCCAATTTTGGCCTATTTTCATTTTTAATTGTGAGAAAAGTGTCTTGTTGGACTTAGTTTTCAAACCGGGAATCCCGTGATAGTTCTGTAAGTTTCCACAACTTAAATTGGTCCCTTCTAAGGTGTTTGAGGGGTTCCCCCGTCCACATCTCGTGACTGTTATACGATATTGGCACCCGATGGCTAATTTTCAAGCTTAAGTGTAAAAAAAGTGCAATTTTTGACTTAGTTTTCGAACCAAGAGTCCCGTGCTACTTCCGTAAGTTTCCACAACTTACATTGGTCCCTCACGAGGTGTTTGAGGCGTTCCCCGGGCCTTCTCGCGACTGTTACATGATTTTGGTCCCCGATGGCCCATTTTCAAGCTTAAGTGTAAAAAATGCATTTTTTGAGTTAGTTTTCAAACCGTGAGTCCCGTGCTAGTTCCGGAAGTTTACACAACGTACATTGGCCACTCCTGCGGTGTTTGAGGCATTCCCGATCCTTCTCGTGACTGTTACACGATTTTGGCCCCCGATGGCCTATATTCAAGCTTAAGTGTGAAAAAATTGCATTTTTGGACTTAGTTTTCAAACCAGGAGTCCCGTGCTAGTTCCGTAAATTTAGACAACTTACATTGGACCCTCCCGAGGTGTTTGATGAGTTGCCTAGGCCTTCTCGTGACAGTTACCCAATTAGCCCCCCCCCCCCCCCCGATTTTGGCCAATTTTCATTCTTAAGTTTGAGAAAAGTGTCTTTTTGGACTTAGTTTTCAAACCAGGAATCCCGTGATAGTTCTGTAAGTTTCCACAACTTAAATTAGTCCCATCTAGGGTGTTTGAGGGGTTCCCCCGGCCATCTCGTGACTGTTACACGAACTTGGCACCCGATAGCCAATTTTCAAGCTTAAGTGTAAAAAAAGTGCAATTTGTGATTTAATTTTCGAACCAGAAGTCCCGTGCTACTTTCGTAAGTTTTCACAACTTACATTGGTCCCTTCCGAGGTGTTTGAGGCGTTCCCCGGGCCTTCTTGTGACTGTTACACGATTTTGGTCCCCGATGGCCCATTTTCAAGCTTAAGTGTAAAAAATGCATTTTTTTAGTTAGTTTTCAAACCGTGAGTCTCGTGTCAATTCCGGAAGTTTGCACAACGTACATTGGCCACTCCTGCCGTGTTTGAGGCATTCCCAATCTTTTTCGTGATTGTTACACGATTTTGGCACCCGATGGACTATTTTTAAACTTAAGTGTGAAAAAAGTGTCTTTTTTGACTTAGTTTTCAAACCGGAAGTCCCGTGCTAGTACCGTAAATTTTCACAACTCACGTTGGTCCCGCCTGAGGTGTTTGAGGTTTTCCTAGGGCCTTCTCGTGACTGTTACACGATTTTGGTGCCCGATGGCCTCTTTTTAAGCTTAAGTGTTAGAAAAGTACATTTTTTGATTTAGTATTCAACCCGCGAGTCCCGTGCTTGTTCCGGAAGTTTCCACAACTTATATTGGTCCGTTCCAAGGTGTTTGAGGTATTCCACGGTCCTTCTCGTGACTGTTACACAATTTTGGCCCCCGATGGCCTATTTTCAGGCTTAATTGTGAAAAAATTGTCTTTTTCGACTTAGTATTCAAAGTGGAAGTCCCGTTCTAGTTCCGTAAGCATCCACAACTTACATTGGTCCCTCCCGAGGTGTCTGAGCTGTTTCCCGGACCTTCTCGTGACTGTTACACGATTTTGGCCCCCGATGGCCTATATTCAAGCTTAAGTGTGAAAAAAGTGCATTTTTGGACTTAGTTTTCAAATCAGGAGTACCGTGCTAGTTCTGTAAGTTTAGACAACTTACATTGGACCCTCCTGAGGTGTTTGATGTGTTGCCCAGGACTTCTCGTGACAGTTACCCGATTTTGGCCCCCAATTTTGCCCTATTTTCATTCTTAAGTGTGAGAAAAGTGTTTTTTTGGACTTAGTTTTCAAACCTGGAATCTCGTGATAGTTCTGTAAGATTCCACAACTTAAATTGGTCCCTTCTAAGGTGTTTGAGGGGTTCCCCCTGCCACATCTCGTGACTGTTACACGACATTGGCACCCGATGGCTAATTTTCAAGCTTAAGTGTAAAAAAAGTGCAATTTTTGACTTAGTTTTCGAACCAGGAGTCCCGTGCTACTTCCGTAAGTTTCCACAACTTACATTGGTCCCTTCCGAGGTGCTTGAGGCGTTCCACGGGCCTTCTCGTGACTGTTACACGATTTTGGTCCCCAATGGCCCATTTTCAAGCTTAAGTGTAACAAATGCATTTTTTGAGTTAGTTTTCAAACCGTGAGTCCCGTGCCAATTCTGGAAGTTTACACAACGTACATTGCCACTCCTGCAGTGTTTGAGGCATTCCCAATCCTTCTTGCGACTGTTACACGATTTTGGCACACGATGGACTATTTTTAAACTTAAGTGTGAAAAAAGTGTCTTTTTCGACTTTGTTTTCAAACCAGAAGTCCCGTGCTAGTACCGTAATTTTTCACAACTCACGTTGGTCCCGCCCGAGGTGTTTGAGATTTTCCTAGGGCCTTCTCGTGACTGTTACACAAATTTGGGGCCCGATGCCCTCTTTTTAAGCTTAAGTGTTAGAAAAGTGCATTTTTTGATTTAGTTTTCAAACCGCGAGTCCCGTGCTTGTTCCAGAAGTTTCCACAACTTACATTGGTCCCTCCCAAGGTGTTTGAGGTATTCCACAGTCCTTCTCGTCACTGTTACACAATTTTGGCCACCGATGCCCTATTTTCAAGCTTAATTGTGAAAAAAGTGTCTTTTTCGACTTAGTATTCAAAGCGGAAGTCCCGTTCTAGTTCCGTAAGTTTCCACAACTTACATTGGTCCCTCCCGAGGTGTCTGAGTTGTTTCCCAGGCCTTCTCGTGACTGTTACACGATTTTGGCTCCCGATGGCCTATATTCAAGCTTAAGTGTGAAAAAAATGCATTTTTGGACTTAGTTTTCAAACCAGGAGTCCCGTGCTAGTTCCGTAAGTTTAGACAACTTACATTGGACACTCCCGAGGTGTTTGATGTGTTGCCCAGGCCTTCTCGTGACAGTTACCCGATTTTGGCCCCCAATTTTGGCCTATTTTCATTTTTAAGTGTGAGAAAAGTGTCTTTTTGGACTTAGTTTTCAAACCAGGAATCCCGTGATAGTTCTGTAAGATTCCACAACTTAAATTGGTCCCTTCTAAGGTGTCTGAGGGGTTCCCCCGGCCACATCTCGTGACTGTTACACGACATTGGCACCCGATGGCTAATTTTCAAGCTTAAGTGTAAAAAAAGTGCAATTTTTTACTTAGTTTTCGAACCAGGAGTCCCGTACTACTTCCGTAAGTTTCCACAACTTACATTGGTCCCTCCCGAAGTGTTTGAGGCGTTCCCCGGGCCTTCTCGTGACTGTTACACGATTTTGGTCCCCGATGGCCCATTTTCAAGCTTAAGTGTAAAAAATGCATTTTTTGAGTTAGTTTTCAAACCGTGAGTCCCGTGCCAGTTCTGGAAGTTTACACAACGTACATTGGCCACTCTTGCGGTGTTTGAGGCATTCCCGATCCTTCTCGTGACTGTTACACGATTTTGGCATCAGATGGACTATTTTTAAACTTAAGTATGAAAAAAGTGTCTTTTTCGACTTAGTTTTCAAAACGGAAGTCCCGTGCTAGTACCATAAGTTTTCACAACTCACGTTGGTCCCGCCCGAGGTGTTTGAGGTTTTCCTAGGGCCTTCTCGTGACTGTTACACGATTTTGGTGCCCGATAGCCTCTTTTTAAGCTTAAGTGTTAGAAAAGTACATTTTTTGACTTAGTTTTCAAACCGCGAGTCCCGTGCTTGTTAAGGAAGTTTCCACAAGTTACATTGGTCCCTCCCAAGGTGTTTGAGGTGTTTCCCGGGCCTTCTCGTGACTGTTACACGATTCTGGCCACCGATGGCCTATATTCAAGCTTAATTGTGAAAAAAGTACATTTTTGGACTTAGTCTTCAAACCAGGAGTCCCGTGATAGTTCTGTAAGTTTAGACAACTTACATTGGACCCTCCCGAGGTGTTTGATGTGTTGCCCAAGCCTTCTCGTGACAGTTACCCGATTTTGGGCCCCAATTTTGGCCTATTTTCATTCTTAAGTTTGAGAAAAGTGTCTTTTTGGACTTAGTTTTCAAACCAGGAATCCCGTGATAGTTCTGTAAGTTTCCACAACTTAAATTGGTCCTTCTAAGGTGTTTGAGGGGTTCCCCAGGCCATCTCGTGACTGTTACACGACATTGGCACCCGATGGCAAATTTTCAAGCTTAAGTGTAAAAAAAGTGCAATTTTTTACTTAGTTTTCGAACCAAGAGTCCGTGCTATTTCCGTAAGTTTCTACAACTTACATTGGTCCCTCCCGAAGTGTTTGAGGCGTTCCCCGGACCTTCTCATGACTGTTACACGATTTTGGTCCCCGATGGCCCATTTTCAAGCTCAAGTGTAAAAAATGCATTTTTTGAGTTAGTTTTCAAACCGTGAGTCCCGTGCCAATTTCGGAAGTTTGCACAACGTACGTTGGCCACTCCTGCGGTGTTTGAGGCATTCCCGATCCTTCTCGTGACTGTTACACGATTTTGGCACCCAATGGACTATTTTTAAACTTAAGTGTGAAAAAAGTGTCTTTTTCGACTTAGTTTTCAAACCGAAGTCCCGTGCTAGTACTGTAAGTTTTCAAAACTCACGTTGGTCCCGCCCGAGGTGTTTGAGGTTTTTCTAGGGCCTTCTCGTGACTGTTACACTATTTTGGTGCCCGATGGCCTCTTTTTAAGCTTAAGTGTTAGAAAAGTACATTTTTTGACTTTGTTTTAAAACCACGAGTCCCGTGCTTGTTCCTGAAGTTTCCACAACTTACATTGGTCCCTCCCAAGGTGTTTGAGGTATTCCACGGTCCTGCTTGTTTGAAAAGTGCATTTTTTTACTTGGTTTTCAAACCAGGAGTCCCGTGCGACTTCCGTAAGTTTCCACAACTTACATTTTTCCTTCCTGGGGTGTTTGATGTTTTTCTCGGGCCTTCTCGTTATTGTTACACGATTTTGGCTCCCGATGGCCTATTTTCAACCTTAAGTGTGAAAAAAGTGCCTTTTTCGACTTTGTATTCAAACCGGAAGTCCCGTGCTAGTTCCGTAAGTTTTGAAAACTTACGTTGGTCCCTATCGAGGTGTTGGAGGTGTTCTTCGGGCGTTCTCGTAAATGTTACACGATTTTGGCCCGCGATGTCCTATTTTCAAGCTTAAGTGTTCGAAAAGTGCCTTTTTCGACTTAGTTTTAAAACAAGAAGTCTCGCGATAGTTCCGTAAGTTTCTACAACTTACATTAGTCCCCCCCGAGGTGTTTGAGGTGTCGTGACTGTTAGACGGTTTTGGCCCCCGACGGCCTATTTTCAAGCTTAAGTGTGAATAAAGTGTCTTTTTCGACTTAGTTTTCAAAACGGAAGTCCCATGCTAGTTCCGTACGTTTCCAAAACTTACGTTGGTCCCTCCTGAGGTGTTGGAGGTGTTCCTCGGGTCTTTTTCGGGATTGTTACACGATCTTGGCCCCCGAAGGCCTATTTCCAAGCATAAGTGTTAGAAAAGTGCATTTTTTGACATAGTTTTCAAACCGGAAGTCCCATGCTAGTTTCGTAAGTTTCTACAACTTACATTGGTTCCTCCCGAGGTGTTTGACGTGTTCTCCAGTCCTTCTCGTGACTGTTACATGATTATTTTTAAGTTTAAGTGCAAAAAAAGTGCCTTTTTCGACTTAGTTTTCAAACCAGAAGTCCCGTGCTAGTTCCGTAATTTTCCACAACTTACATTGGTCCATACAGAGGTGTTTGATATGTTCTCTGGGAGTTCTCGTGATTGTTCCCGATGGCCTATTTTCAAGCTTTAGTGTGAGAAAGTGCTTTTTTGGACTTAGTTTTCAAACCGGGAGTCTCATGCTAGTTCCATAAATTTTCAAAACTTACATTGGTCCCCCCTGAGGTATTTGAGGTGTTCCTCGGGCCTTCTCGTGACTGTTACATGATTTTGACCCCCAATGGCCTATTTTCAAGCTTAAATGTGGAAAAAGTGCATTTTTTGACTTAGTTTTCAAACTAGAAGTACCGTGCTAGTTAAAGAATTTCCAACATACATTGGACCCTCGAGGTTTTTGAGTTGTTCACCACCTTCTCGTGTTTTGTTTGACATTTTTGGCGCCCCGATGGCCTATTTTCAAGCTTAAGTGTGAATGAAGTGCCATTTTCGACTTAGTTTTCAAACTGGAAGTCCCGTCCTAGTTAAAATGCGTTTCCATAACTTCGTTAGTCCCTCCCGAGGTGTTGGAGGTGTTCCAGGGCCTTCTGCTTGTTACCCGATTTTAGCCCCCGATGGCCTATTTTCAAGCTTAAGTGTTAAAAAAGTGCATTTTTTTGACATAATTTTCAAACCGGGAGTCCCTTGCTAGTTTCGTAAGTGTACACAACTTACATTGGTCCCTCCCGAGGTGTTGGAGGTGTTCCCCGGGCCTTCTCGTGACTGTTACACGATTTTGGCCTCCGATGGCCTATTTTCAATTTTACGTGTTCGAAAAGTGCATTTTTTTACTTAGTTCTCAAATCGCTAGTCCCGTGCTAGTTCCGTAAGTTTTCACAACTTGAATTGGTCCCTCCCGAGATGTTTGAGGTGTTCCCCAGGCTTTCTCGTGACTGTTACACGATTTTGGCCCCCAACGGCCTATTTTCAAGCTTAAGTGTGACAAAAGTGCCCTTTTCGACTAAGTTTTCAAACCGGAAGTCCTGTGCAAGTTCCGTAAGTTTCCACAACTTACATTGGACCCGCCGAAGGTGTTTGATGTTTTCCCTGGGACTTCTCGTGACTATTACACGATTTGGCCCCCGATGGCCTAAGTGTGAGAAAAGTGCCTTTTTGGACTTAGTTTTCAAACCGAGAGTCCCGTATAAACAACACAAAATACCTCATCTTGTTTTTGTGGCATTTGCGGCAATTCCATCCCACATCATGAGTGTGATCATTTTAGCATCTCAAGGCTTGACATTGTTAACATGTTAAATTCATCATTTGATTCGTACCCATTTCACACTATTCTCGAAGAGCAAGACAGATTGTCCCTTTAAGTAATTTAGGAAATAAGACGGAAGGTGTCCCTTAAAAGGTCTAAATAAATGAATAAACAAAAGAACCAACCCTTCAATCTGAAATTTCAAGCACTCATACATTACTTCCATCAAGGATAACCTTGATTATATAAAATATTATGATCCTTGAAGAGGCAGGTCACATACTGCTGAGTACTAAAATATTATATTTTTCCCAAGTCATTGGAATCCTAGTTTAGCAGTCATCTCCAGAAGCACAGAGAATTGTCTTTCTATAGTACCATGTTGTAGAAAAACCATAAGAAAAATAAATATTTGGACACTTCAAACCATTTGGCATTTTGGACTATTGCAACTTCCCATAGTTGTAACAGAGAAATATACCACCTTGGCATTATTATAAATGGTCAAAAATAAACAAAATAAACAGTTTGCAAATGATCCTTTTCACTTTAGAACCATTAATTATAGCATTCAATTTCTAGTTCTCATTTGTCTTTATTATTCCACATTTGGTCCTCACATTCCCTACATTGGTGTGTCTACCTTCTTTGATGTTCAGATTTACATTGGTATAAGGATTTTGGAGCGAGGCCTAAATCTTTGAAGCTTTTAATCCATCGGTTTTTCATTCATCATAATTGATCAAAATGAATTGTGTCTACATGGGTAACACTTAGGGCTCAATAAATCATTTAGAATCTGATAGATATGGACAAAGACAAAAAGCTTTGGTATTTCACTCTCATGTGTTCTAGGAATGAAGGTTGTAAAACATGTAGATATAACCAGGCAACAACGAATTAATACTATCACTTACTTCATGATGCGAAAGGCCATAGAAAGGACACGAGCAGACTTCATCGTCCCACTACGGTCCCCAAATTGGTGTGATAATACCTCCATTTGCAATGTAGAAGTTCACATAAGAAGCACAATCCTTGATCCGGAAGTCGTGGTTTAGCCTCACCATTACGTTCTCAAAACATCAGCAATATGAGGACCTAATGTATTTGATTTACGTCTCACATGATTAAGAGAACACATAAAATAAAGCAGGAAATAAACATCAGGACGACAGGAGATAATCGCATACGCGCATTCTCAGAGAGGTTAACTAAATTTACAAAATTTACAATGTCTCCTTTTTTGTCAGGAGTTAACATAACGGCTTACGTGAAAGAGTATATATATTGTAAAGGAGACAAAAACTCATGCAGACACCTTAATTCTTGATATTTACTTGCATGAGTATGTGTGCACATACATATACATATAGACACACAAAGTATCATGGCCTTCATGAGAATTTCTTCGAACACATGATTGGCAAAATAATATGATGTTTATTGTTTTTTCATATTACAAGATGGAGATGAGAAAGATGAAAGAGAGTAGAAGAATAAGATAAGACAGAGGCGAGAAGAACAATGAGATAAAATAGAAGAAGGATATAATGAAGAGAGAAAAGATAGCAAGAAAGTCAAGGACAATGAATAAGATAGAATATAAATATATGAAAAGTGGAGATATAAGAGAGCAGGGAAAATGAAGAGTGAAGAAGAGAGAGGAGGTAAAGGCGAGAGAAACATAGAGGAGAAGAGAACCACCAGAGAAGAGAGATTAAGGATGAAAAAGCAACAGCAACATAGAGAGGGAGAGAGATCCATCAATCAAATCTAATTTTATTCATGCAAGTGGTGCCAAATTCGTTTTACAACAATAGAGCCTATTTATAGGTTGTGTAGTCTGTAGATAATCATGAAAATGTATGGAAACTTTTACAAACCAATCCTAATTCCTACCCAACATAGATACCTAAAAAGACTCAAGTCTTATCACTAAAGCCATTAAAAGTCCTAAAAGAAAGAAAATATAAAAATATTAAATCAAAGACAAAGTACTTAACACTAGTAATCAATTTATCATCTTCTCGTGGGTCTCGCATCGACTAGATTACGTTATTCCCCTCCTGTTGGAGAAAAATTTACCTCAAGTTCTGCAGATTGACATTCCTAAAACTAGTAAATTTTGATCTCCATCAGTAGTATTGCTCAGTAAACATGAGCATAACATCTCAAAAAATGTAAATTTACTTTTCAGTTAGTGGATAAAGAGTAGCCAGAACGGATACAGAGTTGTGACAATAAAATTCTAAGAATCATGTTTACCTGAATTAGTCCTGCTGCCTCTTCATCTGTCATGTAAAGTGGCCCAGGTACATGGAGTTTAATAATTTCTAGTTTTCTACCTTTAGCGTCGGTAACATGAGAGAGAAGAAAGGCTTCCACAGATCGCTCATCTTGAGGATCGATTCATCGATAGTCGAGACAACAAAGCCGCACCAGGCTTCACAAAACAGCACAAGTTGTCGATATGACCATTAGTATCATCATCACCTGCAAAACACCATGTTAAAGGCCTTGGTTCAATAAAATATATTGTTTAAACTTTGGTCTTTTTTATTTTTTCCTCTTAAGTAATCAATAGGAAAAGCTTCAACGATGAGGCAGCAAAAAGCACAAACATGTTGGAGAAAGTAACTCTAGCAACTTCTATGTACAAACTTTTATTAAAAACAACACCAAATTAGTACACATTAATGTCAAAATCAAGATTATTGATCCCATATCCTTGTAGGAAAATAGATAAGATGATGAGGATTCAGAAGGCACAGGATGAAGATAAATATGTAGTCGCAATAGATAGGGAAACTTCATTTCCTTGCATAAAGTTTTTACTCTCAAAGCATGCTATCCTGCATAGACCAAGGGTCAAATAATGGGTACCAGAATTACATCTTTATGTTTCATCTATTTCTGAACTGCAACTAGGAAACATATATTAGCAGGATTCATAAAGTATCGGTATGATGGTCCATCCTAAATATGTAGTCACAACCGTCTTACCAACTCTATTCCTTCGCCTCTCACTGTTGTCCACAACCCCTAAATAATTTCAAAACTTTCAAAACCAAAATCACAAAGGAGTTAAGTCATTCTCCCACTAAGGCAGTGCTAGATTTTGTTGTATTTGTTCTAAGGATTTTTAGAATGGAGGAGTTTTCCTCAAGCCCAAAATCTCTCAAGACTACAGTGTCCATATAGCAATTCCACTAGTTCCTTACTGCATTTCCTTTGCAAAATATATAAATAACCATCATTTTTTTGTCAATATTTTTCCTTCTCAACACAAAGCAGAAATATTATATACAATAAATGCACAAAATACAGAAAAAAAAATTATATATTAAAACATATTTAAAGGCAAAATTATGTACATTATACCTTTGGAAATTTGAAGACATATTTAAAGGCAAAATTATGTACATTATACCTTTGGAAATTTGAAGACAGCTAATAGATAAACAAAAGTCAAGTTAACGCCAGAAGAATGCTTAACGTATTGACATATTGATTATACATACCTCAAAAATATTAACTTGCTAAATGGCAAGATATGAACAACAGGTATCATATATAGCAAGATACAAGGGAAACGAAAATATCAGGTTTGTCTATATTTAACTTCAGAATTTTGTATCCCTTCTAAGTTCTAGGTATCAACATTAGAACACACAACTTTTCATACCATATAACAGCAGCCTGGGCTTGAAATTTCCAATAAAATAAAGCCCTATGATTTATATCTTTCTCGATATGCAAAAAGTCAAGCACATGGCATGCGCCCATTGCTCGAAAGGACTAGGTTGCAATTCAAGTTATTGATCATCACAACACTTACCCAAAGAATGCAAAAATTGCAGCAGATACCAAAAATTGCAAAGTTAAACTCTTATTTGAAGTTCAAATCCTAGAACTACCGTTTCAGCAGAAACTCTCTATACAACGTTAATTTCATGTTCGTATGCATAATTGCACACCAACGCATCATTTTTAAGCATGAGAATGCTTCATCATCATCCTGATGAGAAAAATAGCCACATAGACCAACCAAATTAAAGAAATATCTAGATTGCCAGGTAGACCAAAAAATATGGATGAAATATACAGGAAGGGCATCTCAAATTTCAGTGCAAAATATTTATACATGTGTGCTTAATATTCAAGGTGAATGGGTACCAAATAATCCATGAGGCAACCAAATAATCTTCCTCACTCCAAGATATGCTTTAAGTTCATCCTCAACTTGCTCTTTAGTCAAATGAGGGTTTTTGTTTTTATTCAAGAGGCACTCCTCGGTAGTAAGACAAGTCCTTGAAGGAAGGAAACAATTTGTGAACAAATCTGAAATATGCAATATTCGAAACCATAAGAGTCTGACTAGAAATCTAGTTTTGAAATGTGTTTTGTGTAAACAAACTATACAATGATGCATTAGTTGATGAGACAAATAGAATATGACCTAAAGAATCATTACAGAAAGAAGAACAATAAGCAAAGGATTGATGAAGGTTCATTATTGGAAGAGAAGAAGGAAAGGAACTCCTATTGCCCCTTTAATAATAAAAATAGTGAGCTATCATCAAGCATCACCCTAATAGATTTTATATTCCTTGTGTTATTAGATTATAATATATTACTATTCTAGAGATTTCGGTTTTGAGATTGGGAACATGTGCTTTGAAATATGTCACACTTCATTCCAAAACATAAAATTTAATGATCTAAAGTGATCCATAAAATGTATTTATTCCTAAACTTTTTTCTTTAAAAAAAAATAAAATGTATTTTTTCACATAAATATAATGAGAAAAATTGTAATCAAAATTGGTTTCCAAAAAAGTTCAAGCCTGATCTATGAATCACCAAATAATCCCTTTTTTTTAGTTCAATGTTGCCCTATAATCCCAACATCTAAACTGTACTCACACGAAGTGTCAGTACAACTTACATTGAGGGAATTCCAAGGGTATCAAGGTGTTTTTTCCAAATCAGATTCACCTATGGCCGTAGTGACAGAGATATCATTTCTTTGTAGACAATGAAAGTGATTTTAATAAGCAGCTGGAATAAGGCACTACATTACTCGGCTAATGTAACCCCTTCCTGCTCCGTCCCTCCCTGCCCAATGTCAATTGTTTGTCCAATAATGCTACTACAAAAGATTCTTACTTTTCATTCATAAGAAATGAATTTTAAGACCAAGGCCTATTAAAACAAAGGAGCAGCTATATTACACAATTCTGGTGCAATTCTAAGCAACCAAAAGGCAGGTAATTATCTTCTTCTATTTCTCTGTATACGTATCATTTTGTTTAAAGTGGCTTATGAACACTTAACAAATTACAGCTGAGGTGGTAAGAAATGGAATTTGTTAAAAACTATTTTATGCACTTGTAACATCTTGAATATCTTGAATAAAGAAAGGGGGATCAACTTTGTACTAGCCTCCAGTATAAAAAATTTAAGCAATCTCTTCGCCAACTACACATGTGCATGTTATCATATATGTACGAATGAATGAATTGGCGAGAGAAACAACCAAATGTTCTTCAAATATAAATGTATCAATTAAAAGAGGCCAAACATGGCCATGTATAATTTCCTTGTAATGTAAAACACGATACCTTCTCCATCTACGTGAATGGCTCCACCTTCAAGAATCATAGAGTGAGGAAACCTAGGAACTCTCTCGACTTCTAGAATCTAACAGTTAAAGAAAAAAGTTTGAGAGAATATAAAAAGGAGTGTACTCTCCACACACACACATGCACACGCGCCCGCACACACACAAAAAACATGTAAAAAATTGAAACAAACAACTTTCTAACCTTCCTTGCCGCATGAATATCAAGACTCCAGTCTTTGTAACAACCTTCATTGATGCCTAGAAATTTCAAACCAATCAAAGTGCAATTACTTTTATTTAGACAGATCAATAGAACAGAATTTTACTTTTCTCAAAGCAAAAAACTATCTGACAATAATAGATGGAAGCCGATGCTATTTGTTAATGGCTTGAACCAAAGTATAGGCAATGATATCAAGTATCAAGCAACACTTAATCAGGACAATGATTAGAAGTGTTTTGTGGTTCCAGCGCAAGGGTAACCCAACTACTGGACAAGAAAAAGCTTTGGAATCTTACAATTGATTATTGTTCAAAAGCATCATTATTTACAAATATGCATCAGTTATCAATATTCCAGCAAGGAAGCAATGGTTGAATCATGTTTGCATACACTCAATACATTGCTGAATAAATGGATTGCTAAAAAAGAGTAATTACAAGTTATACGATTCATTAGTTCTCGCCAAAGACCCAAGCATCGGGCACTTCGGAAAGTTGAAGGGAATATTAAATAATTTAACATAGTAGAAATTATAAATACATATTCTCTGACCTAACCTCCATAGCTATTAAAGTTCCAATCAATTCCGGCAAGCATCCGCTCCAGGTTCCCCAAACTTGATTTGCTGTCTCTTACGACAAACTACCCAAACAGATGTCATCATTTTAGAGGTTAAAATAAACTTTTCAGTCCATAAGATACTCACAGATACTCACAGTTGCTCCCAATTTGCTAAGCAATCACACAAGAAGGGTTCTTTCCATTCTAGTTGCTCCCAATATGTATTATTATTTCTTCTATGATTTTGCTAAGCAGACACAAATGAGGAATAAAATGATTGATATTTGCTCCCAATAGGTATTATTTATTCAATTGTGATTTTGAAGGTTGGAGCTAGTCCTAGGCATTTGTACATCAACTTCTCAGCACACCAAAATCCCATCCAATCAATTTCCATTTCCATTTGATTCAAATTCTTGTTAGCCCTCCAACACATAGGAGAATATAATGATTGATGTTGGCCCTCCAGTACTAGTAAATCAATGACAGCCTAAGTTTTCTAATCCAAGATTAAATAGTCTAATTTAGAAGCCAAATTGAACACAAAAATGAATATATAACACAAAGAGAATCAAATTCTTCAGATATAAGTTGAGAATTCAAACAACTAAATTATTTTTACGTGGTGATAAAATACATATACAAAGAATAAGTAAATATAAGTTAGGCGCTAGTAGTGCACAAGGGCCAAACTTTCCTTCCTAACACCCGGTCAGGATAAAAATTTCGAGTGTGAAATAGCTTGGTCTAAGCAATATCATTTATCAAGCGCTTGTGCGGTTGTAATGCATCTCGGAAGACCTTTGAAGCCTGTCAAAGTGAACCAATTTTCTCGTGTTTGGACCTCCAGCTCAACAAAATGAACCAATTTTACCAGACAAAGAGAGTTCCTCGAGAGAGGAGAGTCATTGAAAAAACAAATGGAGATTCTCATGGAGGTTAAAAGTGCGCTGAAGAAACAGCATGGGAAAGTCTCTTCCTCCTCGGACTCAAAGGAGGATGACTCCATTTCAGGCACCATTTCCTGCGGTATAGCCCATTTCCCGCGTTTCAAATATTAAAATAAAATGAACTTGTGGGTTTTTTTATTTTTTATTATTATTTTGATCAATCACATCACATTATGCTGTCACACATACATACATGCATCTATTTATGCGATAAGTTTCAAATTTGATGTAATTACCTTATGAAAGTAAGTTATACTAATACCTTGCAAAACAACAATAACAATGGCATCAGAATCAATCTTCTTTAGATGGAAGTTAATATTATTTTTATCAGAAGAATAAAAAAGTTGGTAGTATTCAAAGTAGATGATTTTTTTTATGCATCCTTGGAATATATATCTTCTTATGTTGAACTTTTTCCGGTACAGATGAAGAGTGCATCAGAGACAAAACAGAGCAAGAACAGGGGCAGGACAGTGCGACCGAAGAGTTCGAAAAAAATGATGCCCAATTCTCTGACTCGGCAAAGTTAGAGGAGATAGGAAAATCATTGAGCATGAAAAGGGAGGAAGGGAAAATTAGGGCACTCTCGGGACGTGTATTCAATTTCCAGGGCAAAAACTTAAGAATTCATATTCCTCTGACTAACCCATCTCGACCATTCTCATCCTTGGAATAGTCTAATTTAGAAGCCAAATTGAACAAAAAAATGAATATATAACACAAAGAGAATCAAATTCTACAGATATAAGTTGAGAATTCAAACAACTAAATTTGGCACAATTAATATGTATATATGTAAATATATAGCACATATTATGTATGTAAAATTACTAACCTTGTCAATTGTGGCGAAAATGGACATGTTCTTGAAATCCCTGGACCAGAGCCGTGACCTCCCAATCCCCAGCCGCCGAATCAGCGCAGACGACATCCGGGTGGGGTGGATGCCGCCACAGCAGGAAGAAGCGATTTCCTCTCAACCAAACTGGCCCGGCGGCTTAAGGAGGAGGTGGAGGGGCTCTCACAGTACTGCTCATCATCATCGTCATTTTCTCCGGTGATTTTTTTCCGGTGGTAGCGGCGTCGTTTTGCCAACTGCGAAAGCTCTTTCTTCGCGGTGGCCTTGTCTTTGGATCCCGAACCCACTTCCGCAAATTTCCTTAGCAGTTCATCTGATGAAGCCTTCACTCCCACTGTCCATTCTAGAGAGAGAGACAGAAACCCTAACCAAAACTTTTCAGAGAGCGATAGGCAGAAAGCGGATGTGAGCTTAATCGTAATGAGGAGAGAGGAGGAACGAAAGATGTAAGAGGAACATTTGTCTCCGTTGCAATTTTGTGAGAGACATGTACCGTTGGGCGGGGGCGGGGGCGAATATAGCCGTTGTTGGGTTGGGAGAATACAAAATGATGACAATTAGGGCGTTAGGGTTAGGATCCTCTAGAGTGATCCCATTGTGTGAATGAGATCGATCCGACATGTGTCTCATTAATGGAATGAAAGGTTGAGATTAATTTTCACCAAAATAACGTCGTTTCGGGGGGGGGAAATTATTAAAAAAAAATGAAGAAAAAAATAAAAAACATGAACAGAATGAGAAATAAGCTTCAAACTGTATCATTATCATGATTTTGATCTGTGAGATCTAAATAAATAAAAAAGAAAATTAAATCGATTCGATAATAAGATTGTTCTAGATCTGTATCATCATCATCATTATCAAAAGATTGAAGAAAAAATGTGAACAGAATGAAAAAGAGGCTTCAAACTGTATCATTATCATAGATTTTGATTTGTGAAATCTAAATAAATAAAAAATAAGATTAAATCGATTCAATAATAAAATTAATTTAGATATGTATCATCATCATCATCAAAAGATTGAAGAAAAACCGTGAAAAAAAATGAGAAAGAGGTTTCAAAAGATTAAATCGATTCGTTGATAATAAGATTGATTCAGATTTGTATCATCATCATCAAAAGATTGATCTAGATATGTATTTTTATATGCATATATATATATATATATATATTTACAGACCCTGCGAAGAAGATTAAATCGATTCGATAATAAAATTGATTCAGATCTTTATCATCATCATCATCAAAAGATTGATTCAGATATGTATTTCTATATGCATATATGTATATTTACAAACCCCATAGTGCGAGCACCAAAGATTGATTCAGATCTGTATCATCATCATCATCAAAATCAAAGTGAGCAACAAAATCAGCAGATCCGATCAACGGACATGGAGATCGGCGGAGGAAATCAATGATAAAAGGTCTTCCATGGCTGACTTGAACAAGGGATGTTCATAACCATCATCAAGAGCTGATTTGTGAAACACTAGTGTATAGATGAAAAACAAGAACCACTCACTATCCACTTGAATCAAAAGATTTCTAAAATGAAGTAGAGTCTCAACTCAAAATCAAAGCTCTGTACCTTCTCTTGCTCCGGTCCCTTCTCTTTCTCTCTCTCCAACTCTCCCACGAACTAGTGAAAGCGAACCCAGAAAGTTGATTTTTGTTTGTTGTTGTTGTTGTTGTTGTTTTTTTTTTTTTTTTTTTAAATTACTAACCAAAACGACGTCGTTTTTATTAGTTTTATTTTGAACCATTAGATCACTCACTTCAGAGAATCCCACTCAAGAGGATCCTGATAGACAATTAGGCGTCTTCTACATGTTCGTACTCGCTGGCAACAATGCTGACTACAACCCAATAAAATAA
Source organism: Camellia lanceoleosa (assembly GCA_025200525.1). Classification (NCBI taxonomy): domain Eukaryota; kingdom Viridiplantae; phylum Streptophyta; class Magnoliopsida; order Ericales; family Theaceae; genus Camellia; species Camellia lanceoleosa. The sequence continues at coordinate 103,483,603 of CM045760.1, forward strand.
GGGAAAATTACTTAATCGTGGACTTTAAGAAAAGTTATTAACAGTCATTGATTTTTTTTTAACAACAGTAAAGAGTACAAAAATTATACAAGAAAATGATATTTTTTGTATTGATTTCGGTTGTATGTGGTTTACTTTTGGAATTGTGATTCTAATAAATAAGACTAATATTATATGTATTAATTAATGTATCAATTGATGATGTGACATAATTTAAGATATTTTTAGTATTTGTAATGTTATTAATGCGTGGGGGTCAATAATAATATCATAACTAGTGTTGGTGTACTAGTTAGTACATTAATTGGTACATGTAACACTACCGAATAAAAAAAATTCAAAATTCTTTTCCAAACGTGTAACCAAACATACAAATCAAAATTTAATTCAAAATTCTTTTCAAAACTCACAACCAAACTATTTTCAAAATTTTATTTAAAGAAAAATTTTAAAAGATATTTTTTTATTTTATTTTTTAAAATCATGATTTGAGTGTAGAGTTGTATTATGAATTTTGAGTTGAGTTTTGAAAAGAGAAAAATTTGTTTGGTTATGAATTTTGAAAAGAGTTTTGACTTGTATGTTTTTAATGTGCACTGTATTTCATACAATTTTGCACTGTATTTTTTTAAATATATATTTTTTATTTTTTTATTTCAAATATTTTATTTTATTTAAAAATTATTTTATTAATATTTTAATATTTTAAATCTTTTTTAACTTTTTTTAAATATTTAATTTTTTTTAATTTCAAAAAAAATTGGATCGGCATATATATATATATATATCTAAACCATAACAAATTATTTGGCCAATACTTAAAAAAATAACAAAAATTATTTTTCAAAAAAAATAAAAAAATAAAAACAATATTTTGATTAAAAAGTTTTTTAATTGAATTTTGAATTATGCATTTGGTTATGAGTTTTAAAAATAGTTTTTGAAATATATGTTTGCTTCTGATTTGAGTGTGGAGTTATGTTCTGAATTTAAAATATTTACAAAAATGAAATAAAATATTTAAAATAAAAAATAAATTTTTCTTAAAGTTTTTAAATATTTAACAGAAATAAATCCGAAAAATTTTAAAATACAACTCAAAATTCAAAAACTTAAAACTCAAAATAAAACTTAAAACTCTTTTCAAAACTCAAAATTCTTTTCAAAATTTAAAATTAAAAAACTCAAAAATATTTTCAAAACTCATAACCAAATAAATTTTTATTTTTTTAAAACTCAACTCATAACTCCACAATTAAAATCACAATTTCACATTTAAATCATAATTATAAAATTAAACTAAACGGATTTTACCCTTTAACTCTTACACTCACTAATACACTTTGCACATACTCACACCTTCTCTCTCTCTCTCTCTCTCTCTCTCTCTCTCTCTCTCTCTCTCTCTCTCTCTCTTGTTCTCTCTCATACAGAGATGAAATTAAAATTTTATTACTACAAGGATTAAAAAAAATATATATTTTTTTACCGTATAGACAAATGCACATATATGTATAGTATGATATATAAATTATATATATATACACATAAAAAAAAATTAAATATCATATAAACAATCTCTAATAGAATGAATAGATTTTTTTCTAGAAAAATAACAGAGAATAAAAGATGAGAAAATAATGGGGTATATATCTTTTAGGAAAAATTACCTATAAATCCTATCTACAGAAAAGTTAAACCATTTAGTCCTATAAGTTTTTTTGTATACCATTAGTCCTATTTCATTGGCAGATTTTTTGGGGTGTGATTTGATTCTATTTGTTTTGACATCTATACCCTTTCTATGTTTGTTTCTTTTAACATTCAACTGGGGATTTAACATTACATATTTTCGGGGATTGAATACCATTGTTTTCATTGTTTTAACATTCAACTGAGTCGGTGAGTGCCATTTTCACCAGTCAGTACCCTCTGTATGTTTACCCCTTTAAACATTTGTTTATGTTTTGTATTGGGATTGGTGATGTTAATAGTTTGTGGGGAATTTTTAGTTATTTGACATTGTTTTTCACCATTTTTGTAATCTGTCCGGAAACGGTTTCTACCATTTTCATTGATGGCCATTTTATGTACTGGTTTTTTATTGATTAACATTGTGTGCTTTTTGATTAACATTGTTATCCTTCGTTGAAATTGTTTTTCACCACTGGTTTTTGGAGGCAAGAAACGGTGACCACCATTTTCCCCGGTGGTGGGCTTATTTTTTCGGTTGGTGTCATTTTTGTTGCACCATAATTGTACAGTGCAGGGTGTTGGATTGCTGTGTTTACACTACTGTGGGTAAGTTTTTCAAAACGAGTGTGTGTTTGTTTAGTTTATTTTTGTTTCCCCTCCTCCAATGTCTGTGATCTATCAGTGGGGAATTTTCTGTTATTAACATTGTTTTTCACCATTTCCGATCATGTCCGAAAACGATGTATAACATGTTCATTGATGGCCATTTTTTCTCCTGTTTTTTTATTGATTAACATTGTCTTCTTATTCATTAACATTGTTTTCATCATTTATTATTGATTACCATTTTTAACATTGTTTTGACATTGTTTTTCAAAATTGGTTTTGGAGGCATGAAAAGATGACCACGCTTTGTTTTACACTGCTGTGGGTAATATTAACATTGTTTCCTCTCCTCTAATGTCTGTGATCTATCAGTAGGGAATTTTCTGTTATTAACATTGTTTTTCACCATTTCTGAATCTGTCCGAAAACGATGTATAACGTGTTCATTGATGGCCATTTTTTCTCCTATTTTTTAATTGATTAACATTATCTTCTTATTCATTAACATTGTTTTCATCATTTATTATTGATTACCATTTTTAACATTGTTTTGACATTGTTTTTCACTATTGGTTTTTGGAGACAGGAAACGGTGACCAGGCTGTGTTTTACACTGCTGTGGGTAATATTTTCAAAACAAGTGTGTGTTTGTTTAGTTTATTTTTGTACCCCCCTGTGTTTGTGGGTAATGTCTAAGATATATTAGTGGGATGGCATCGATTAATTACAGCAATTTTATGGAAAAAAAAAGTGTTATTGTTATGTTTTTTCTTGGGTATGTTGCCATAGTAATGGGTTCAACAAATGTGTCACAGGTATGGACGGAGGGATATTGTTGGTGTGTTCGTATAGTTTAGTCAATGTTCTTATTCGATTGCATCAGGATTCGTCATTCGTACAGATTGTTGATGATATTTGTGCGAAGTTCGGTGGATTGATACCAGCTGCGGTGTGTTTGGTGTTCGATGTTTCCGGGTACAAGAAGTTTAAGGTGGATAGTGATGACGATATTCAAAACATGTTGTGCTTTGCTAAGTCGTTTGGAATAAGTCACATTGAGGTCCTCATTCAAGAAAGTAGTGTTGCTTTGTGGTGTGGTGGATTCCACGGAGGTTGGGGTTATTTCCGGAGATGATAGTCGGAATGGTTGCGTGGATGACCAAATGGACTTACTATCAGCATACTGTCCGAATAGATCGAAGACGTTTTTGTCGGCGCAATGGGCGTATGGGATTACCCATGTGGGACAATGTTTTGATGGTGGAGCCACTGAATTCCATGAAGTTCTATGTAAGTATACCGTTGAGCGTGGATTTCAATTCAAGTACATTAAAAATGATTTCGTTTGAATTACAGTAGTGTGTAAGTTTGCGGCGTCAACAGATTGTTTGTGGTCAGTTCATGCGAGGATGTTACCGTCAACTGGGGTGTTATGTATTAAGAGGTTCGATAGTGTACATACTTGCTGAAATTTATGCGTGCTTGTAGGAACCCTTGTCTGCAAGATGCGAGTTGGTGTCTGTTTGTTGTTGCGGATCGAGTCTTGGCGATCGACCATTGAGCCTACCGATGTTGTTTTTGACTTGAAAAATGACTATGGTTTGGACATTAGTTATCGGGTGGCATGGTTGGGTGTTGAGAAAGCAAGAGGCGAAGTGTACGGGGATCACGCTACGTCCTTCGATCAACTCAGATGGTACAGTGATGCTGTTATGCAAAAAAACCCAAACAGTTACATTGACCTTGATTTTGACCAAAAAACCGGGAGGTTTGTTAGGTATTTTATATCGTTCCACGCATGTATAGATGGGTTCAATCATTGTCGACCTCTGCTATTTCTGGATGGAATGTTTTTGAAAGGTAAGGTAATTTGCTTGCGGCAACTGCTAAAGACGCCAATCAAGGTAATGTTTTCATTTAGCTTTCATGTGCAATGTTAATGGTAATTTGATTTCATTTTCAAAAATACATCGTACTAATTTTGTGTGGTAGTTGTACAACTTCACTTATGGCAAACTATTTATGTTATATGTTTGGTTGTAGGATTGTTTCCGGTAGCCTTTGCTATTGTTGATTCCGAAAATTCATCCAACTGGGAATGGTTCCTTCGTAATTTGAAAGAAGTTGTTGGGGGCGGGCGGACATTAACTTTCATATCTGACCGTCACGTCGGATTAATACACTCCATACCAATAATTTTCCCTTCTGCGCATCATGCGTTTTGTTTGTTGCATCTCCAAATGAACTTGCGGGATCGAATGAAATATGTAAATGCGTCGCATAAAATTGGGTTGATGCGCAAGTTGTGGGAATGTGCCTACGCGCCCACTGCTACTTGCTTCAATGAGAAATTGGAGGTATTGAAAAAGTCCAGCCCAACTGCGATTGAAGATTTTCTGAAAGACTTGCACCCAAAACATTGGTCTAATGCGTATTTCAGGTATTCACAATCCGCTTAATGGGTTATCTTGTATTGTTAAGCCCCGTATGTTTCTTTGTAATATGTTTTCGTTATAATTAATGCTCTTCATGAACGTTTGCTTTGGTCATTTTTTAGTGGCCGACGGTATGGGGAGATGTGCTCGAACGCCGCCGAGTCTTTCAATAATTGGGTTGGACAAGCCCGTCATCTTCCTATTACTAGATTGGTTGATATAATAAGGGGTCAAATCATGGAGCAGATGTCGGAGCGCAGAGTTAAATGCACTAAATGGGGCGGTGTAATATCCCTGAAAATGGAGAAAAAATTGGTGGCAGCGTATAACGACAGCAGGGCATGGTGTCTGAACCAAGCTAATGATGATGTGTATGAGGTTCACTCCCATCCGTCGGTGTTGGTTGACGTTGTCAAGCAGACATGTTCCTGTTTTCGATGGCGATTAATGGGTTCCGTGTTCCCATCTTTGTCGTTGCATTTCGTAATAGTGGGAGAAACATTTATGATTCAATTGACCGCATTTTACATTGACACCTTCGAGCTACTTATAGCGAGAACTATATACCCCATTCCAACGATTGGAGAGGTGACGTTTAACCCAAATGATTATTTGATAACACCAAGCAGTCAGCGTCCTCGGTGAGCCCAAAGCGGAAGAATTCCGTCTAAGGGCGAGGTAGTGCAACGTATACACTGCAGCTGTTGCGGAAAATTGGGCAATCACAATAAGAAGACATGCAAAGAGCCGTTACAGACGGTCTGCCATGTGGTTTAATTTTTTTCCCCCACAAACTGGGGTTTAGTTGGACTACGTTTTCTTGTTTTCCAATCTATTTTTGACATTGTTTTACAATCACTCATTTACTTTTTGTTATGGTTTTATTCAAATTCGTAGTAATACACTTCTCTTTTTGTTATGAGTTTAATTTCGGTGGCCACTGTTAAACAATCAAACACTGCACCTTTAACACCCAACCACCGTGGTCATTACATTATGACATCAATTCCATGTTGTTATACCTTAACAGTAATGTGTGTCGTTTGTTTTCATATCTGTGAACATCATACCAAACAGCCACCCAAAACCCACTGTTTCAAATAATGAGTACGGTAATGTTTTTTTATGTTTGGGTGTATGTTGCATGTTTGCAATCCAGTGTGACACACAATATGCATTACAAACCCACTGTTTTACAAAAAATGAAATGCAATTTAATATTACGTTTACAATGAAATGTTGTCTCTACACTGATACTTAAAATGGCAATGGCCAATTATTCTACTGTCATGCCATATTAACCACGTAGCCGATGTGCGCATGTCAAGTTATGTAGTGACCAGACCAGGCTTACTCCCACAGTGGCAAAACAGGTTCCCCAAACTCACTGTCAAAACGTAACCTCCTGCAATGTTTGGGTGTATGTTTGCAATTCAGTGTACGCCATACACAAACAAAGTTAATGCAATGTAATTTTTACGTTAACAATGTAATGTTAACTGTACAACGACATCTAAAATGGCAATGGCCAATTGTTCTACTTGCATGCCATATAAACCACGTAGCCGATGCGCGCATATGAACTTACATAGAGATCAAACCATGCTTACTCCCATAGTGGCAAAATGGGTTTCCAAACTCACTGTCAATAATGTAACCTCCTGTGTAGATCATACCATATATATTCACCAAGGACCATAACGCATTAACAAACAATGTCATGTCTAAGCACATGGCAATGGCCAATTATTCTACTTGCATGCCATATAAACCACGTAGCCGATGTGCGCATGTTAACTTACGTAGGGATCAAATCATACTTACTCCCATAGTGGCAAAACGGGTTTCCAAATTGACTGTCAATAATGTAACCTCCTGTGTAGATCATTCCATATATATACACCAATGACCATAAGGCATTAACAAACAATGTCATGCCTAAGCACATGAAAACTTAAACATACCATTCACATTTTTAAGGACATTACCATCACATCTCCACCATACGACAACAAAAGGACAATGGCATATTACTAGTCATGTAACGAATACTTTTCTCTCACGTAATGTTCAAACGTGGTAATATGGAATCCAAAAAACTTTCTTAATTGCTTACCAAATAATATCAACATTTATGTCCCCCAAAAAAACCAGTTCTAACCAACGCTAAAACCATTGGTGCACCATTTGCCATGATAATAAATTAACATAGGACAACTACCCAATTTAAAATTTCCCTCCTCAAGTTCTGTTCTACCAAAATAACAAAACATATATGTACGTCCGTAAAACCCCAAAAAAAAAACATCGTAACCATGTCATTGCACCTTCTGGAATGAGCAATGTGAATACCCCTTACAGTGTCCTACCACGCAGTCCTCTGCCCGGGTCACTCAAGAACATGTCCACCATCGCAGCTCGTAGCCCAGTTGGTGTCAGTCCGTCCATTGTAGTATCGACTTCTGCCCCACAAATGAACTGCCTAATAATGAAGCATGTGAAAATTCCACAATCCGACCTGCACTCACAAAAACCGATACCAGCGTCACTTACACAACACATTAGCAAAATAGTGAACTCAGTCTAATATAACAATTACTTACGACTCTGGATCTTGTTGCGGACAATCCACAACAGATACGAAAGTCCCATCAAAAAGGTCTGCCCCGATGCCCTCAGCTGTAACTCTTGGTTTCACAAACTTGTTGTGGTGTTCGACCACGCATTCTTTCTGTTGATTTGGAACATGTTAGTTTACATACGTACTGGGTAACATTTAAACCAACAAACATTATAATCCATCAACCATGCACATTCAGAACTCAATCTAATAAACTACCATTGCAACACCACTACAAATTTACTAAAAAACATATACAGACAACTACTTCTACTACTGTACTTACAACTTTTAGAGCCTCATTGTAATGCTCATCACGCACTCCACGTCTTGGCCTCATGGAGTTGTAATGTTTCTAATTCCCACTTTCTGAATCGTGTGCCATGACTGTCCAGTGGTTGGCATTGTAGATTGGGAATAGTGTGTATCTGCACCCTCATGGCCTTTATGTATACGTTCAAGTACTTCGTTCGTGACATTACCTTTGCTCATTAGTATCATATCCTGCACAATTTTCCAAAAGCCATCAAAGTTGTGTCAGATTTCATTTCAACAAATATGACTTTCAGATTTCGTTCAAATGAACGCTAGTCGTGGTACATAGCGAACACACACTAGTGTAAACGTATGTCGTGCCCACAAATTCTGCTCTTCCAGACACTGTCTTACGCATTTCAGTCAGCATAGCAGCGTATGCATTAATTACCTACACCATATGTTACCCATCACAATTACAATGCACTATTAATAACAACTTTGTAAATGCATTTTCAATATGTGCTACTACCATTTTTTGCACCATTAAGTGAGAGTGCATGCATTTACATATTCATACTGATGTTTTAATTAAATTCATCTGTCATTTCGTCACATACACATCAACCACAATACGAATGAAACAATGTTTACATGTCCACGTTGGGTTTTCGTGCGAAATAAATTAATCAATAAAGTGGAAATTATACGACATGAGCTTACATTCCCATGAATGGAGTTCTGCTGCACCAGATTTTTGATGTCCGTGAAATGCACTTGTATTCCGTTGTGTCCACCATCCCACACTATTAACCTACACATCATAAACCAAAATTAAGAACAACCATATCACAGCATTTACAATTTCTACATGTCAAAACGTACAACATTCAATACAAATAACTTACCCGTCCCCCTCCAAACTGTACATTCTATCTAGTAGTTGCCTATCTTCATCCTTCAACATGTTCCACACAGTGTGCCTTCTGTTCATACCAAAACCATGCCAGGTTTTACGCTCTACTACGACGTCCTCAACACTGTAAATCACCCAGGGCTCAAATGATTTACCTAATCTCACATTCGCACTTGCTTGTTGTCGCCCAAATATGGCAGGATATTCATAGTCAGACAACCTAAATCCCGTCTTGGTTTGGTTTTCACCCGTTTGACCAGCGACGTCATTTTCGGCCCAGAACTTGTTGCAGCATTTGCATGTTCACAACCACCCATGCCAATGACAGCTGCCCCAACATTTATATTTCCATCTGCTGGCTGCTCATTTTGGGGACTGCATCTACCCTCCACAGTCGAATGTACATTCCCATGGGCGAAGTCAATCGTTAAATCTTCAATCCCAGCTTTGTGCTCAACAATCTCCAATTCGGTGGTGTCAACGTGTTTGGGTTGGCCTACAGGAGATGTAGAGTGCTGTGCACTTTTAACACTCGTGACGTGGCCAGAACCACTCACTTTACCTGAAAGACTGTTGCTTGGTGTTCGCTGATTTGATCCATCATTGGCAACACATTGCGTCACCTCGTACACCTCAAAATCATCAAGACTATCCTGCAAATTGCTTATTTTCGACTCCAATCGATCAACCACCTTGCTGAGTCGTTCAATTTCAGAATCCTTTTCGACAATAACACTATTTAAGTCCACAAACAAATTACCAGCATGCCTCCCGAGCAGTTGCTCCATTGTTTCGAGACGCTGCTCCAGTTCACGCACCCGTGCGTCTTTACTCTTGATTTCGCTCTCCAACTCGGCAATTCTGGCATTACAAGATCTCAGCTCATCGTTCACCCTCCCTTGTTCTTCACCCATGGCTTCACCATCCGGAGTGTTGGACTGTTCTAGAAGATCTGGGAACAAGACTGGCCACACTTCCCCACCTGCCACTATCTTCCCACACAGTTTCACCTTGCTAGTTGGTGTAGCAGTATTCTTATTCTCATCATCATCTCCACCTTTCATTTTGATGTTACCAGCATTTGGTGTATGCACCTGCCAACAATTAAAACTGGGCTCTACGCTGCCCACATCATTCGTCTCAACAGCAACCACACTTCCCTCGCACACTTCAGCTGGATCCACATCCATCCTACTTCTACCACATTTGTTCGCCTCATTCGTAGCAGCAGCCAGTTTCAGAATATGACACTCGTTGATTGTCCTAATAAGTTTCCTACACTGTACTTGGGGATTCAGAACATTGGGGGAAAAAAAATTAAGTGTATGCTTTGGATAAACAAATTTAAAAGATGGAAATAATTTAATTCCATACCTCAATGCAACCTTCTTCCGTCAAATTTAGTACTTCTAGTTTCGCCACAGCTGCTCCAATGTTCCATCGACAAAACCTTGGAGTCACGTTAGGCCGCTCCGGGGTGATGATGTTCGAATGTTCACAAATTAGAAACTGAAATCAAAACAAGAAACCACCATCAAATATACACATGACTGAAACAAACTTTGAACTTCTTTTAATTAAATCATGTATGCGATTTGGGACGTTCATATTGTACATACTAGCAACGCTACGACACAACCAGTCACTTTCTCCGGCCTGTGGTACATCTCATTTAGAGAGCCAATCAACATGTTCCTTATCATTGCAGTCTAGTCATACTATTTAAGCGTGTCTAGCTTATCGATCACACGAACAAATGCCCAACCTATATGCTCCCCGGTGGTTGCGAAAAATAACTTCGTACAAACATAGAGACACAGCAGCTTCGCCACATCTTCTTCGTCACGTTCTACACGACCACAGATTGCTTCTCCCAGCAAATCTTTTATAACTTTTGAAGATATCCCGGCTAACATTCGGACAACGTCGTTGCATGAAATCAGAGGGCCCCTTGCCACCTTGTGCCAAATCCAACTTCTCCTTCCCACACTGTACCCCGAATATTAACCTGATATCATTATTCCTCAATGGCAACTCAGCTCCACCAACGTGGAACTTCTCATCTTTGGGGTTGTAACATTGAATAATTCGACAAACCGTTGCATCACACTTCTTGAACGCTTTCGGATCAAGCTCATGAACACGAATAGCATCGATCATAACAAAAAACGGGGTTTTCTGCAGCTATCTAATGTGTCCATCACGTAACTCTAATTCAAGCACTGTGCTAATCAGACCTGATATGTTGGATTGGTACATTAACTTTGATGGATCAACATCAGCTCTCCGAACATTGTAAATGGGCTCTTTTTGCTTTTTGAATGTCAACCTTGATTGTTTTTTCGTGGCCAGCTGTGTCGACGTTTGCGGTGACCTCGTCACGGTGTTCCGTTTACCATTCCTATTTCCGCTGTTACCTGCAACATAGTTTACGTGTAACTTAGCACACCAAATCAAATCATGAATAACATTAGCAGAACAGTAGTTGAACATTAGTCAAGCATGCCCCCTCAAATTAAACCACACCAACAAACACTACCATCAAACAAATCACCAAATTAACTCATCTATTCAAGCACCATGGAACATCAGGAACGTGAAACACGAAAATACCATTAACATGGCGCAACAGCGTTTGTTTGAACAACCCACTGCATACCACAAATCTTTGACGTATTACATGGAACACCACAAAAACCAATGTATTATCACGTGCAAACGAAGAAAGTTCACTATTTTCAATACATTACATAAAAAACAACGAACCATAATCACGAACTCATGCAAAACCCGACCACAATTGCAGCGCACAATAACTTTAACTCTAACCAGATGATGTTCCTTCATTAAAAAAAACTTACACATGCGTGATTACCTTACTTTAAATTGAATGTTGTGTAACACATTTCATCAATCCATTACAACTAATCACACACCAATCAAAAACCCCCACCAAAAAATGATCCTCCATCCCAAACATGCGACTATCTTGATCAATGTAAAAAACCCACAAATCCATACAGAATACCCCCACAAATGTAGGGCTATATGCACCACCAACAAAACAGCAAAACTACAGCACAAACCTAATCACAAAATTACATTAACATCAATTTACCACACAATCAAACATGCGACTACCTCGATCAATGTAAAAAGCCCACAAATCCATACAAAATAACCCCACAAATGCAGGGCCATATGCACCAACAACAAAATAGCAAAACTACAGCACAAACCCAATCACAAAATTACATTAACATCAATTTTACATTGAACAAAGAAACATTACCACACAATCAAACATGCGACCAGATAATACACACATCACATTTTCGGCAAAACCCAACCGCACCAACACTATCGAAAACAACGATTAACATACCTGGAGACATTATCACAGTCACCACAGTCACTTCCACCTGTTTACAAAATGGTTTAACGGACGATGCTACAAAGCAGAACAGTATCACAGTCACCCAATTCGCTGGTATCGATGTATCAACAGAAGGGAAGAGGGGTGGTTTCGTATTCGTTAGGTTTTTGAGTAAAATGCAATTTCCTATTCTATTATCCCAATCTACAAGGATTTCGCATTGCCAATAGCGAAGCTTCAACTGCAAGGCCTAACATTACGCCATTAACATCGGGATACTGTGCAATTTTCCATCCACGTCTCTTCGTTTCCGATATGCTTGGAGGGAGAACAAACATCGACAAATTAAGACGTTTGGGCATTTCAGTAAAATCCACATTGGAGTATTCCTTAATTACCCATATTAGAAGTTGGTAAACACGGGTAATGTTGTCATTAATACTACATTGGGACTATTTGGATTATAAGATAAAAAGTAGGACCAAATGGGTCAAAAGAATGGGATTTGGGATTTATTGGTGCATCACCCTATCTTTTATACTAAGATACTATTTTATTTATAAAATAATATATATATATATATATAGACACGAAGAAGGAAACAACACTAAAATAGACAAGGAAAATCAATAATAAACAGAAGACAGTTTAAATAAATAAAATAGATAAGGAAAATCAATAATAAACAGAAGACAGTTTAAATAAATAAATATTAATAAAACTTATAATTGATTACTGGAATGAAGCAAGCAGTTCTTCCAAATACATAATTTGAAAACAATTTTCGAAAATATAAAATTACAGAGAAAGCTATTTTCTTGAGGAAAGGAGTGCTCTCAATTTTCTAACTCTGCCTTATTCTTGAATGAAGAGGCTCTTTTATAACCAAAAGATACTACTGTTAGCCTTGTGAGTGAATACTGTGAGCCTTGTGAGTGAATGATTCTAACTTGAAAGGAGCACTAGGAGCACATGAGAGTTGTCTGTTGCTTTCAATGAGTGACTAAAGTTAATGGCTGCTTTTTACTGTGTTGAATTTGTCGGTTGGATGAATTATGATGAATGATGAATAGTAATGTTGACTTTTTGATGAATAGTGAACATTACTATTCTAACTCTTCTAAAGGTTTAATTATTCACTATTCACTATTCACCCAAAGACAAGTCCTGAATAGTCAAAAGCAGCGATCAACTTTCAGTCAGTGACTGAAAGTAGCAAACAGCACCTGTGTGCCTCTATGTGCTACTTTTCAGTTAGACTCCAGCTCACAAGCCTCACAGTCATCCTCTTTTCCTATAAAAGAGCCTCTTCAGTTCATTAAAAAAAAAAAAAATCAGAGTTAGACCTAAGAGTTCCAATAACCTTAAAAATATCTATCTCTATATTGATAGCAAATTCAGTTTCAAGTTATGTATTTTGAAGTATTTCCCAGTTTCCAGTAAACAAGCATTGTAAGTGTTAATTTCCATTATTTTTAGTTAATTTCCAATATTTTGTTAATATTTCTTAATCTCTTATCTGCTGTCATTTTTCTTCCGCTCTTTTGGTATTAGAGCCATTTTCCTTCTACTCTCTTGGTATCAGAGCTAGGTTTGTTGATATTAGCCTATTGTCTAGTTATTTCCGTTTAATTCTTCTCATTTCAATCTCTGTACTTTAATTCCAGTCTTCTTATTTCTTATTAACTTGTTTTGTCTTCCATTTTGTCAGTAGCTACCCATCTTTCATCCCACATCTTTTGTAAGTCCTTAGGATAGGCAGTTAATAGATCTCGGAGTTTCCGGAGAGGGTATGTGCGAACACATAGTATGAGAAAACATGATAAGTTATATACGAATTTAAGAAAACTGAATTAATTTTACAGAATCAAAATGAGTCGATTATTCAGAAGTAACTCTTCAGTTAGCTTTAGATCTACAACTTTAGCTTCTGTCCCTGATACGGATTTAGTTATTAATGAAGAAGAACATGAATTCCAAGATGTTAAAATCAATTTAAGTTGGAATATCCCAAAGGTTCCAGTTAAAGAAACTTATAAAATAAGTTTTTTAAAGGCATCTTTTAATATTGATTTGCATGTTAAAACTATTGAACAAGTCTATGCTTTAACTAAAATTCAAGAAACCTGCCAGTTATTATCCAAAGAGTCAATTAAAAAACATATCAAAGATGGTCATAATTTTATTCATCTAGGATTAATTTAAGTTGGAATCAAACCATTAACTCAACAAGGGAAAAATACTTTTGTTCTCTTATGTTTAAGAGGTGCACGATTTATTAATTATCATGATAGCATAATAGGTAAGATGGAATCATGCCTTCATAAAGGACCGGTTCATTTTTATTGTTTTCCCGATTTTACTTTAAGTCTTAGAGATCCTCATATATTAAAAGTTTTAACATTAAACATTCAATTATTTGGAGCATTTACTAATATGTTAGCTAATGTTCATAACATTGCTTTAATTTATAGAATTTATTATAAATGTATTAAAACAAATTTAAATGTTCATGCCTTAACCAAAAGTCCAAAAGATAAAACATTACTCATTCAAGGTAGTACTAATGAAACCAATATTTCAGTCCCAAAAATGATTTGTTGAAAAGACATTACTCTTCCTGATGATTGGGTTAGAGTTAATAAAAATTAATCCCAACATCAACAATCTTCCACTAGTCAAGATATTCAACATATTCAACAATATGATGATGGTTTAGTTCATGTACGATTTGATCGCTCTCATAGTCAATCTTCCCAACATAGTACTTCAAGTATCCCTACTAACACCGAAGATGATGAAATATTTAGTACACCTCTATTTACTAGACAAGATAGAAAGCTTCATATTTGTCCACCTTCAAATATTGCTAGTAAATTAAAAGGCATGGATAATTCCTCTACTTCCCAAATAAGTGAACTACTTTATTCAACCCACACACATCTTCATGAAGAAGAAACTACATCTCAGGATTCACCCACTCAAACTGATTTTGAAGTCGTCCCTCCTGTTAACCCACAATTATTAACTCTCAGTAAACCTTTTAATCCAAACCTTACTAAACTTCATGCCGAATTTAAATCTAAGGCAAATAAGTTAAAACGACAAACTTATCGAACCACTTATGATGAACACCAACAATCTAAAATTACCAAGAAATGGTACAAATTTATGCATGAAATCAATACTGAAGTCACTTTCTTTGATTATCTTGAAAATTATTATCAAGAATTAAATACTATTACAAAAACTAGTTGGAAAACTTCCCCTCATACTTCTGTTTCTTCTAGTCATCCTCCTTTAGAAACTATTCGTATTGAACATAAGGGTACCCTAGTACATGCTTTTCCATTTAAAATTTCCAAAGAAGAATCTGAAATTAAAAAAAGTAATTGAACAAAATAATTATAGAAATCAATGCTTAAAAACTATTGGTAAATAATTAGATAAAATTGAAATTACTTTTGAGGATTACTCTACCAGTCATACCTCTACTAGTAAACCTTTATACAAACCTCTTATTAATCTTCCTAGCACTAGGAAACGGTTAAGCCTAGTTACCCAAGATACTAATACTGTTGAAGCCATTGAACAATTATTCACTGAGATATCTACCACATCTAAAGAAAAAGGAATTACTGTTTTAACACAACAACCACCTGTTGAATTTAGTAATGACTCTGACACAGACACATCTAATAATGAAATTAATCAATTAGCCCAACAGTTCCAGATTATTAATCTTAATAGAATCACACATCCCAAAGTTAATCCCACTACTCTTACCAAAAATGGTATACTAAACCTACACCCCCAGATCTTCAATTTGAAAAAACTAATATTAATAATCAATTTTCTATTTTTGCCAAAAAATTATACGAATGGGTTAATGGTCTTAGTGAAAATCAAATTATTCAAAAATTAAATCGTGTCTATGGTCACAAATAGTTATCTTAGTAATTATCCTGATTACACTCAACCTGAAATAGTCTCGTTACTTACTTCTGGATTTACTGGTATGCTCAAATCTTGGTGGGATAAATATATCACTTTAGATCTACGAGAATCTATACAATATGCAGTCCAATTAATAATAATAATAATAAATTAAACAACTAACTAAACTAAATTAAATAAATTAAGGTAAACAAAAATTAAACTAAGAAATTTATTTATTTATTTTTTATCTATTTTTTTTATGTAGATGAACAAGATTATATTAACTAAACAACTATGTTAAACAAACAAACAAATAAGTTGAACTAATATTAACAAATAGAAAACAACTATACAAAACAACTAATATGAAACTAAATTAAAACATATGGTACAACTAACAATCTTTCTTTTTTTCATTTTTTTTTAGGCCGCACATGCGCCAACAGTGGTTGCATGTGCAACCAGTGCTCAGTTCACAGTTCGGTAGAAAAATTAAGAGGGGAGAGGAAAGAAAAAGAAGAAAAGAAAAGAAAAAAGAAAAAAAAAAGAATACTCACTAAGATTTTGAAGAAAATGTGGAAAAATAGGTGTGAAATGCAACAATAGAAGTAGTTTGCCGGAGAAACTTGCCAAAAAGTGACTCTGGCAGTGGAGATGGGTTGTTGGCGGTAGTACTCCAATATGGCTCCGGTGGTAGTGAATGTGGTGAGTGATGGTGGTGTTTGATGATGGAGGTTTGGTGATTTTTTAAAGAGAGAAAAGGGAGAAGATGAAGAGAGGTAGAGAGAGAAAGAGTTTGAGAAATGGATGGTCAAAAAGGGATGAGTAGGGTTTTGAAAAGTTTTTGTAGATTTTTGCTTTTGCTTTGTTTTTTTTTTTTTTTGTGGAAAAACTTGGCTGCTCGTGTGCCCATGTGGGCTGCTCATGTAGTGAATTTTAGCCACAACAACAACGAAATTGGGTTGCTCCAGCGACTGTTTAACAAAATGGTTTGAGGCCTCGATTGCTTATGCGGTATTTTTTTTTTTGTTGAAAAACCTGGCCGCTTATGCGGTTGTTTCTGGGCCACATTAGCGGCAAAAATAGGTCACTTCAATGGTTGTTTAGCAATAGCTATTTTGGGTCTAGCTGCTCGTGCCCCCATGTGGGCTGCACATGTGGTTGGATTTTTTTTTTTAACACATTACTAATACACTGCGAAAAACCAAACCCCCCTAGCACAACTTCTACCTCTATTCCACATTGGAAATACGAATAACACTTCAAAAACACCCAACAGCTCAACAAAGGTATAATCTTCACGCAAAAACCACATGTACTACTTTTCTCCATGACTATGTTTATAACTTTTCCTATTCTCCAACAGGGTGATAGACTAGGGTGATTTAGTATCCAGAATTGAGGTGCCAAAAGCTACCTCAATCTATAGGGCTACCATATAGATTTCAAGCCGAGGCGGTTTTGAAGTAATCTCTACACCCCTGGGTATTTAAACTAGCCTTTAGTCTCGGAATTTCTAAACCTTTGCGTTCTAGGCTTTGCCATTTGAACTCTAGTTTCCACCGTCTTAGTTGGTCTCCTAGGAACTCATTACAAACACAGTCAAGTGGCTATACCAGACCGTCAGATGTCGTTTGGGCACGATAAACACCAAAGGAATTGCACCTTTATAAGATTTAAAGTCTCCTAGACATCAAACAATCATTAGGAGAGATACACCGGGTTTGTCAATTCGATGACCTCAATCATCTCCCCTCTAATACCATCTATGTAATGTTTGAATCTTTGGCCATTGACCTTGAAGGTCGTGCCATCTTGTGGATTCTTTATTTTAACCGCCCTATGCAAAAATACTTTAACGACCTCAAATGGTCCATCCCATCTAGACTGGAGTTTACCTAGAAACAAACGCAATTTGGCATTGAAAAGCCACACTTTTTCGTGAGTCACAAAGAACATTTGAGAAATGTATTTATCATGAAATGTTTTAGTCCTAGCCTTATAAATCTTAGAGCTCTCATACGTATCATTACGTAATTCCTCCAACTCATTGAGTTGGAGTTTTTGATGGTCACTGGCTCTTGCCATATCAAAGTTGAACTTTTTGATGGCCTATAAGGCATGGTGTTCTAACTAAACAGAGAGATGACAAGCTTTCCCAGACACAATCCTATATAAAGACATCCTGATGGGTGTTTTATATGCAGTGCGATAGGCCCGAAGTGCATCAATCAACCTAGTTGACCAATCTTTCCTATTCGACCTAATAGTTTTCTCAAGGATGTGCTTCACCTGCCTATTAGAAACTTCCACTTGACCACTAGTCTGTGGGTGATAAGGAGTGCCAACTTTGTGAGTGATAATGTATTTGTGCACTAAAGCCTCGAAGAATCGGTTGCAAAAAGGCTTGCCACCATCACTAATTATGCCGCATAAGAATCCAAAATGACAAAAAATGGTTTTATGGAGAAATTTGATTACTACTTTATAGTCATTCATTTTGTTTACCATAGCCTTAACCCATTTTGAGCATACTTCATCGCCACTAAAATGTATTCAAACCCAAAAGATGATGGAAATGGACCCATAAAGTCAATGTCCCAAACATAAAAAATTTCAACAATCAAAATAGGGGTCATTGGCGCCATGTCTCTGTGGGACATAGAACCCATTTTTTAACATTGCAAACAAGCTTTACAGAAATTGTGGGCATCCTTAAAGATAGAGGGCCAGTAGAATCCACATTATAAAATCTTGGCAATTATTTTTTGCCTACTGAAATGGCCGCCACATGCATAAGAGTGACAAAAGGTAATGATGCTACGTGTCTCTGTCTCGAGCACACATCATCGAATCACTTGATCTGGACAATACTTGAACAATTCTCGGTCTTCCCAGAAATAGTGCTTAACTTGTGAGAAAAATTAGTCTTTGTCTTGCTTAGACCAATTTCTAAGGAATATGTCCAACTGCCAAATAATTCGCAATGTTAGCAAACCAAGAGGGGTTTACTTGTGACACCACAAAAAGTTGCTTGTCCAAAAATGAATCATGCAAAGCTAAGAGGTCATTAGTATACTCAACAAGGATTCGAGAAGATGATCTGCAATGACATTCTTGGATCCCTTTTTATCCCAGATTTCTACGTCAAACTCCTGAAGAAGTACAATCCATCTAATCAACCTAGGTTTGGTCTCATTTTTAGATAATAAGTACTGCAAAGCAGCATGATTAATGAACACTATGACCTTGGAACCTAGGAGATACAATCGAAATTTGTCCAATGCAAACACTACGGCTAGCAACTCTTTCTCGGTGGTAGTATAGTTCAATTGTGTATCCGAGAGAGTGCTGCCAGCATAATAAATAACATAGGGTGCTTAATTCACTCTTTGGCTTGGCACAGCCCGATAGCATAATCTGAGGCATCACATGTGATCTCAAATAGAGGAGACTAATCCGGTGATTGCATGATTAGAGCGGAAGTAAGATTCGCCCAAAGTGTTTCAAAAGCCCTCAAACATGAATCATTAAAGACAAAAGGTGTGTCATTGAGAAGTAAACTATACAAGGGACATGATATTTTGCTAAAGTCTTTGATAAATCAACGGTAAAACCTCGTGTGCCCTAGGAAAGATCACATTTCGCGCATAGAAATCGGTGGAGAAAGGCCTGAAATGAGGTCAACTTTAGCTTTGTCAACCTCTATACCACATGGGGACATAGTGTGTCCCAATACAATACCCTCATAAACCGTAAAATGGCTCTTCTCCCAACTCAATATCAAGTTCGCCTCTGTGCAACGTTCCAAAATGTTAGTCAAATTTTGGAGGCATTCTTGAAAAGATGGCCTAAACACCAAGAAATCATCCATAATGACCTCTAAGAATTTCTCCACCACATCAGAGAAATGGACATCATACATCGTTAAAAAGTCACTGGTGCATTACATAACCCAAAGGGCATGTACCTATAAATAAAAGTGCAAAGGTCTTTTTTTGGTTAGCTGGGTACACTAGAACTTGATTATAGCTCAAGTAACCATCAAGGGAAAAAAAAAACCCTACCCCACTGACCACTCAAGGATTTGATCAATAAATGGCAATGGAAAATGATCCTTCCTTGTCATGGAATTAAGCATCCTATAGTCAATGCACACGTGCCACCCAGTAGTGGTATGTGTGGGAACTAACTCTCTTTGCTTATTCTTGACAACAGTGATACCCGATTTTTTAGGCACTACTTGTGTTGGGCTTACCCATTTACTATCTGAGATGAGGTATATAATACATGCATCCAGAAACTTTAACACCTCCTTTTTCACAACTTGCTTCATGTTAGGATTTGTAGACCGCCTCGAACTCCGCTCCGTGCGCAAGGGCGCGAATTGTTGTTCTTAGCTGTTACAGTTCGGACTCATGTCACGGTTCTAAATCCAATCTCACAAAGTGCAATGTAAGACTGATAAATCACCAAAGAGTCCAAATTCAACAAATCGTTTTGGAAAATCGATTTTAATCAAAAAGCGCCAAACATGGACTGCTTTGCCAGATTTCAGAGTCGCCACCTAAATGTTTTGTTTTGGGAAATTTAGGAAACCCTGACTCGTGCCTAAGGCCACGTGTCCATCATCACCAAAGTTGCCTCGGCTCGGGAAGTTGGGTACGAGAGGGAAAGGTCATGCAATGAGCACCCCCACTCACCCGATCAAAGATCGGCCTTTACTAACATGATATGTTGTTTTTGAAAACACATGCGTTCTTATTCCGGTTAATTAGCTAATCTTACTACGTGATACGCATAGCATACAAGTATAGACTAGATCGCCTAAATTGGAACAAAACACCTCATGTTTGCTTGCTTGAAAATGGTTTGAAGGTACTACTCGCAAGTAGGCTAAGGCGCGGATTTTACCACCCTCAAGTGGGCTTAGAAAACATGGTGATTTGCCACTTCAAGTGGGCTTAAAACTCGCATTTTGATGAATTGTTCCAATTCAAGCAATCCAACCATCATCCACAGGCATTCATGCAGTTAAACATTTAAGCAGTTAGCCTCATGGCAAGCATGCTAACATGGAAACATACACATCTCATGCAGTATGCTAAAGCGTAAAAGCTTACCTAGTACTCCGAGCCAAAACAAAAGCTAGTTAGTAAACAATACATGCTCCTAGCTATGTTAAGATGTCTAATGCAACACATGCAAAATGCAACTAAGATAGGCTCGGCTATTCTAAGATGTCATGTGAATGCAACACTTGATACATGTATTCAAATAGGTATTGAAATACAATGCAGTTTGTGTGATGCGCCGAGCCCGGTGCATGCAATACAGATGAATGAATGCAAACATGAGAAGCATAAGTATGCTAATTGAAATGTGCCCTAAAACTAACCATCAAAAGCTGGTAAATAAAAGGGAGAAAGAAATGGGGTTGGAAAACATGCATCACACACACGCACACGCACACTTATTATAACATTGTGCCCTCTCGACGGAGGGTTCAAATAATAAGCTAACTAGCTAATCTAAGCTAATTAAACTAACTATTACAAAACAAAGCTAATTAACTAACAAGTTAACTAATTATTACAAAACAAGCTAATTAGTTAACTACACTAGCTAATTAAATACAAATGAGTAGCTAAACGCATTAACTACTTAAGCACAGAACCAAAGTGTAAGCTAGCTAAACAAAGCAGTTAAAAGGAGCCTCGGGGCGAGAAGCGCATGCATGCTCGGTCGCTTCGTTCGGAAATCCATCGCTATGCCCCAACTTGCCTCTGTTTGCATTTGTTTTCAAAGCACTGCACAAAGTTCTAGGTAGCTTCTACACTAACATGGAGACCTCCAGGAGCATTGCCGACCACTTATTGGTGGTGTAGACCACTTGTAGACCACATCCACTTGCTGCATACTAGAAAAAGTGGTCGGCCAACTACTTTTTCTGGTCTGCCGACCAGAAAATTCTGCATAACTCCATTTTGCTGCAATAGAGAACAAGAAGGGGCACGACAATGTATTTGCAAGGTATGTGTGCACAACCACCCTCCCTATCATTTCTCAAGCTCAAGGGAGTGTAGTTCTCGACTCTCGGGCCACCAACGGAGCATCGCAATGCATGATGGCCGAGAAGCCAAGATTGCATGAATCAATGTGAATAAATGCACAAATAACACATAAGAGCCTTAACCTCTATCATGCATAATCAAGAGGGTCGGCGACCGAGAAATGAGGCACGTTTCATCACTTCAAGTATGAAACGTCCCTCGTTTCTCGTGTTTGGATTAACACCCAATCCAAACACATGCAATACAACTCAAGCATGCAAACATAATACGATGCAACATGAGCATGTCAAAACAAAGTCCTTAAGCATTGAGGCACACAACACTAAGGCTATACAATGCAATGCGTAATGGACTAAACCAACCCCAAATAGACTTCATGCATGCCAAGACAATGGCTAAAACACTCTTAAAAGATGGCATGAAAGGCTAGAAAATGCATGCTCATGCATTGACTCACCAATTAAGCATAAGAGCACAACTCTCAAAAGTGCTCAAGGAGTGACAAATGTAAGAGTGTAGCCACACTATAAGCACTGAAATCATGTATGAAATGATGCCAAATCATCCAAACAACATAAGCATAGCATGTTAGGAGGCCTAAGGCACAAAGCTACCAAGGAGGACCACACAAGAGGCATGCAATCTATGGCACAAATGATTGAACCAGCCATAAATAGAGCTCAAATAGGTCAAAACAAAGACCAAAACATGCTGAGATGGGAGCTCAAAAGTCTAGGCATGCATGCATACACATTGGTCCATAAGCAAGGTAATAATGCATGACCCTTAGAGGCACTCAAAGGGTGAAAGAAATGGGAACATGGCAATGCTATATGCTCTGAAATAACATGTTAAAGGATGCCAAATCCTGCATATGTCACAAATGAAGCATGCTATGGTGCTTAAAACTCAAGGCTAGCAAGGCCAATTGCACTATAGCTATGCAATACAAGAACCATATGATCAAGGCAACCCAAAACAGTCCTAGAGCATGCCAAAATAATGCTAAAACATACATGGAGCAAAGCCAAAACAAACTAGCATGAAGGGCATGAAGCATGGAGTATGGAAGGCCAATAAGGAGGATTGCACTACACCTACCAAAACCAAGCATGAGATGACTTTACCAATGAAAATCAGAGTTATGGCATGTCAAATTAACACCAAAAATGGGCTAATACCAAGTCAACACATGCTAGAACAACAAACTCACTCATTAGGCATGCAAGGCTAGTAAAGAGGACTTACACTACAAGTGTAAGAAGAAAATGAGGGATGCTCTAACCAATCAAAAACAAAGTTGTATCATGGAAAAATAAAACCCAAAACACACTGAAATGGTGACCCAAAAACCTAGGCAACATGGCATACATAAGGGCTCATGTTTAAGGGATAAAGCACAACCTCTCCAAAGCATTGAAAGAGTGAAAAATGTGAGGGCATGACCACACTACATGTACTGAAATCACATATCAAATGATGCCAAATCATGCAAATAGCCCAAGCAATGCATGCTAGTGACTTAGAAACTCAAAGCTAGTGAGTTAGAATGCACTATAGCTATACAAAGCAAGGCATGCATGACCAAAACAACATAAAACAGAGCTTAAGCATGGTAAAACATGGCCAAAATCTTGTTGGAGTTGAGCCAAAACCATGCTAGAATGATAGTCAAAAGCATGATGCATGTTAGGCTAGTGAATGGAAATGCACTACAAGTACAAGGAGCATGCAAGAGGCTATCAAACCAACCTAAAAAAGAGTTAAGGCATGCTAAAATAACATCAAAAACTTGCTGAGATAGGACCAAAACATGCTAGAAAGATGAGCTATCAACACAAGCATGTAATGCTAGTTTGCAAGGATTACACTACAAGTGTATAGAGCATGCAAGGATGGCCAAAACTAAGCCAAAATAGAGGTATGCCATGCTGAAATAAGGCTAAAAATATGTTGAGATGGAGCCAACATATGCTAGATAAACATGCTCAAACATGAGGCCAAAAAGGTAAACAACCAAGATGCAAGGAGAGGGGATGACCCCCTCCTATTTGTGACCTCAAAACACAATTTCTACCACTAAAAATCCACTGGATTTCAGTGGTTAAAAGGCCAAGAGAAAGTGATCTTAAGGGCCTAAAGTGATGGTAAAAAATAAAGCCAAACAAGGCACAAAAGGGAGTGGATTACCCCCAACACCAAAGAAGCCTCAAACAAACATGTTAAGCACTTAAAATTAGAGCTTTTTGCAGTTTAAAGTTAGGCCTAAATCAGCATGCAAATAGGGCCAAAAGCTTAATAAAAAATAAAGATTTAAGGGGTTAGAAACTCACCCTTGAAGAACAACTTCAAAGCCGCAACTCCAGCAACTTTTTTTGATCAAAAGCAGTCCAAAAACTCCAAAACCAGCTTCAAGATGCCTTAGCAACAAGAGTGTGGTGTTTCACTATGTGTTTGTTTGCAAAAGTGTGATGAAAAGGCACTTTTAAGCACAAAACAAGAGAGAAAGGAAGAAATATAGAGATAGATGATATGTATCACTCCAAGCAAATTTTTCTGAACCTGGAGAAGGGAGAGAGGGCCTCCCTTTTATAGAAAACCAAGCCTCAAGCTTGTTGAACAAGCTTGAAGCTAGATGCAATCCCTCCATACACGTGTATGGAGGATGGTTTCTGTGCTCACTAGTTGTCACAGCTGGCAAGATAAATATCTACAGAAAGTGCAGGAAAGCTGCCAACCACTTGAAGTGGTCGGCCAGCTACTTACACTGGTCAGCCGACCACCACAAGTGGTCTGCAAGGAGACCAAGTGGTCGGCAGGGGGGAGAAGGTGGTCTGCACCAAAAAAACAAGGTGGTGGCATGGCTGCCGACCAATTTTGGTGGTCCAAAGACCACCAAGACCAGTTGGTCGACCAGAAAACTGGCTGGCAGGTAGGAAAAATGGTTTTCAGGGAGAGAAACTGGTCTATAACCCCTATTCCACTCTCCAAGCAAGGAAAACAAGGTTTGTGCCAAAAACAAACCAAAAAGGATGCAAGACAAAAGTCCGCGGGTCAAGGCACGCAGCCGAAAATCTCGAAAACTAGTCTACGGGCACCAAAAGTGGTCTACGGGAGGGAAAAGTGGTCTACAAGACCTCTGTGTCCCTCTAGACCAAGTCAACAAGGTGTGGTCCAAAAATCAGGCCAAAAGGAGAACGTTAAGCGGTCCCGAGACAAGGCGCGCGGCCGAAGGCTCCGGAAATCGAAAACTAACCTAAAAGAGGGAAAAGTGGTCTATGACCACAAAGAGTGGTCTACAGACCTCTCTCTCCCTCCAGGGAAGGTCAACAAGGCTTGGTCCACAAACTGAGCCAAAACACAAAGAGTTCAGAGGCCCGGAGGCAAGGCACTCAGCCGAAAACTCCGGAAACTCAAAACGAGCACAGACACGCACTATCACCGAGCGCTCAATCGATGATGTTTGAGTCTTAAGGTCGGTCAAAAATAGGGTGTCTACAGGATTTAGCCTTCGTTGCATTTCACGAGAAGGTTTGGTGACCTCTTCTAGATGTATACGATGATCTAGTTTCACATCACACTTATGAAACTAGATTAAGAGTCTAAACTATTGGGTGTGCTCGGTAACCCTGAAAGGCATCCCACAACCTAGGAGATTTGGGCTTGACATGGTTTGAGAGGTTGCCTAAAGGCAGCATAGCTTCCTATGCTCAACTTGTGGAGGTGTTTGTTACCCAATTCAAAACAAACACCAAGACATCTATGGAGGTTGATCAGACACCAAGACATCTGTGGAGGCATTTATTAACATGGGTGACCAATTGAAGTCATGCAACAATAAATATTATGAGACATTCAATGAAATTGGTGAATGATCTACCAACCTGACAATTGCCCAATACAAGTGCGGTCCACTAGTTGGACATCGACTGTAGGACTTGATGACCATGACGGCCCCCTTGACCATAGAGGCTCTGATGGAAAGGGTCCACCAACATATAAGGATGGAGGAAGATGTTGCCCGAGCAAAGATGAAGACCGGCACAATAGCGGTGCTAGACAAAAAAGTTTCAGCAAAAGTTAACATGGTCAACAAGAATGGAAAATAAGGCTACAGGAGCCATAATAATAACCAAGGAACCCACTCCTAAGTAGCAAAGAGAACACGACAAATAAATTGAAGGTTTGCATTGCCATTACTACAGTGTTCAAAAACCTATCTCCTGCATCCTTAGCAAAATCTGTGATGAGCCATTTGTTCGGTGGCCAGCTAAGTTGGGCGAAGAGCAAAAGGGTTATGACGAAAGGTATTGTTGTATCTACTACGATGAGAAAGGGCATCGTATAGAGGATTGTTTGCTACTCAAGCAGCACTTGGAGGAGTTAGTTTTGGCAAGACATTTGGACCAGTATATTGAGGGCGGAGCTAGACCAGCTCCTTAAGACAAGGATATGTTGAATGGGAAGCTACTTGATACCCCACTACATGGAGTCATCAATGTAATTCATGGGATCATCAAGCTTGAGCGAGTTTGTGAGCTCAAGGGAATGATAAAAAAGGTTGAGCACATAAATGAGGTACTCAGTGTTCAGCCAATTTTCAAGAAGAGGAGGACAGAAGCTAGGAATGTGATTTCCTTCTCTAACAGAGTTTTGCAAGACTGCAAAATCCCCATAATAACATGCTAGTGGTTACTTTACATATCAAGAATTTTGACATTAAGAGGATCTTGATCGACCAGGGAAGCTCGGTTGAGAACCTATACTATGACACATTCAAGTAACTCAATCTAGATAAAAGAGACTTGGCACTGACAATCTCTTCATTGGTAGGCTTCAATTCAATGCCTGAATGACCAATTGGCAAAATCATACTGCTTGTGAAAGTAGGTTTAGTGGTCAAATATGTGGAGTTTTGGGTGTTAAAAGTCATATCCACTTACAACATCATCTTGGAGAGAGCATGGATGCACACCATGTGAGCCGTAGCATCAACATATCACCTGGTAATGTGGTTCCCAAATGAGGCCAAAATAATTGAGGAGGCCTTAAGAGATCAAATCATGTCGAAGTAGTGCTTTGTCACAGTGAATGACAACTGCGCTGCCAAGGAATTTGTTCAGATAATAAAAGAACCAAAGAACACGAAGATGTTTGAAGATGTTAGCAAGGAGGCTGTGGAAGGCTTTGGAAAGTAAGAATTGATAAGAATGACCCAGAAAAATTCTTTTTGCTCAGTTCTTCATTGTCAAGCAGTAAAAGGAATGAGATTATGGAGTTTTTGATCTTCAACATTGAAATGTTTTCTTGGACACCATATGATTTATCCAGATATGATTTGAAAACCCTATTCATTAGATCCATAAAGGCAGTAGGTGCATTGATTACCCCAAATGGCATCACTAAAAACTCATAGTGCCCATATCTTATTCGAAAAGTTGTTTTCTCAATGTCTTCTGTCTTAACTTTTAATTGGTGGAAACCAGATCTAAGGTCTATTTTTGAAAACACTTGGGCTCTTTGAGATTGGTCAAATAGATCATCTATTCGGGGCAGTGGATATTTGTTCTTGAAAGTTACTTTGTTCAATTCTCGGTAGTCAATACATAACCTCAAAGTCCCATCTTTCTTTTTAACAAATAGAACTGGAGCACCCTAAGGTGAAGTACTCAAACGAATAAATTTCTTGTCTAAGAGTTCTTGTAGTTAGGTTTTCAATTCTTTCAATTCAGAAGTTGAAATTATGTAAGGGTTTTGGAGATAGGTTATGTTCCAGGTAATACCTCAATGGTAAATTCGATTTCTCTATCAATCAAATCACCGGGTAGTTCATTTGGAAATACATCGGGAAATTCATTGACTACAGGGATGTTTTCTACATTAGTGCTATCTGTGGGCACAGTTAATACACAACACAAATAACCCCGACACCCTTTCCTCAACAGTTTATTGGCTTTCATTGTAGTGATCAAATATGGGGAAGGAACTACCCCTTTCTTGATAAACACAAACTTAGGCAACCCAAGTGGCCGGAACACAACAGATTTATTTACATAATTTGTAGTGACATGATACTTGGTCAACCAATCTATTCCGAATATATAGTCAAAATGATCAAGATTCGAGGGCAGTAAGTCAACATACAATATCATATCACCAATCACAATATCACATACTAGGTAAAAGTAAGCACATACCATAGAACCCCCATATGGTGTAGATACAGAAAACAAATAGTTCATAGATTCTAACGGTCTAGGCAACTTCCATGAAAAAGCATGCGACACAAAAGAATGTTTAGAACTAGAATCTATCTACACATACGCATTCTGAACACAAATAGGGAGTATACTTGACACCACAAACTCGGTGTTCTGGACATCCCCGGGTACAAGTACAAATGCTCTCCCTCGCCTCAAAGTTTCATTGGCGGTGTTGGTCTTGATATTTGTTCTTGATGCAGAAACGGACCTAGCTGAACTTGCTATAGGATGATTGGCATTATCGGACCCGAGCGGACAATATTTTACTATATGGCCAATGTTGCCGCATCAAAAACAAGCACCCGATGCACGATAACAGACACACTTATGTTTTTTTTCGACATTCAGAACAAACAAGTGTGGAGCCACTACTTTGACTTGAGTTACTAGTAGACTTTGTGTTTTGCTTCTTGTTCATTGCAAATAAACGTCCCCTTCTGAAATTAAATCTCAATCTCTTACTCTCCATTCAGTTGTCGAAGCCTTGGCTGATTTCATAGCAGCTGGGTAAGCTTCAGTCATTAGGGCTTTATCAAGTACATCCACATATTTGGGCAATTTCAATACACTAATTCGATAAAAACACATCCACATTCAATCCTCCTTCAAATTTTCAAGCTTTATTATAATTTGTGTCCACCATATGAGGAACAAATCGGGCTAACTCAGTGAATTTAGCCTCATACTCGGCTACAGACATGTTGCCTTGCTTCAATTGTTCAAATTCAGAAACCTTGCGATCTCTGAAGCACTGAGAGAGGTATTTTTCATAGAAGATTTCCCTAAATTGACTCCATGTCATGGTCCCATTATAATTTCTAATCAACATCCACCAATGTTGGGCTTTCTCTTTTAAAGTATAGGTGGCCAATAGAACTTTTGAGTTTCCGAACACAAGAACACTTCAAATAGTTTTTCCATTTCTAGCATCCATGTCTTGGCTTTTAATGGCTTAACACCACCTAGAAAGGTTGGTGCTTCATTTTAGTAAATTTCTGAGTCAATGAGATAATGTCGATGTTATCGGTTCTACTTGGACTGGAGGGGGCGGAGGAGGCAAAGGTTGCTATCTTTGTTACTGTATCATTGATTCTGTTAAGGCTTCAAGCATTCGTTCCATTCGGCTCATTCGGGTCTTAGAAGATTCAGCTGTACCATCACTTCTTATATTTTCCATTTGCTATAGGTAAACAGAGCACTAATAAACACAGGAATAATCTTCACAGTTCCACAATGGTCATACTCAGTTCAGATATATTCATGTATTTTACACACACTCACACATGTAGATGTAATGTCCCTAATTCTTTTCTGAGGCATTTTATATCTCATATGGACTCGTGTGTGCGGTATAACCTGGCTTTGATACCACTCTGTCATGATCCAAACCCATCCCTATAGGTTTAGCATCATAACCGGCCAGTAATCCTGAGATTATCGAAGGCCTCTGAACAAATTAAACAAAAGTAAAGGGGCTAGCGGAAGCAAATACAAACATACAATGTCCATAGAGCTATGCAGACATACATGAGATAGAAACTTTAAGACTTTATATACATATAAATGACGTCATATTTACGTTAGTCTTACATCACCAAAACCCACATATACGAAACATACAGAAACTTGTTCAGACAAAACATAAGAAATACAAAAGTCTCAAACATTGATCACAAACACTTGACCACTTCAAAACGGGAACCTCCTTGGGAGGCACAATGGCTGGCTGACAGAACAAATCTCCAACCAATCATCTTAGAGCCTAGTCATGCGCCTGGTCACCTACATACATAATAATACAATGAGCTAGAGCCCAGTGAACAATAACAGAGTAAAGGGTTTAATGAATGATGTCCATGACAGATATAGAAGTCAGAAACAGATTCTTATACATATTCAGATTTAGAGTTCACAGATAATCATACGTGGTACATCCATTAGCGCTAATAGATAGATGGCTCATGATTACATGAGATGGTCATAAAGACCCATATACAGAGCAGATACAGACAAATAATGGTTATGCATAACCAGTTCCATGATGGAACCTCTGGTACCAGGTAACAGACATATATCACATGATGCTAAGGATGCCACGATACATTTCAGAAAACTAGACAATCATTCATCTATATAGAAAGTAACATTTTAGAAAATTGATAATAATTTCAATCATAAAATA
This sequence comes from Camellia lanceoleosa, assembly GCA_025200525.1. Lineage (NCBI taxonomy): Eukaryota > Viridiplantae > Streptophyta > Magnoliopsida > Ericales > Theaceae > Camellia > Camellia lanceoleosa. The sequence continues at coordinate 103,513,964 of CM045760.1, forward strand.
CTTATAATCAAACATAGCTTTACAGAGTTATTACTCACAGGTAGCTCCAGTGGAAGAATAGATAGAGTAGATAATCAGACAGATTACAGAGCGTGACCTACACAAACACATAATGGATATACACTAAAACACCTGCTCAGAAAACTTATTTCTTTTCTATCCTAGTGTGTTTTGAATCCTTATCCTCATTATTATGTCTTAATTAGGGCTTAGGAATGCCTAAGTTGCAATGAGGATGCCAAAATGTAATTTGAAACACTTAATCAAATTTGCTAAAAACAGGGTCTTTGCCTGTTCTTGAGGGTCCTTCGAGGTAGAGGGAGATTGGCCGTATGGGCCGCTGTTCTAGTTCTTGTTATCAGAGGAGGAGGAGAGTTCTTTGTTAGTATATAAATTATTGATATTATTTTTGTGTATCCCTAATCTAAGGAAGTCGTTTTCCCTCCAAACAGAGAGACAACAATTTTGACATAACTCGTATTGGATGAAATTTCGACTTACAAACAAAATATTATTTTCTGCCCATTTTTTTTTTCTTCATTTAAGAAAGGAAATGAATTAAAGGGGCTAGTAGATAGGGGCCTCTCTCTTTTGTAATGATCCCTTGAGAATGTTTTTAATTGGGGGTATTTTGTGACATAATCGGTGGGACATCTTTCTTTACAGAGTGCAAGAATTGTTCCTCCGTTTCTGCTTCTACAAGTATTCCCCTCCAGAGTTCGACTCTGTTTATCGAAGGACTTTTCCCCTTAGATGAAAATTCTCCCTATTCGACGCACTCGCCCCCTTTCTGTATATATTGTCAACTTGCTGTTGGCAAGTGGAGTTTTTCTATATTTGGATGATAGATTCTGCCGTTGGTTCTAATGAGATTGAAAAATCTCGGGTTGGAGGTTTGTATCTTCTTCATGCATTGAACCATGGCATGAAGGTGAGCGTTTCCATCTTCCTGGAGCTCCCTTGCGACAAGTATGTAGTATGGCTGACAGGCTAGTTGGAGAAGGGATTGAAGGAGTTCTAAGAGTTGTTCTTTTGGACATGGGCATTGTGGGTAGGTGAGGAAAAACAGTCTTGGCATAAAAATGGAAAGAGGCTTGGTGAGGCATTTTGTAGTGGTAAACAGTGAACTCACACCAGCTGTACAAGGCCTCTCTATTAGTTAAAAAACCTGGTGTGATTGGGGAGGCACTGTATTAATATTACCAGCGCCCCCCTCTCTCGCTGATTTGGGCTGTCCATTGTTGTACTTATGGACACGTGTATGGATGAGGTTAAAAGGAAGTCACACCCAGGCCCAGGTGTGAGTGGTGTGAGTACTTTTGATTCCTTTGCCAAATAGTGCTATTTACTTGTCTCTTTTCTGGTGGTTTGCGTGGTTGTAAAGTAAATTTTCTTGCAGAATGATAGACATAAAGCAAAGGCGAGAAAATAAATATGTTTGAATTATTTTAAATGGGGAACCTTCGTTCTTACACGCGGGCCACTTTTGCTATATATTTGATACCAAAAAACATTTTATGACAGAGAGGAATATGCTTTTGCAGTGGGATAGCTATTGTGGTGAAGTTGTTTTCTGGTACCTTGTTTCGTCCCTCCTTTTCAGTCTTTTTTTGTTGTTGATTGTTTTGGTATACAACGTTGTACTCCTTAGAAGAGTATCTCGAGAATTACGGGCAATTCATTCAAATGTGTGTAGATTGTTTTTTGAGGTGGAAAATAGGACTGTGGGAAGAGAGGCAGCGGTCAGCTCCAGCGAAGTTTGTTCGTGGGTACAAAGAGCAGAGGGAAAAAATATCAAAGCTAATGTGCCTAAACAGAAGGGTTAGCAGAGGTAAGAGAATCTACAGAATTTGTAAGATAAAAGATTTGGAGTGTTTTATAAAAAATGGAAGGAGGTATGAACAGCCAGTATCGGACTCGCCTTGTGTACCAAAAGTCAAGGACACCAGCGGCCAGTGGATATAAGCGGAGTTACCATGGTCGTGCACCTTTTAAGGCGGCGTACATTCACAAATTGTATGTTCAAAATATTCCCCGATATATTAAGAAGACTAAGAGGGGAGTAAGGAAGTTACAATTATATGATGAACAATTAAGGGATACTAAATTTGATAAAAAATGTGTGGCGAGATTGCTTAACGGTATTGAGTTGGGTAATAAGAGATGTGACCATCAATCAGACAAGATCGTGGTTAAGGGTATAAAATTAATTGGGAATATTCAATTGGGACAAGATGCTAAAGATGAAGCTATGGTCCACCACGTTTTGTTTTTCGTTATAAGTGATAATAGTCCGTCAGATTCTGTCCCCAGACCTGACAAGATATTTGTTGGAGTTTGCGAGGGTAATCCTGAGACCTGGATTGTTGATCCTAATCAGTCTGACTAGTTTTGGATGCTAAATGAAATGAGATTCAACCTAGTTGGTGGCAAGGACAAAGAGTACGTTCATCACGGGATATAAGTTGTGGACAGGTTCTTCCCAGTTGATGTTTGGACGAACTACAAAGATACGCTGTTGGAAAATGTTGGAAGTATTCAAAAGGGTGCCATATATTTAGTGACTGCTATTGTTAGTGGAAAAGAATGCAAAATTATTTTAAGGAGTCAAATGCACTTTAAAACTGTTTAGAATTGTAATTTTATGTATTTTTATTTGTAATGTTCAGGTTAATAGAGGTAGACGATATAAAAACTGGTGTTGTTAAAGGTGTTTCAGCAAGTGATTTCAGTTGTATTGAACTTGCTTTGCCTAATTTATTTTCTCAGTTAAGGTTGAGATACAAACAAAAGAGTATCAAGGTTGACAAAATATTGATAAAATATTCCCCCCTTTGCGCACCCAATGTCAGTGGATTGGTCAGAGTAAATGTTTATGATCGGAGGTTGGATGGTAATGACAGTCTGAAGACGTGGTTTCTTTTCCCTATGGATTGTCAATGCGAGCTAGTCTATTATGAGAATGGTTATTGTTCAATTAACGACAAACAAGTGCCATGTATGGTGAAGTATCGACTTGAAAATTCAAATATTAAAAGGGGGGATTACGTATTGTAAAATGAAGGGGTATCTGAAGTATTCTACGAGTAACATGCCAGAAGATTCGCAAATAAGGGCCCCTCTATTGTAGTGTTATCTAAAAAATATACTAATGAAAATGTTGATGTTTGGCATTGTCCTCCAATGAAGGCCATTTCGATTTTGACATGGATTAAGTCTGTGGGTTTACCGGATAGGCGAAGAGATTTGTTGTTAAGAGGTTTTAGGGAAAGTGGTTTAGTTATTCATGAACGCAGAGGTCGTTTGAGTTTGTGAGAGATTGATGTACGCAGAGGTGGTGATGACGCTGGTGATGTTGATCTTGGTCCGTCGAATTCGAAGGTTGGTGTTAGCAAATAGGAAGTTGATCGTAGAGGATCAGTTATTATGGATCCAGCAGAATTTTCTATTGTTTTACAAAATGTAATCATCAGTATAAAAAATAGTGATGTGACTCAAGATGTAATAGTTGATGATAAGGGAAATGTAGTAAGTAAATAAAATTTTGAGTGGTTTCATAAATAAAATTAATAAAATTTTTCATTAATCATGACAGTGGTTACATTAACATCAAACCATTATCTCATTTTTGGGGACATTGCATCTAATCAACTAGTATCCCCATTAGTTAATATAATGCAAGGAATTCCTCCTCTAATAGTGAGATTTGGTTGGAATTTAACAAATACATGGAAATCTCTGGCAGCCTACTAAATTTTTTATTAATTCAAAAGGGACTGTTGAGTATTTGATGTCGTCTATGACGTTGTAGACGGTGTCTTGGTCGTAGTCCTTGAAACTTATTTTGCCAGAGATGTAATTGTGTCGTCCGAGGCTTCTGGCCCAGGCGGTTTTGCATTTCTTGAGGGTCCTTCGAGGTAGAGGGAGATTGGGCGCATGGGCCACTGTTCTGGTTACTGTTATCAAAGGAGAAAGAGAGTTCTTCGTCAGTATATAAATTGTTGATATGATTTTTGTGTATCCCTAATCTAAGGAAGTCGCCTTCCCTCCAAACGGAAAGACAACAATTTTGACATAACTCGTATTGGACGAAATTTCAACTCACAAACAAAATATTATTTTCTGCCCATTTTTTTACTTCTTCATTTAAGAAAGGAAATGAATTAAAGGGGCTAGTATATGGAAGCCTTTCTCTTTTGTAATGATCCCCTGAAAATGTTTTTAATTGGGGGTATTTTGTGACGTAATTGGTGGGACATCTTTCTTTACAGAGTGCAAGAATTGTTCCTCCGTTTCTGCTTCTACAAGTATTCCCCTCCAGAGTTCGACTCTGTTTATCGAAGGACTTTTCCCCTTAGATGAAAATTCTCCCTATTCGACGCACTCGCCCCCTTTCTGTATATATTGTCGACTTGCTGTTGGCAAGTGGAGTTTTTCTATATTTGGATGATAGATTCTGCCGTTGGTTCTAATAAGATTGAAAAATCTCGGGTTGGAGGTTTGTATCTTCTTCGTGCATTGAACCATGGCATGAAGGTGAGGGTTTCCATCTTCCTGGAGCTCCCTTGCGACAAGTATGTAGTATGGCTGACAGGCTAGTTGGAGAAAGGATTGGAAGAGTTCTAAGAGTTGTTCTTTTGGACATGGGCATTGTGGGTAGGTGAGGAAAAATAGTCTTGGCATAAAAATGGAAAGAGGCTTGGTGAGGCATTTTGTAGTGGTAAACAGTGAACTCACACCAGCCGTACAAGGCCTCTCTATTAGTTAAAAAACCTAGTGTGAATGGTGTGAGTGGTGTGACTGGGGAGGCACTGTATTAATATTACCAGCGCCCCCCTCTCCCGTTGATTTGGGCCGTCCATTGTTGTACTTATGGACACGTGTATGGATGAGGTTAAAAGGAAGTCACGCCCGGGCCTAGGTGTGAGTGGTGTGAGTACTTTTGATTCCTTTGCCAGATAGTGCTATACACATGTCACTTTGTTAGTGGTTTGCGTGGTTGTAAAGTAAATATTCTTGCAGAATGATAGACATAAAGCAAAGGTTGGAAAATAAATGTGTTTGAATTATTTTGAATAGGGAATCTTCGTCCTTACACGCGGGCCACTTTTGCTATATATTTGGTACCAGAAAACATTTTATGGCAGAGAGGAATATGCTTTTACAGTGGGATAGCTATTGTGGTGAAGTTATTTTCTGGTACCTTGTTTCGTTCCTCATTTTCAGTCTTTTTTTGTTCTTGATTGTTTTGGTATACTGACGAAGAACTCTCCCCATCCTCTGATAACAGGAACCAGAACAGTGGCCCATATGCCCATTCTCCCTCTACCTCGAAGGACCCTCAAGAACAGGCAAAATTGCCTAGGCCAGAAGCGTCGAACAACACAATTACTTATCCGGCAGAATAAGCTTCAAGGACTATGACCAAGACGTCGTCTACAACGTCATAGACGACATCAAATAGTCAATAGTCCCTACCGAATCAATGAAAAATTTAGTAGGCTGTCAGAGAGATTTCTATGTATTTATTAAATTCCAACTAGATCTCACTATTAGAGGAGGAATTCCTTATATTATATTAACTAATGGGGACAGTAGTTGGTTAGATGCAATGTCTCCAAAAATGAGGTAATGGTTTGATGTTAATGTAACCACTGTCATGATTAATGAAAAATTTTATTAATTTTATTTATGAAACCACTCAAAATTTTATTTACTTACTACATTTCTCTTATCATCAACTATTACATCTTGAGTCACATCATTATTTTTTATACTGATGATTACATTTCGTAAAACATTAGAAAATTCTGTTGGATCCGTAACAGCTGATCCTCTACGATCAACTTCCTATTTGCTAACACCAACCTCCAAAATCGACGGACCAAGATCAACATTACTAGTGTCATCACCATCTCTGCTTACATCAATCTCTGACAAACTCAAACGACCTCTGCGTTCATGAATAACTGAACCACTTTTCCCAAAACCTCCTAATAACAAATCTCTTTGCCTCTCCGGTAAACCCACAAACTTAGTCCGTGTCAGAATTGGAATGACCTTTATTGGAGGACAATGCCAAACGTCAACATTTTCATTAGTATATTTTTTAAATAACACTACAATAGAGGGGGCCCTCATTTGTGAATCTTCTGGCATGTCACTCGTAGAATACTTCAAGTATCCATTCATTTTACAATACGTAATCCCCCCTTTTAATATTTGAATTTTCAAGTCGATATTTCACCATCCATGACACTTGTTTGTCGTTAATTGAACAACAACCGTTCCCATAATAGACAATCCATAGGGAAAAGAAACTACGCCTGTAGACTGTCATTACCATTCAACCTCTGATTATAAATATTTACTCTGACCAACCCACTAGCATTGGGTGCGCAAATGGGGGAATATTTTATCAACCTTAATACTCTTTTGTTTGTATCTCAACCTCAACTGAGAAAATAAATTAGGCAAAGCAAGTTCAATACAACTGAAATCACTTGCTGAAACACCTTTAACAACACTAGTTTTTATATCGTCTACCTCTATTAACCTGAACATTAAAAATAAAAATACACAAAATTACAATTCTAAACAGTTTTAAAGTGCATTTGACTCCTTAAAATAATTTTGCATTCTTTTCCACTAACAATAGCAGCCACTAAATATATGGCACCCTTTTGAATACTTCCAACATTTCCCAACAGCATATCTTTGTAGTCTGTCCAAACATCAACTGGGAAGAACCGGTCCATAACTTCTATCCAGTTACGAACATACTCTTTGTCCTTTCCACCAACTAGCTTGAATCTCATTTTATTTAGCATCCAAAACCGATCGGATTGATCAGGATCAACAATCCAAGTCTTAGGATTACCCTCGCCAACTCCAACAAATATCTTGTCAGGTGTGGGGACCGAATCTGACGGACTATTATCACTTATGACGAAAAACAAAACGTGGTGGACCACAGCTTCGTCTTTAGCATTTTGTCCCAATTGAACATTCTCAATTAATTTTATACCCTTAACCACGATCTTGTCTGATTGACAGTCACATCTCTTATTACCCAACTCAATACCGTTAAGCAATCTCGCTACACCTTTATTATCAAATTTAATGTCCCTGAATTGTTCATCGTATAGTTGTAACTTCCTTACTCTCCTCTTAGTCTTCTTAATATATCGGAGAATATTTTGAACATACCGTCTGCAAATGTACACCGCCTTGAAAGGTGCACGACCACGTTAACTCCGCTTATATCCACTGGCCGCCCATGTCCTTGACCTCCGGTACGTAAGAGGAGTCCGATACTAGCTGTTCATACCTCTTTCCATTTTTTATAAAACACTCCAAATCTTTTATCCTACAAATTCTACAGATTCTCTTACCTCTGCTAACCCTTCTGTTCAAACACCTTAGCTTTGATATTTTTTCCCTCTACTCCTCATACCCACGAACAAACTTTGCTAGAGCTGACCGTCACCTCGTGTAGATACCCCATTTTTGACCACCCTTAAGACTTCGGCGCCACTGATTGTTTACTCGATGGTGCAGGCTATGCTATGCAAAAGTTCAATTTCTTTAGCAAGGAGAGCGTCAAATCCCAACTCACACCCTATTTTTGGACCAAAAAAGATTTTTAGACCTTAAAACCCTCTCTTTTAAAATATTTTTGAAACAAAGTTCCTATGATGTTCTGAGGCTCACATTTCGTTAAATGTTGCGCTTTTCGATAAATCGAGCAAGGACAAAGTGGAAATGAATGAAAGAGAGGTGAACTCTTTGAAAAAAGAGTCGAGTAGTCCTCGCTAAATCAGGCCTATCCATTTTTACACTTGGATTTCAATTATGAGGCCACCATCGTTGGAAAGTGGACTTTTGGGGCTTTATTTTTCACTCAAGAATCTCCTAAAGCCAAGGCCAGATGAGGGAGATATGGTTGTTGGAAGTTAGGCATCAATCCGATTGAGCTGAAATTGAGCAGTCTTCACTAAAATAGGGATATCTCTTAGCACACTTGGAATTTTGATGTGAGGCTGCCACCATTGGAAATCTTACTTCTGGAGCTTCAGTTTAGACACAAGAATGACCAGAAAATGAGTCCTGATGAAGGAGATATGCCCATTTGAAGTTGGACTTGCAGAGCATATTTTTGCTATCTGCCACAAATGTGGGCTGTCGGCCACCAGGGGTGACCAGTCTGCCAGAAAAGTGGCCGGTTGGCCACTAAGGTCCCAAACTCAGATATTTTGTAGATCTTTTCCCTCCAGCTGTTCTACACAAGCTCCAGCTGTCTGTTTTGCAGATATTCTGACTAAGGCTTGTATTTTGCTATATATGGAGGCCATATCTCTCATTTTGAAAGGTTAGAAAGTTTGGGAGCCTCTCTCTCTAAAATCTCTCTCTCTCTATATATATAGTCCTCTCTCTCTTGCCTTTTGTACATGCAAGTAGAGAAACACCTCTCATTTGCCTAGACATTCTTGATGAAAGTGGTTCATCTTTGGGTTGAGGTTGCTTGAAGCTTACTTGGAGCCTTGTTTGAGCTCTAGAAGGAGGATTGAGCTTGGTTCGTTGCCCATTTTGTGCCTAAGTGGTGCTTTGCTTCAAAGGTATAACTCTTACCTTATTTAAGCTTGCTTTGAACACTTGTTTTTCCATCTTCTTCTATTGTTTTTGGCCTAGTTTTCAACTAAAAAAAACTCTATTTTTTTAGTCCTAAAAATGGTGATTTGAGGCTATTTTGTGTTAAGGGGTGGTTCACCCTTCTCACTCCTTTGTTGTTAAAGCTTTTGTGCCATTTCTCATCACCCTTAAATCAAATTTTTTTGGGCCTTTATACCACTGATTTTTAGAGGTTTTTCAGTGATGAAAACCTCATTTTGAAGGCCAAAATTGGAGGGGGTGGCCTCCCCTCTTTGTGTCTTGTTTCCATGCTTAGTTAGCATCGCATGGTAGCATGTTTTTGTGGCTTAACCTAGCTTATTTCCAGCATAGTTTTGCCTCTGATTTGGCATGTTTTAGGGCTATTTTGAGCTGGTTTGGTCCTTTGAGTCTTGCTTTGTATGCCTGTATTGCAGTTGTGCTTAAGGGTCTAGTTTGTGCTATGTGTTTAGCCTTTCATTCTAGCCTTTTTTAGCTTACTTCAAGTATGTTTTAAAACTTCTTTTAAACTTTTTTAGGACTATTTTAAAGTGTTTGTGCCTTTGGGGCCTTGTATTGTATAGCTATAGTGTAATGGCCTTCACTAGCTTAGTGTTACAAGGCCTCTATCATGCTTTGCTTGTGATGATTGCATGATATAACATCCTTTAACATGTGGTTTCAGTGCATATACCTCTATTATACTCTCACATATTTCACTTCTTCATTGCTTTTGAGGGTTGTGTATTGTGGGCTAACATGTGTGCATGTTTTCCTAGTCTTTTGAGCTTCTATTTCAGCATATTTAGACCATTGTTTTGGCATGCTTAAGCTCTATCCAGAGCTGGTTTGGCTATTTGAGTTTGATATTGCATGCTTCTAGTATAATGCTCTTCACTAGTTTCAATGCTTTTGGCCCTTAACATGTTGTGCATATGTTGATTGCATGATTTAGTGTCTTTGTGCATGCCATTTCAGCACTAAAAGTCTGCAACCTCCCTCATTTCTTCATTTTTCTATTTGTTTTGAGGGTTGGTTGACCTTATGCTTGTGTTTAAGCTTGAGATGGAGCTTGTGCTCAATGGCTTTAACTCTCTTTTGAGGGTTCCTCCTAGCCAAAGGCATGAGTTCTCTCATGTCTTAAACCATCCTTTAGTTGACCCCTCTCTTATTAGAGGGCAATCACTTTGGACCTAACCGGTTAAAGGATTAATCGGTAATGTAAAATGTGTAAACAAAATGAGCAAAGTAAAACATGAACAAGATAAGCATATTTTGTTGCATTGCATGTGTTTGGATCGGACGTTAATCCAAACACAAGAAATATGGAACATTTCATACTCAAAGTGATAAAACGTGCCGCATTTCTTGGTCGCTGTCACCCTTGATCATGCATGATAGGGTGGTGGCCACTCGAGTCTTATGTGTGCATTTATTAAGCTTGTACAAGCTTGGTCTTTTGGCCATCATGCATTGAGATGCTTGATTAGTGGCTTAAGAGCCGAGTGTCACACTCCTTTGAGCTTGAGACATGATGAGGAGGGTAGCAGTACACACATTTCCTTACAAATACATTGTCTTGCCTCTATTGTTCTCTGTTGTAGCAAAACCAAGAGTTTGGAAAAGGAGGTAGCCGACTGGCCAGTGGCAGTAGCCGACCGACCACTTGCACTAGCCAACCGGCCAGTTGAAGTAGTCGACAGCCACTTTTTGTGGCCGACTGGCCACCAGTCCATTTTGGTGCAAAAATGTTCCTGTTTTGAAGCAAAAGCAGTATGGAGATTGGCACAATTTTCGGAAACCAAGGCGAGTGAAAACAGAGGCAGTTGAAAGCATGGCAATGGATTTTCAGGACAAAGCCAACCGAGTATGCATGTCTCCCTCGCCCGCGAGGCCACTTTATTGTTTTATTAGCTAGTTGTAGCTGATTATTACATGTGTTGTAATTAATTAGTTTAATCTGTTTTGTAATATTTTAATTAGCTTAGCATAGCTAGTTATTCAATTGTGTTGTAATAATTAATTAGCTAGAATAGTTAATTAATTTGGTTTGTAATAATTAGCTTAGGTTATTTATTCGGACCCTTCTTCGAGAGGGCGCAATGTTGTAATAAGGGTACGTGTGTGTATGCATGTCTTCCAACCCCACATCTTTCTCCCTTTTATTTATCAGCTTTCGATAGTTAGATTAGGGCATATTTTGATTAGCATACCTTATGCTTGCATGTTTGCATCATTCATTTGTCTTGCATGCACCCGGGGCTCGGCGCATCATTCAAACTGCATTGTATTTCAATAATTCTTTGAATACATGTATCAAATTGTTGCATTTATATGCCATCTTAGATAGCTGAGCCTATTTAGTTGCATTATTGCATGCGTTGCATTAGGCATTTTGAACATAGTTAGGATCATGCATTGTTTCTAACTAGCTTTTGTTTTGGCTTGGAATACACTGTAAGTGTTTACGCTTTAGCATACTTGCATGAGTGTGAGTATTGCCATGTTTCACATGCTTGCCATGAGGCTATTTGCTTATATGCTAAACTGCATGAGTGCTTGCGGATTAAGGCTTTGTTGCTTGAATTGGAACAATTCGATAAATGTGCATTTTAAGCCCACTTTGTGAAGTGGCAAATCATCATGTTTTAAGCCCACTTAAGGGTGGCAAATCTACGTTTTAGCCCACTTGAGGGTGGCATTTTCAAACCATTTTTGAAAACAAACATGAGTGGATTTGTTCCAATTCTTGCGATTTAGTCTATACTTGCTTGTGTGCATCACATAGTAAAGTTAGCTAATAATCAGAACAAGAACACATGTGTTTATAAAACAACATATCATGCTTAGTAGAGGCCGATCTTTGATCGAGTGAGCGGGGGTGCTCATTTCAGGACCTTTCCCTTCTTGTACCCAAGTTTCCTAGCCGAGGCAACTTTGGTGATGATGGACACGTCGAAAGTGATGAAACGTATCACATTTCTTGGCCGCCGTCACCCTTGATCATGCATGATAGGGTGGTGGCCATTTGAGTCTTATGTGCACATTCATTAGCTTGTACAAGCTTGATCCTTTGGCCATCATGCATTGAGATGCTTGATTGGTGGCTTGAGAGCCAAGCGCCACACTCATTTGAGCTTGAGAAATTGAGGAGAGTGGCAATACATACATTTCCTGCAAAATGCTATGCTTTGCCTCTGTTGTTCTCTGTTGCAACAAAAACAACATTTTGGAAAAGCAGGTGGCCGACCGGCCACCTAAACTAGCCAACCGGCCAGTTAGGGTGCTCGACAGCCACCTTCTGTGGCCGACCAGCCACCAGTCCATTTTTGTGCAAAGTGTTCCTGTTTTGGAGCAGAAGCAGTCTGGAATATTGGTTCAATGTTAAGAAATCAAGGCGAGTGCAAACAGAGACAACCGACGGCAAGGCGATGGATTTTCGAGAGGAAGCCAAACGAGCATGCATGTCTCCCTCACCTGCGAGGCCACTTTATTGCTTTATTAGCTAGTTGTAGCTGATTAATACATGTGTTGTAATTAATTAGTTCAATCTATTTTGTAATATTTTAATTAGCTTAGCATAGCTAGTTATTCAATTATGTTGTAATAATTAATTAGCTAGAATAGTTAATTAGCTGCTTTGTAATAATTAGCTTAGCTTAGTGTTAGCTTAGCTTATTCATTCGGACCCTCCTTCGTGAGGGCGTGATGTTGTAATAAGCGTACGTGTGTGTGTGCATGTCTTCCAACCCCACGTCTTTCTCCTTTTTATTCAACTGCTTTTGATGGTTAGATTAGGGATCATTTTCAATTAACATACCTTATGTTTGCATGTTTGCATCATTCATTTGTATTGCATGCACCGAGGCTCGGCGCATCATTCAAACTGCATTGTATTTCAATACTTCTTTGAATACGTGTTTCAAAGCATGCTATCAAAGTGTTGTATTCATATGCCATCTTAGATAGCCGAACCTATTTAGTTGCATTATTGCATGTGTTGCATTAGGCATTTTGTATAGTTAGGATCATGCATTGTTTCTAACTAGCTTTTGTTTTGGCTTGGAGTACACTGTAAGTTTTACGCTTTAGCATACTTGCATGAGTGTGAGTGTTGCCATAATGGCATGCTTGCCATGAGGCTATGTGCTTAAAAGATTAACTGCATGAATGCCTGTGGATGAAGGCTTTGTTGCTTGAATTGGAACAATTCGATAAATGTGAGTTTTAAGCCCACTTTGCGAAGTGGCAAATCATCATTTTTTAAGCCCACTTAAGGGTGGAAAATCCGCGCTTTAGCTCACTTGAGGGTTTCAAACCATTTTCGAAAACAAACATGAGTTGATTTGTTCTAATTCTTGTGATTTTAGTCTATACTTGTATGCTGTGCGCATTACATAGTAAGTTAGCTAATAACCGGAATAAGAACACATGTGTTTATAAAACAACATATCATGCTTAGTAGAGGCCGATCCTTTGATCGGGCGAGCGGGGCTGCTCATTTCAGGACCTTCCCCTCTCGTACCCAAGTTCTCGAGCTGAGGCAACTTTGGTGATGACGGACACGTGGCCTTTAGCAGAAGTTAGGGTTTCCTAAATTTCCCAAAAATAAAATATTTAGGTGGCGACTCTGTAATCTGGCAAAGCAGTCCAGTTTGGCATTATCTGATTCAAATTCTAATTTTCCAAAATGATTTTCCCAATTGGACTCTTTGGTGATTTATCAGTCTTACATTGCACTTTGTGAGATTAGATTCAGAACCGTGACAGGAGTCCAAACCGTAGGACCAATTCGCGCCTCTCCGAAAGGGGGTGCGCAAAGAAAGTCGAGTCCACACCTCGCTCAAGCACAACTTTGGTCACTTGAGTGGTCTGCAGAACTTCTGGGAGCTCTCAATTTACGGTTGAGTGCAACTTTTTACGCTCGAGCTGAGGATCAAAAATAAGGGTAGCCGCTCAAGCTCAGGTTCTGTCGCTCGAGCCAAGACCCATGTTTGTAAAAGTATTGAGAGCTCGAATTTTAAGCTTGAGCCAACTTTGAGGCGGTCGAGCAAAGGTGCAAAACAAAGAGTAGTCACTCGAGCACATGTTCTGTCGCTCAAGCGATGCTGCAGAATTCTAGAATTTCTAGATTGTTGTTCAAGATGCAAAACTCAAGTGCAAAGCTTCAAAACATATCTGTTGGGCCCAAAACTTGAGAAAACAAGTTGTAGTTTGTTTTTCGTGCTCCTCGGAGGGGTTTAGTCTTCTTGAATACGATAGCCCTACAGTTCGGACTCTCGTGCTTCTGAATCTGGTTTCACAAGTGCAATGCACTGGCGATAAAGAGAGGTATCAAACAAGAGATTGTGCTTAGCATGAGAGAGCTGTAATGCCTTGGAAATGACCTCCAAAGAGTTTAGACCATTCAACATGGGAGGTCTCTTTCTTATGCTTGAACAACAATATTTTGTTAAATACAACTCTTTAATCAAAATAAACAAATAATGGAGGGAGGTTGCAGAGATGACTATGCAAAGGTGATTACAATAGTATGAACATGTATGAAAGCTATAAAAAAAAAAAGGTGCAAAAAAAGACTATTAACTCAAATGGATTGAAAGCTATATCCATGAGGACTTACAACAACATATCTACAATATTCATAGCATAATTTAACACACAAAACAACACTGAAACAACAGTGAAGTAGTGCTGACAATCAGGTTTCTGAGGTGTAAAAAGTGAGAAAAAATAGGATAAAGCCAATAGGTTTCAAACAACCAATAAGCCTAAGGAATGGTGGCTAACCCCTCCTTCTCTTTGTGACTTAAAATCACATTTTTGAGCTAAAATAAACCCCGAAAAACAGTGTGAAAAGGAAAAGAAAAGAGATAGGAAAGATGGTATAAAAGCTCCAAGTATACCTTTTTCGAAGAGAGGATGCTCTTCTAGTTCATAAACCACAAGTTGAACACTCTCAAGAACTGAAATTTGTGTTCAAGAATCTCAGCAAGAGGCCTCTAGTTTTGGCTAAGGAGGTGTATGTATGGTGTATATATATTGCAAGAGATAGAGGTAGTGTGTTGGACAAGTTTTGGCACTTGGAGAACTTTTCTAACCCCAAACCATGAGGGGGGGGATTGTATTCATAGAAAACCACTATCTTACGTCGAAAATATCTGTAATAAGACAGTTGGTGCAAGGCATGCACATGGGCACAACTGGCTATCTCAAAATATCTGCTGTTGCTAAACATGGCTGCTCGGCTAGGGGAGGGGACGGCCGGCCAACCAAAAATGGCCTGCCGGCCACTTGTTGGCCAACAGGTCTCTGAGTGGTCAAGCTAGAAAAAATTAGATTTTGGTCCAAAGGGAGTGCAAGGTTTAGGCCCTGAAACTCAAAAACCAAACCCTTTTCCTGAAGAAATTGAATGATTGTACAACGTAATATTATTTCATCATCAAGTGTTCAACATGAGGAACCCAAGTCTTAATGACGTAGTACAACCAACAGACGCATCTCACCGTACTTCAAATGAAAAGAGAGAAGGTTTTAAATGGGTAAAAGATGCAATCCAACTACGTATTACATAGAAGGGACAAAAGGTACAAGCCAAATCACACTCATGTGATCAGGGTAAAGGGATGCAAACCAAACTACGCTTCGCACAGAAAAGCATAAAAGCTCCATACCAAACTACACTTCGTGCAAAAAGGAGGAAAAGCTCCATGCCAAACTACATTTCGCGCAAAAAGAGGGAAAATTCCATGCCAAACTATGCTTCGCATAGAAAGGATAGAGGGTGCAAGACAAACTACGCTTTGCACAGAAAAGGGAAAAAGCTCCATACCAAACTACGCTTCGTGCAGAAAAGGTGGAGGGTGCAAGCCAAACTTTGCTTCGCACAGAATGGGTAAAAGCTCCATGCCAAACTACGTTTCGCATAGAAAGGGTGAAGGTTGCAAGCCAAACTACACTTCGCGCAAAAAGGGTAAAAGCTCCTTGCCAAACTACGCTTTGCACATAAAGGGTAAAAGCTCCATGCCAAACTACGTTTCGCGCGGAGAGGGTGAAGGGTGCAAGCCAAACTACGCTTTACGTAGAAAGGGTAAAAGCTCCATGCCAAACTACGCTTCGCGCAGAAAGGATGGAGGTTGTAAGCCAAATCACACTCACGCGATAAGTGGAGGGGTACAAGCCAAATCACACTCACGTGATAAGGGTGAACACAAAAGGTATAATGCACATAGATGCAACATAATTGCTATGAAATATGATGCGATGCATACTCCATGAAACATAAGAGACAACAGAATTGAAAAGATAAACAGAAAGCAGTGTTTTGAAAAACACCTCATAAAGATCTCTGACTTACCATTTGGAGGTCCTTAAAAGCTCAAAAAAATGATGCAACTTGTTTAAGCTTGAGATCGGGGCACTTTACCTCTTTAGAGAAATGGCAGGAATGGGAACGGCGTATCCGTAATCACATTTCGGAAATTTCCGAAGCCGAAACAAACCCAAATTCTTCAATTTTCCACTTTATGATGAACACGAGACCCTTTAGGCACAAAATATACAAGATCCTAGCAAAAAAAAAACACACCTGGACCACTTGGGGTGTCAGCCGGCCACGACAAGGGGATGGTCGGTCAGTCGGCCACCCGTATTGAAATCGGGGACAGTTTTGGGTTTTCAACCCATAGCCTACTTAAAACATGTTTTGACTCACTTTTTTCACACACACATCATTCGAAAACACTCTCCTTCTCTTTCTAGGTGTTCTCTCTCTCTCTCTAGATTTTCACCCTATACGCGTTACCTAATGACCCACATGAGTTTTTTTCGTAAAACCCTCTTGGCCCTATACATTTTGAATCGATTGGATTTTGATTTGGTTGAGTTTTTGGGCTTTTCATTGTTTTGGGCTCATTTTCTCTCTCCTAGGGTTTTGACCTTTTTCTTTCATATTCTTTCTCCTAGGGTTTTGACTTTGGGATTTTCTACCTATTTCTCTCATTTTTTCTCACCACCCACTACTCTCTCCATAGCAAATGATATTACAAATGATGGTGCCCCTCCCGAGGTACCAGTGCTTCCACTTACTGCAAAGGTTGAGGAGTCGATGATTGACGAGGCTGACGGAGCGGTAGAGGACATTACCGCCGATATTACTGTGGAGGAGATCTACCCTCTGAGGCCTGAGCCCAAGCTACCACCTTTGAGGGTGAGGCCATTCGACCTAGCCACCTACCATCCACACACGCATGCGATGGCCCCCAGAGGCATGCTACGTTTTAAGGACTTTGTCCAGGGCGCACCCGAGGACTTTCTTTTGAGGGAGCATGACTTTTATCTCTCCCATGATGCTACTGAGGTAAGAACCTTACTTTCATGTATTTTGCTTGTTTTCCCATTTCATTACAGTCTTTCATTTTGTTATGCACTTAACACATTCCTCTTTCAACACAGGGTGATGCTCTTGCTTGGAGAGGCTACGGAGTAGTGACTGCTAGAGATTGGTACCAGGAGCTTCCTGCTCAAGTTAGAGAGCTAGTGGACGAGGCAGGCTTTGACCTATTCTGCTTAGGGCTCGCACGACTATAGGCCAGTCAAGCCTTACTCGGTGCTTTGGTGGAGAGGCGATGGAACACCACCAACTCCTTTCACTTCTCCTCTAGGGGGGAGATGACGATGATTCTGTATGACTTCTCCATGATCACAGGGCTGAGAGTAGAGTGTGATCCGATCCCCTTCGACATCAACATAGGCTAGTGGGAAGCAGCCTGGATATATCTTTTTTGAACACGCCCTTCCCTGGGTCTATGCGTATTTCCCTACCCTTGCCCTTATGCCGAGAGATGAGGTAGAGGCTATTGTGCCCTACTCTAGGCGGTACGATGACAGGTACCATTTCCGGCGTTGCAGTGTTACTATCTTCACCCATTATAGCCGTTTCTTCAATATGGTGACCGCGCGAGAGGTAATCTGAAACTCATACTCATTTCTGATTCATTTCCATTTTTAATTGTATTGTTTTGGCCCATACTCTAACAACTGAGACAATTGACAACAACTGACAACTATGAATTCTCTGTTCGTAGGTGACTTGACAACAGTGAGTGATGATGCTAGCGGGGACGAGGGATGAGTATGCCAGGTCTTAGGACACCTCCAGGTTGCGGATCTTGCTGGAGGGTCCTTTCTCCATGTATGGCAAACCTTGGGCCTACCTACCTCTATTGTTCCTACTTTTCTCCCTGTCTCGATAAAGACAGCCGATGGTCTACCGGTTGAGGCCATCGTGCAGTTATGGAAGGACAAGATGCTAATCTTTTCTGAGGGATTGGAGACTATACTGAGTTCATCTGGACCCACTTGGTACCACTTCTAACCAGAGCTCGCGCGAGATGCGTTGTAGATGCACCCACTGCTAGAGATGCTGCTCATGCAATCGAGCCTGATGTTGGAGGGGCTGCCTCTACTGTTCATGTAGCAGGTCTTCCTACGATCCCGACCGCGATCACGTATTGGTGGCCAAGTGGGACAGCCTACCAGATTCCAATTAAGCACCCGGAGGAGGAGCATTACTACGTCAGGGATCCTAACGTGTAGCAGGTATGCATTTTGTCTTGCAGTTTGTATTTCACATTCTTTTTTTTTCCCATATGTTTATGTTCAAACTGATTTGTAGGTGCCGGTGAGTTACGTGGATGACCTCCTTCAGTTGGTTGGCTCTTTGATCCACATGGTGCGGAGGAGAGAGGATGTGAGACCCCTAACTTTTGTAAACCCTATTACGTCCTTAAATTTTGAGTTTTTATAATAAAGCCCTTAGTTCTTTGCCTATTCATAGATTTAACCCTAGAATCGAAGATGCATCATGAATAAACCGTACAAAACCAAATTGACCCCGATAGCTCAGTAATCGTTTTTACACGCTAATATTAATTATTTAACTATGAGGCCCTTGACCCTTGTAATTTTATTTACACCCTTACTTTTGAACTATTTTAATAAAGACCCTCATTCCCTTATTTATTTTAGCTGTAGAGTCGAAAACGCACGCCAATCGAAAACTCACAAATCTGATTGAACCCGGGAACTCAGGAAGCATTCCAAAGCCTTAATAATAATTAAATTAGTTCCCTAACTAAATTTGCCGATCAAAAACCCTAGGCTTTCGGTTCTCATTACAACTCGTCGTTTAATTCGAAATAAAGAAAGTTTAACCGAATTGAATTCCCAAATCCTAATTAAATACTACATAAATGTTCCAATTCATAAATTAAGGCCTTAGCCCTCATATTTTACTTGAATCACAAATTGACCCCAAATTAGTACCATTATATATACACACACACACATATATACATATATATATATTTGTACTTTATATTCATCAAATCTTTTTGTATACAATATCTATGGAATTTGTACAAATAAATAGGAAAATTTCCCAAATCTTGAGCACATGGCGAGCCATCATACCTCCTAGGCTATAATCATTGTACTTTAGAGACAAATCCCTTAAATCATGGAAATAATTATAACTTTGGTACCAATTCTATATATATACATGTATATATCTAATGTACTTGTAACTAGAATGGATTAAATTAGACTTAAGCCTAAGTAGATTATAATTAAATACATAATTAAGTTCCTAATTATCCACTATTCCATTTCATTTGAACTAAATACAACTCAATTCCATTACATTTCAACCAAAGGACATTTTAGACAATTCACACCATTTTTCCTATAAATACACCACCATCCTCCATCTATTTGAACATCAAACACCACACCCACACACCCACACAACATAGAGAGAGGGAGAGAAGTGGAGAGTCAGCTTGTGGGAGAGAGAAAGAAGAGAAAGAGAGCAAGTCTTGCAAAACTAGTTCCATAAGCATTTAACTAAGCCACCACACAACTCTCTCTTTTATTTTCCTTTTTCAAATACATGTTATTGGAGGTTTTATATAATATTTTAAGATGTGTTTTAATGGTGTTCATGTGTTCAAAGTGGATGAATTGGGCTTCAATCATTCTTCTACTTATATTTCTTCTTACTAGATGCAAAACTACATTTTCTTCCCATGTCTCACATTTTTTTAAAAAACATACCATCACTTTAAAAATCTGAGTTATTGATACATTATTTAGTATATTTTCATCACAAAAGAAGTGAAAATTTTCCCTTTGTTGGCCTTTTTTCTCACAATTTTTCTTATTTTGAGTATTGTGCATGAAAAATCTATTTTACAGCCAACTTTCAAAAATTCTAGGAAAATGTAGAAAAATCTTATGGACCTTGTTTTTATGTCAAAATCTTCCTTAAAGAGTTATCTTTCAAGTAAAATTGGTTTAATTGAAAAAGAGTGAGCGGTTTGAAAGAAAATGTGATTTTTGTAACGGTCGACGCATCTGGACAGCGCTGGAGGGTTTCTTCAATAACTAAAAATCTAGTAAATCTATTCCATTTCTGAAACATGTTCTGAAAACTAAATTAAATTCTCTACGAACTATAGGAAGGCCGAGTTCGGAAAAAATCTGAAATAGCCCTTTTGATTTTATCTTTAATTGGTACTAATTTGGAAATTTAGTTTTTGCATGGGTGTTTTATGCACTTGTGTTCATGAATATGCTTATTAGTACATGATCATGTCTTGGTATGATATTGAATGTGTTGTGGTTATGTTCTTTTTCTTTTCTTTTTTTTTGGGTGGATAAGTCATAAAATAAAGACAAAAAACTTACACCACTACAAGGGGCATACCCCAGGCCCTAGCCAAACGCTATACAAAAAGCACCGAAGCAAAAAGAAAAAAACCCAACAGAAAAGCCACTGTAAAGACAAGATAAAACAAAAAAATGACAAAAAAGAGAGATCCCGAAAGCTATGAACAACCAAATAAAAACTATCGACCCGAAAGATTTGCCATATTAAACCAAAAAGGGATGTTCATGGGCCGCATACAAATGGAACGAGGAGCATGAACACACCCAGCCAGCTTAAATCTGCAATGTCACAAAACGCAACCAAAAAGCAACTAATATCTCCCCATGCACAGCCCGCATGGGAGGGCCAAAATTAACTAAAAAAACATACCCAACATCAAAGTATCTAATAAGTACCAAGGTAAATACCAAACCCAGAGATGTAAAAGCAAATAAAAGATTTCTTCACACAAAGGCGCTTAGTCGCCATCTGCACGAAATACCGCGCTTCCAGAGCAAAGGACCAGATCTGTTTACCAAAACAACCAACACCCACCTGTGGATCTTGCCTTTCCTGTGCACCTCAAACATTATAATAAACCCTGTCATCAGCAACGACCAAGACATGATTAGTCTATCAACCATCAAGACCCATTGGAGTCTAAAACTCAAGTTACAGTGTAAATCACTCATATACATGCTCACTACACTCAACCCACAGTAATATATGCTCACATCACTCGGAAAATAATGCTCCATGTACCTGCAGAAGAAAAAATACAGGATATATAAAGCAATAGAATTAGTATCTCTCAATATGGCTAATGATTATGGGTTATGGACTTTGTTCCTCACACTTAATTTAAAACATCTAACTCAACGGAAACCTTAATTGGGGTGGTATTGGGTTTTCGATCACTTGAATAATGAAGAGATGATAATGTGTTTTATGTATGGATTGATGGGATATGCTCCCTAATTGAAGGTTAAGTCTTGCGTAAGCGGTTGTCACGTAAACCCTAGAATGGAACGGACATATTCGGACTTTTTGCGATGGTTTGATTGGTGAGATAAGGTTGGGTCCAAATGGGACATTCAGAAGGATAAAACTTTTTTTGGAAGGATAAGGTTGGATTCAAGGTGATAAAACCTTTTTCTTTTCGCCATCCCTTTTGAGGCCCTGTGGTTGGCGTTATGCGGTATATAACCGTTGGTAGGCATCCGAGGTAAGTTCTGCAATAAAGTAGCAATAGGGGAAGTTTCGAATAGTCCGGTGTCCAATTCTTGTGGTTGGGAGGATGAAATCTCTTTGGGGGATTTCTAGATTACTAACATCTAACCTTGTAATCCTTTATTATTGAATGATTATCATGCTTCATTACTTGCTTGTTATAATTGTGATGTTGTATCAGATTGGAAAAAAGGGACGGGGTGTGTGTGCATTTACTGGGTATTCAAAGGTCATGGCGTTTCATGCCAGGTATCAAAGACAAAGTTGAAGTATTTGAAGATGTATGGCTATCCTATAAGAGTGAGGAACTAGTTATGTATACATGTTTTGAGTTTGTAAGTGATAAATCCTTGTTGTAATTAAGACCTGTTTTGTAACTATTATATATATCACTTGTAACATATCCGTATACTTCATTCACTCATGTAGGCCTTGTGTTAATATTTTGTCAAGATCTATAAAAAAGGTAGCTTGCTATCTAAGGTGGTTGGACTTAGAAGAAAGGCTATATTGACTTCTCTAACCTTCTTGGAATCTTACTTGGTTATTAACCAAATGACACATTAGTGACATTTCCTACTCTTATAACCTTAACTAAACCTTGTATTTATTTGTTAATATATTATCTGATGTTCCCAATTTTTTTGGGCATCACAGAGGAATTACTTACTTTACATAGTTATCAGGTACTCCTATTTTTCTCATTTGTCTAACTGCTCTGATTCTCTTTTTTCCATACTCATACTAATTATGCACTAATACTGCTCTAATTTTCCATACTCATACTAATCCTGCACTGATACTATTTTCATACTCTGTTTCTTGTTTTCAGCCTCCAGCTACACTTACGGCACCGGTGGCACCTCCTCCGCCTGTAGGGAGAAGAGGTAGACAAGCTCCTGTAGGCAGCAGGAGCGAGGGTAGGGGTCGGAGCAGAGGTAAGGGTGCCCAAAGTCAGAGCGGAGAGTCCCAAGCATAGGAGACTTCTTCATCCTCGGAGCTAATTTTAAGCGGAGATGAAGCCGAGACTAGCGGCACTGAGAAGACAGTGAGCGGGCGCTTTGAGTTTGGGAGCGAGAATGATGAGGCTGGTTTTGGGTCAGGGAGTGAAGATAATGCCGACTCTGAGTCCTACTTCTCTGGTGACAACGGTGCTGATAGTGATAGTGCTCCTGAGTCCCCTCCTCGGAAGAGGACGAAAGGGGCCTCTCGACGAACCTGATACGACCGACGCTGATTTTTGCACTCTTTTTGCTCTTTTCTTTTGTTTTGGTAGTTTAGAAGTTTGTATAGCTTCAGACAAGTCTTACTTTTGTTTTGAAAACTTGTATTTTCTCTTTTGTACAAATTATGATCGGGGTTGAACCCTGCAGTTTTATAAAAGAAAGAACTTGTTTTGTATAGCATCTCAAAAATGGCACCACACTTGCATAAAATTGACTGTATTTGAATTTGAAACTGAGAATGATCACATTTGAACAAGTTCATAACTGGATATTGAGCCTTCAACCGACTAAAATCCAAAATAAAACTCAATAAAAGAAAAACGAAGTAAAAATAACCTAAACACAGCTATTCACACTTTTTTGAAACAAAATAATCAAAACAAGACTTAAAAATAAAAAGGGCCAACATAACACTACTGCCTAGTTACTTGGCCAACACACTTGGTTGGCCAGCCAGTAGAATGGTCGATCGGCTGGGAAAGGTGGCCGGTCGAGCAAGGCATGCGTCTGGATAGCTGGCAACAACTGTCAACCACTCACATAACCTTATCCTTTATAAAGGTCTTCTCTTGTTCTCTCCTTCGACAGAACATCATCTTTTCTGCAGTTTTCTCTAAAAATGAAGATTTTTCTTGTTGAGAGGCTCAATGATTTGCACAGCCACTTTAGACGGCACGAAAAAGGTAAATTTTAACGGTTTCGGCATAAACACTCTTTTTTCATTGAGTCGTACTCCACTTTGTTTTTCGTTCCTTCATGTTGCTACTCGATGTTGGAATCTACTCACTCATGCGTTTTGCTTTGGATCACAAGGGATATGTCCGACTCTTGAAGAGTTTCAAGCCTTGATGGAGTCCTGCCGAAATGAGAAGATAATGTCTCAACCCCATTTTGGCCATGCACAGGCGCTTGAACGGATGTGTGGGCTTATTTTACATGAAGCTTGGTCCTTGGCTCATGACAGGGAGTTGGATATACCTGGTTTGATTTATCGATTTTCCGACATTGGAGACAGAGGTGACCTCCTTTGGCGAGGTTATCGTTAACATGGCCTCTTCTTATGTTTACTTGCATACTTCTTACTTGCCCCTAGTTGTAACAGAGTTAGCATTAGGTTGATCGAAGTAACCCAATGCCTTAAGGAGGGTAAGCATTGCATAGGTTTGGCATTGGCCAAGATTTTGATGGGTTTGGATACCTTTCATCGACAGGAGACTTCTCGGTTTGTGGGAGTCCACTTCTTCTTCAGGTATTGCTTCTCACCCTTTCTCATTTATGATTTCTCACATCACTTAGCACTCACTCTCTATTTTCTCACAAAGCCCTTTCCTTACTTTTCCTCTCAACGTACATCTCTTTATTCTTTAATCTTTCTTATTTTTCATCCCTTCCCAAGTGTGGTTGATGGATAAGCTAAAACTGGTGGACCCTTGCCCCAAGTATTCGGCCAGATCTTACTTTTTTCGCTTGAGGCTAGTGGACTTTCCTACAGAGGGACTGTGGTGTAACTGGATGTGTAGCAGATCTGCGACTGATATTGCTTGGTGCTGCCTTTGGCTTAGTTTGGCTGAGATGAGCTACAGCATGTCTTGCTAGCCAGGCATATAGTTGATTAGCCTCACACACTGTGAATTCTACTTCTCTTTTCAGTTCAGACACCAGTTTGGACGTGATCAGACCTGTCCATATGAGGGGGTGGAATACCCTACTCCATTTCCAATTCGTGCTTCGCACTTGGCTCGATACCTCACTGGTTAGAGGACAAGAGAGCTTCTGGCCCCTGCTGCTGGCTTCAATTATGCCCTTTCTAGTGAATTCTTGGCTTGGCTTGAGAACGAGGCATAGGTTAGGCCATCTTGGGCTGCAGAGACTTCCGATATCACGAGCAGGAGGCAAAGGATAGTCACCTGACTCATCTGTGCCCCTAATTTATTGCTTTGACTTTTCTTTTCAAGTTTTTATGATGTAAAAGTAACTTTGATTTAACCTGAGAGTTAGAGAATATACTTGTGTTGAAATCATGTAATTAAAGTTGTGAGCACTGAAAATTTTCCTTTTTGGTCCGAATAATGGTCTGTGTTGTAAAAAGTGAAATTTTGAGAAAATCAACTTCATTAAAACTTTTCAAATAATTTTCAGAAATGGTCACTACCTAACACACATGGAATCAATCCTCAAGACCTACAGCCTCGAATCAAGAAAGGCATAATTGTCCACAACTGCATTCACCATCACTGCTCTGTCTTGCAACCGCTCGTTTTGCCAAACGGAGGTAACACAACCAAGCTAACAGACTATGGAAAAAAATGGGCCGATCAAACAAATGAACAGGACAATTGAGTTGAGAATGGTTATGGTCGAACTTCGAGATGAAGTTGCCTACATATCCCAAAGATGGGAATCAGGCCTTACGTAGTTCGATTAGGGTTCCTTCGAGTATTTTCTCTCCTTTTGTGTTCTAACTTTTGCCAAAGCCACCCTTTTGGGTTTTCAACCTTGTGAGCTCTATTTTTCTTAATTTCTAATTTTTCATGCTCTAACTTTTGCCTAGGTTGTCCTTTTAGGTTTTCAGCTTAGTGAGCCTCTCAAGGGTAATATTTTTTCAACTTGTCCATGTTGATTGGTTGCGAGAACTCCAAGCCATGTAGATCCATGAGAATGATTACTTCCCCCGACTAGATAGATTTGATGATGTAGGGACTAGTCCAATTGGGTCAAAATTTGCCCCTAGGGTCATAGATGGGAGCTTGGTTGTCTTTAAGCACCATATCTTCTTCTTTAAGGTTTCTAGACTTGACTTTCTTGTTGAAAGCCCTAGCAATTCTACACTGATATCCCTATATGTGATACAATGCCTTCAACCTTTTTTTGTCAAACAACATTAATTCTTCGAATCTGTTCTGCTGTCAATCCGCCTCTGTTATCTAACACTCGGCCATGATTCTCAGCGACGGTACTTCAATCTCAATCGGCAAAACAAATTCCATCTTATATACCAAGGAATAAGGGGTGGCCCCTGTAGATGTTCGAATTGACGTTCTATAACCCCGAAGTGCAAAAGGCAGTTTATCTGGCCAGTCTTTGTAGGTTTCCGCCATCTTTCATAGGATGTTCTTGACATTCTTGTTGGCGACCTCAATGGCTTCGTTGATCTGTGGTCTGTATGTTGATGACTTATGAAAAGCCACATTGTATTTCTCAAGCAAATCCACCACCTCTTTCTTGAAGCGTGAGCCATTATCCGATATAATCTCATTTGGCACCCCATACCTGCAGATGATGTTGTTCCTGATGAACTTGGCCACATGTGACACTTTCAACACTGAATACGATTGTGTTTCCACCTACTTGGTAAAATAGTCGATCACCACCAAGATGAACTCATGTTCATTTGAGCCCTTTGGCAAGACTGCCCCAATAACGTTAATCTCCTAGACTGAGAAAGGCCACGGTGAAGTCATGTTCTAGAGCTTTGATGGCGGGATATTCATGCGATTGGCGTGGATTTGACATTTGTGGCATCACCAAACAAAGTTGATGCAATCCTCTTCCATGGTTGACCAATAATATCCTTGCCTGAGAATCTTCCTGGCCAGTATCACACCACTCATGTGTGCTCCACACTCTCCTCCATGGATGGCCTCCATGAGACGTTTTGACTCCCCTTCTTCGACGCAGAGCTTGTGCATTTCCAGACTCTCTTATACAACTTATTTTCGCAAATGATGAACTGGATGGCCAGATGTTGGATTCCCTGTTTACCCTTGGCATTTGCCCCTGGCAGATACATGTCCTTCTCTAGGAAGTTCCAAATGTCATAATACCAGAGGTTCTTTTCTTGAACTTTGTCTATTGCGGCTATTAACTCATAAGCAAGCGTATACTTCTGTTCAATAATGATCGGACGCATATTCACCCCGAGCGATATGTCTACTATGGAGGATAGAGTTGCCAGTGCATCAGCAAACCGATTGTTCTCTCTTAATAAATGTGTGAATGTTAGTTTTTCAAATCTTGGAATCAGAATGTCCAGGGTCTTATGATAAACTTTCATTTTCTCTTCCTTAACCTTCCAGTCTCCGTTGGCTTGAGAAATAACCAGGTTCGAGTCTCTGATGACGTCTAACCTTATTGTCCCTAGTTCCAGAGCAGTTTCCAATCCAGTGATACAAGCCTCGTACTCTGCTTGATTGTTGGACACTTTGAACCAAAGTTTGAAAACTAGGGATATATGGGAATCATCGGGTGCTATCAGCAACATGCCTATCCCATAACCGTATTGATTAGCCGCTCCGTCAAAGTACATTGTCCACATATGCTCTTCTACCTGCAAAATCTCTTCATTTGGGAATAGATACTCTATTGCTTCATCTCCTTCCACTGGGTGGTCTGCCAGAAATTCCGCTACTGTTCTCCCTTTGATTGACTTGCGAGTGACGTACTTGAGGTCAAACTCGAAAAGAAGAAGCAACCAACAAGCTAGCATACTCATAAGTGTTGGTTCTGAAAGAGATATTTGATGGGATCAAATCTCGAAACCAGAATTACAGAGTGAGCTAACAGGTAGTGTCTTAACTTCCTAGTGGCCTAAACCAAAGCTAAACAAGCTCTCTCTAGAGGAATGTAGCGAGTCTCGTAATCCAGCATCTTTTTGCTCAGGTAGTTGATGGCCTTCTCAACCTTGGCTTCTGTTTCTTGTGCTAGCATGCATCCCATGGCCGATTCTATCATGAACAGATACATGATCAGCAGTTTTCCCAATTCTAGTGGTGACAATATAGGTGGATTCTGAAGATATTGCTTGTCCTGTTTGAAAGCGAACTGACATCGATCATCCCATCAGAACTTCTTTCCTTTTTCATGAGACCAAATAGCGGTTCATAAGTCAAGGTTAATTTTGCGATAAACAGTCTTATGAATTGCACTTTTTCCAAAAAGTCGTGCACCTTATTTTCAGTCTTTGGTGTTGGCATTTCTAAGATGGCCTTGATCTTAGATGGATTTGCTTAATCAGAAATCCCAGCATTTTCCCTTTGGTCACCCCAAAAGTGCATTTTTAAGGGTTCAACCTCAGTTTGTACTCCCTGATCCGTTTGAAGAATTTTTCCAGCGCGATGTAGTAGGCTTCTCAATCATATCATCCACATACACCTTGACTTCCTTATGGATTATGTCGTGTAGGATTGTGGTTGCAGCTTTCTGATATGTAGCCCTGGCTTTCTTCAACCCGAGTGGCATAACCCTGTAGCAGTAGGTATCCCACGGCGTAGTGAATGCAGTCTTCTCTGTCTTCAGGCGCCATTAAGATCTGGTTATACCCAAAAAACCCATCCATGAACGATAGCAACGCATGGCCGACAGTGAAGTCTACCAATTTGTCGATGTGCAGCAATGGAAAATCATCCTTAGGACTAGCCTTATTCAGATCCCTGAAGTTGACACAAACTCTGATTTTTCTGTCTTTCTTCGAAACCGAAACAATATTGGCTAACCAAGTCGGATATTCGGACACCATCAAAAACCCTACATCGATCTGCTTGATGACTTCCTCTTTAATTTTCAACGCCTAATTGGGATGAATCCTGCGGAGTTTCTACTTGATAGGTCCGGTCTCATGGTCAAGAGAGATCCGGTGCTGTACAATCTCAGGATCGATTCTAGGCATGTCTTTGTAGGATCACACGAAAACATCTTTGAAATCTTTTAATAAAGTGATTAAACGCTCACGTTCCTCCGATGACAACGTGGACCTGGTCTAGACTAAGCGGGGATCCTTCTCAGTATCCATGTTAATTGCAATGATCACATCTATGCAGGGCTTAGCACGCCTCTCCTCCTCTTGGTCAATCAAGTTTTTCAAAGCCCGAGGAATTTCTTCTTCTTCGTTTTCATTAAAATTTGGAAAATCTTGGTCAATGCAACAAATCAATGGCACAGAGAAGTAAACAAAATCTGCAGCATTCTCATTCAGAAGTTCTGGCTCCTCGATTACAATTGACTCAAAAGAAAATGCAAAAGAGGACCTAGACAGGACCTTGGCACCTGGGTTACTACCCCCGGAAATGCTAGACTCAAACTTCATAGGCAGACTTGAATCTGATTCCGACTCAACAAACACGGTGGAATCAAATTTAGGCTCATCTTCTGATTCAAAACTATTAATAGCGCCCTTCTCGAATTGCAAAAGAGGACCTAGACAGGACTTTGGCACCTGGGTTACTACCCCCGGAAATGCTAGACTCAAACTTCTTAGGCAGACTCGAATCTGATTCTGAATCAACAAACACGGTGGAATCAGATTTAGGCTCATCATCTGATTCAAAACTATCAATAGCACCCTTCTCGAATTGCTAAACTAGGTGTGGAGCCTCAGCTATGTTCACAATGAGACCGAAGTAATCTGCCGCTAGTTCATCTCCTATCATGGAGATAGTAACACTATCACCCAAGTTAATGGGCTCAGCTTTAACGTTGGAATCTGTCCGTAGGTTAGCCAGTGCCATCCTCAATAGTTCTTCTTCATCGCTATTTGAGCTTGCGTTTCTGTCTTGCCCTATATCGATGTTTAGGTCGATCATCTCCTCCTTGCTGTCTGACAATTGGTGATCGAAGAAGATCTAAAACCCAGAGAATCTCTTCTTTGTTTCTCAGTCAACCCACGGCTCCAAGAATCCACAAAAAGGGAAGTCTTCTCATTCATGGACAAAGCGTCCATTTAGGGTCCTTTTGATCGGCTTGTGGACCAACTCAAATTGCCTTCCGACTCTCTTTGCTTTAATTTTCTCATTCAATTCATTCCCATTTCTCTTCTAATCCTCTACATTTGGCTTGTACCCCAGCCCAAAAGCATGGGGTTATGGCTTACTTCTTTGACAACAGTATTTCCCTACCTCCCATTTCTACCCAGTCCCGATCCGGGAAGTGTCCTTGCTTACTCATTATGTAGATGGATTGGGCACTCACGTGGTTTCCCTCATCCTCTACCATGATAAACTGTACCAGCTGGGCCTCTGCTAAGGAGAAGCCAGAGAGGAACACATCCTATTTTCCATACAGTATTTCTAACAAGGGTGTGGTGGTTCTCGGGGGAGGGTGGATAGAAAAATTGCCATAAATAGTAGCAATCACCCCCTTGAATGGATATTTCACCAGTTGGTGCACCATTGATGAAACTGCCTTCATTTGGTGCAACCAAGGTCTACCCAAGAGTAGATTAAAGGTTGTTGGCATGTCTATCACATTGAATTCAACCTCATGTTCGAATGGGCCAATCAATGTGGGTGTTTGGGAAGTGAGTTTTTATGTAGGTTTTTTTAGTTGTAGGATATTATTGGATAAAAAAATTTTGGTGTTTGGGAAGATAGTTGGGTTTTTTTGTGATTGGATGTGATATTTGTGAGAGAAAAAGTGAAATGATTATGGGGTTGAATGTGATATTTTTTTTGGATTTTTTTTTTTTTTTTTGTTGGTTTTGCAAAAACTGTCTTTTAGTGGAAAAAATCAAAAAAAATCCAAACCAAAATCTTGCCAAACACCGCCAATATCTAGCTCTTGAAGGTCCTCATGACATCATGGCTAGTATTGTCGTAAGCTCGAATAGCTTGAGTCATAGGTGTGAAGTCAACTGGCTTCAAGCCTATGGCGTAAGTGGTCCTCGCAGAAACACGTTAATTGCCGAGCTGGTGTCCACCAACACTATCGGGATCCATTTTTTTGGGCTTTCCAGGGTTACATACAGAGGTTTGTTGTGGTTGGCCCCCTTAGATAACAGCTTTTTGTCTGTGAAAGACAATAAGGGAGTAACATCTCTAGATGTGACCAAAGACACTAGTTGGTCAGTCATGAGGTCTATAGGCAACTTGGTTTTGTTTAGTGCCTATAGCAACGCTTGCGTGTGTTCCCAGGAAGCCATCAATAGCCCCCAAATCGATATCTCTGCCCGAATTTTCTTAAGCTGCCTTAACACCAGGTCTTCTTCCATATCCTTCTCTTTTAACTTCTCAGCTTCTTTTTCGGAGGGTTCTGTTTGATCTAAGGATAAGGGTTTGAAATAACAACCACTTCTTGTCATGTGGTTAATCTCATCTGTGTACCATGTATTGTCAAGGGTACTAGTCTTCCACCGTTTATCAGTGTAAGCAAGGCTTAGATCATTGTCCTCCCACCATTCTCTTGCAGTAATTGCGGGCCATTGTCGAGCTCTACCCGAATCATGTTCACATCGCGCCTTTCATCGGCATGTCACTCTTCCTTTGTGGCTAATTAAATTTCTACCTCTCGATACTGTCTGAGTTTCTTTGGCATCTTTTCTTTGTCACCGGATTTCCATTCAGGCTTTTCCATAATTTGGACATCGTCCACCCTTGACTCGACATCTTCTTTTCTTTTCCCTTTCTCCTGCTTCTAGGCTATTTTCCTCTATTCTCTCTCCTTGAAACTAGTCCAATGTTCACTCCCCTTCAGCGATGGTCATGTCCTCAGACTTACTATTCTTGTCAATTTTCTCTCCTGTCATATTCTTCTTCATCTGCTCTTCTATATCGGATTCCTTTTCGCTACTTAACCACCCGTGGCTAGATTCAAGCTGGCTCGGATCCCACCATCCAATCTGAACACTGCCCACATCTTCTTCCTCAAAGAAGTAGAGGTTCTCTAAGTCTTCTCCTATTTCTGCCAAGTCATCAAGACCTTGTTCAGGCTAGTCACCTAGATTTTGTCAAGGCCCATTTTCTCCAATAGCGTTGATGTTGAGCGAGTTTAGTAGTATGATTGCAAGCTTTGGTTGGTTAGAAGCCATAATATACCAACTGGGTTCATACTCTTCCAGGGGTGAGGGCCCCTTCTTCTTTACTTGGGTATCAGACAACCGTTCTTTTGGTGAATTTCTCTTCTCTTCAACTACCGCCACCATAAGCTTCGATTAGGTTTTGGGTGTTATATCCATCCTGTACAAATCCATGCTTTCAAGGAATAAACACTTTAGGTTTAGGCAAATACGATGGGGTGATATATATGCTGGGATTGAAAGTGGGCGGTAGTGTATGAATAAGGTTGATATTTCTGGATGGGGGAACTTGGCTGTGGATGGGGAGTGGGTTGGTGGTCACATTTGGCTTTGAGGGTGGAGCTATGATCTTATTGTTGATGAGATCCTGGATCTCATGACGAAGGTGATAGCAATAATCAGTAGGGTGACCATGCTGTTGGTGGAAGACACAGTATTGGGTGGGGTTGTGTTTGGTTCGGAGTAGGTTAGGGAGAGGTCGAGGGTCAAGGGGCTTAAGGTGCCCTTTTTCCATTAGAAGTTTGAGAGCTGGACTCATGTGAAGAGGGGTAAAGGTTAGGTATTGGTTTCGGACTAGACCGATAGGTTGTGAGGTTGCACTAGTGAATGGATCGGCTATCTTGGCCGTTGTAGTGATGGTATTGATCTCGGCAGGCCTAGGAATAGTGCTATTGCTAGCATTGGTGCTCCTAGTAAATAGCCTTTTTGCCGGTTCACTTGTTCTCTGATCACTTATTCTCTAGATGACACCTTTCTTAAACACACTCTTAATTTGAACTCCCAATTCATACAAAGCAACAAATGTAGAAAGTGGCATAACTATCATCCTTTGTAACATGTCCGGTTCGAGGTTCTAAACTACCAAGTAGACTTGTTCCCTTTCTGAGGGACTGTTTGTCATTCTAGCTACCTTTGCCCTCCATCTTGTAACAAAGTCAATGAAGGGTTCCTTAGGATTTTGAGTAGTTACCTCCAATTCACTGATCGTTACCTCTATCTAAGTATTGTAGGAATATTGATAAACAAATCCCTCAGATAGTTCTTCCCAGTTACGTTTGGTCGAGTCCTCCAGTTTGGCATACCAGATGGCTGCCACATCTGATAAGGTTCTTTCGAACAATGACAACTTCTGACCCTGCGTCAAGCCCATTGATTTCATGACATCTAAGAAGAGACAGACGTGGACAATAGGATCTTCGCTTCCATCAAATCTCTCGATGTGTGGCATTTTAAACTTTTCTGGCAATCTCATAGAGGCCTTGGTATAACCATCTTCAATATCTAGGATGTGATTGAAGCTTTGAGATTTCTTAAGTGCCTTCTCCAGCCTGGCGATTTTTATTATAGCAGGATCAATGTCATTGATGTCAAAAGGAAGAAGTCTCGTGTAGGGCTATGCCAGAGGCCTGAAAGCTTGAGCTTATGCTAACATCTCTTAGAGATGCGGGACTTGAGGGTTTTCAGCTGGCAGAAATGGATCAGGTTTTGGTTGGGCAATTGGGACCGGATGTACAGGAGATGTCGATGCCTAGATGGGCGTTGCATTTCAGTGATAGTCTCATCCTGAGCGGCAATTTTTTGATTCAGTGTATCCATGGTTCTTTGAAAAGCTACCATTATAGCAGTAACCTCCTCTAGACTACTGTGTGCCATAATTCTTTGATTCAGTGTATCCATGGTTCTTTGAAAAGCTGTAGGATTGCACTCCCCACTGAATTTTGCCCTAAAAATTGACTAATATGAAGCATTCCTGTACAGTTTCACTGTAAAGTACATACCAGGTAAAGAGAATCAAAACACCCCTATAAGGGGGGTAGGGTTTCCCTATCCTAGTTTTAATATGATCTAGGATTTCACTACTTCAAGCAAGTAGTTTCACAAAATCATGCATAAGGGTGAGCATCTAGTCCTATGTTGGAATAGTCACTATGGCTTTACTATATGTAGCTAAGTTGATTGGTCAAAAGGGGTACTGTGGACGTGCCCGGAGAACTCCCGAAAAAATCTCGTTTTGTTCTCTAGCTACTACAGTTCGGACTCAAATGTCACGGTTTTGAATCTAATCTCGCAAAGTGCAATGCAAGACTGATAAATCACCAAAGAGTCCAAATCTGGCAAATCGTTTTGGAAAACTGATTTTTATAAAGAAGTGCCAAACATGGACTGCTTTGCCAGATACAGAGTCGCCACCTAAATATTTTATTTTGGGGGAATTTAGGAAACCCTGACTCGTGCCTAAGGCCACGTGTTCGTCATTGCCAAAGTTGCCTCAGCTCGGGAACTTGGGTACGATTAGGGAAGGTCATTTAATGAGCACCCCCGCTCGCCCGATCAAAGATCGGCCTGTACTAAGCATGATATCTTGTTTTTGAAAACACATGTGTTCTTATTCCGGTTAATTAGCTAATCTTACTATGTGATGCGCACAACAAACAAGTATAGACTAGATCTCCTAATTTAGAACAAAGCATCGCATATCCGTTTGTTTGGAAAATGGTTTGAAGTTTGCTACTCGCAAGTAGGCTAAAATGCGGATTTTAATGAATTGCTCCAATTCAGATAATCCAACCATCACCCACAGGCATTCAGGCAGTTAATATCAACTAAGCAGTTAGCCTCATGGCAAACATGCTTTCATGGCAGTTAATAACACACATGCAATATGCTAAAGCGTAAACACTCACAGTGTACTCCGAGCCAAAACAAAGAACTAGTTAGAAATCATGCATGATCTTAGTTCATGTTAAGATGGCTAATGCAACACATGCGAAAATGCAACTAAAATAGGCTCGGCTATCCTAAGAGTGTTATGTGAAATGCAACTTGGTACATGTATTCAAATAGGTATTGAAATACAATGCAGTTAGTATGATACGCCGAGCCCGGTGCATGCAATACAGATGAATGGATGCACGCATGCGAAGCATAAGGTATGCTAAATGAAATATGTCCTAAAACTAACCATCGTAAGCGGTTAAGTAAAAGGGAGAAAGAAATGGGGGTTGGAAGACATGCATCACACACGCACGCTTATTAAAACATTATGCCCTCTCGAGGGAAAGACCAAATAAGAAGCTAACTAGCTAATCTAAGCTAATTAAACTAATTATTACAACACAAATTAATTAACTAATCCTAGTTAACTAATTATTACAAAACAAATTGAATAGCTAACGCATTAACTAATTAAAGTACAAACCAAAGCGTAAACTAGCTATCTAAGCATGTCAACTAAGGAAAGCAGTAAAAGCAGGAGGTTTTCAGAGGGAGAAGACTGGACGCATGCAAGCCCGGTCGCCTCGTTCGGAAATCCAATACGATGCCCCGATTTGCCTCTATTTTCATTTGTTCTCAGAAACTTGCACCAAGCTCCAGAAAGCTGAAACTTTACCTTGGGAGTCCTATTAGAGGGTGGCCGACCATGGGAGTCCTATTAGAGGGTGGCCGACCACTTTTGGTCTCTCCAAACACCTGCCAACCACTTTTGATTGTTGAAAAACCAGAAAAGTGGTCGGCCAGCTAGCTTTTCTGGCTGGCCGGCCAGTTATTGCTACTGAATTCCAGTTTGCTGCAATAGAGAGCAAGAACGGGCATGGCAATGTATTTGCAAGATATGTGTGCACGACACCCTCTCTATCATGTTATTAACTCAAGAGAGTGTGGTTCTCGACCCTCGAGCCACCAATCGCGCATTTCAATGCATGATGGCCGAGAGGCGAAGTTGCACAATTCAATATGAAAATGAATGCACAAGTAAACACATAAAGCCTAAAACTCTATCATGTATGATCAAGAGCGTCGGTGACCAGGAATCGAGGCAGGTTTCATCACTCTAAGTATGAAACATCCCTCTTTTCTCGTGTTTGGACTAATACTTATTCCAAACACAATGCAACACATAACATGGCATGCACAATGCAATGTAACACGGAGTATGCAAAAATGTAATGCAATGAAACAAGCATGCAAACAACATGCAAGGGACGAGCATGCAAACAACATGCAAGGCAACATGATCAAACTATCAATGCTAAGGGCATGCATACTCAATGCAAGGCAACATAAGCATGCACAATGCAAACAACATGGTATACATAACGCAACTACATGGCATACTTGATGCAAAGTGACACGATCAACTTAACAAAGCTAATGGCATGCAAACAATGCCAATGCATGCATACACAATGCAATGCAACAAGGGCAACTTATCAATGTTAGGGACATGCATACTCAATGCAAGGCAAAATAAGCATGCGAACAACATGATACAATGCAACTAGCATACACAATGCGAATGGACATGGCATAAACAAATGCAATGAACCAATATGGCATACTCAATGCAATGACTATCATGGCATACTCAATGCAGTATGATCATGGCATGCGCAATGCAAACAACATAACATGCACGGTGCGATGTGACATGGCATACATAATGCTCAATGGGCTTAAACCGAATGTGGGTAGACCTCAGCCATGCCAAAACAGAGGCCATTGGTGATGAAATTAAGACACAAAACACAAGGCATGCATGGACAATGCATTGGCCATTCAACTAGGCCCAAGAGCACAACCCTCAAGAAGGCTCGAAGAGTGACCAAAATGTACAAGTGTGACAACACTAAGTGCACTGAAATTAGACAAGAAATGATGCCAAATCATTCAAACAAAGCAAGTAAAGCATGCAAGAATCCTAAAGCATGAAAGCTAACAAAGAGGATTACTCTAGAAACATGCAATACATGGCACAAATGGATGAACCAACCATGGACAGAGCTAGAATAGTTCAAAATAAGGACCTAAACATGCTGAGACGAGGGCTCAAAGGCCTAGGCATGCAAGCATACCAGCTAAGGCATAAACTAGGCAACAATGCATAATACTCAAAGGCACTTAAAGCATGATTGAGGAAGGAACATGGCAATGCTAAAAGCTCGGAAATGAAGTATTAAATGATGCCAAATCATCTAAGTAGCTCAAAGATAGCATGCAATGGTGCTCAAAGCTTGAGGCAAGCAAAAGCATTTGTACTACAAGTATACAAAACATGAAGCATGTGATCAAGGCAACCCAAAACAATCTTAGAACATGTTAAAATAAGTCTAAAACATGTATGGAAGGATGCCAAAACAAGCTAGCATGGCGAGCATGAGGCATGGTGAATACAAGGCAAATAAGGTAGATTACACTACACCTATTAAGATCAAGCATGGGATGACTCGACTGATAAAAATCAGAGTTATATCATGGCAAAATAACCCTAAATAAGCACTGAAATGATGGCTTGCAAGCTAAGGCATGAAGGCATACGCAATGATTCATGTTAAGGCATAAAGGGGCAAACCCTCCAACGCATTGAATAAGTGCTAAATGCAAGTACATGAGTATGAAACATGGACTGAAATCACATAATAAATTATGCCAAATCATTCAAATAGTCCAAGTAAAGCATGCTAGTGGACTTGATGTGCAAAGCTAACAAGCTAGAATGCACTATAGCTATACAAAGCAAGTTATGCATGGCCAAAACAACCAAAATCAAAGCTAAAGCATGTTAAAACATGGACAAAAGCTTCATGAAGTTAAGCCAAAAGTATGCTAGAATGACATGTTACAACATGATGCATGTTAGGCTATTTCATGGAATTGCATTACAAGTGCATGGAGCATGCAAGGGCCAACCAAACCAAACCAAATAGAGTCATGAAATGGCAAAACATCACCAAAAACATGTTGAAATGGAAAGAAACCAAGCTAGAATGATGTGCTACTTCATGAAGCATACAAATCTAGTTTGTGTGATTTACACTACAAGTGTATGGACCATGCATGGAGTGACCAAACTAAGCAAAAATAGTGGTATGCCTCAGCAAAATAACCACAAATACAAGCTAAGATATGGCCAACATAAGCTTAACAAAGATGCTCAAACATGAGGCATATGAAGCTAGTAAACACAATACAAGGAGAGGGGATGACCCTCTCCTATTTAGGACACCAAAACCACCTTTCCACCACTGAAAATCCTCTGGATTTCAGTGGTAGAAAGGTCATGCAAAGGCTTCAACAAGAGCCTAAAGGAATGGCTCAAAACAAGGCCTAAGAGGGGGTAAATCACCCTAAACGAAAAAGTGACCTAAAACAACTATTTTAAGCACTTAAAAACAGAACTTTTTCTAGTTGAAAGTTAAGCTCAAAACAGCATGCAAATAGGCTCAAAAGCTTAAGCAAGAATGGGGGTTTTAAAGGTCAAAGACTCACCCTTGAAGACCTTCTTTACTACTGCAACTCCAGCAAGTTCTTTGAGCTTAAATCAGTCCAAGAACACCAAAAACAACCCCTTAGCACCTCAGCTACCCAATGATGGTGTTTGAGTGTGTGTTTGTGTGTTAAACTAAGACAAATCTACACTTTTGAAGCACAAAAATGAAGAACCAAGCAAGATAGATACAAAACTATATGTATCTCTCTAAGGGCAATTTTTCTGAACCTAGAGGAGGGAGGATGAGCCTCCCTCTTATAGAAACCAAAAGGCAAAGCTTCTTGGAGAAGCTAAGCTTCAAACAAATCCCTCCATACACGTGTATGGAGGATAGCCCAAAAGCCCTCTAGTTGTGCCAGCTGGAGGAAAATATCTCCAAAAAGGCGCCAAAAACAGCCGACCACTTGAAGTGGTCGGCTTGCTACTTAAAGTGGTCGGCTGACCACTTTAAGTGATCTCTGAGAGTAACAACTGGTCGGCCATGGTGGGAGAGGGCCCAGGGCATGAAAGAAAACTAGTGGTGTAGTGGCCGACCAGAAAATGTGGCCCAAAGACCAAGCAAGCCAGTTATCCAACCAGAAAACTGGCTGGCAGAAGGAAAAGTGGTCTCCAAGGAGAAAAAGTGGTCTCCCACCCTTGTACCACCTTCCAAACAAGAAAAACAAGGTTTGTACGAAAACAAACCAAAACGGGTGCAAGACAAGAGATCGGGAGGCAAAACACGCGGCCGAAAGCCTCGAAAACTAGCTGACAAGC
This sequence comes from Camellia lanceoleosa, assembly GCA_025200525.1. Taxonomy (NCBI): domain Eukaryota; kingdom Viridiplantae; phylum Streptophyta; class Magnoliopsida; order Ericales; family Theaceae; genus Camellia; species Camellia lanceoleosa. The sequence goes on from CM045760.1 coordinate 103,552,588, forward strand.
ACTGAAAGTGGTATGCAACCACAAAAGTGGTCTCCTGGACCACAGTGTTCCTCCAGGCAGAGGCAACAAGATGTGGTTCAAAAACCACACCAAATGGAGAACATTAAGCGATCCCGAGACAAGGCGCGCGACCAAAGGCTCTAAAAATCGGAAACTAGTCTCCAAACGGGAAAAGTGGCCTACGACCACAAAAAGTGGTCTACGACCACAAAGAGATGGTCTACAAGACCTCTCCCTCTCTCCGAGAAGAGCAAACAAGATTCGGTTCACAAACCGAGCCGAAGCACAAAAGAGTTCAGAGGCCTAAAGGCAAGGCTCTCAGTCAAAACTCCAGAGACTCGAAACGAGCACAACATACACCATCACCGAGCGCTCAATCGATGACGTCTGAGGCTTAAGGTCGGTCAAAAATGGGGTGTCTACAGTTGACCCTCTTTAACAGAACTCGAAAGTCATAAGTGACGGGAGTGAATGTCAAAGCCCAGAGACAACCCATTTTTGACAAGGCCGAAGACTTAGACAAACAGGCAAGATAACAAAGAGATGTGCCTGCAGGGTAGGGCAAGATGCAAATGACAATGCAAGAAGCCGAACATAACTTATGATCATGCAAAGAAAGCTGTAATGAAGCAAGTATACACAATGAATGCAACAGTTTAAGCGAGCGAAAACGAACCAAACTACATTACATGTAGAAAGGATGTAAGAGAATTATATAATTCTCACTACGTCTCACACGGAGTACATACAATACCGTTCGGTTTGTCTGGTTGCGCTAGCTTCAAATGAACCGTACATACAATATCGTGCCTGCAAAAGAAAGAAACTCAACAGGTACAATATTGTTAGAAACATGCATAGCAATGCAAGTGAAAAGTGCGTAATAACGCAAGTGGAGGGGTGCATGAAAATGCAACCTAAGTGTGACGCATAAATGTGGAAAGGATGCAAAACAATGCAACCTAAGTGTGACGCATAACAATGCGGAAGGGATGCAAAACAATGCAACCTAAGTGTGACGCATAACAATGCGGAAGGGATGCAAGACAATGCAACCTAAGTGTGATGCATAACAATGCGGAAGGGATGCAAGACAATGCAACCTAAGTGTGACGCATAACAATGCGGAAGGGATGCAAAATAATACAACCTAAGTGTGACGCAAAACAATGAGGAAGGGATGCAAAACAACGCAATGCACTAACAAGTGCAGGCAAGGTGCGCAGGATAGCGCGAATGATACTATGTAATGCACAAAACAGTGCGATGCGCTAAACAGCGTGATAAAATGCATGCACAATGCAAGTAATGGACACGGCGCAAAACAGCGCGATGCGCAAAATAGCACGATAAAATGCATGCACAATGCAAGTAATGGACACGGCGCAAAACAGCGCGATACGCAAAATAGCGCGATAAAATGCAATGGATACAAAGGGGCGACATACTCCAACCATGCTGAAATCATGAGAGGAGGAAAAACAAACAATTAGGCCCGTACACAACACAACCTGAGATAAATTCCAAACACGCTGAAATCGTGTGAGGAAAAACCAAACTCTAACCATGCTGAAATCGTGAGAAGAGGTCAACAAGATTCCAAACACGCTCAAATCGTGTGAGGAAGAAAAAAAACTCTAACCACGCTGAAATTGTGAGAAGAGGTCAACAAAATTTCAAACACGTTGAAATCGTATGAGGAAGAACCAAACTCTAACCATGCTGAAATCATGAGAAGAGGTCAACAAGATTCCAAACACGCTGAAATCGTGTGAGGAAGAACCAAACTCTAACCACACTGAAATCGTGAGAAGAGGTCCATAAATTCCAAACACGCTGAAATCGTGTGAGGAAGAACCAAACATGAAGAAACATAGGGACATACCCTGTTGTTTTGAAACGGCTGAAGCATTGGAACGTATTCCAAACAGTCTTATCCAAAGAAGGGGAAACAAAGAGCGGTATAAGCATTGGAACACATACCAAATGCTCTTAACTAAAGAAGGGGAAACAAAGAGCGGTATAAGTATTGGAACACGTACCAAATGCTCTGAACCAAAGGGAAAAAACATAGGGACCTGTCCCACTATTTCGGAGTGGCCTAAGCATTGGAACACGTTTCAAATGCTCTTAACCACGGAGGGAGAAACATAGGGACACGTCCCACTATTTTGGAGTGGTATAAGCATTAGAACACGTTCCAAATGCTCTTAACCATGGAGGGAGAAACATAGGGACCCGTCTCACTATTTCGGAGTGGCCTAAGCATTGGAACACGTTCCAAATGCTCTTAACCACGGAGGGAGAAACATAGGGACACGTCCCACTGTTTCGGAGTGGTATAAGCATTGGAACACGTTCCAAATGCTCTTAACCACGGAGGGAGAAACATAGAGACACGTCCCACTGTTTCGGAAAGAAGAGAAACATAGGGACATATCCCCATATTTCGGAAAAGAAAGAGAAACATAGGGACATATCCCCATATTTTGGAAAAGAATGAGAAACATAGGGACGTATCCCCGTGTTTCGGAAAGAAGAGAAACATAGGGACATATCCCCGTGTTTTGGAAAAGAAGAAAAACATAGGGACATATCCCCGTGTTTTGGAAAAAAAAAAAAGAGAAACATCGGGACATATCCCCGTGTTTCGGAAAAGAAGGAGAAACATCGGGACGTATCCCCGTGTTTCGGAAAGAGGGAGAGTGGATCTCTCAGCGTATCACACGCGAGAGGGGAAAGGGAAAAACCTCTCAGCGTTGCACACGCGAGAGGGGAAAGAAAGCATCTCTTAGCGTATCACACGCAAGAGAGGAAAGAAAGCATCTCTCAGTGTATCACACGCAAGAGAGGAAAGAAAGCATCTCTCGGTGTATCACACGCAAGAGAGGAAAATGAGCATCTCTCAGCGTATCACACGCAAGAGAGGAAAAAGAAAAAATCTCTCAGCGTATCGCACGCAAGAGAGGAAAAGAAGCATCTCTCAGTGTATCACACGCAAGAGAGGAAAAAGAAAAATCTCTCGGCGTATCACATGCAAGAGAGGAAAAGGAGCATCCCTTAGCGTATCACACGCAAGAGAGGAAAAAGAAAAAATCTCTCAGCCTATCACACGCAAGAGAGGAAAAAGAAAAATCTCTCAACGTATCACACGCAAGAGAGGAAAAAGAAGACCTCTTAGCGTAGCACACGCTAGAGAAGAAAGAGAAAACCTCTCAGCGTAGCACGCGTTAGAGAGGAAAGAGAAAACCTCTTAGCGTAGCACACGCCAGAGAGGAAAGAGAAAAATCTCTCAACGTGTCACATGCAAGAGAGGAAAAGGAGTATCTCTCAGCGTATCACACGCAAGAGAGGAAAAGAAGCATCTCTCAGCGTATCACACGCAAGAGAGGAAATAACTGTGCAAGAAAGCGTAGTCGTCCAAACACGTGCCAAACGCGAGAGGGGAAAGGTACCAGTCAAATTGGACTGGAACTTCTATGAATGAATAGTACATACAATATTGTGCATGAAAGAAACTTGATAGGTACAATGCAATACAATGCAAGATGTTTAAGGAATACAATAAACAGACAAAGCGGCGCTTTAGAAAGCACCTTATGAGGTGAGTGGCGGTGAACCACTCTGCTTCGACAGGGATCTCCCCTTTGTGTTCTTCATACTCTTACCTTTAACTCACAGTTCAAAGGTCCTGAAATGCTGACAGGGAGCAACATCTGCTAGGGAAACCACGGATGCCATTTTCCTTCCTGATCACATTCACAACTTTCCCTATTCTTCAACGAGGTGACAGGCTAGGTTGGTTCAGTATCCAGAATTGAGATGCATACCCGTTACTTCAACCTATGGGGCTTCCATACAGATTTCAAGCCGGGAATACACCCCTGGGTATTTAAACTAGACTTTAGTCTCGGAAAGTCCAAACCTTTGTGTTCTAGGCAACAGCCATTTGAAATCTATTTTCCACCATCGCAATTGATCTCCTAGGAACTCATTGCAAACACAGCCAAGATGCCTCTGGTAGGGACTCGTACTCAGTGAGACCACTTCTGATCGCCATTCTGGCATGGAAACAGTCAACATAGTATTCTGTTCACTTTGAACACACAGCCCATACAGCACACTGCTCATTCTGAACACACAGCTCATAACACAGCATTCTAGTTTATTGGGCACACAGCTCATACAGCACACTGCTCACTCTGAACACACAGCTCAAAACACTGTATTCTATTTATTTGGCACACTGCTCACTCTGAACACACAGCTCAAAACACAGTACTCGGTTTACTTGGCACACAGCTCATTCTGAACACACAGCTCATTCTGAACACACAGCTCATTCTGAAGATAGTTCATTCTGAACACACAGTTCATTCTGAATGTACGGGATGTAGTGATGGAACTTGCAGAACTTGAAGCAAACTCAGATGCTCCAAATTTTCCTCTTGTCTTTTGCTTTGCAGTCTAGAACCTATATAGCTTTAGATAGGTCCTAGTTTTACTGTTCTGACATGACCTGGGTTGAACCCTGCGGTTTTATGAAAGAACAAATCTGTTTTGCATAAATGTAGAGAACGACACGGCACTTTGAGCACAAAACAATTTATTTTGAATTTAAGAAATGAGTTCTTAACCGGGTATTGAGCCTACAACTGACCACAGTCAAAACGACTCAATAAAGGAAAAGAAAAGGTAAACAACCTAAACACATCGAGAAACACTCGAAATGACTCAAAACAAGGATCAAGACAAAACAAAAGACACGACATTTAGACGTATCCCAATGGCAAGAGACCTCTTAGTTCGCGAGGAGCCAGTTTCTTCGGGTATTGTTTCCCATCCTTTCTTATTTGTGATTTTCACATCACTTGGCCTTCAGGCTCGGTTTTTCTGAAAAAGCCCTTTTCTCACTTTTTCTCTCAGCGTACATCTCTCTATTCTTCAATTTCTCATTTTTTATCCCTCTCCTGGGTAGTTAATGGATAAACAAGAAGTTGCGGGCTCGTGCCCCTTGGCATTCTGCTAGATTCTCATTCTTCTGCACACAGCTAGTGAATTTTCTCCCACAGAGGGGTTACACCGCAACGAGGTGTGTAGCAAATTTGCAGCTGACATCGGTTGATGATGCTCTGCTGGAGAGTTTGGACATAATCAGATGTGTCCAGATGAGGGAGTGGAATATCTTAATCCATTCCAATTCGTGCTTCGCACTTGGCTTGATACCTCATTGCTTAGAGGATGTTGAGAGCTTTCAGCCCTTTTTTGTTAGCTTGAGTAGTGCCCTTTTCTGGCAGGTAAAGTGCCCTTTTTGGCAAGCATTAACAATGGGGAAAAGACAGAGCACCTGACTCAACTATGCCCCCTAGTTCATCATTTTGACTATTTTTTTTTTTTGTTTTGGCTTTCTACTAAAACAATTTTGACCAAAATGAGAGTTAGATTAACATGCTTGTTCAATTTTTCTGATTCAAAATCATGCAAGTTAGATTGTGAGTACTGAAAATTTTCCTTTTTTGGGTCCAAGAAATGGTCCAGTTTTGGAAAGGATGGAATAGTTTTCAAGAAAATTAGTCAACCTCAGTAAAAATTCTCAAAAATTGTTTTTGCAAACGGCCACTGCTCAACGAGCACGGAACCTACTCTTGAGATGCACAACCTCAGATCCAATCATTGTATGGAAATGGAAAATTGCCCCTTGTTTGACCGCAGCACATTATATGGCAACGGAAAGTTGCCCCTTGTTTGAATAGCATCGTAGCACACTGTAATCAGTCCTCAAAGTGACGATCAGAACCGAATTCTCGGATATAGCGAAGACAAAGATGATCAAAACCATTACATGGACACAATTGATTTGGAAGTGTTTATGGCTGGACGTCAGAATGAAGTTGCCTACGTATCCCAAACATGGGAATCAAGCCTTACGTAGTTTCGATTAAGGTACACTCAGGTATTAACCTCTCATTTTGCGCTCTAACTTTTGCCAAGGCCGCCCTTCTGGGTTTTCAACCTTGCGAGCTATGTTTTTCTTTTCTTTTCAATTCTTTCTTCTTTTCTTTGTTTAGAATTTTTTATTTTCTTCATTTTTTTCTTTCTTTTTCTCTTTTTTTGTTCTTTTTCTTGCTTTAACTTTTGCCTGGGTCGCCCTTCTGAGTTTTCGACTCAGCGAGCCTCTCAAGGGTAAAAATGTAGCTAGTCCATGTCAAATGGTTTTGAGATCTCGAAGCCATCTGCATCCAGGAGAATGGCTGTTGTTCGCTGATGATGTAGGAGTCCATCCAATGGGGGGCTGAACTTCCCCCAGTGTTGTGGATAGGAACTCAGTTGTCCTTCAGCAATACTTTCTTCTATCTTCCCTTCTGGGATTTGGCATTCTTGCCGATCTTCGTTAGCTTGAGAAACAACCCAATTTTTGACTCTTCGAGCACATCTGAAATTCTTTTGCCCCTAGTTCAAGGGCTGCTTCTTATCCAGCTTTGCAAGCTTTCTTTGATAACATCTGATCTTCTTGCTCCTTAGTTCAAGGGTTGCTTCAAATCTGGCCACACAGGCCTCACATCGTGGTTGACCATTGAACATTCTGAATCCAAGTTCAAGGTTTGAAACGAGAGGGGTCGAGTCTCGAGGCTGAGAGCGATCCTAAGCTGCACAATCTCAAGAGCGATTCCACACAGGTCTTCACAGGACCGCGCAAAACTTTTTTGAAATCTTTTAAGAAAGCGACTAATGGCTCGCGCTGAAGACAATACGAAACCGATCCGGATCAAGCCAGGGTCCTTCTCAGTACTCACATTAACAAACATGATCTCATTCATTAAGGGCTTAACATGCCTCTCTTTCTCTCAGTTGATCAAATTTTGCAAATCCCGAGGAATTTCTTCCTCTTTGTTTTCAGTACAGTGTTCAAAAAGAGTTTTTAAAAAAAAACTTAGGTCAATGCAATGACTTAAAAGGCACAGAAAAGCAGGTGAAAAGCACTGCTGTTTCATTCAGAACTTTTGGCATAACTTGCGCAAGGCAGAAACAAACACAAGAGTGGGAAAATCACTGCTGTTTGATTTGAATCTGTCGGCATAACTGGCTCCAAGGTAGAAACAAACTCAAAAGAAAGCAAAAAGACAAACACAAAACAAAATAGTGATGTCCGAGGTAACACCCCAGAATCACCTGACTCCTATGCAACAGGACTGACTCAATACAACAAGACAGACCCAACTGACATAGTAAGAAAGATTGACTATATACAAGACAACAAAATTGACTGAATACTCAAGTCAAAAAGTACAAAAACCAGCATTCGCAAATGCTCAAAAAAATGCGTACCATACGCCACATCTAAAGTCAATCGAGTGTCGCCCGCAGGTGGTTCATCCCCTGATCACATCACATTATCCTCCAGATTCACTGATCCAGTGACGATAGACTTTACTGAGCTTGGTGGGAGGACGACCCCGTTGTCAAACAAGTCCTGTACTTTGTGGCGGAGACAGAAGCAATTTTCGATGCTGTGACCGGTCTGTTGATGGTACACACAGCACTGGGTAGTATCATGACCTGGTAGAAGACGAGCAGGGAAAGGCCGAGGCTCGAGGGGTTTAAGATGCCTCTTTTCGGCAAGGATTTGAAGAGTCTTGAACAAAGGCATATAGAGGGCATGGAAGACCCTGCGACCTCAGGGTTGATACTTCGAGGTTTGTGGATTTTTGCTGGATGCACTAGCAAAGGGGTCAGCAGGTGCTGGCTTGGTTTTTTGATCTTTCCCAGGTGTAGAATTAGGGTTGGGGGTAACAGTTCTGGTACGACAACCCTTCTCCCGATTTTTCCCTTGGCTTGAACTGCCCTCATTCTGAGTGACGAAAGTGTCATCCATAGTTTTCGCAACAACCGCGAGCACTTGCTGTTTATTCAGTCCCTCGGCTTTCAAAGCCTCAACAGTCTGCAGAAGTTGTTCATAGGGATCAGTGTATGCCCCCATCTTGTTCTTACAGCTCGCCTCAGCTTGGTCGAAGGTTTGGGTTGTTACATCAGTGCGAAGCCCTGTTGTTGTTGACATGTTATTGCCAGAACTTGGGATGGCTTCAGGTTGGCTGAGCTCAATTACAATCCGCCCCAATAGTGGGGGCTCTTCTGGCTAAAGTTCTCGGCATGTGATATGATCGATGGCGGTGCCAACATTCTGTCGGCTAGATCAGCCACAGACCTTTGAAAATCGCCGATCATTCCCATCAGCTCAAAAGTAGTGGGCTCACGGGTTTGGAATAATTGGGGTTCCCAGATTGGATGTGCGGCAGGTGACCTGGGCGGGTATTGCATTTCAACATCGGTCTCACCCTACATGGCGATTCCTTGTTTTAATGCTGCTGTCATGACCACAATTTCTTTTGAATTTTGCATTATCGTGAGTCTGCTGAGTTTGAACAGAGGTGATATGGTTGGTGACTAACGGATCAAATGAACTAGGGAGCCTTGATTTGGCCTTTCTCTGCCTTGCCTCAGCGAAAGAAAACACTGGCTGTTCTGAACTGAATCTTTGACCCGACAAAGTCTATCAGCACAAATCTAAAGAACCTCGGGGGATATCGGAGCCCTCTGAAGTTATAGTTTCACGACTACCCCAGCAAAAGAGAAGGCAGGCAGCATCTCAGCCCAATTTCACCAGAACAGATGTAAGTGCAGCTGCATGACTATGCTCTCTATTGAATTCTGCCTAAAATTCTGCCTGTAAACTGATATCCTCAGGTGAAACAGATCCCCCAAAAAAAAATATTGATGCCCCCAGGCCTGATACCCAGACTTGCAAACTGATACACAACCTGTAGAGGCACACTCTAACAGCACATAACAAGCAAGTGAGAGCCAAAACACCCCTATGTTGGGGTAGGGTTTCCTTGTCCTATTTTGTCAGGAGTTAGGGTTTCACTACGCACACAGCGGTTTCAAACAATCTAAAATCAAGTAAGCAACCTGTCATAGTTCGGAATAGTCACTATGGATTCCGATATGCACTAGGTCGAATGGTCAAAAAGGGTGCCCTAGAAAAAATCAGAGTTTGTGTTCCCGTTGTGGCAGAGCCCACAACCGGTCAGCCTTATGGCATGCTTCTCAAAGCGAGCCTCCAGCAAACCATTCAGGAATAGCATACGGCAAACACGGTGTCCTAGGCGCACCAATGCAAATGCAATGCAAAGAGACACATAAGTGTAAACAAAACAAGATATCACAAGTTCGAGTCAAGTTCTCTAAATCCCCAGCAGAGGCGCCAGAAACTGTGGACGTGCCCGGAGAACTCCCGAGAAAATCTCGTTTTGTTCTCTAGCTACTACAATTCGGACTCAAATGTCACGGTTCTGAATCTAATCTCACAAAGTGCAATGCAAGATCGATAAATCACCAAAGAGTCCAAATCCGGCAAATCGTTTTGGAAAATTGATTTTTATAAAGAAGTGCCAAACATGGACTGCTTTGCCAGATACAGAGTCGCCACCTAAATATTTTATTTTGGGGGAATTTAGGAAACCCTGACTCGTGCCTAAGGCCACATGTTCGTCATCGCCAAAGTTGCCCCGGCTAGGGAACTTGGGTACGATTAGGAAAGGTCATTTAATGAGCACCCCCACTCGCCCGATCAAAGATCGGCCTGTACTAAGCATGATATCTTGTTTTTGAAAACACATGTGTTCTTATTCCGGTTAATTAGCTAATCTTACTATGTGATGCGCACAACAAACAAGTATAGACTAGATCTCCTAATTTGGAACAAAGCATCGCATATCCGTTTGTTTAGAAAATGGTTTGAAGTTTGCTACTCGTAAGTAGGCGAAAATGCAGATTTGAATGAATTGCTCCAATTCAGATAATCAAACCTTCACCCATAGGCATTCAGGCAGTTAATATCAGCTAAGCAGTTAGTCTCATAGCAAGCATGCTTTCATGGCAGTCAATAACACACATGTAGTATGCTAAAGCGTAAACACTCACAGTGTACTCCGAGCCAAAACAAAGAATTAGTTAGAAATCATGCATGATCCTAGTTCATGTTAAGATGGCTAATGCAACACATGCAAAAATACAACTAAGATAGGCTCGGATATCCTAAGAGTGTCATGCGAAATGCAACTTGGTACATGTATTCAAATAGGTATTGAAATACAATGCAGTTAGTATGATGTGTCGAGCCCGGTGCGTGCAATACAGATGAATGGATGCACGCATGCGAAGCATAAGGTATGCTAAATGAAATATGCCCTAAAACTAACCATCGTAAGCGGTTAAGTAAAAGGGAGAAAGAAATGGGAGTTGGAAGACATGCATCACACACGCACGCTTATTACAACATTATGCCCTCTCGAGGGAAAGACCAAATAAGAAGCTAACTAACTAATCTAAGCTAATTAAACTAATTATTACAACACAAATTAATTAACTAATCCTAGTTAACTAATTATTACAAAACAAATTGAATAGCTAACGCATTAACTAATTAAAGTACAAACCAAAGCGTAAACTAGCTATCTAAGCATGGCAGCTAAGGAAAGCAGTAAAAGCAGGAGGTTCTCAGAGGGAGAAGATTGGATGCATGCAAGCCTGGTCGCCTCATTCAGAAATCCAATGCGATGCCCCGATTTGCCTATGTTTTCATTTGTTCTCAGAAACTTGCACCAAGCTCCAGAAAGCTGAAACTTCACCTTGAGAGTCCTGTGGGAGGGTGGCCGGCCACTTTTGGTCTCTCCAGACACCTGCTGACCACTTTTGATTGTTGAAAAACTAGAAAAGTGGTCAGCTAGCAAGTTTTTTTGGCTGGCCGGCCAGTTGTTGTTGCTGAATTCCAGTTTGCTGCAACAGAGAGCAAGAAAGGGCATGGCAATGTATTTGTAAGATATGTGTGCACAACCACCCTCCCTATCATGTCATTAACTCAAGGGAGTGTGGTTCTCGACCTTTGGGCCACCAATCGCGCATTTCAATGCATGATGGCCAAGAGGCGAAGTTGCATAATTCAATATGAAAATGAATTCACAAGTAAACACATAAAGCCTAAAACTCTATCATGTATGATCAAGAGTGTCGGCGACCGGGAATTGAGGCACGTTTCATCACTCTAAGTATGAAACATCTCTCTTTTCCCGTGTTTGGACTAACACCTATTCCAAACACAATGCAACACATAACATGGCATGCACAATGCAATGTAACATGGAGTATGCAAAAATGTAATGCAATGAAACAAGCATGCAAACAACATGCAAGGCCTAAGCATGCAAGCATACGAGCTAAGGCATAAACTAGGCAACAATGCATAATACTCAAAGGCACTTAAAGCATGATTGAGAAAGGAACATGGCAATGCTAAAAGCTCTAAAATGAAGTATTAAATGATGCCAAATCATCTAAGTAGCTCAAAGATAGCATGCAATGGTGCTCAAAGCTTGAGGCAAGCAAAAGCATTTGTACTACAAGTATACAAAACATGAAGCATGTGATCAAGGCAACCCAAAACAGTCCTAGAACATGTTAAAATAAGTCTAAAACATGTATGGAAGGATGCCAAAATAAGCTAGCATGGCGAGCATGAGACATGGTGCATACAAGGCAAATAAGGTGGATTACACTACACCTATTAAGACCAAGCATGGGATGACTTGACCAATAAAAATCAGAGTTATATCATGGCAAAATAACCCTAAATAAGCACTGAAATGATGGCTTGCAAGCTAAGGCATGAAGGCATACGCAATGATTCATGTTAAGGCATAAAGGGGCAAACCCTCCAACGCATTGAATAAGTGCTAAATGCAAGTATATGAGTATGAAACATGGACTGAAATCACATAATAAATGATGCCAAATCATTCAAATAGTCCAAGTAAAGCATGCTAGTGGACTTGATGCGCAAAGCTAACAAGCTAGAATGCACTATAGCTATACAAAGCAAGTTATGCATGGCCAAAACAACCAAAAAACATGGACAAGAGCTTCATGAAGTTAAGCCAAAAGCATGCTAGAATAACATGTTACAACATGATGCATGTTAGGCTATTTCATGGAATTGCATTACAAGTACATGGAGCATGCAAGGGCCAACCAAACCAAACCAAATAGAGTCATGAAATGGCAAAACATCACCAAAAACATGTTGAAATGGAAAGAAACCAAGCTAGAATGATGTGCTACTTCATGAAGCATACAAATCTAGTTTGTGTGATTTACACTACAAGTGTATGGACCATGCATGGAGTGACCAAACTAAGCAAAAATAGTGGTATGCCTCAGCAAAATAACCACAAATACAAGCTAAGATATGGCCAACATAAGCTTAACAAAGATGCTCAAACATGAGGCATATGAAGCTAGTAAACACAATACAAGGAGAGGGGATGACCCTCTCCTATTTAGGACACCAAAACCACCTTTCCACCACTGAAAATCCTCTGGATTTCAGTGGTAGAAAGGTCATGCAAAGGCTTCAACAAGAGCCTAAAGGAATGGCTCAAAACAAGGCCTAACAAGGCCTAAGAGGGGGTAAAACACCCCAAACGAAAAAGTGACCTAAAACAACTATTTTAAGCGCTTAAAAAAAGAACTTTTTCTAGTTGAAAGTTAAGCTCAAAACAGCATGCAAATAGGCTCAAAAGCTTAAGCAAGAATGGGGGTTTTAAAGGTCAAAGACTCACCCTTGAAGACCTTCTTTACTACTGCAACTCCAACAAGTTCTTTGAGCTTAAATCAGTCCAAGAACACCAAAAACAACTCCTTAGCACCTCAGCTACCCAATGATGGTGTTTGAGTGTGTGTGTGTGTGTTAAACTAAGACAAATCTACACTTTTGAAGCACAAAAATGAAGAACCAAGCAAGATAGATACAAAACTATATCTCTAAGGGCAATTTTTCTGAACCTAGAGGAGGGAGAAGGAGCCTCCCTCTTATAGAAACCAAAAGGCAAAGCTTCTTGGAGAAACTAAGCTTCAAACAAATCCCTCCATACACGTGTATGGAGGATAGCCCAAAAGCCCTCCAGTTGTGCCAGCTGGAGGAAAATATCTCCAAAAAGGTGCCAAAAAGCAGCCGACCACTTGAAGTGGTCGGCCTGCTACTTAAAGTGGTCGGCCGACCACTTTAAGTGATCTCTGAGAGTAACAACTGGTCGGCCATGGTGGGAGAGGGCTCAGGGCATGAAAGAAAACTAGTGGTGTAATGGCCGACCAGAAAATGTGGCCCAAAGACCAAGCAAGCCAGTTATCCAACTAGAAAACTGGCTGGCAGAAGGAAAAGTGGTCTCCAAGGAGAAAAAGTGGTCTCCCACCCTTGTACCACCTTCCAAACAAGAAAAACAAGGTTTGTATGAAAAACAAACCAAAACGGGTGCAAGACGAGAGATCGGGAGGCAAAACACGCGGCCGAAAGCCCCGAAAACTAGCTGACGAGCACCGAAAGTGGTATGCAACCACAAAAGTGGTCTCCCGGACCACAGTGTTCCTCTAGGCAGAGGCAACAAGGTGTGGTTCAAAAACCACACCAAATGGAGAACGTTAAGCGGTCCCGAGACAAGGCACGCGGCCAAAGGCTCCAAAAATCGAAAACTAGTCTTCAAATGAGAAAAGTGGCCTACGACCGCAAAGAGTGGTCTACGACCACAAAGAGATGGTCTACAAGACCTCTTCCTCCCTCTGGGAAGAGAAACAAGATTCGGTTCACAAACCGAGCTGAAGCACAAAAAAGTTCAGAGGCCCGGAGGTAAGGCTCTCAGCCAAAACTCCGGAGACTCGAAACGAGCACAACATGTACCATCACCAAGCGCTCAATCGATGACGTCTGAGCCTTAAGGTCGGTCAAAAATGAGGTGTGTACAGGTACCTCGACAAGATTACTTAATATACCTATCATAGCTAACACCAAGAAGTGAAAGGAGGATCAAGCGGTACGACGGTAATCCAGATCCAAGGGTTGTGTTTCCAACATGGTAGAACCCATGACCGGCCAGCCTTTTAGCAAGCTTTTTAGGCAAGCCATCGACAAGCTGTCCAGGAATAGCAGATAGAAAATACAATGACTTAGAGCACCAATGCAAATGCAATGCAAAGAACATATATATGTAGATAAAACAACACATCATAAAGTTCAAGTCAAGTTCTCTAAATTCCCCAGCAGAGTCACCAGAAACTGTAGCTTGCTTTTTGTGCTCCTCAGAGGGGTTTAGTTTACTCAGATACGATAGCCCTACAGTTCGGATTCCCATGGTTCTGAATTTGGTTTCACAAGTGCAATGTGAAACATAAAACATAAATGAGAGTCCAAATTCGGCAAATCTTAGAAAATCCATTTATCATCAGAGATGCCAAAAATGGACTACATTGCCAAATTTCAAAGTCGCTACCTAAATTTTTGGGAAATTTAGGAAACCCGTGACTCGTGCCAAAGGCTACTTGTTCATCATAACCAAAGTGTCTTGGCTCGGGAACTTAGGTATGAGAGGGGAAGGTCATGAATTGAGCATCCCACTCACCCGATCAAAGATCGGGCTCTACTAATCATGATATGATTTTTATGTATATTATATGCTCTTGTTCCGATTCTTATGCTAATATTACTATGTGAGGCACACAAGTATAGACTAACTCAACCACTTTGGAATGCTCTAATTTCATGTTTGTTTGAAAAGAGTTTTGAATATGTGCCACTTGTAAAAGTGAGCTCATATATACATTAATCAAATCATCCCAATTTAAGCGAAATAGCCTTCATCCACAGGCATTCAAAGAGGTATATCAAATAAGCACTTAGCCTCATGGTAATATGATTGATATGGCAACACAAACACACATGCAATATGCTAAAGCAAGAAATGTTCACCTAGTACTCAACCGAGGCAAACCAAAATAGAAGAAAATAGTTAGAAAAATGCATGCTCTAATATGCAAATGACTAATGCAGCACATACGAAATACAGCTACAAGGTTCAGTTTATTTTAACATGCTATATGGATCAACTCAAAGCATGTGGTAGCGCATGTATTCAAGTAAGTAGAAAATGACAACAATGTTAGAATGATGAACCGAACCCTATGCATGCAAAAATGGATACAGGTCATGGTAATGATATGAAACGAAAAAAATGATGCTACCATGATAAACATATAAATAAAAGGGAGAAAGAAATGGGGGTTAGAAGACATACACAAATATTACAAGTGTTACAAATTTCCTTCACACAAGAGGGTCCTAATGAATGTTCGAATTAAACTAATTATTACAACACCAAATGAATTAAAAAAATTAACTAGCTATTACAAATTTGAATGAATCTAACTAATTAATTACACATACTAATAGTAAAGCACTAATTTTGAAGGACTTGAACGGGAAGCAAGGACCCACACATACACAACTGAGAACATCCTCCCAGAAACCTCTGTTTGCTGCCAGAATCTGTTCTATTTGCAGTTAGAAAATTATTTTGTTTTGGCCTTAGGTTTTGCTCTGTTCTGCCATAAAAATGCCACTGCCTATACAAAATGGTGGCCAGCCAGCCTTGAAAAGTGGTCGGCCTTACGGAATGGTGGCTGGCCGACCACTGCTTTTGAGGGATACCTTGCTACCACAGAACTGAAACAGAGTAAAAACAGAGTGTTTCCAAGAGATGTTTATCCTCTCTGCCCTTCCCTATCATGAAGATGATCAAGGGAGGAGTAAATTCGGTTCACAAATCATCAATTGTCGCAAGTTTGTAGCATGATGATCTTAGAACCGATAGGACAAAAGCTCAATAAAAGGAAATGAAAGACTGACAACACCTCCTCCCTATCATGGAGTTACCTCAAGGGAAGAGGTAGACATTGCTTCTTGAATCACTAAACATCACTAAAAAGTATGTAATAATTCAAGACGTAATAGGTTCAATATAACGTCCGATTGAACCCAACTCAATTTTATTACCTTCTTTACCTTTTTTACTCCAATTTTATTAGTTCTTTTTTACATTACCTTTCCATTTCTTATCTTTTATTCATTTTTGTCCAAAATTGTAGATTACGTCTACTAAGTTCAAAAGCGATAAAGATAACAAGCACGCTTGACCCGAGAAATGAGCATGTCAAGTCCTTTTCTACAGGAGAAATTACAAAGGAAGAGTCAAACTCATTTACAAACGATATTGAATTCTAAGTCAAACCCAAAATGACCGATAATGACTAGTCAAACTCAAAGAGAATGATAATGACTCTAAATCCAAACTTGATAATGAGCTATAATGACACTTTCCTTGGTGATTTCTAAGGGTCTAACTAGAAAGTTAGTCCCTTAGAAGTAATGCACTAGCGGTAAAGAGAGGTTTCAAACAAGAGATTGTGCTTAGCATAATAGAGATGTAATGCCTTGGTAATGAACATTCGAAGAGATTACACTATTGAGCATGGGAGGTCTCTTTCTTATGCTTGAAAAATAATCTTTTGTTAAATACAACTCTTTAATCAAAATAAACAAAGAATGGAGGGAGGTTGCAAAGATGATTATGCAAAGGTGATTATAATAGTATGAACATGTATGAAAGCTATAAAAAAAGTGCAAGAAAAGACTATCAACTCAAATGGATTGAAAACTATATCCATGAGGACTTACAACAACACATCTACAATATTCAAAGCATAATTTAACACACAAAACAGCACTGAAACAACACTAAAATAGTGCATACAATCAGGTTTTTAAGGTAGAAAAAGTGAGGAAAAATAGGCTAAAGCCAAGAGGTTTCAAACAAGCAACAAGCCTAAGGAAGGATGGCTAACCCCTCTTCTTCTTTGTGACTTAAAATCACATTTTTGAGCTAAAATAAACTCTGAAAAACAGTGTGAAAAGGAAAAGAATTACTCGTGTCATGGACTTCACCATGGATTTGATGACACAAGTGTTAGGGACGTGGCTACATTTTTGCATGTCAGTAGGTAGAAGCAAAGCCTTTGAAAGGTTTTAGCCAAACAAGTGCTCCTTGTCCTTGACCACAGAGTCCGCCTCAATGATAGTTTTTTCCCTGTGTGTCATGACTGATTTCCAAGTTGGGGTAAGAGTGACTTCTTTAACCAATTGCTCGATGCTTAGCTCAGTCGATAGATCCACAGATGGATTAGATGCAAAAGCCCCCTTGCTAGCCCTGCATGATTTTGTACTGATTGATTCGATTGTGGTTGAGACCAAAGCCAACACAGTTCAGTGAAACTGGTGGCTTTTTCCTTGGAGGAAGTAAGCATCAAATTCTTGATTCTATTTCGTCTAGCCATATCTTTTTCCTCAGTTAGACAAATCAATGGAACATCAGGGAGAGTTGTGTCTAGAGGAGGAGAAGGTTCAGACAAGAAATCTATCACTTTGCTTTTGTGCAGCGCCAAATACCAGTAAGTCGGTTTATAGTTTAGAAGGTTGTGGCAGTCGCGTTGTTTACACCGAAGTACTACCCTGATCATGGCTGAGAGTATTCGGCTTGAAGTCATATCAGATCTGCAAGAAAACAAAAAGACAACATTTAGTTTAGTGCAATGGTTACATGAATGTGTGGCTGGGCTATCCTTTTTTACTTGTTTTGCCTTTGTTTTTATTTATGTACTAATCGGGCATGTTGGTAGTCTCATAATTGCCAGACACCTAAAGGAAGTCATCGTCATACAGATCTTTATCTGGTGTGCACAGCACCAGTTGTTAACAACTCCTCTTGATTTTCAAATGCCAACAGAACCCATCATTTGTGTAGCCGATGGTATATTAGCGAAAGTTCTCGGCAAGACTAAGGTTTAGGTTCAGTCTATGGTTGAGCTCGTTTACTCTGCTTATTATTCTATAAGTGTTGGTGGACACTTTTGTAGGGCAAACTCTGCTTTGCCTTAATAACTAACAAATTAAGGGTTGCACTAGGAAGTAGAGACCACCATTTACGATTAGCATAGTGAAGAGGCAGACGCCTTCTTCGCCCCATGGTAGAATTCCTTCCTAGACCAACTCAAAGTGTACATCGGCCGAGATGTTATAGTCTTTGCGAAACTCTTCTTGGGCTTCCAGCTTGGCTACCATGAAGTGGTATCGGCCCATTAAACACGATTTAAATTATAACTTAGGAAATGGTGATTCGTGTTCTTGTAAATTGGTTGCGTGAGATTTGCCTAGCTATAGGTGAAGTTTGCACGGCTCTTACAAGTAGCTTAGCATGTTGGTGTGCCTGGTCAAGCCTAGGATTCTGCAAGGTAAGAAGTTAAGATTTATTATTGGTCGAGTAAGGTGTTAGCTTGGTCATATATGCAAGCAAGGTTTTAGCTCAGCGTGCAAGAGCAAAGTTTTATCTCGGTCATGCATTCAAGTAAGCTTATTAGATATGTCTTGTGTATGACGAGCTAGGTTGTAGCTCAGTTAAGGGATTTTTTTTTTTTTTTTTTTTGGGTGGGTAAGTCATAAATTAAAGACAGAAATTTACACATTTACAAGGGGCATACCCCAGGTAATACAACGAATCACAAACCCCCCAAAAGGGGAAAACTGATAAAAAAATAACTAATTAAAACACACCCGTAACAATCGAGTTCCGAACAAAACAACAATAATAAAACCAAAATTGTCCATATATCATTTTAATCCCCAAGTACCCTCTACCATCCAAAAATAATAGATGGATACTGGAGGAAGATATATGGACAATTGTACAAGAGTGGTAAAGAACCCACCAAAACAAAAAACAAAACCAAACGGAGCCAATTAAAACCCACGGGTTTACACACTAGTCCAAACCAAAAATAATGGGCCCCAAAAAAATACAACCAAATCACGTACATGGGCCCACCAAACCATAATAACGCATAAAACCAGCCCAAGTGAATTCACCTAACTGCCACGAGATTAGCCCACAAAAAGCCTACCCAAGCGGGCCCACAACATGGGCCCACATCTTCAGGGATTAAGCTGGGTGTTAGCTCAATTTTCTCTTGGTAAATCATTTTAGCACAGTGGCATGTGAACAAAAGGTTTGTAGCTCGGTTTGTTTCCCAGGGATGCTACAAACACGAAGTTTGCTCAGTTTATTTATGATTCTAGATCAAAAATAAGGTTTTTGCCCCGTTTGGCCCATATTCTTTAGTATTCATCTCAGAAATTCTGTGTTCTACGAAATAGAAGATTATGGGTTACTTAGATCCTTAATTCAGTTTAAGGCCTTATTTTACCCAGATTTTGGTAGTTATTTGTACCAATACTTCATTTGAAGGTGTGATTAATGAGATTAAGGCTCAAGAACATGAAGAACACTATGAACAACAACGAAAAACAATTGAGGAATGGGAAAACTCAAAATTTAGGGCATAAAATTGGATTCTAATCAGTGAAGATGCCCTACTGAAGGGGCAAGTCAATTGTTACAGGAAAGACGCCTTGATCTCGGTTTGAAATGCAAGAAATTAGAGGTTTGGTGCCTTGGTTCTTAGGGTTTGTTGTTGAGAAGACGATAAACAATGAGGATGATAGGGAAAAATGTATCGGTTATATATATATATATATATATAAGGCAAAAAGGCGAGATGATTTAAATTTTTGGGAGTCGTATGCGACGGTTGCGCCAGTTGTACATAGCCAACGGGTGTATGCCACGTGTCCCAGGCATGATGTGATGCCAGTGATGATAGTTGTATAGAACACCAAAATGATTTAGAATAGACAGATAATTGAACTAGGGTAAAATTTATCTCGGTTGGATGAGGTAATCCTAGTCATGCTTTTGCAGACGGAGTTAAGGGGCAATTGAGAGAGGAATTTGTTTCGTGATATCTAGACCATGCTAAATCAGGCTTTTGTTGTCGGCTGGGCTATGGATTGGAAGACTACACGGCTTGGGTTGTGTAGAGAAGGTTAAATCGGTCAAATGTGTTGCTTGTATTAACCGGGAAAACTTGGTCCAAGATGCGTGAGTGGACTAAGCTATCTAATAAGACCAATCAGACGATTAAGCCGAGTAAGGCTCGTGGCATTGACCGAGCTAGATGGAGTGCCACGCAACGTTATCATGGTAGTGCGTCGGGCTGGGTTTGTACGGCGATGCGTGTTGCTCGGTTGTCTTAAGAACCAACAAGGTTAAAGTAGTATTGGTTGTTTGGTTGGTTGTCATGCAAAGAGTTATGTTATTTTGCCTGGTCACCAGTGGAAAGGGTGTTAATGGATGGGCATTATCCTTTAGGAATGTGATTTCTAGTAGGATTCTATGAAAGGGAATTAGAATCCTACTAGGACTCTACCATGTGAAGCTTATAAAAGGTTAGAGTTAACCTAATATCAAGTATTGCAATCTTAGTTCCCGAATTTACAAAGCATTTTCGCTTTGTTGATCATATTTGTGGACTTAGGCATTAGAGGAGTTTCCGATACACACCTGTTGGCTAGCTCACATTTTTGTGATTTCAAGCCATACGACGACGTTTGGAATAGTGCAAACTTGATCAATAGGATTATACAAGTACCAAATATTCAGTGCGCGTACAATATATATGTATACATTTTCTACACGCAAATAGATTTCTCAATCTTTGATTCTCTAATTCACAGATTTGTCTTGTTTCTCTCTATATAATTATATATATTGTGGTATGAAAGTAGGTTTTAGTAGTGAAAGGTTTATCTTTTATCAATACAGAATGTCATACCATTCCTATAATATATAGTATGTTTTAGAGAGAGAAATAGTACGATTTGCAAAACCCACCAACAATGTCGTCTAAGGATTTGAGTTTGATTTGGCTTCATAGTAGTAGTGGCCAAGGATGGATGATAGAGTAAGAATAAATCGTGGTGTAGGTGCATCAATTCTATTATGGTAGGGATAGAAAGTGAAGATGGTAGATGTGATGGTGGTGGATAGAATGTGGAGATAGTGAATGTGAGAGTTTCGAGAGAAAAATAAGACAAGATGAAATGAAAGGTAAAATGAATAATTCACACATTGTGTGGATGGTATTAAGATTAATGAAAATTTTATGCTAGTTCTATTAAGAGACAAAAATTGACAACGGAATCAGTGTTATTTGTAAAACTTAAAAAAAATAAAATAAAATAAAATCGTATTAAAGATAAACCTTAGGTTGTTAATGTCATTTACTTATTTATTTATTTATTTATTTTTGGGTAGGTTGTTCTCATTATAACTTTTAAAAGTAAGAAACGTGAAGAACATGGGAACAAGTGACAGCTCTTATAATGGGGCCTAATCCATGAATTGCTTCTTAGTTAGTTGGTGATGTCTTTTTCTAACTAGTCTAGTGACATTCTCCAAATAAATTTAACGAAAAAAAGATTAAAAAAAAAAAAAAAATCAAGCTCACTGATGTCTGGAAAACGATATTCAACTGTATAATAATTGGAAAACGATATTCAACTATATAATAATCGGTAAATTAAAAATATTTGTTTAAAATATAAATTATTTTTTATAGTTTAAAAATTTGTAAATATTTTTTTATCTTAATTTTTTATTTAACGGAGTTAATAGATAAAATAAAATTACTAACTACTTTTCTACACAATAATAAAATTACTTGAATTGTTATTTGAAATAAATTTATGATATCATTAAAAACTATTAATTGACTTTATAATTTATTAATAAAATATCTCATTTGTTATGAAACTCAAAATTTTAAGGAGTAATATGTAATTTTCAAAATTGTAGGAGACCATTCGTATTTTAAACAAATTTTAAGAAATATATTTATAATTTACTCTAAACTTTTTTAAGGTTTTGCTTGGTTTATGAATTTTAGGAGATAATTGAAAAGGAAAATGAAAAAGTTGTGTGAAACGTAGGTGAAATATAATTATAATTATTCACATTTCGCTTATATGCCGCCGTAGCCGTTGTCACCAATATCATTATTACCGCCGCCTTCATCACCATCGTCATTATTTCCACTACCACCTCTATCATTTTCAGGGCCGGCTCCAAGGCTTGGTCAGGGGTGTCACCCGAACCCTTTGGCTGAATTTATTTATTTATTTATTATATAAATATTAGATTTTAGGAAAAAAATTAGTAATTGAACCCACTAAAATACAATTTTAAACCCATAGTTTTAAGTCCTATTCTTTTAAACCCACTAATGAAAAAAGTTTACTTTTTAACTTTTACCTATTTTTTGTTTAAAATATTTTATTTGTAAAGTCATATTTTTTTTTACGTAAGAACTTTATGTTAATTTGTTGATTTTTTTCTCCATAGGTGATATAATGATTAATGTGAATTTTCTGTAAGATATATGATATTTAAGTTTTTGATTGACACCACTGACAAAAATTCCTAGAGTCGCCACTGATCATTTTATTACCACTACCATAGCTATTGCTACTATCGCCATCGCCGTCGCCGCCGCCGCCGCCGCCACAACTATCACAAAAATAAAAATACATAATTTAAAAATAATAAATTTTAAATTATCGTATACATATCAGAAAATTTATTTTTAATTCAGTATTTAAATTTTTATTAAATAATTTTTTAACTTAAAAAATTTAATATTCAATTTTTAATTTTCAATTTTTAACTTTATCGAACAGTCATCTGATAATGGAACAACTAAAGATGCATTTTTTCTAATAATAAAACATAAATAATAGAGATGCAATTTTTGTAGTTTGCCTTGCCTCTGGCCTTCACACATCCGCTCATTTTCAATAATCCCAACTAAGATAGTAATGACCTTTCCTTGCTTTACTTGCTTTTCCTTTTTTATTTTTTTATTTATTTTTTTATTTTTTATTATTATTTATTTTATATTCTTTTATTAATTTTCAATTAAAAACATATTCCAATATGTTTTATGTCCAAGCATGCCAAATAACATTAATTAATTTGAGGGACAGTAATTGTATCCATGTATTTCCCATAACTAAACTCAAACCGAAAGCCAAACCACCCCACCCCACCCCAACCAAAAAAATAAAAATAAAAATAAAAATAAAAAGGTATATTTAAGATGGAGCATTTAATGGGACAAAAATAAATTACACTCACCTTGCTTAAAATTTAAAAGAAATACAGTTAGTCTCACACTTTTAATATAATTATACTAATCTCTTTCGAAGTTTCATTCATGTAACACTTGGGTCATTTTTAATTAATTATTTATTAGTCATATAAATAATTAAAAAAATTATGTTATAATCTCTTCTATACTAATGCATATATTTATTTTGGTATTTTTCACAATCGAGATTTACAAAGTCTGACCCACGAGGACTAATCATAAATAATAAGAAAAAGACAATATTAAATAGAATAAAAGGACTTCTCTCCTATATATATATATAGATATAACAATATCAATCAGTACACGAGATTCTCCAATTAACATATATTATATATTCAACATTTAAGTAGAGTGACCGTACAGTATGTAATTCAAAAGTGATAAAAGTAAATGTAATTAGAATACCATTAGGCTTATAAAAAATAAAAAAGGTATAACCCTTACAAAAGACAACACTCGACCTAGATAAAAAGGGGCCCAAGGCCTACAAATCAAAATAACTCTCCTATAACTTATGCATATATCCCATGTCTCGCCGGGACACACTATCAACATTTGAAAAAAAAATTAGCCATGTAAGATGAACATATAGTTTAGTAAAATAATCATTTACAAGATAATATGTCTCTACACATGTATATGATCATGATACTACATATATATAGTTTATTAAAAATGGTTTCTCATTTCAAAAAAAGGTTTATATCAATCCTAATTAGCCAAACCAAACATTCTCATTAAGTTAATGTTCTCAATTTTATGACTATTGATCTGGTGAATCCTATCTAATACATGTATCTGCCAGCGGTCATAGCTAAGCATTAGCTAATCTAGTGAGCTATTTGAACTAACGCTCTGCTAATGACCATCGCTAAGTATCCTCTAAACGTCACCAAATTTATCAGTTTCTAACTTGAAGGATTTTGACACCTACACTTCACGGGTTTTCAATCTTTCGACATGGACTATCAAGCCAAATTATCCTCAACCTCATCTATACATGACCCTGATTCACCACCATTATTCAATTAAAACCGTAATGTTTTAATGTAATCAATAATGTAATCAATGCAACACATGCAAATATTCAACTCTCGTAAAATATGATCTATGCACCTTTGCTCAACAACGAGTTTTCATTTCTATGAATTCAACCAATCAATTATACCATGAATGTGAGTTTTTGTCATCCTATCGTATCAATGTCTACAAAAATGCCATTCTCCGCCAATGACCAAAACAATCATCTGTAACAATGATATAATCTCATAAATTATACTTATTTCTCCTCAATTTCAATATAACATCTTGAATTCCAATATAACATCATCAATTTCAACATAGCATCATAAATTTCTCATTTTGTGCAATATCACAAATTAAGGCTTTTTCACAAATTTGAGACTTTCTCACTTTTAAACAACTACATGTAATTTTATATCCTATCTCTTGAAAAGAAGAGGAAAAAGACAGATTTCCAAAAGTGTCTGAATCAACTTTTGATTTGGATGAAAATGTAGCCTTCATCAAGCTCTACAACATTACTACTCAAGTCAGAGATCGATTCCAACTCTAGATGCTCCAAAAGTGAGGTAGAATGGGAGTAATGGTGAAGAAAAAAAAAATATAGAGACGAGAAAAATATATATAGAGAGAGAGGTATATATTTAATGAGGAAAGAAAGAGATATATACGCTGAAAGGGGGGCTAAAAATACATGGCTGGGATGTTACCACATGCAATGTCTCAGTCTTCACTACACGTGCGAAGTTGGCCGTTGCATATGCAGAGCCTCTCCTTGCCATCTTGGCCGCACGTGAAATTTCACGTACCCCTGACCTAAGTCTCCTTCACATTGCTGCACGTCAGGAGCTAATCACCATATGAAAAGGACCTCTAGCCGCATATGCAAGAAGAATCCACCATATGTGTGGGTTCTGCCCAAAAAGTCTAACCTTGCTGCACCCAATCCACACATGCAATCCCTTTTGTTGAAGTCCAATTCTCAAGAGGGGTTTCTACACTTCTATCTTTTGTGTTTATGCCGAAAACTCAATTATTAAAAATGGTGCACACTAAATAGGAATTTACACCAACTTAACCAACTCATTAGAGATTGGGGGTTGCAAGGACCCTTTGTGGGATATGATTTGCTGAGCTTGTTCTTACATATAGTGTACCTATTGGTTGTGTTGGTATTTTTTGGTGGTCATTTTGGTGATTGATTGAGCAAAACTTATTGCTTGTTTGGTATGTGCTAAAATAGTACATGCTATTTGGATCACAATTATCTTATTTGGGTCACAATCATCTCTCTATCACATCACTTCAAACCCAATTCATATTTCCTGTGTTACATGGACTCGGCACTTTAGGCCGAAGTACCCGTGTCGACATGACACGACACGGGTGCGGGTGTGGGATCTGTGTCGGATTCGCTTGTTCTCTCTCAGACACGGCTCTTCACAGGTAGCAAAAGAAATGAAAGAGGTGAAAGCAAGAGAGAACCTGATCAAAGCTTTATCCAGTCGATCCAGTTAAAGCTCCATCTAATCGAAGATCGGAGACCTCCAATTGAAACTCCATCTTTTCGATCCAGTTGAAGATCAAAGCTCCATCAGTCGATCGAACAGCCAAACACCCCCAAACGACTTCGAAAAGCCTCTCTCTCTCTCTCTCTCTCTCTCTCTCTCTCTCTCCCTCGCAATCACCATCACGATCGATGGCTTTGCTTTTCTTTCCCTCTCTCTCTCTCGTTCCTTTGTCTCTTGATTCGTAGCTATCTATCTATAATAATAATAGTAGTTTATATATAATAATAACTATTATTATATATTACTTAATAATTATTATATAACATATAATATATTTATAAGATAATATATATTTATATATATTAATAAAAAAATAAATACATGTATGTAAAATAAAATAAAAAAAAATTAATTGGAACACATTATTTAAAAAATAGAATAAATAAATAAAATAATTAATGTATATTAAAATAAAAATATTTATAAAAAAAATTAAAAATTTGCCGTGTCCCCATCGTGTTCGTCTTCCGATTTTTTACAAATTGTCTTGTCTCGTGTCTGCGTTATAATAAATATATATATATATATATTTTTTAAAAAAACTATTTAACGTATTCTCGTACCTGTATCCAAATTTGGATACATATCCACGTATTCTTAATTTTTAATTTTAAAGTGTTCGACCCCTAAATATGCACCCGTATCGGATACTCATACCCGAGTCCGTGTAACTTAGCATATTTTACGTTTTTTCGTAAAAAATCAAAAAATATATTAATCTAACACTTCCCAAACAACTCTTTAAATTTATGCATTGTCTGAACTTGTCATTTTGTTATTGTTGTTAATGTATCACTCTTTGTCCACATTCTTGATGGCAAAGCAACTAGGGGCAAAATATTTTTTTTTGACTTCACATCATGTTAGTTTCTTTTTTTCTTTTTTATTTTTTTGTTATCCCTTAATTATTTTAGGGGGGTGGTGTTGGATATTGCATAGAGAAAACTATAGAGTCGTAGTTTTCTAGGGCATGTCCCCTTGTAACTATGTGTATTCAATTTATAATATATTTTTTATTATTTATTTAAGTCAAATTAAACATTAAAATGGAACTTTTTATGAAATAACTCCTTCATATCTTATTTCCGTTCAACCAAACACTACACAAACACGTGAGTCTCATGTATTGCTCCCAACCTCACTTCAGATGGGATGCCCACAAAGGGAAAACAACTGACAGAAACATTGGTTTGAGTGTGTATGAAAGAGCAAACACACACCTGTTGAAATTTTCATGTCCTGTTTGTGTGGATTTTCTCCGTGCAAAGGCTGGAAGAAAATAATGGCCACTCACAGAGTGCCAGACGTTGTTCCCCCTCCTTCTGAAGACTGTGAAAGACTCACGACTGCTTTCAGGGGTCTGTCTTTCTCTCTCTCTCCACCTTCCTTCTCTATTGTTGTGGGGGTTTCCTTGATTTTCTTTCTCTAATTGAAAATATAGACTCTTTTTTTGGATGTTAGGTATATTTTCTGTTCTGTTGTTTCATTACTTTGAATTTTCTGATATGGGTCATCAAAATCAATGGATAAGTGTATGCATGCCTTCATATTTCTATATATACACATCTATCTTATAAGGGCCAAAGAAACATGGAGACATGAATGTTTCTTGAAGTTTCTTGATTTCTTTTAATTGTTAGGATGGGGAACGAACGAGAAGACAATCATAAGGGTGTTGGGGCATAGAAATGCAAACCAAAGGAGGAAAATCAGAGAAACGTATGAGCAGATTTACAATGAATCTCTGATTGGTCAACTCCATTCTGAGCTCTCTGGTGATTTTGGGGTATATTTTCCTTATTCTTTTTTCTTTATACCCCCAACCCAATATTATTCTAATCCAAAATGCATTTTCCAATCCTCAATTTCAGCTCATAAAATAATAAACCCCCAATCTTCAATTTTTTATTTTTTATTTTTGGTTGTTGTTTCAATTCCTAATTTTGTTTTAGCCCTTCTTAATTTTAGCAGAAAAGGCCACAGTCAATTTTAACCAAGTTTTAACGAGATAGATGCTGAATTCATGGCAGTTCTACTGAGCAACTTGACTGCCTTGTTCAAAAAGTTCAAATTCCATGAAGTCCATTTATCTTTCAAATGTTAAACTCTAAACTGGCTTGAAAAACCCTGAAAAGATTTTGAAATCATCACTATTTTACACTTAACTATGATCTAGGTGCGTATTGGCATAAGGGGTTATATATTAATTCTAAAACATCTCTAGGTGTATGACAGTAAGGGGAAGGTGCTGTCGGAAGCATGTGATTTTCGTTCACAGTAAATGATTTTCTACTCCCTCCTGCTTGACTTAGAATTGGCAGAGAGAACATTTCATCTCATCATTCAGAAATGCATCTTCTATCTTGTTAAGGCATCTCTATACATGTCTTTTAATTGAAGCAAATGCATTAACAGGATCTTCATTCTTTCAGTGAGATTGTAAATGGATGTGGTTTGCATTCAAAGAAGGGAGTGTATTTAGAGTAAAGTGAAGTGGGAATGGCGGCTCCCTTTCTAAAACGTTTATAAAATATAAAAAATTTGGAGCGAAACTTTGCCTTATAGATTAGATTAGATGCATCTAAAAAGTAAATTTAGATTAGGTATATGAAAGAAGTAAACAAATTTGACTATAATATTACAAAAAAGTTTTGACTACAAACAAAAAAAACATAAGACCCAAAAAAACTCAAAAACTAGTTTTGAAAACTTATAACCAAACAAGTTTTAAATTCAATTTTTTAAAAACTATTTTCAAAATATACAACTCAAAAACTAGTTTGAAAACTCATAGCCAAAAAGATTTTGAAAACTAATTTCAAAACTAAACTAAACACACCCCAAGGCTTTATTTTCTTATAATTGAATCAAAAGTTGAGTTGATTATGATAAAACTACTACGTTTAAGACCAGATCAGACTTGTTTAATATTAATAGTTTTAATTATATCGCACCTGTTCTAACCTAGTTTTTCATATTCTAATAAATTATTCGTAGTCCTGAGATTGCAGATGATTTTTATTTTAGCAACTTTAATCTGAGATTGCAGAAAGCAGTGATATTGTGGACATATGATCCTCCTGAGAGGGATGCGAGGTTGGCTAATAAGGCCCTCAAGTCTGGAAAGCAGAGAATAACTCAACTTCAAGTAATAGTTGAAATAGCATGTGCAACATCTCCTCACCATCTCATGGCAGTGAGGCAGGCCTACTGTTCTCTCTTTGATTGTTCACTTGAAGAAGACATTTTTGCATCAAATGCCGACCTACCTGTTAGAAAGGTGATGTCAAGTTCACTCACTCACTCCCTCACTCACTCACTCACTCACTCACTCACTAATAATGATATAATGACAATGATAATCATGTAGGGTAGGGTAGGGTATTCACCCGAAAAAGGTAGGGTAGGGTATTCACCCAAAAAAGGTAGGGTAGGGTACAACTACAACCAGTAGAGTAGCACTCAGATGTTGTGTTGCAAGCTACAAATTTTGGTTGGAGCTTTTGGAGTCTTATATATGATTGGAGTTGAATATTGTAATGTGGTGGTGGATATTATTGCACCAGGTTCTGGTTGGTTTGGTGAGTTCCTACAGATATGATAGAGAAGTGGTGGATTTGAACATGGCAAATTCAGAGGCAACTAAGCTACATGATGCTATTGAAAGAAAGAATCTAGATCATGATGATGTTGTGTGGATACTTAGCACTAGAAATGTTACTCAACTCAAAGCTACTTTTGAACGCTATCACAAAAACTATGGAAATAACATCTACCAGGTTCAGCTTTGACAGAAAATTAATTATCTGATATATATATATATATATTTGCTTGATTTATTTACACAAATATCTTGACAGGACATTAAGAGTTGTGGAAATGGCATTTTGGAGGCTGTATTGAGGGTCGTAATTTGGTGCATGGACTCCCCCGAAAAACACTTTGCTGAGGTAACTGGATACATCTATCTAACTCCTTTAATTTTCTAAATTGTATTTGTTTCTTTCTTAATATTATTGTAGCCACCGACATCAAGAATGTTTTCCTTTCACTAGATAAATATCATCCAATTTGTATTTTAAAATATTTTTTTTGGTTTTTAGAGAAGCGTCAAGCTGATTTTTCTTTAAAACCAGAAAAGTATTCCAGAAAAGTAAACCAGAAAATTATTTTTCTTTAATTTTTCTTCTGTGAAATGTTTTAAATTTCCATTCTTTGTTGCTCGAAATATCACCAGGTTATTAGAGCTTCAATTGTTGGCCTTGGAACTGATGAAGATTCACTAACAAGAGCTATTGTAACTCGAGCTGAAATTGACATGATGAAAATCAGAGGAGAGTATTTCAACATGAACAAAACTAACCTCGACGATGCAGTTATTGGCGACACTTCAGGATATTACAAGGACTTCTTGATGACCTTGCTTGGAGCAAGAATCTAAGCCTATGTGCCTTCCTGTTCCTGCCTGCCTAGAAAAACCCCCCCTCTTCTCAAACTATATGCTTCATCTATGAACTGGGATTGATTGATTTCATTGTCCTGTTTGGAATAAATTGCAAGTGGTGTGTGCAGAAGAAAATATTCTAGACTTCAAAACCCAATGAGATAGATTACTTTTTTAGTTTTTGGTAATGTATTATGCAATTTGATTGTTTGTACATATAATATGATGTGATATGATATATGTCATCAATCTGTCACAGGTGCCTCTCAAGTGCACAATTGTTACCAGTTACCGTGTCGTGCCATCAAAAGTGAAAAATATACAGAGAACTGTTTCCCTTGTGTTTCCGTTTTGATTTTGTTACTTGGGAAGTTTTGATCCCAATCGTTAATCATAGCATGACAAAAAAAACCCAGTAGTACCTTCTTAATATTAAAACATGGACCCTTTTTTCCGTAATTAAATTAAATGGTGAGACTACATTAACCGCCTATGTCATCAAAGAGGAGAAGCCCCAGTAGTGGAGGAGCGTTGGTTTTGCTCTGGCAATTTCCAACGCTCAAGTCACTTTCCAGCAATTTCTGGCAAGATGTAAAATCACTTTCGAAGTCTAGATCTAAATTTTTTATGTCTAGAAAAAGGGATTTGAGAGTTTCTATTCCGATTTTTAGCACAGATTTTTAGACTTTCAACACCCACAATGATTCCCTCTCTTTAAATCCTCAGCTCTTATTGTTATGGGTGTTCTTCTTCTTAACTCTAGCTCTCGACAACGGCGGGGCTACGCTTCTTGTAGATATAGATTTTGTTTTTCAAACCACATCTATGAGTAATGATTTTTAATTGCCACCGTTGGTTTTTTGATGAATTTCTTAGTTTATTGTTGTAGTTTAGTAGGTTTTCTTGTTTGATCATGTTGTTTTCTCTTGAAGTGTTTTATATGATAATTTTTATTTTAATATAACTGCTTTATAACTTTTCTCAAAAAACATTAACCACCTTTTGCTTCCAGGGGTTAGGGATATTGTCCCCCCGTCCCACCCAAAAAATAAAAAAATAAAAAATAAAAACCCATTATTCTTCAAGGGCATATGAAGTGAAGGATTATTTTTTATACTGGTGATTATTATTTGATCAAGACCTTTGCTTGCATACGCATAGTGCCCCACCCTACTTCTAAGAAAATTAGCACCAAATTTATGAAATCAAAATTTATTAGAAATTAAAGAATGAAGTAGTTCCAGTTTCGGTCTTCAATTGCCCTCCCTCTCCTCACCTGGATAGATGATATAAGGGGATCAAATATCGTGATGACTGTACATACTCTTTTAACAATTGATGGGGCTCGGAGGAAGAACAAAAGACTTGACAGATAGTCTTTAGTAACAGAAGAGAAGAGGGCCACGAAAGAGTTTCATAGCAGAGAGGATTAATCAACTAAAGAGCTAGCTAAAGAAATATATATTAGCATAACATTAGTCTTCTAGAATCTAGATACAGAAGAAGCAAAAATAAATAATTAGCACGAATAGATGAAGGAGGAACCAACAACCCTTTGTGTTTTGTTAAATGCCATCTAAACAGAAACAGCTGCAGAGCCTCAAAAATGAGGGAGGCAAATTTCTCATCAGCGGCACTAATAACAGTACTTGTCACATTGATTTCAATCAAGGCCTTCTTTAGGCTCCAGAACACAAGCATTATAGTCTGATTGAGTAGTAGCATCACTCGTGCCTTGTTCAATGGATGATGCATTAATTCCCATGTTGTGCAATGTTGTCACAAGGCTTTGCACATCAAGTGAACCCCAGTGCTGCAGCAATAGCCTACCCTGTGAAAAGCCGACCACTTGCTTATTTCCATAATTTTTTTATTTTTATTTTTATTTTATTTATTTATTTATTTATTTTTGTGGGTAAGTCATAAAATAAAATAATGAAATATACAAGTTTACAAATTCTACGGCATTCCCCTAAGATAGGGGATATGTACTAAGGTCTCGTTTGGGAAGCGACCCGTTTAGTTAAAAAGTCAAAAAGTTACTAAAAAATCAAAAAGTCAACAATCCATACCAAAAAGTCAAATATTCTCTTTTCTCTCTACTTTTTGCACATCTTTTCGTAAAAATTCAAAAAGTCATTCTAAACATACTAGTTTTTTTTAGCTCATATTTTAGTCAAATAACCAAAAAGTTATTAAATTAGCATGTTCCTAAACAAGACCTTAATTAACTAGACATCAAATTAATTAGCTTGGATTTTTTTTACACATACACAAGTAACATCATGCTTGACATCAACAATTGGCTTGGTGGAACAATCACTTACGCTGTGTGTGGTTGGGGGATTTGGAAAAGGAAAGAGAAAATGTGTCTGAAACTAGGTGAAATATAAGTATGTTTTATTCACATTTCACCTACCTTTTCCTTTTCTGTTTCCCTTTCTAAATCCCCCCTCAAATTCCCCAACAAAACACAACATTAGAGTTTTCTGAATGAGTTGTTCAACTTGTGGGAGCAAATTCACTCTGATACCCTCAACGCCAAAATGAGTCAAAGTTATGCTTCTAATGTACTTCTAAACAAAGCCTACTGCATATATCGGCAACATGCTAGAAAATGTGTCCAAGTACCAAAGTTCAACCGATTTTCCTTCTTCTGTAATGATGTAATGATCGAATTTCGGGTCGGTGGTTATAACAACTTGTTTACCTGCCACATTAGTTCTGAACACCGATCCATATCTGAACACAAACACAAACACAAATAATTAACTCGTTTGGCAAATTGTTTTCGAAAACCATCTTTATGACAATTTTGATTTACGTACCTTTGAACTCTCTTAGAAATGAAGAGATGGAGTTCTAATGATCGGTTGGGAATGAGAAACTGAATGGTCTCTCCAATGAGAGGGAAGCCCATGGAACCTGGTGGTAGAACACCATTGTCGCATTTGGGATTCCTCCATTTGCGAACCCAATGAGTTATGAATATGGTCGCCAATGCCACCACAATGGTGCTCAATCCTACTCCCACAAACAACATAGTTGAATTGTGAATGCACGAAGTAGGAGAAATGGTTGATATATATCTCCCAAGAACTCTTATTCTACTTAGGGGTGGGCGCGGATCGGTTGCGGCCACGGAACCTCCAATCCGTCATCCGTCTGCCAAATTGGCGGATTGGAGAAAATCAATCCGCATCCGTCCGCCAATCCGGCGGATGTGGATTAAGCGGATTGGCGGTTTAAAATTTTATAAATTTCCAACATAATTCAACTTGTGCACTTCTTCAAAAAAAGAAGAAAAAAGTATTACAGTTAATGACTTAAAAAAATATTACAATCACTGCATGTCTCATCCAAAGTAAGAAAGTTTGAAATTTTAGAATATCACAATCACTGCATGCCTCATCCACATACTACAATCACAGCATGCCTCATCCACATAAAGTTTTACAATTTGTGGTTCTTAAAATATGAAAACAATTCAAACCAGCAAAATCATGAACAGAGCAGTAGTAGAGATTGTATGTCTCTATATTGTTACATCTATATCTGTTTTTGAAAACAAAAACTAACCAGCATATATCATATTTTCTATTTATTATTTTTAGAGATAAATTTAAAAATCAAAAAATATAGATAAATAATACGTTTATTTTTTTTAATTCAAAAAAGATATTTAAGTTGAAAACTTTTTTTCAACAGAATATTTAAACTTTTTTTTAATTGAAAACACAAACAGAATATTTAAACAAACTGAAAACACAAAGTCTTATAAATTACTAAGGGTGCTCGCAGTTTGGCGGTTCAGTTGCGACCAAAGGAATCTTAAATCCGCCATTTGTCTGTCAAATTGGCGGATTGAAAAAAATCAATCCGCAACCGTCCGCTCGTCATCACGCATCTGTCCAAAACGCGACGAATCGGTTCCGTTCCGTTCGGTCGGTTTTGACGGATCGGTATATCCGCTGCTCATTTCTAATTCTACTTGTTGGAAGATCTATGTAGGAGGATGGTCTTGAATTTATAGTTTTAGCATGGATGGATGGATGGATGGATGGAACTAGTTAGGATGTATACGAGTACCAACCTATAATTGCATGTGTCACTCCCATTAATTTATTCAAAATTAAATAAATGGATATCGTGGCTCTAGCTTGTGTTTAGTAGAGTAAATAAAATAATTTACAAATAATTTTTTTAATAAAATAAAATTTAAAATTATATTATAGTTACATTTTTGAAATTATAAATAAAAAATTTGATTTTTTTTTATTTAGAATAAAATAATCATCATATCATGTGATAGTATCACTAATTAATTAAAAAAATCTATAACAATAGAATTAAATAATAATAATAATAATAAAAATATGGAGTCAGTCTTATTTGTGATCTTTTATTAATGGATGGTAGGGTGGCATGTTGGACTTAATATTTATTAGATTCTAGTGACTTTGTTTAATTGAGTCTATTGCCAGCCGTTTGAATGGTTAAGACAAACATAGTCAAAATTGACAACAAAAAAAATATAAGTATATAGTGGGAGACGAATTAGGAAAGCAAGGAAAACAAGGAAACGAATTTCAAAAAAAAAAAAAAAAAAGAGTATACGGAAGCGAGGTTGAAGTGTAGTTTGGATGGATATAAGGTAGAGATTACCGTATTCGCATTATTTGATCAATTATTATGGAAAATGTAAGTTAATAAAATTTTATTTTAAATTAAAAAAATAGCTTTTTGAAGTTTTAAAATTATAATGATGTGGTGCTATAAGTCATCGATTTTGATTTTAATGGTGTGTTGCAACATTATAAAATAAAATGAAAAATATCGAAATTTATTTTTCTTTTCTTATTATCATACGAGTGTCTGAAATATGTATTAGGATCCTCTATGAAGATATCTCTCTCTCCATATGGTTTGGAAATGTGAGGAGATGACCTCTCGGACAACCAGAATCACTCTTGTCAACTGCAGTTGTTACTCTTGTCTACCAGTGTGTCAACTAGCATCAGTCACCGACCGGCCGAATGACCAGTCAGGCGACCGCTTGGATGATCGGCCGAACGACTAGCATGTACATCTCCAGATCATATGGAGAAGGAGGCACCTCATAAAGGATCTTGATCCTTAAAATATTACCCGAACTAATCTTCTCAATACATGTAATCCTCTCATCTCTCATTTACTAAGTTATTACCAAGTATAAATTTTGGGAGAAATTAAGAGTAGAACTTGAAAATTTTCTTTAAGTCCCACAACCTTTGATCCACACATTAAAAAGGTTCTCTCTAAATACACATCAAAAAGTTTGTTGGACACCATACATTTGATAGTATTTTTAATAACATTTTACCCTAAGTCAAATTATCAATAAGGACAAAAATCTTTAAATTCATTTCTCTCTGCATCTACTCTCAGCCATCACCTTCTTCCCTTATGAATTTAAACATGTTTTATAACTTGTTAATTTTTTAAGGTAACATTTGGTTTAATAAAATGAGATAAAATGGAATAATCATTTTATCAGGATATTCATTCTCACATTTAGTTCGTTAAAAAATGATTAAAAAATATAATAAAATGATATTATTATTCACCATTGTAGGGGATGGTTATTCTATAAAAAATTTAAGGATAGATGATTTCATTATATTATATTTTCATTCTAATGAACTAAACACAACATATATTATCAATACACTACATAAAAAATATAAATAAAAAAATAAAGTTTAGCAACCACCTCTCGCAATTGACAACCAATTTTAGCTATTGGCAACCGCTTCCAACCCATTGAGAATCACCATAAACCACTTCTACCCACAAACTCATGTCAATATAATTATGCAAAAATTATAAAATTTGTTATAATTTCTCCAAACTCTAGGGAGACCTATGTAACTTACCCCCCTTCATTTTGTTTTTTAAAAAATAAATAGTAAATTATGGATGATTCTATGTAGGCTACACATTTGTCTCCTAACACCCGTTCTCCTAGTGCACTCACAACAATGTCAAACCTGGCCTCGTTTGTACACTCAACCACCACCTCCCACCCCCACCCCCAACCACCATTGTTGCCATTGTTGCCGCCTTCTCCCCCACTGGCGATCCCTTTCCACTACAACTCACTTCTCCAGCACCTTTCCTCCACTATCAAGCCTCCATTTAGGGATGGCAATTTGAAACCGACCCGACGGGGATCCCCAATCCCGACCCCGATTTATACGGTTTTTCCCCGAAAAATACCCCCGACGGGAAGGGGACGGTATCTGAAAATCAATCCCCGATCTATTCGGGGCCGGGGACGGTGATCAATGCCCAATCCCCGGCCCCGGCCCGGCCCCGCCCCGTATGTCCCCGAACTGGTCTATATATATAATATATTTTTTTATTATTTGTTTCCTTCGTCTCTGATTTCAACCCTCTTATTTCTTTTTTTTTGTTCATTTCATCAATGCTCCTCTCTCTCTTCCCTCTACTCCCTCTCTCTTCCTCACCGTCTGAGAGACACTACATCCGACTACGACGACGGCCCGTCTCCGACGACGCCACCTCCGACTAGGACGACGACGACGACGAGCTCCATCTCTGACAACGACGAGCAGCAGAGAGATGTATGGACGACGAGCAGCAGATCGACGACGACGAGCAGCAGATCGACGACGATGCCACCTCTGACGACGACGAGCAGCAGATCGACGACGATGCCACCTCGACTCAGATCAGATCTCTACTCCCTCTCTCTCTACTCAGATCAGATCAGATCAGATCTCTACTCCCTCGACTCAGATGTTGATCATGTTGTTTGTGATTTTTATGATGTTTATGATGTTTATGATGTGTATCAATGTGATTCAGATCTCAGATCTCTCCCTCTCTGTTTGTTTGTTGTTGATGTTTTTTTTTTTTTTTGGGTCCGGGGAATTTCGGGGTCGGGGAAACCCGATCCCCGTTGGGGGCGATGACGGGGGGTGGTGATAGGTCCCCGTCGGGGATCGGGGACGGGGAGTGTGATCCCCGGCCCCGCCCCGCCCCGCCCCGTTGCCATTCCTACCTCCATTGCGACTCTCCCTCACCTGCAAACCTTCATGATCCCCCCAATCTAGGCTCTTCTTCTTCTTTGTTGAGACCCGACTTCGAAACAATATGGTATTTGGCTAGTATCAACAAAATGTCCACTCAATAATTTATTCAGACTCAAAACAACAAATCGGGTATTCCATCTGGTATTCCAGTCATAAATTACGCAAATCACACGTACTAATTGTGAAACAAATCCAAAAAAAAAAAGGTAAAATTTATTTATATTGCCCGGATGGAGTTGGGGAGCAACAACTGACAACGATAGGCACATATCATATTATTTTCTTGGTTATTATTATTGGATAGAATAGGCACGTATCGTCTCAATTACAGGTGCTAGGCACATTGGACACTTTCCACTTCCTTGGACCAGATTGTCTGCGCATTTTGAACACGTGCACATGTGCCCACATCTGCAACAAATGGTACACAGAAGAGGAAGTTACGTAGAATTTTATCCAGTATGCCTCTAATCTATATCAAGAAGTCATATAGATTTGTTAATTTTATACCTGTACAGTAAAGAATCTATATTGTCTTCGCGACATAAACAGCATATTCCTTTCCTCACAAAATCCCATTTGGATTCATCCCTTGGCAGACTGTGATCGTCCTCTGCAGCATATTTTTTTTGGGTAAGTAGCTGCAGCATATTAATAATGCTGTCAGCAATCAATTCTTGAATTTGCAAGAAAAATCCGTGCAAAAAATAAACAAGAAGACCCAACAGACCAACTAGAGTTGCATATGCGAATTTAATCAAATGAAGGGGGGAAAAAAACAAGAAAAGTAAGAATTGGGGAAAAAGAATAAATGCACACGTTGCAGCTGTTTTAAAATTGTAGACAAACCTGTTGGACCAGCTGAACTATTCAGAGCAGCAGAAACCTCTTGTCGTACTGAACGCTGCAATTCAAGCTGCATATACATGCAGCTTTCCAGCATTCTCTGCATGTCACTCATCCACTGCCGAAGCCTAGCCATGTCAATCCTCAAATCATTAATGATCTCCCAATCCTGCTCCAATCAACGACAATACTCATTTCAAACTTAGGAAGTGTAGAAATGAATACACAGAGAATAGAGATGTAAACTAGTCAAACTAAAAATTAGTTAAGTGGGGAGATGCAAAAGAAACTAAACAAACAAACAACAAATGAGACTTGTTCAAATGAAAAACTTCAACCAAATAATACTCAACTTTTAGATAGGTAGGTCCAATTCAAAAATTCATCAATTGGATGGCTGAAATCAGAATTTATCCATGAAGAAAGCTAGAGCTTTTCACATACAAAATTTCATCCTTTATGTGCCTAGATAAGTTTTCATATTTTAAGGCTAATTGAAGTAATTGAGAAAATCTGTGCAAACAAAAAAAAAAAAAAAAAAAAAAAAAAAACAGCAATACTTGATTTGGGATAAACTCACAATGCCCGAGCATTGATGCAAGTGCAACTCCTGGTCCTGAAAGGGCATTGAAGGAAGAACAAGTGGACCCTCCACATCATCCAACTGACCCTGGTTCTCATCTCCACTCTGCTGCACATCTTGCACCACCAATGCTGGAGAGTTTGGAGAGGGTGATGAATTTCCATCCAGTTCCCAGTCAACCAAAGCATAAACTTGCCTTTCCACATATGATTGTATCCTTAGTTGCACGAAGCGGGAGCGGGAGCGGGAGCGGGGGCGGGGGCGGGAGCTGGAGCTGAAGCGGGAAAGGGTGAGCTGATAGAAGTTTCTTGGGTTGGGAGCGCCTCGGAAAGCGGTAATATATATATATATATTTTTAATAGTTATTTCTAAAATATATTTACTATATAAATGTGAGTTAAATAATTATTTTTAAATATATTTATTATTTTTATCTTAGATATTATTTTTATAGATAATATTTTTAATTTATTTATATATATTTTTTAATTTTTAATTGATATATATTATAAATAAAAAACAGTAAAATAATAAAATATGTTAAAAAACAGTAAAGTAATAAAAAATAGTAAATAATAATTTATTTTATAAATCTTATTAGATTTTTTTTATTATATTTGATTTAATTAGATTTATTATATTATTATATAACAAATTATATTATTT
Source organism: Camellia lanceoleosa (assembly GCA_025200525.1). Taxonomy (NCBI): domain Eukaryota; kingdom Viridiplantae; phylum Streptophyta; class Magnoliopsida; order Ericales; family Theaceae; genus Camellia; species Camellia lanceoleosa. The sequence continues at coordinate 103,591,855 of CM045760.1, forward strand.
ATTATATTTATTATATGTTAGAAACAGGAGCAACACAGATCGAAGAGAGAGAGAGAGAGAGAAAAGAAGAAGAAGCAAAAGGAGGTGAGCACTCGCTATGGCCATGGCGATGTCAAGACGATCGAAGGCGAGAGCGAAGAGGAGCAGATCGCGAGGGCGAAGACGATTGAAGGTTTGTCTTCTCACTCTCTTCCTTCACACACTCTCTCCTCTGTCTCTCTCTCCTCGCCGTATCTGACACCTAGGGTTTTTGTTCTACTTCACCAACGATCCCATCTTGGCCAGGATCGCGTTTCTCTCTCTAGGGAAACGCGATTCCTACACGTTTCTTTCTAAGAAACGCGAAATTGCATTTCTTAGGAAGATTCATCACCTATTAGGACAATTCCTGCAACTAAGATTGTATCAGTTGGTCTAGGCTCTCACGGAAATCACTTCAAAGAAGATTAGAGACTCTTCTCCTACAACATGAACAAAACCTCCTATAAAAGTCATCATTACAAAGTACCAAAATGCCTAATGCCTTCAATAATCAGATCCAAACCTGTTTAAAAGTTCTCTAATTTCTGAACTGTACACATTATCATCATCTGGAAAACAAAATGTATCAAATTGCCCAGCCAAGGCCCTTCTAATAAATTATCCATAGCCTCCTGCAGACCACTGTCAAGCCATCTCACATCTTCTTCACCTTCACTTCCCAATGTTTCCGTGTACCAGTGATTTGCACTTATTTCACTCAAATTGCCATCTGTGCCTTCTGCATTATCATCTCTCCATCCAGTAACCGACGATGCATGCCACTCTTCCACTTGCGCAGAAGCATGTGGCCAGTGCATGCCTTCGATTGTATTACTTTCATGACCATCTGCATGATTTGAGGACACATGCACATCACATTCCTCGCAATTATGCTCACAATGTTCATGAAATTCTTCTTGAGCTCCTATCTGATGATGCTGTCCTTCGCCTTAATTTCTTGGTGTTTCTTGTGACCATGCATTTGCAATATTTCCCCCACAGTTTCCACCCATATTTTCTCCCAAACCTTCTCTCATTCCAACAGACACAGAATTGGATGGTGATGGTTTCTCTCTTCCCTCATCTTCAGAAATCACTACCTGCTGTTCTGGAGCAGTAGCTCGTTGCCAATTTATATCTTGACTAGAATTGCCTTCCAAGGGAACAGTGCATAACTCATTTATTTCTCTTTCACCATTATTAGGCTCAGATTGTTCTTGGATTGCATCTTGGTTGTCTCACAAACTGTTTGTTTGAGTTTGTTCATTTATAAAATCATTTATGTCATTGTTAGATGAGGTATCAGACTGGGCACTGCTAGATGGACTGTGGACAAAATGGTCCAATCTGGGAAGGAACCCTCCCCTGTGCTCAAACAATTGGTTCCAATCAAGTTAATAAATAAACAAATTAATCATTTTTTTAACCAACAATGACAGTCATCACAAACAATATCAAATACTTTGCACAAAAAATAACAGCCTGTAATGTTATTGGAAGTTGCCTGATCTCATCCCTACAAAACACAGATCATGCATAAAAAAGGCCAATCAAGCCAATAAAGGCAGATCTCAGTACAGGACAAAGGTGAGAAACTACCATTTAATACTACAAATGCATTAACATCTGCCAACAAGTATAACTAAATGGTTGTAGAATAATAACTCTAATTAGATAAACCTATAAACAAATAAAATACGTATAGCATTTCTTGTTTTTGGAGGCATGCAAGCTTGGTAACTCTACTGATATTATCAGTGTCAATTGCAGATTGCACATTCAGTTTTCCCATTTTTCAGCATCACTTCTACATTAACAAGCATCACATCGGTATGCTGCTTGTTTTTGGAGGTCAACATGTCATTTCTACGTCCATGTCAAGTAGAGATACTAGAAAAATAACAAGTATTATTATTATTAAAAAAAAAAAAAAGAGTACGCCTAGTTTAGTCCCCATTGGATGTGGGTGGAGAGATAGATTGAGTACAAACCCAACCTTTGGCATTATTTTTACAAAATGGCTGCTCTCACAGAGATACTATGCTACAATATCTCAACACCACAATTCTGCACAATGAATTCATGAAGCATGTAATTCACTAGCATCAAATTTTTAACCTAAAAACTTGCTAGAAAACTTGTTGAAGTTGTTTGGGTCTACTTCAACATGATTTTCTCTTCCACAGCAACCAAAATAAGAAGCATTAGCTATGGGAAAACAGACCACAACACAGAGACACATACACATCCAAATAAGGCAGGTAGTAAAAGCAACCTTGCATGATAGTTAGTGCAGGAAAAATATTTTTGAGAAATAAAAAGAAAGAAGACACTCTTATTGTAGATATAGCATTAAAACCAAATACCTTAAAGCAGAGACAGTGTGCCTTTGCCTCAAAAAACCCAATTCACTTGCTGCCACAGAAGAGGAGGGTCTCTCGTCTTGGACCAATCTTCCACTTTGTAAGAATCTACTTCTCAATAATGACTTCAAAACAAGTACAACATAAAGCAGTCAAAAAGATTTCAATACTTCATGGGCATAAATCCCATACTTATTAACATCATGGCTAAATGCCGAGCATGGAAACAAAGCATAAAACAGATAGATATATATATATCTGTGTGAATATTTTAATATAGAAAAGAAAAGACATAATTTGATTCATCTCCACAAGTAACTTGCATGATACAAAACTTTCTCATAACATGCATTGAATAATAATTGTGATCTTTACATGATGGTTCGTTTTGTAATTTAAACATGTGAAAATTAGCTCAAATGTTTATAAAAAAATGCATTTTCCATAGGCCATAACAAAAAAAACGTACAATCATCTATATAATTTGTAATTGCATTCTACCAAACACCACAAAATAACCACAGGACAATCCAATATGAATACTAATCATCATTAGAAAAACCTTTCACTCATCAAATTACAATAAAGATTTTACACAAATAGATAGTAAATTCATCATGATTGCAAATCAATAATCTGGTGTGAAACAGGACAAGTTTGAGATTTAAATTTAAAACTGTGGTTGTTGAAGAGTTTGTTCCACAGAGGTATGGTAAAAAGGTAGAAGTGTAAAGAACTGACATAAAATCATAAGTCGAAGAAAAGAACTTTTGAAACAGCTTACCTGAATGCGATTACGGTAAGCAAAATCAGATACAGGCCGATGCTCCAACAACTCCTGGAGTTCTCTTTGCCTTTCCCCCTCAGACCTTGCCAACAAATCAAGCAAAGCCTGTCTGCCATATAATCTGCGGATTTTCCTTCGAGCACCAATCTCGCAATGATTAACAACAAATCCATCACGAATTCGTTCAATTTCGGCACCAATTTCAGCGGGTTGTTCTTCTATACTGCCACCACCACAAGTGCCTCTCTGCTAGTCATTCGTACCCACTCCCTTATAATCCTCACTCTCTCACACTCATTTTCACCAAGCCATTGTGCCCTTGAATAAATTTTAACAGGGGAAACATTGGATGCAGCACCCCTTACTCCACTATTCATCCATTCCCGGAATATTTGTCTCACCCTTTCCCTTTCAACTTCCCCAAAATCAGTGGACTGCTCTGAGCTAGAACTGTTCTCATCCTTATGTTTTGAATTCTCATTGCTATCCTCCAACTCCAAGCTATCTCCATTATCACTATCTAGTTTCTCAGACAAATACACATTCACAAGATCAGAATTCGAGCCATCAATCCCGTTTTGCTGTAGACTATTTCCAACTCTCAATTGGGAATGACTCACTATATGCTCACCCTCGAGCTGACGCCACATTTGCAGAAGAGAAGAGCCTTGGGTGCTCATCCTATCATGATGATTACCCCACCGCCTTGAGAGTGGAGACTGAGAAAAGATGAATCAAGCATGGAAACATTTTGTAAACCAGCAACAGCCATTAATTGATCCCACTAACAATTCTATTGCTCAACCATGGTAATCATCTTCTGGGTTTGTTTAAGCATCCCTTTCGCTTAAAAGACAAAAAAACACAATCTAAGTTCTTTGCTTTCACAGCACGGTTTGAAAAAAATGTGTCATGTTTCTCTCTCTTCAGGTTAAAACAACTATTTATTGCTAACTTTCCCGTCATCTCCAAAAGTAACTAATCAAATCCCCCATCATCCGTACTCAAGCACACACACAGACAGAGTTAAAAAATAAATAAATAAATAAATCGTAGTTAATAAACCATTCTAAGGCCTCGTTTGGGAAGCGACCCGTTTAGCCAAAAAGCCAAATAGTCACTAAAAAAATCAAAAAGCAAACAACCCATACCAAAAATTCAAAAATTATCTTTTCTCTCTACTTTTTGCACATCTTTTCGTAAAAAGCCAAAAAGTCATCCCAAACATACTAGTTTTTTTTAGTTCATATTTTAGCCAAATAGACAAAAAGTTACTAAATTAGCCTATTCCCAAACGAGGCCTAAGTTTTGGAACTCTCAAGTAGTGCTAGGCAAAATGCCTTCTAAAAGTACACATAAAAGTACAATATGCACTCTAATCATATTCTTTATTTTAGTTAACCAATTAAATTAAATTAATTAATTTTTTTTTTAAAATACGATAAACATAACAGCCATGCTACATAGCCCGAATGTTAAGGGGCTCGACTGCCTCGAATTTTCAAGCGACGTCGTTTGATTTTTTTTTTTTTTTCCCTTTTCTTCTTCCTTCACTCTCTTCTTCCTTCCCCCTCTCTGCTCTGCTGCTTTGGAAATTCAAACCCACAGCAAACTCAACTCAAAATCTCACATAAAGATCAAAACTCAACAAACAAACTCAAAAATTTATGAGTTTTTTCACCAAATCTAAGAAATAGAGAAGAACAGAACACCAATACTCAAGAAAGGTGGACGAGTACGAACAGGTAGCCGAATGAACGATTATTCGTTGGACGAAAGGTGGGCCCAACCATCAACATCAAGGGCGACTATAAATAGGAAGAGCATCAGCTAAGAAAAGGTATGTAAGAAAAAGTAAGATTAACTTGAGATAAAAACAACCCAGAGAGTAGACACTGACTTATCCGTCGGAGTGCTAATTCTGGCACCCCCAACCAGAGCGTTCATTTCTTTTCAGGTGGCTAACTGAGAATCAAGAGCGTACTACAGGATCCAGTGAGTATTTCTAAACCACTTCTCCACAGTAATCTATATATACCTGATGCCAGTCGAAGGTGATTTCTATGAAGTTGCATTTAACCTTTGGAGGGAACTCCTGACATTTGGTGCACTTCCCTTGAAGGTCATTCACTTCCTTGGCCATCGTAGGCCAATAATATCCTTGTCATTGTAGCCTCCTGCAGAGGCTTACATCTCCTGTCCCGCAAGAGCGATTATGAACCCCTTCTAACATGGACTTGGCTTCGGTAAGGTCGATACATCATGCCAATAAACCATCGGGCCCTCTGTAGTAGAGGACTCCTTGGTAAATTGTGAAGTGTTTGGTCTCACTCAATGGTAGTTTACCTGAAGAGGGACGTAGCTCGTCGATGATTGGGGCTCTCAAGTCGACGGGTTCTTTTTCAGGAAAGATAATTGTTACTGAGCACGGCACGAAGCGTTTCACGACTTCTATCTTGGTTGATTCTTCTGAGAATTCTATATTAGAGGCCAAGGTGGTGAGGGCGTCCAGGTGTCGATTGTTGGAGCGAGGAGTGTGTACTATCCTCACCGTGTCAAATTTGTTCATCAACCTTTGGACAATGGTTCTGTATGAGGCCAGAGGGGGCTCTTTGATAGCATAGTCTTCATTGGTCTGCTTGACCGCCAAATTAGAGTCGCCTTTGATACATAAGAGACTTACTCCTAGATGGAGTGCCGCCATAAGCCCTAGTATCAGGGCTTCATACTCTGCTTCATTGTTAGAGCATCTAAAATCCAGTTTGTATGACAAATTGACTTCATCTTGGTTTGGGGAAAGACTATTCCAGCTCCTTCCCCTTTGGAGGTGGATGATCCATCGAACTCAAACCCCATTCTCCTTCAGCATTTACTTCAGCAAATTGGAACTCATCTCTTGGTAGTTCATCCGAGGGCACTCATGTTCTTTGTTGGGGAAGTAAGCCAAGAGATCGGCTAGCGCTTGGCTCTTAATGGCCTTGGGGGCTTTACAAGTGATGTCATATTCTACTAATGAGAGGAGCCAACGAACCGGCCTGCCGAAGAGAGCTGGTCTAGTGAGGAGGAATCAGATGCGATCATTCATGGTCATGAGATGGATGGGGTAAGAAATAAGGAAATGTCAGAGCCTTTTGGCGACGAAGACTAGGGCGAGGCAATGCTGCTCGATGGGGGAATATTGGACTTTTAACTCCTTGGATAACTCTACTTATGTAGTATACAGGCCATTCGAGTCCGTCGATTTCTTGGGCGAGCAAAGCTCCGACTGACTTCGGCATGGAAATGATGTAAAGGCCTCGCTAGTTGAGGAGGAGTCATGAAGAGAGGGGAAGTTAAAGCTAACTTCACCCCTTCGAATGCTTGTTGGTGCTCCTCATTCTACGTGAACCTGACATCCTTTTTTAGCAATGAGTTAAACGGCTGTGTTATTTCAGTCATAGTAAGGATAAACTGTCTCAGATAAGATACCCAACCAAGGAAGGTTCTCAGCTCGTCTAGATTTGTTGGTCATGGCATATTTCCGATGGCGGCGGCCTTTGTTGGGTCGGGGTCTATCTCGTGGTAGTGAACAATGCAACCAAGAAACTTGCTAGCAGTGACTTCGAATGCGCATTTTAGCGGGTTCATTCGAAGTCTGTATTTCTTGCAACGTTTAAAGACTCTTTGGAGATTTTTTGAGGTGATTGGTTTCCTCTTTGGATTTTGCAACCAAATCATCAATGTAACATTCTAAGGTTTTGTGCAACATATTGTAGAAGATGGTTGTCATAGCTCTTTGGCATGTTGCTCCCACGTTTTTTGAATTAAAAAGGCATTACGATATAGAAAAAGTAAACTATGGGGGAGTGCGAAATGCCATCTTGGGGGCGTCCTCTAGAGCCATCTTGATCTGGTTGTAGCCATTGAAACCATCCATGAATGAGAACATCCATGAATGAGAACATATGGTGCCCAGCTGCTAAATCAATCAAGGTGTCTATGTTTGGGAGTGGGAACTCATCTTTGGGGCAAGATTTGTTTAGGTTTCTAAAGTCGACACACACCCGAATTTGTCCTTTCTTTTTCATCACTAGGACGATATTAGAGAGCTATGTGGGGTGCTGGATAGGTTTGATGAATCCCGCTCCAAACAGTTTCACCACTTTATCTTTGATGTTGAGCACTACCTCAGGCTTATAAAATCTTATACCTTGCTTGATTGGCGAGCAAAGGGGATGAAGTTCAAGCGGTGCATGATAACGTCTTTGTCTAAGCCTAACATTTCTTCATATGTCCATGCAAAAACGTCCGAATACTTCTTGATTAACTCGACAAGGGGGCCTCTCTGTTCTTCTGGAAAATCTTTGCAAATGAAAATAGGACACCTGGGATTTCCTTCAGGGGCTATATTGATTTCTTCTGGTTCTTGCTTTTGGGGCCAAGGACCGTCTTGTAAGCACTCTGGAGCATGCTGAACCTCTTGTAATCCATCTTTCTTTGGGATTTCAATCGAGCTGGCGAGGGCTTAGTCAGGGGATGAAGTGGTTGCCTTAGTGAGGGACTCAATATTTGAGCCTTCAACTCTATCCAAGTGACTTATTGAAGGACCATTGGATTTGTCAAAATGTTTTTCTGAAACTGAAGGAGCCATGGTTTTTTTTTTTTTTTTTTTTTTTTTTCTCTCGTCCTTGTTTTTTATTTTTTTATTTTTTTATTCTTTGCCCTTGGAGGGTGTTAGGCCAGTGTAAATAGAGCGGAACAAAGGTGATCTTTTTCATTTGGAGTATTGGAGCCCAAGCAACCTCAAGACAGGTGGCGAGTTCTCCTCGACTCGACAAGAGGGTGATATCAGCCTTACTAGCTGTGTCATATGATTTAGGTTCTTGGGAAGGTTGCATCATAGGAGCTACAGCTATAGGTATGATATCTTGAGGCATATCATATGTGCATTAGATGTAAGTGTAAGGTCAACGTCTCTTTCTGTAAGCCTAGTCAAAGAGGGAGCTATCACTGCAGGGAGACAACTACACGACCTTGACGATCCCAAGGTCCTAGCCTCCAATCCACAATCCTCCAATGATCCCAAACGAGAGTGCCTAGTGTCACGGACTCAGACTTCGCAAGCCTGCCGTGCAGCCTTAGATGCTTCTCAACCCTCTTGGTTGCACCTAAGTCAGCCTTACCCACTCAACCACACTAACACACACAGTTTAGGTGGAAGAATGCCTTCACTATACAAGTCAATCTTTACAAGTATAGTCGTGTACAAAGCTTTACAAGGCTCTCACACTCACACTCACACTCACAGGTGCCTCACTCTTAGAGCTCTCTTAGATCTCCTCGACTAGATGCCTAGCAAATGAGACCCCTCACCCTTATATAGCCATCCTCCTCCCTAATGGACGGCTCAGATCACTTTGATCCAAGGGCTACAAACTCACATCTAGAACATTCCATAGAACTAGCTAGGACAACTACCCTATCTACTACATTCTAGATCTTTCCACACTAGTGTAGTACATGGTAGGCTTCTCCTAGCATAATCTAGGTTGTTCCAGACCCATCCAGACTCTCCTGGACCCTTCCACCACGTTCCGGAATCTTCCAGGCCACTCCAGACCCTTCTACCAGCTCCTAGAGTCTTCCAGCATGCTCCAGGTTGGTCTCCCGCATTCCGGAACCTTCTAGCGCCTCCAGCTTACCACCAACGCTGCTCCTCGTGTCACATATATTGTCGGGGCGTGACACTAGGTCCTGCTCCCAACCTAGGCAACCAAGAGGATGAGTGCATGGATAAGCCAAAGGCTCATCCTGAGTAGCTAAGTAAACATAGGTGAGCCAAGAGTCCAACTATGTTGCTATGGAGCTGTGGTAAGTGGGCAGAGAAAATATTTCTTGAGTTATGAAGGGCCATAGAGAGCTCTAGGTGAGCCAACTCTATCAAAGTGAGTTGTAGCCTTGTTTTCATACTTGGTAATGTGCATGTCCTCGCTTAGGCAAGGCATACAACCCCAACTCATTGTGGTGCCTCAGGGATCTGTCACGTGGATGTGTGATGGTGATGACGTGACGCTCATAAGGCTCGCCACGTGCCAAGCATGATACCCACATGTACCAAAAATTAAAAAATGAAAATTGTGTATTTTTCAAGCATATGGAGAACACCAGAGACGAAGAATATAATAGCAAGTATGATTACAATACAATGAAAAGAGCAACTGGGCTTATTACTTGGGGTTGATTCTTTCTCGTATATCAATAAAGTTGATGAAATTCCCCTTTCACACAAAAAAAGAAGGGAAAAAAAAAAAAGAAAGAAAAACTCCCAAATTTGGTTTTCTAGTTTTTGTATCTAATACCAAACAATCGAGGAGCCAAGATGTCCAAATTTCCAAGAAACACTCGAAGCAAGTCTAAACCATATTAACAACCTCACTCCAAATAGGCTCCTTTTTATAAGTGAGAAATCATTTTTTTTTCCCCTTTTCATTAGCAACATATATATTTAGAACTTTGAACATAAGAGTACATGATGATTACCTCACAAATACATCCCAAAAGAAATATAGCAATTCATCAAGGCATGTTCGAAATAAGGTAGTAAACAAGTTCTACCAAAAACAAAGTAAACAAGCAGAGGGGGAAAAGAAGAAACGCAAGGAACGTTATTATAGGAATTTTAGCGAATACCGGGCATGCTTCCATTAATTGGGTCAACGAATTGAGAATCACTCTCTCCAAAACATTACTAAAGAATGTGATTGTTGTGTCCCAGCTAGAGAGGAAACAAAAAAATTTTAAACACAACAGATATTCCATTTATTGATGCAAAAATGGATTAAGAAATTAAGGGAATAAAACTTAATTAAGAAAAGGGAACAAATGAGGTACATACCAGAATGGGGAAAGAGAAAGCAAAATGCTTTTCTTTGAATTGAAACTCTATAACAAGGGATTGGCCCAAAAAATGGATTAAGAAATTAAGGGAATGAAACTTAATTAAGAAACGGGAACAAATGAGGTACATATCAAAATGAGGAAAGAGAAAGCAAAATGCTTTTCTTTGAATTGAAACTCTGTAACAAGGGATTGCCCAAAAGATTTGTGCTTAGAGTAGGAAAAAGATTTGTGACAAGAAAGTCTGTATTGTGTTTGTTGGGGGCAGATGTTGCTGTAAGCCAACAACTTTGTAGGTGGTGCACCGATTGACCGAACAGAGGAAGGTTCTAGGATATAGACATGGCAACTTGTGGTTGACTGCTCCAGTGGTTATGGCTTGTGGTGCATATCTCTTGGGACACTTGGATAGACCATAAGCAAACACATCATCTGCCTATTTGAATAGAGATAGAGATATGGGTAACATGTTTTGAAACATTTTTCTTGCTGGTACAACCACCCATTTTTGCAACATATCTCTTCAACAAAACCCAGATAAAAAAAAAAGGGGTATACACAGATGATTTTCTTGTAAAAGACCCAACTGGGTAATTGAGATTTGTGGGATGGTTCAGAATAAATTACCCATAACAAGGAATTCAACTTAGTATACAAGGAAAGAAAGATGAGAAATGGTGAATGAAAACCAACAAGATTACCTATTTAAGCAAATCCCATATCAGAAATAAGTGATTGAATCTAAACGTTTGATACACAGAGAGAGAGAGAATTGATCTAAATATATTCAGATCAGAAAGTTAGAGAACATGTTTGTTTTGGTTACAATGTTCAACTAACAGTAGCCAATTTGTGAACAATTAAAATCAGTATATACACATAATTCAGAATTATAAATTCACTATCTTCGCAATCTTCATTTTGCGCTTTCACATTTCATTCACACACATACACATACATACATACTTTGCTTTATATTTGTAATGCAAAAAGCTAAATGATGATGAAGAAAACAGAGCAACTATTGTGTTACTGAAGCCTCTTTCGGAGTAAATTTCGCATTAACTCGGAAAATGGTTCGAACAACCAAATATACAAAGTGAATAACCACCTGGCAAAGAATGCGTTTCCACCTAGACACACCTCAATCAGTGTCCAGAGCCCATCTCAATTTAGGCTCAAAATTAGCCAAAAGTTACGGTTGCACAAACCATTTTACCAACACTGTGTTAGCTATTTTTGTGGGAATTATTCAAGGAATAGGACGACCGGGGGGACATCCGACTGGATGTCCAGCCGGTCATTAGGTAGATCCCATCCTTAACGGTCACACACAGTAAAATGGTGAAAGTACACAGTAAAATGGTGAAAGGTGCCCAGATCCTCAGTTTGGTGAAACCTTTGCTATTTTCTCAGTTTGATACAGGTTTGGTGAAATCATTGGAGCACAAAAAGATGTACTTTTTCACCAAATTCGAATTTGATAATGAATCAGATGAAACGTTAGAAATGATCTAACAAGCAAACAGGAGCGTTATACCAAGCTTATGCATTTTTTATATAGGTTATAGATTAACTCTCTACTTACAACTATATTTTTATATAATAATAAAAATTAATTTAAAAAAATCATTTAAACAATTTTATTTCTAAAATAATAACATATTATTTAATATTTAAACAAGTTGTGATTATATTGTGAATGATAACAAAGTTTATAAAAACAGTAATTCTAAACCGAATCGAATTGCGCTTTCATAATTTGGGTTGATTACAAATTTTATAAAGCCGTAGATATTAATTTTGATTTAATTCAAAATTGAACTAAATCAAAACTATGCTGACCCATAATCACTATCAAAACGCACTCTTGTTATTTTAGCTAATTATTTTTTACTACATTCTTCAACAATAATTTAAGTTTATGTCAGATATATAAGTTATATATAATAAAATGTTTTTATGCAACGTGATTGTCAATGTATTATTTTCTGTTTAATTTTTAACATAAATTAACTTTAAGAGTAAACTGAAACAGACTTAAAATATGAAAGGTCAAAGTGAGGAGAAAAAAAAATTAAAGATTAAAGTCAAAAAATGACCAAATATAAAAGGACGAAATATAATTTACCCAACAAATTTACAATATGAATTATGCGGATAAATAGACTTGAGACTAGGTGGAAGGGGATGATTGGATTCTAGAAATCGAATGTTCTAATATATATATATATAAATACATGTATTTAATGTGTGTATATGTATACAAGTGGAGCCATTACAGCCTTGCATTAATTAATAATATCATGCCAGATGTCATTCAAGGAGACGCAAGTGATGACGATGAAAAACATGGGCCAAAAAAAAATTTCTGGAATTTTGAACCGATCCGTTTCATGTCATGACAAAATTGTGGGTCCAAACCTGCTTTAGAAAATAAAATTTTAAAATATTTCAATCAAATCTTTTTATGCAACTTGCATTTTGATTAAAAACTTAAAACAAATATTTCAATCAAGCCTTCCCCTTGCAAAATGGAGACATTTTCCTATTGTGAGGGGCACATAAGATTCCAAGAATATCAAATAACTTCTCGGACATGACAAATTATTAGGTGAGTCTGGAACACTAGGGTGAGCCAACGAAAAAAAAATACGACTTGCACACGGCCGTAACAAGGTGACACTACAAAACTTGGCAGCTGCAAATGGTTTATAATTGAAGGCTACATAGGATTGCAATTGCATTTGTTTTGCCATTTACAGCAGGAAGATGAACATCAAACATCAACACCTTTGAAGATTTTCAATGCCTACCAAGCAATCGTGTTCAATAATAAAACAAGTAAATATACCTATTTTTAAACTAATTCATTTGGGCCTGCATCTGACAGTTTCTTCGGCACGCGTTAGTGCATCTGTGAGCACATCAATAGTCCAATCCTTCAAATCATCCTCAACAAAACAAATAAATAAAAACAAATGGTCAGGCAAACAAGAAAAAGAGATTAAATCGCCATTGGTTCGATCATTGGATCAACTAAAATCAAATGTCATAAATATATTACAAATTTAAATTTGAAAAAAAATACAAGTATAAAAATTACAAAAAAAACATCATAGATACCCAAAATCAAATAAACTAGACACAGATTCTTTAACCGTCACTGATATGGGGCGTTCAGGAATGAAGACTGAATGAGGATGAAAAAATCAAATAACGGAATGAGGGCTGAAAGAGCCCTAAGCCAAAATTTAAAGGAGCTTAGCTACCAGTCGGTCAAAGTAAACCGTTGCCAGATTGAATGAGTGACTGCTTCAACCACAGCTCTAAGCGACTTTAACAAAGGAGGGCAGTTTGTGTTCAAAGCAGCTTTGTGGTTCATATGAACCAGTGTGATATGATTGTCATAACATTAATACACAAGCACACAAGCATACTTTTTGAAGAATACAACTAAGCACGTACTAGGGGTGTTCGCAATTCGGTTACGGCCGAAGAACCTCTAATCCGCCATCTGTCCACCGGATTGGCGGATTGAAAAAGATCAATTCACATCTATCTGCCGGATTGACCGATGCAGATTGAGCGGATTGGCGGATTGACAGATGAATGCGAATCGATTTAGTAGTTTAAAATTTTACAAATTTGGAACATAATATAACAACTTGTCAATATTTTTTTTCCAATAACAATCCAACTCAACACAATCAAAAGATCATTAAGTAAAATGTCAAAAACCAATAATAAATACATATAAAAAAACCATGCATTATCAAAACTATTTCATTATTGTTTTTTTATTCAAAAACTATTTAATTTGATTTTTAAAAAAATGACAAAATTAAGTCATATTTTCCATACAAAAATATCAAATATCAACACTTGCCAATTGATAAAAAGATTTTCAAATTGAAAACAAATTGAAAATATAATAGAATATCTAAACTCTTTTTCAATTGAAAACACAAACAGAATATCTAAACAAATTGAAAACACAAAATCTTACAAATTACTAAGAATGTTCGGGGTTTAGCGGTTCGATTGCGGCCAAAGAAACCTCAAATCCGCCATCCGTTCAAAACTAGGTGGATTGAAAAAAAAAACCCGTAACTGTCCGTTCGTCATGACACATCCGTCCAAAATGCGTCAGATTGATTCGGTTTAGTTCGGTTCGGTTTGAACGGATTGGAATATCCGCTAGACACTCCTAGCACGTACCCAAATCACAATCCATTTAATTTGGTTACACAAGACAGTGAACTGTTATTTGCTGCTCTGAGCTACAAATGTCATCATCAGTTCCATCAGTTACCATAGTAAACTGTTTTCAGCTACGCTGGAAATAGAGCAATGCGGTCAGTGTTTCCACCATGGTAACAGACCTGAGTTAAGAAACTTGGCTGCTAATTATAACTACACTAGATTTTGTTCAATAAACTCAAGTGCCCAATTTTGAGCCTTCTCAGGAAGCAGTAAGACAGACTGAATATTGAAAAGGTTCACATATTGGGTTGAGGGTAGATGTGGAAAGAACTGAGCATGGTGCAAATATAGTTCCCCACTACTACAATCATCGTAAACAACATACTAAGATGCCACAAGTGCTAAAGGTTATAAGGAAAAATAGGATATAAGATTATAAACGTGCCATTGCCTGACAAACACATAAAAGATGCATATAAAAAAGAAAAGGTGATTCTGAATTTAAAAAAAGAATTAGGGATCTTAAATTAATGTCAGACAAGTACTAATGATTCTTAAGAAATAGAGGCTTGTTTCCCAAGAAAAGAAACCATACAAACAGTAATAGCTGGATTTTGATATTATCATGTAATTTGGTGGAGAAGAGAAATTCTGCAAGTCTGTGACACCAAAACGAATAAAACAGCAAGCATATACAGCTCGGGTCTTGTGCTAATCCTAAGTAAATAAAGTGCATACTGCAGAGGATTAGAACACACAATTTATATAATACTGTGGCCTCTCATATTAACCGAGAAAGTGCCTCAAAAATGAAGATCTCAACAATTTTTAGAAAATAAATGTTGCAAAACCCACAGACAAATTAACAAGATAAATATGTCTAATGGAGCATAAAATTCAATTGCCTGAGGTTAAATGACAAACAAAGTGCCTAGTATTTGCAAGTGTCCCCATTGGGGATAGATTGACTCTATTGGTATATATATAATATTTGAGTGAAAATTGCAAATTCAACTGGACATCAAAGATACCAAATACTACCACCACATTCAGTTTTCTTAAAGTGGAACTCCAACAAAATTTTACCGCGAATGGACCCCCCATCATGGGCCATCAAAGAAAATGGAGACATTACCACAACTTATTTTCTAATCTAATAAGCAAGTATTCAAGACCATTTAACAGAGGCAGCCACTGAACATAATTTATCAATCAATTTTCATTAGGATGTTGGAGAACACCTTTACCCCTTACAATGTAGTATCAGCAAGACTCTGAAATAACTAATTTGGCCACCTCAATCCATTTAAAGAAAAAGATAAATGACAGGAGAATTGAGCTTCACCTTGTGTAATGGCTCTCCAGTTCTTATTCGTGCATTTGGACGAGCGAGCTTTGATTCAAACGGAGTCCTTGGCCTCACTTCTTTAATTTCCTCCCACTCCTCACGAGTAAGCATCCTAACTGTGCCTTGACCAGCAGGAGCATGCTCTATTTTGCACTCAATCATCTCTTGGGATTTGGATTCATCATACTGCCAGTATACCATATTATCACATTAATATTGTCAGGTATAGAATCAAAAAAATTGACTGATGAGCTTTTTAGGCAAGCAAAATTGATGTCAAAGAGGATAATCTACAAAAGGAACAACAAGAAACCTCTACATTTAAGCTCCAAACTTTATTAGGTATGCCATTTTAGTAGTGGATGAATCTTTGGTCAATAATAACCAAATTATATCTTGAAATATCTCAGAAGGTTAGAGTAACTATAGCCTGTATAGTCCCACCAACATAATTACCTGAAACCTTACCACAACCATCCCATGTGGTTGCTACTTCATGGAAGTCACCACAAACATCAA
The DNA here is from genome assembly GCA_025200525.1 of Camellia lanceoleosa. NCBI lineage: Eukaryota > Viridiplantae > Streptophyta > Magnoliopsida > Ericales > Theaceae > Camellia > Camellia lanceoleosa. Next base: position 103,607,975 of record CM045760.1, read on the forward strand.
TGAGGCTCTACCCTATTAAGAGTATCTTCCATTAGGCAATCCGATAGATAGATTATGCCAACTTTTAGATTCGCGATAATGGAAGGTTGAGACAAAAGTTCAAACCCATGAAGTTTTGTTTTCAACTTTCTTAATTAAAAGAAATAAAAACCCATCAAAATACTACCGATGAATAGCAACTGATATAGAGGTTACACATTTGGTAAACAAATTAATTTGGTTCAGATAAGCACGGTGCAAATTATGAGAGAACCAACAAGATAATTACATATCCAAAATTGAAGGAAACACAAAGAAATGCATCCAAACTAAGTGTACCATCATCAGGAGCTTCGCAAAGAGAGCAACTCCGACAGCAGTGAGAATCATCGGCATCGTCGCTGTGTCAAGGAATGTTTTTGGCTCCGGAACTTCTACAAATAACTGATTTTTCTTAGGGTTCTTCCTTTTCCTCATCTTCTCCAACTCAGCAACCTTCCTCTTTACGGTTTCGCTAGGACCATCACGGGATAGGGTATGCATCTGTATATGCGATGGGAATAATGCTCTGCCAACTCGAAGCATTGTTACCAAAAAGGCGGTCAATCAAGTCCTCGAATTATTTCAGTGCTGAGAACCAAGATGTTCACCCAGTAAGCGCAAAGACGTCATAGCCCCAATTGTAAGATTGTTTATTACTTCTTTGCTCAAAAAATACAAGGAGACTGTCTTCAGAACTGAGGATGACGACAAAAGAATCAAAATGGGTAGCTTGTGCTTTTGAAGAATGAAGTAAATACACGTGTGTGTATAAACATATGTATAACAAAATTGTATCCAAAATTATGAGAACGACACTCTAAATCCCTCATAACAACAGAATATACAAAACATCAAACTGTCTAAGCAACTCAAATCAACGGCTCATTACTCGTGATTTGACAAAAGAATCAAAATGGGTAGTTTTGCTTTTATATATATGTGTGCATAAACATATGTATAGCAAAATTGTATCCAAAATTATGAGAACGACACTCTAAAATACATCATAACAATAGAATATACAAAACCTCAAACTGTATTAGCAACTCAAATCAAGGGCTCGTTACTCTTGACAAAAGAATCAAAGTAGGTTGATTTTGCATTTGAAGAATTAAATAAATACAAACATAAAAGTAGATTCAAATTGTACCCAAATTATGAGAACAAAACTCGGGGTTGTTTGGGGTGTCCTAAATAAGTGCACTTTTTGTCTTTTTGGACTAAAAAATTGAGGAAAAAAATATGGATGTTTGGGTTAACTTTTTAACTTTTTATGAAAAAATGTGTATTAAAAAATTGTATAAATTAGTGTGTAGAGGAAAATTAGGATTGGGATTTTTGTAGCCGTAATTTTTGACTTTTAGTGAATAGTGATAACTTTTTAGCTTTTTGTCTTTTTTTACTCTTGACAAAACTTCGTACTGTTCTCAGCAACTCCAATCAAAACCTAATACTTATGGAATTGTCTTCGAACCTCAAATCAAGGGCTACGAGTGCTTGCAGATCAGATATTCTCTTTCGCTTAGCACAGAATAAGGGTTTTGAAGACATTGATGCACATAGAAAGCAAAAAAGGGAAAAAAAAATTAATTATGCGGTGAGGATCGATCATGCGACCTTCAGATCTTCAGCCTGACGCTCCCCCAATTGAATTATCCCCACAGATTGAATCCACAACGCAGAAGATATATAAACATGGTTCAGTTTTACTATGTCTTTTTAAGGAAAGAAGATCACACTTTTTTTTTTTGTTTTTTTTTTTAATAAATAATATAACTTCATTGATATAAAAAAGCATATAATTTTGTCCAAAAAACATAGCAAAAGTATGCATATATATGTTAGAGGTGAGTGCAAACATGATACATTTGTAATTTTATACTTAAATATTTGCATGGTTTGATAATTGAGGAGCAATTTGATAAATTATGAAAATCGTTTATGTAGTTAGATAAATGAAAAAACTTACTCAACAATTATTATATATTATAGTTAAAGGGCATTTAAAAAAAATAAGTATAATAAAAGAAAGAAAAGTGTGATAATGTTCATATCAAATGAGATGTATTGAGCGCTTTACATAATAGAATAGATATACTCAAGTTTATCGTTTTAAATAGCTAATCATACTCATATGTTTATATAATTCTTTATTTTATTAGGAAAAGTATTAACATACAAAAAATCTATTCAAAATCCTCATCCAAAACTAAATGAGAAATGATGCTGTCCATTTCGATTCTCTTTCTTTTCTTTTCTTCTAAAATCTAAGTTACATTTTTCATTTTTCTACATCAAAAAAATTTCAAATGATACTTTGATCTAAGTTATATAACAATACTCTTAGCACCCATTTAACAAGCCTTGTAAAAGCATTACTGAGTGGTAGAATTGCATTTTTTATACTGTGCATTCCACAATATATATATATACATCATAATGAGTTTGTGTTTGGATAAACAATTTAAGAGAGTTTGTGAAGAAAAAGTGAGAAAATTTTAACTTATAATTCATTCAATCTTTTTTTTTTCTTTTTCTTTTTCTCCACAAATTAGTAACCAAACAACTGATACCCAACATAAACTAATACCTCTGATAAAAAATTAAAAAATTAAAAAATCATAAACTAAACATAAACTAATACCAGTTCATTTCACGTTTGAATCGTGAATTTTAAAAAAAATGAAAAAAAAATATTAACTTATATTTCATTCGCATTTGCTTCATAATTTTCCTTTTTTCTTTTCAAATACCCAAATTAATAGTGGAGATAGCGGGATAGTGGAGGTGATGGTAATGGTGGGATAGCATTCGTGGTGGTGCCAAAAGCGGCAAGTTGAAGGTGGTTGTGGTGGGTATCGGTAGACATGATGGTGGCAGCAAGACTTTGGCTCAAAAGACAATAATCACTTTCCAAAGTTATAAAACATTTTATGTTCAAATAGACCTATTTTCCATTGACTATATAAAATATTTTCTATTGATTTCCATTTTTTGTTGTTTGGTAAAAAATAACAGGAAAAAAGCAATATACATTTTTCATTGAAACAAACAAAATGAAAAACTTTGTCTAATCATCATCAGTTGTATATATCAACAGAAAATTATGACAACTCCGAAATGAGTTTATTCATGAACAAAAATTTATACCATAATCACCATTGTCACCATACAAAACAATCAAGAACAAGTTGATCAGCATCTACAATGTGACCTTACATACAGCAGCAACAAAGAAAGATTAGGATCACACACTCGACTCCACCATCTACAATGTGACCATATATATAATTAGCTTCCTATATATATTGCAGTAGGTACTACAATACAATTACCTAGCACCTTAATTATTCAACTTTGGGCTTAATTTGGTGCTTGAAATAATAAGGGTAACTGAAAAGTATAGGATTACAAAGAGGAAAGTTGTTTTCGTCTGTGCTTTTTCCTCTTCAAGTAAACTTGAAAATTTTAAATTGCTACACAAAAATACATAGATCAAGAAAAAGAAGATATTTTCCGTGGCAAAAGCACCACCCAAAAAAAAAATTTTAATAATAAATCCTTCACAAATTCAGTCCCTTTCCATCACCGACCCATGAATCAACTGATGCCTGAAAGAAACCAAATCAATACTAGTTTCTGACAAAAATCATCAAGCTTGACTCAAAACAATTTTCAAAGACAAGATTTTTTATGTTTGCAAAATTTTCATTCCCAAAACAACCAATGTTTAATAAACCAACTAAAAAGTATCATATGAAAACAATGTGAACTGAAGCAAAATAAAGCATCATAGACATTACCACAAATAAGCATTCCAATTGTAATCATTAAGGAAATTAATGCAACCAAATAAGCAAAAGAGAAGTTAGTAGCCTGAGAGAACTGATAAACCAAAGCAAAACAGGTTTTCAAAAAATAAAAATATTAAAATGAATATAGTAATATAGAAAGTAAATCTCAGAAAAAACAGAGAGAATTAACATAGTAAGCAACCTCAATCTCAGGAAAAAAAAAAATTAAATCCACAACAAACCCTAAATCATCAAGTCCATCAAACTCAATAAATCAAATCACTTATCAAACACATTTAACAAATGAACAACAAATCAAACCATGACAAGAAATCCTATATATATATATATGAGTAACAAAAATGAGAATGAAGACGAAAGGGGCGAAACAGACCTCGTCGCCTCCTCTCCACGCCTCGCCGCCGTCGCCTCACTGCAGGAGTCACGTCGGCCGCCCGCGTCACCCTCTCTGTTCGTCTCTCTAAAAGAAGGGTTAGGGTTCACAAACAAGAGGCAAAGGAAAAAGAGGCTGGAAAAAAAAAAAAAAAAAGTCATTTTGACCCACCACAGCAAACAAAACCAAAACATGTGGACTCATGTTGACCCGTCACAAAATCACCCATCAATTTTACTTAATTCTATTAAATAAAAAATTATAAAAGTGTAATATTTATAATTTTTTAAATTATAAGAAATAATTTATACTTTAAATAAACTTTATGAATTTATTTATAATTTATCCTAGAGTATTTTGAGAAGTTGGTAAAAGTTAACTTTTTGATTTTTTTAATTTATTTTATCTTTTTTATGATAAAAAATATGAGAAGTGATGTGACTTTTTTAACCCTTCCCAAAAGACCCTATATATCTATACTATTATTAAAAGCCAACAGGAACTTTGGTGTCCTGAAGCCTCTCTTAGAAATTTTTTAAATTTTTCCTAAAATGGCCATAACTTCTTAAATAATTATATTATTTTTACACTAACATCAATTTGTAGTTAAGGGTAACATGATAAATTCAAACTAACCAATTCAACAACCCCCACATTTCCAAACTGCACAGCAGTTCTAAATCAGTTTCAATATCTTCAAATTCTGTAATCACTCTCTCTCTGCTTGTACAGTTCTTGCTTTAAATTTTCTGATGTGTTTTTGTTAAATCCTTGATCAAGATATTCACATTTCGATACATATGTTTGGATTCAATCACTTTACAATTTTCTTCAAGAAGATCAAGTTCATTCAATCTACTTCTTTGAATAATCTCACAAAAGTGAAGTTCTCTGCATTTCGATTCTCATTAGTTAATCTTTTGGTAGTTTTATCAAAGAAACGAACATAGCTGTGTCCCCAATCTGTCTAACTGTGTTGAATCTGAATCGCTTTCTAGATATAACAGAATTGAAATTGTTTAAATTTTGTTGATTATGTTTTTCGAATTCATGCTTTCTCAATTTCCTTTTTTTATTTTTTTTAAAGATATTGATGGATGAATATCAATAGATTTATGAATATCCACATATTCTTATACATATGCTATATACATTGTTACTCTGAGATTATCACTCAATAACTTCTCAATTTTCTTTTCTTTTTCTTTTTTTCCCTTTCAAATTCGATGGGATTGAAGCATCGTACCATGCCTGCGATAGGAAAAACACAACAAAAGAACTCATAATGAATGAATGGTGGAAAACAATCAGAAACAATGGTGAAATAACAAGAGATGTATAATTGTTGGAATCGATGAGAATTGAGATTTGAAAGACGGACCTTTTTTGAGTGGGGCTTACTTGCATTGATTGATTGAGAGAGTTGTGAATCGGATCAAGACTGTTGTGTGTGATTTATATATATATATAGAGAGAGAGAGAGGGTAAGGGGGACTGGTGGGGGGTTTGAGGGAAGAGAATGGAGATCAAGGGAGATATGGAGAAGAGTCGAGGGAACAGGATCAGAAGAACTTGCTCTCTTTCTCTCTCATCTCTCTGATATAATCCCGTGGATATATATTCTCATCTTTTGATACACATAATTTTCTGGGTTTTCCATTTAACAAAAGTCAAGTTGAAATCAATCATATATTTAGGTTGTATTTAGATCATAGATTGGGTAGGGATTTGGAAAATAAAAGGAAAATATAAGGGAAATGGAGAAAAAATTTGGCTTATATTTCATTTGCATTTCTCTCATCGTTTCTTTTTTTGTTTGCAAAACCCTATTTAAATTTATAATCCAAACACAATTTTAGTGAATTTTTTCTTCTTTTTTAATTTTGTTTCTCCAATTCACTTTTTTTGTTTGGCCGAGGTGTAGAGTTAATATTTGTTTTTTTTTTTTTTTTGGTAGTAAAAATTGTGATTGTAAATTGACAAATGGTGGGTAGGCTTATCAACCATAATTGTGATTTTTTTTTTCTTTTTGTGTAATAATATTAATTTTTTTGTAGGTTGCTTTATGACTTTGTGTTGTTCAGAATAAACAACTTCTCAGGTGATTCTTTGTCGACACTTATCTACTTTGACTGTAAGTATTCTGTATGAGTGTTAGATTTATAATCACAACAGTTATTTTGTGTTGTATTTTTTCCTGTAATACTATTAATTATACTTTCTATAAAAATTTATAGACAATGAAATGTTTCATTGTGTTATCCAATTAAAAAAATTATTATTATTGTTTTTTTGTTTATATCAACATTTGTGTTTATGTGTTTATAATTGCTGTGGTTTTATTTTGAAATTGTTAGTTTTCTTTATGCACATCAACACATATATTTTTCACTTTTAGTTAACGTTAGTAAATATTGCATTTTTTTCTAAAGATTTGTACATATTTTAATGTACATATATTTTATTTATCAAATATGTTAATATCAAATGTTATATTGTACATAATTACTCATATGATTTATATGTATATTATTAGAAAAAATAATATAAAATTCATATTAGAATTCTAAAAGAAATTGCACACCCACCGCGTGTGTCCGGTCGCTAGTAAATACATTTATGTATACAAGTGGAGCCATTACATACAACCTTGTATTAATTAATAATATCATGCCACATGTCATTCAAGGAGACGCATGCGATGACTGGGGATGACAATGGGGGTTAATGGGGTGGATATTAATTCCCCATCCCCATTCCCCTATAATAAATTTTCCCCATTCCCTATGGGTAACACCCTCCCCATCTCCTAATGGGTTTGGATTTTCCCGAACCCACCTTAATCCCCATTTTTATTTTTTTTTATTTTTTATATTTAATGTTAACAACCACCTTTTTTTTTTTTTTTTTTAAAAGGTTCACAACAAAAGCTAAATATACCTTCAATCTTTTTTCTTTCTTTTTTTAATATATTTAATGTTAACAACTTTTTTTTTTATTTCATTTTTTTTTTTTTTAAAGGTTCACAACAAAAACTAAATATAAATTTACTCTTATTTTATTTTATTTGGTTCAACAACAAAATCAAATACACATTAATTAATTAATTAAAAAGTTTGTTTTATAATAATCAAATATATAATTTTGAGACAATCAAATAAGTTTTAGTAATTGAAAAAAAAAATATGGAAGAACGTGGAAGATTTAAAAAAAAAATTACAACCATCTCTCTCTCTCTCTCTCTCTCTCTCTCTCTCTCTCTCTCTCTCTCTCTCTCCCCTACAATGTTATAAGAACCTGTTTACAATGTTATAAGAGCCTGTTTGAAGAAATAAAATGTAAAAGAATCTGTTTGAAGAAAGTGTTATAAGACCCATATTAAATTGCATCAGGGCATAAACAAGGAATTGTTTGTTGATCTCTATCAACCAACACTAATACATAGCTACCCATGTTTATCCCAACGGTAGCACACACAAAAAAATATAAAAAATTGTAACAAATCAAAATGCACAACAAAGATCTTAAAGACAGAACCAATAAAATAATGTCAAAAAACTCTTTGCTAACCAAAACCCACATATGGATAATTTCACTCTAAATACACATATACGTCAAAGTATCTATCTGTGTAATTGTAAACATCATAAATGAATTGTACAGAATAATTAAAGTAGTTAGATGTTCATAGTAAGGCTTAATTGATTATTGAGAGTTGTTTTGGAATTGTGATTCCCAATTTATTCTTCTTCCTAGCGCTGCATCAACATGACTGCAAATTTTTCCATTTGTTCATTTTCTTCAATTTCAATCTTATCTTCAGCCTTCATGCAGTTATATATATACATAGATAGAAAAAGAGAAAGGAAAAAACATGGAGCTATTCAAGGCATAGTAAAGAATATTCCACACATATATTACATTTCGAGACGAGTATTGCAGGTCCTGTCCATTATTAATTTCTAGGTGATGAGAGAAAGGTGTGCAGATTTCCATGCCAAACTTGGACAACTTGTAATTCACTTGTGGTAACTATGGTTGGCATAAGGGTGATAAACAAACAAAGGATAAATACTTCCAAAATAATTAGCTAGACAGAAATTTGCTATCAAGTTGAAAATAACTTCACTTACTTTTTCTTGTCGATGTTAGGAATATCACTTCTCTCAGCCTTCTCCACAATCACCTTTAGAGCAAGAGGCAAACATCAAAAGAAGCATGTATTTATTTATTTACTGAGATGATGATTTATGTAAACCAATGAGAAGAATAGTCCTATGAATCTCACATACTATGGATATAACAGGAACAACAACCACCCACTCTACCCCTCCCAAACCCCCATCCAATGGGGACTAAATTGGGCATACTTTTTAGCATCAACAATAATTTGGACAAATCATAATTGGTTAATCTTATTATTTCTTTTCTTCATTATTTTATTTTATTTTTTCAGATCTTAGGAGAATGGATCCATTCTTTTATTAGTTTTACATGAACAGAGGAGCATTAGCCAATTCAACAGCTGATCAACACAACAAAGTGAAAATTCAACAGTATTGATCAATAATTGATGAAAGTAAAATTGAAAGATTGGATTAGTACCTGAAACAATCCCTAAAATCCCAAGACTATCTCTCTCTAAAAACCCCTATTTCTGTCTCTACAAGCTAAAAGGGATCAACTTTCCACCCAACATTCTCTTCTCTCTCTCTCTCTCTCTCTCTCTCTCTCTCTCTCTCAATGGAAATGTTAAAACACTCATTTTATTTTGACTATATAAAGCAACCAATCATCAAAACAGAGATGACCAATTTGCTTAAAAACTTAAGGAGTAGCTATATTGATCTTGATCATTTGCAGAGGGAATTGCTATTTTTGTAACAAAGCTTTTATGCAATCCATTTTGACCCTAAACCCTTTTAACATAACATAACATAACATAGCAAAGTCCCAAGAAAATAAATAGACGGTAAATCAATTTCATCTTCCACATGAGAAATCAAAGCTAACAATTTCCAAATGCATCAGAATTCACAACTGATTTAAATCCATAGCTTTAAACAACATTGAGTTAAAATTTCCATGAATCAAACCAACAACTCTGTGAAGCAACAACTCTGTTTGGAAGTGAAGAAAGTGACGAATAGATGAATTTGTAAACACACACAGAACAAGAGAGAGAGAACGAGAGAACGAGATAGAGAAACTCACCGCACCGGAGAACCACCGTGGTAACGCCGACGGAGATCGCCGCCGCTAGATCGTTGCCTTTGCAAAACCTATGGAGATCGTTGCCTTCGCTGCTGTGAGAGTGAGAGTGAGAATGAGAATGAGAATGAGAAACAGAAACCGTGAGAGCGAGATTGAGAATGAGAAACCTAACATATGGGGAAATGGGCGGGTACCCAATCCCCGACCCATATCCTATGGATATTTTAAAAACCCACTTAATCCTATGGGTAAAGAAAAGAGAAAATGGATACCCATACACAGGGTAGGATCCCATTGTCATCCCTACCTGGGTCTTTTATTTTTATTTTATTTTTTTGTTATTTCTTATATATTTTCAACAATAATAAGTTTAAAAAATGACATTTTTCATTGTTTTGATTTAGCAGATAATTTGTAAGACCATCTCCAACCGTGAACCAAACCCAGCACTAAATTTAAATTTTGATGAAAAAGCCTCTTTTTCATGCTCCAACTGTTTCATCAGATTGGTATCAAAATGAGATTTCAGCAAAAAAATCATCAAAGTGAGAACCAAACACAGATTTGGTGAAATCACTGTTACTAACCGTTGAATGAGGGACACCAGTCAACCGGTTGATTACCTTATGCGACGAGTTTGAACTGTGACCGGTTTGAACTAGTTGAACTGAGGGGTTTGAACTGGGCCGTGGACTGCTCGTGGGTTTTGAACCGGTCAACCAGCCCGTCTGGCGTAAATTTGGAGGTGTCAACAGGTTTGGTTTAGGTTTCAACAGGTTTGGTTTGAACAGGTCGAATTTGAGATAGGTTTATTTTCAGATAGCTTATTTTGTGGACTTTGAATAATTTAGAATAATTTGAAGGTCAAATTGAAATAATTTGGAATAATTTGAAGGGTGATATAAATTTTAATTTCATTGAAAATATAATTCAAATTATTATCTTTAATATAAATAATTGAAAACTACTCATTTCAGTAAATTTACCGTTAGATTGTCAGAGTATTTTGACAATATACATATTTTAAAAATACACGTTTTAATAATTTTACCGTTGCATGAACAGAGTATTTTGAAAATTTACCGTTGATAATGTCTTCTATAAAATATATCAGTTTTGTATATCAAGATGACAGAGTTTTTTATTTTGAGAAGAGCATTACATGTTGTGAATTTTGTTTCTGTGATTTTTCTCCTTTGAAACTTTAATTTATATTATATGATTATATTATCTAATTCTGAATTGATTGCATATCATTCTAATATTTTTTACTATTCTAGATAGTGTATATACTGTATTTTTTTGAAATTATGGAAGATTTTGAAATGTTTGAAGATTCACAAATGTTTCAGTACAACACTGATATTAATTTTATGTCGGAAAGTTCGCGAGAACATAACACGCAGAGCAGTGATAATCGTTTCATTTCAGAAACTTCTCGTGTTTTTTGTGGTAAAGCATTTACAATTATAGAAGATGAAACTTTATGTAGATCTTGGTTAGCAGTCTCTCAAGATCCCATTACCGGTAATAGTCAGACTATGACTGTATTTTGGGAACGAGTCCTTGTTAATTTTAATTCATAATTCAATGGTGAATCAAATCGAAACTGTATTTCTTTGTCTTACCATTGGTCTGCCATGCAAAAGGCAATTAATAAATTCTGTGGTTTTCTTGAACAAATTCAACTGAGGCAACAAAGTGGAACAACTGAGGCAGACATGGTAACATTTATTTGTGTTATTAAATATCAAATTTCTTCTCTAAATGTATATTTGTTATTAAAATTGTTGTAATTTTTTTTGTAGATCACTAAAGCAAAGCGGATGTATCATGCAATACAGAAAAAACACTTCACATTTGATACATGTTGGGATATTTTGCGCCGAAGTTATAAGTGGGATGAATTTCGAACTCAATCCAAAAAGAGTACGCAACATGCTTATCCATGTTCGAATCCACCAATTGGAGAATCTGATGCATTTCAATCCAACCAAAATAATGTCCTGCACGAACAACCATCTACTCCATCAACCCGACCAATTGGTACTAAAGCAGCGAAAGAGAAGTTGAAGAATCAAACAAGCCATGATAGTAGATTTGATGAAATGGCTGCCAACCAATCAAAAATTGTTGAAGTGTTATCAACTATCTCCGCTAGAACTATTGAGCGAGATGAACAAAAGGCGATCGACTGTGAGCAGAAAGCTGCAGACCGTCGAAGAAGGGCCGAAGATAGGGAGGAACAACTAAAACTCCTATCTATGATGAATGAACGAGAACAACGAAATGAAGATCATAAAATAATGTCAATGGACATGACAAATTTAAATCCAATGCAAAGGGCGTACTACGAAGATCTTCAACGACAGATTTTATTTCGAACAACTAATAGATTGGCTTGAAATGTTTTGTATTTACTGGTTTCATCTATTGGTGTCATCTATAGGAAAGGGAAACACTGTCTACAATTATATGAAATGTCTCACTTGCCTTTTCAATTTCTATAAAAGTAGAAATTAATTAATTTGAAAATTAGTTTTTGTTTCTTCAGATGGTTTCGTTCTATTCTCTACTGCTACTTTGGATACCATATTGATTGGTAAAAACAAAAAACACCAATTGCTAAGTAGTTATCATGAATGAAATTCGTCTTCATGGATATGTCAGATAAGGACATAGTAATGAAGTAATTACAATGAAACACCAATTTCTTATGCTACTGTTGTACTGTCACTTACAAAGAAACCAAAATATAAAAGTAGGTTTTATAATTTCAGCCTTCATTTAATCTGCTTCTTATCTTCATCTCAATGAATCTCCTCTGTCTGATTTTTCAAATAAGAATATGTTGTACATGTACATACTGTATTACAGATAACTACTTACATATAAATACATCCTTTATTCTTTTCTTTGGTTACCATTACACCTTTCAAAAACTTTCATATTACATATTATGGTATGCGTGAAGCTCGAAAAGATGGTGCTAAAGTCTTACCAAGGCAAGAGAATTTTATATCACATCATCTTACAAAATCAGTACATTCATAAAAGACAAAACCCAACAACAGGTTGTGAAAATATTACAATACATAACATTAGAAACACATAATGGCACACCGATCAGCAGACATTATCTGGTTGTCGTGGAGGAGGGAAGTAGTGATGGTATATGTCATTTATGCGATGCTCAATTCTTTCAATGCGATTGTTTGCCACGTCATGACGTCTTCCAATATCCAAACGGAACTCACCAAATTGTTCAATTAATGAGTTCTGCGCAGTGGCAAATGTCTCAAACTGAGTACCTAACGAATTGACTTGATTAGCCATTTGACGTTCCCATTAAACGCGTTGTTGTTCCCATTCAACGCGTTGATTATAACGTCGTTCTTCTATGGCCAAAAAGTCAGTCCAATATTGAGGTGGTTTAGTTGATGGCGTCACATTGACAGGAGGATCCTGTGGACCATCATCCGGTTCTACTTTATCCTCTGAATCTTCTGCAGCATTATCATTTTCCATTAAATTTGCGGCTGCACCAGCACGATTCACTGTATACTGAGTAATGGGTGAACGGATTTTGATCTCCATTTCATTTGCAAAAGGAACCTTAAAATGTTTGAAAATTTTTGTCAAGAGTGCCCCAAACAGTAATGACCGGCCCATTTCTTGATTTGCCAGCACTATTTCTTTCATAATTATGTAAGACAAATCTATCTTCTGCCCAACCTCAAAATAGTATAACAAATAGGCATTAAAATATGGGACCGCATCATGATGTCCTTTCTTCGGAGTGACATTTTCTACAATCCACCGGTGCAGGATCCGAAGATAAGGTTTTAAATGCATTGCTTGTAGACTAGTTCCAGTAAATCTGTTCTGACATATAGTAGTATATACATCAGTACCATTACCAACAAGTTGAACTAACTCAGCCTCAGTCTGAAAATGGGTATTTTCATCACCTACCTCAACTCCAATAATGCCTGCCAATTGAGGAACATCAAACTGTACACCCTCTCATTTCATATATGACAAAAGAGTAAAATTTCCATCTTGCTCATGAGTAACTTTTAGGTAAACATAAAAAAGGGATACTAGCCGTGGATATACCTTTTGGGGTAAATTAATTAAATTTAGCCATCCCATAGATTCAAGTTTACTAACTAGTAGTGCATCATATTGAGGTGACAGATTGACCCTCCTTCCTGTTACAATAGGTCGGCTTGAGAAGTTTTGGAAAGCTAGTTCATGACTTTCACTGAGAAATTCATTCGTAGGATATGAGGGATTTTGAGGCCGCTGTTGTTTGCGTCGGCGAGGATTAGAACTTTCACCAGCTTCTGTTCTCACTCTTTTAGTTCTAGGCATGATGTGAATATCTGTTGAATGTTAATACAAATGTGCCAGTAATGAAGTAATTAACATAAACACTGTCTTTGAAAATGCTTACTGAAAATTGAAGAACATAGTAATGTAGTATAAAGCATGCAGACTCTCTATTCAGTACATATCAAATGAATGTAGCTCATGTTTATGTTATTCAGTACATATCTATAGCATCTCAATTTCTGTTGTTCTGTGGTTGAGGTTTAACTGAACTACATTCATTTCACAAACTTGAAAGTAAAATCTGGAGAGGTTTTAATAAATGACCTGCATTTTCAAAATAATAACATAACATCAAGTAATTGATTCACTAATGTAGAATTCAATAACATAAACTAATGTAGGTCATTTATTAACATAAACTAATGTAGAATTCAATAACATAAACTAATGTAGAATTCAATAACATACACTACACTGTCAAATTCAATTATGCAGTGCAGTGCAGTGTAGTTTATGTAGCATGATTTCACTATAAAATTCAATTCTACATTAATTTCAAAAACATGAAAGTAACCTATAATGAAATCATGCTCCTGTGTTCTGTAAACAAGTTGAACAAGTCAGTGGCATGCACACTGGAAGGGAAAAATAGAAAAATGCACTGGAAGGGAAAAATAGAAAAATGAAGGGAAAAAAAAAATGTAAGGGCCGGGTGACCAACCGGTTGCCCAATCGGTTGCCCAACCGGTTGTCCCGTGAATCACCTGTTCTGCTTTGATTTGCTTTGATGTTGCCTTGGTGATAATGTGTTGGATCTGCTTTGATGCTGCCTTGGATTCACAGTTGATGATGATGTCTTTGTTCTGATGATGATGCTACCTTGGTGATGATGATGATGTCTTTGATGCTGCTTTGGTGATGATGTCTTTGTTCTGCTTTGATCTACTTTGATGCTGCCTTGGATTCACACTTGAATATGCAGAGTCTTTTGATGCTGCCTTGGTGATGATGTCGATGCACACTTGAAAATGTAGACTCTGTGATTAGAGGTGTTCGGTGAAAACATGTGAACTGTGAATGTGGTGATGCCAATGTTGAGCTGATATAGAGGATGGTAGGTGGTTGAATTGATAGGTGGTTCACATAATGAATGAATGGTAGATGGTTCATATAATAAATGGTAGCTGGTTCCATTGAAACGTATGCCACATGTAGTAATATGTTATCAGGCTAAAGGTATTTTTGTGGCAGAAAAGTAGGTTGAAAGAAAAATGCATCAACATCAATAATTGACTGAATGCCACAAACAATTGATGGCACAAATAATTGATTCACTTTCAAAATATATTAATATTGACATATATATTTTAATACATACTGAAATGCATGCCACAAATAATTGATAGCACAAATTATTGATTGAATTTAAAAACAAATTAATATTTATGTATACATTGAATATACATACTGAAATGCATGCCACAAATAATTGATTGAATTTATTATTAAATTAATATTTACACATACATTGAATATACATACTGAATTGCAGTTCACAAATAATTGATGGCACAAATAATTGATTGAATATAAAAACAAATTAATATTTACACATACATTGAATATACATACTGAAATGCATACAAAAGAAATTATGAATATTAAAGATAAATCCTTACAAAAACAATTATTGGAATGCACAAATAATGGCATGCATGATGAATCCCACGAGCCAGACCCTTCATCAATTGAATGCTTGATTTGAATCAAAAATTGAATGCTCTAATCCTCACTTCTTCAAAATGCCAAACCCGTAATCATGAAATCATTTTACAAATTCCAAACCTATTCCCAAAAGTTTGTTGCAACAAATTTGGTAAAAAGCTTATTTTTGCCTTGAGAAGAATCAAAAAATGTACAAGTTTAATTTAATACAAGTTTGATGTAGATTGGAGGTGATTTTTACCAAATGTGATCTACATGATACGAGATCCACATATAATGCATCTTTTCATGTAAAACATATATGTCATATTCTAAAGGAGAGAAAAGGCATAGGCTTTTCAAAGCAATACCTCCATTCACCCCCTCTTAGTTTGATGATTGTCATGAAATGAACAGAGAACAATTATGAATAATGAAGATTGGATCACCACAATAGCACATCTAATCACATAACTTCTGTGTTACTTGGTTACTATAGCGCATCATAATGAAGATTACAAAAAAGACAACCTTCCATTTCAAAACTATAAACAAAATTACAAAATATATCTGTGGTGAATCTAGTTTTCACCGCGAAGTTGTCACATATGTTCTATTAAATCATTCCGGAGGGCATGATATGCATTTTTATCCCTAATACCTAAATGACGAGACAAAAATGATTCAAAGTCATTGGTAGGAGTAGAGGAAAGTTGCACTGGTGTGTTGGTTGATGCAATTTCATAATCAAAATCAAGGTGCTCCTCCCTCTCATTTTCAACAATCATATTATGTAATATAATGCAAGTCTTCATTATCTTGGCAAGCATTTTCGGATCCCAAAACCGTACAGCACCACCTATAATTGCGAATCGAGATTGAAGGACTCCAAATGCCCGCTCTACATCTTTCCTAACAGACTCTTGCATCATTGCAAAATGTTGTCTCTTTGCTCCTTGGGGAGAGGAAATTGTTTGCACCAGTGTTGCCCATTACGGGTATACACCATCAGCAAGGTAATAACCCATATCGTAACTATGTCCATTAACAGTGTAGTGGACAGGGGGAGCCTTACCTTGGGCAAGATCAGAAAACAAATGTGACCGGTCTAATACATTCAAGTCATTGTGTGGCCTAGGCATTCCAAAAAATGCATGCAAAATCCATAAGTCGTAAGAAACTACTACTTCAAGAATAATGGTTGGCTTTTTTTGATGGCCTACGTATTGACCTTGCCATGCTTTTGGACAATTTTTTCACTCCCAATGCATGCAATCTAAACTTCCCAATATACCCAGAAACCCCCGAACCTCGCCAATAGCAAGTAATCTAGAAATGTCAGTTGGTGTTAGAGATCTCAGATATTCTACTCCAAAGATATCAATCACTGAATTACAAAATTGTTGCAAACTTTGAAATGCAGTGCTTTTCCCAATACGTATGTAATCATCAACTGCATCTGTTGCGACACCGTACGATAATATTCTCCTCGCTGAAATCATTTTTTGTAGAGCAGATAATCCAACTACATGAGCTGTATCTTGTTTTTGAATGAAATATGAATTGTGTGCTTCGATTGCATTTAAAATTCGTAGATACAAAGGACGATGCATTCGAAAACGTCTCCGAAATATTGTAGCTGAATACACTGGATTTATAGCAAAGTAATCTGCAAATAATCTATCATGCCCTTGCTTTCTATCTCTGCGTATATACTTGTGGCATACAACAGAACCCCCTATTTTTTTCGACCTGTCACTTGACTT
The DNA here is from genome assembly GCA_025200525.1 of Camellia lanceoleosa. Classification (NCBI taxonomy): domain Eukaryota; kingdom Viridiplantae; phylum Streptophyta; class Magnoliopsida; order Ericales; family Theaceae; genus Camellia; species Camellia lanceoleosa. The sequence continues at coordinate 103,625,206 of CM045760.1, forward strand.
GAGAATCTGAAGCATAGTACTGGTATTCTGCTCATAAGCTGCTAAAAGTGTGACCATATATTCATCATCAGACTCCTCATCAGAGGAAGAGGAAGAAGAAAAGGATGAAAATGAAGTAAATATCATGGATTTCAAAGTATCCATTATTCTCTGTTTTCTTTAAGATATGATCCTTGTGTTTAAGCTATAGAGTTGTCTGGCATATACATTTTAGAAGAAATTAATTATTACTGGTATTCTGCTCATAAGCTGCTAAAAGTGTGACCATATATTCATCATCAGACTCCTCATCAGAGGAAGAGGAAGAAGAAAAGGATGAAAATGAAGTAAATATCATGGATTTCAAAGTATCCATTATTCTCTGTTTTCTTTAAGATATGATCATTGTGTTTAAGCTATAGAGTTGTCTGGCATATACATTTTAGAAGAAATTAATTATTACGGGTAAACCAAAACCCCATAGCTGTAATGGAGGGAAAAACAAATCGGAAAAGAATTAGGAACATAAATGGAGGGAAAAAATAAAAATAAAAATTTAAGCTCACCGGTCGACCGGCCGGTCAACCAACCGGTTGCCCCCCCTTCCAGTTCACATCGGTCAGTTCAGTGGTTGGTTCAAACAGTTCAGACAGCTCAAAAAAAAAAAAAAAAAAATTCCTCTACCCGGTCGACCATCCGGTTGTCCTGAATGCTATTTGATGAAGGTGAACCGTTGGAGCGGGATGTATCAAATTAAGGAAATCGACAATTTTTTACTCAGATTTGGTGAAATATTAGCTGAACCGTTGGAGATGCTCTAACTCATTCATCAGTTTTTAGCATACCAAAAAAAAAAGGGTAAACTACCAATAGGTCCTACTTTTGAGACTTATTACCCATTAAATCCTATTGATAAATTTATTAAGTGATAAAGATAAATTTATCAGTCTTTTATTTTTATGAATAAATTTATAGTGATAAATTTATCAATCTCTTTATTTTTATGAATAAATTTATAGTGATAAAATTTATCAATCTCTTATTTTTATGGTGTTAAATTTATTAGTTAGGACCTGTAGGTAAATAAATCTAATTAATAGGACTGATTGGTAAGTACCAAAAAAAAAATCAACAAGATTGGAAAAACGTAAAGCAGTTCATGGACTTTCATTTTTCCAATATTAATTAATTAAGTATAGTGTGCATCAAAAGAATTAGATAAATAATATAAATTGTAGGATGGAGTGCTTTCGATCTTTTTGTTTTTACTGTTCCCCTACTCAAAGAATGTGTTACTTTTTTTATTGATTTATGATCATAAGACATCAAAGTTTTTATTTTCATATTTTTGTAGTTGTGTTTAGTTTTCATTACGAATGATAGAAGAAACTGCTAGAGTTACATGAATAATTTGAAAAGAGAAAATTGGAAAAAGCCTAGTCAAACTAATTTCTTGATAATTTAAACTTTTAATTTTTTGATTTATGTAATTCAATTTTTTTAAAAATATTTATTTGAGTAAAGGGTAAATCTCATAAAGTATGCACAAAGATGTACCGTGGTGGGACAAAGAGTTCCATTTAAACAGCTAAAGGCTAAAGTGTTGGGAAAAATGATATTTGGGAATTTTAATTTAATATTAAAATGTGGTGATTTTAATTAAATATTAAAGTGGGTTCTAATAATTTATTGTGTTGGGTCCAAGTGAGCTAAAAAATCATTGGATTTTGAATAAGAAATTGCCAAGAAATTGTTTCATGATGTTAGATTCATGAATAGAATTTTAAAGAGTATTTAAATCTTTTTTTCCTAGCTAAAGGGTGTGAATCCTTTGGGCATCCATACTTTTCATTTTGTGGAAAGGGGCTATGGATGCTTGGTGTTTTAATGACCAGCCTTAAAAGCTGGAGGCTCTTCCTCTCTCCCCTATACATGTATAAATTGAGACTCTCCTGTCAAGTTTCAATATAGAAATTTTTGCTTCCATTTTACAAGTCAGTTTGCCAGATAGTTCCTAGTGTGAGAGAGTGCTGCCATTGTTTTGTTCGCTAAGCTAGACAGATAGTGCTTCACAGAGTGGTTTTGACCGTCGTATCTCGGGAGACAGGCTGAGTTTCCTCAAGCACTTTTCGAGGGTGGCGAAATCTTTTAAGGAAACCGCCTGCAGTGCTTCGGTTTAAATCTCTTTACCCTTTTATTATTTTGTGTATTTCTGTTGAAATTTAATTGTAATTATCAACATATGTTATTGGTATATAATTTGATTTCTTCATAAATCTATTTATTGAATTTCACAATTTGAACAACAAGCTTAAAACAGATTTTATATATATTTTCTATGAAATTGATCGAATAGATTTATATAAACTATTAGGTTAGTTTTGTATAATGTTACTAGGAACTATTGCAGAATTACTCACTATTTCAATGATTGTAAATCATGCAATGTTATTCTCTAATTGCTTAGTTTAATTAGAATGCTGTATTATAATTTGCATACTTAATTGTATTAGTATGATCTTGTTTTATGCATGTGGTTCATCATTTCCCTACCATGTTTTGTATGAATTTTAAGGTTATAAAATATAATTTATGGATGTTGCAATTTTGACATGCTAATTCTATTCTAGGTTTTAATTTGTTACATGCTTATTATTCTCTAGACTAGAGTACATAATTTAATGATTTTAGAATTATTTGCATATGTTAATTGCTAAATGGTTATTGGTTTGTAACTCTTGCCTATTAATTTTAGTTTAATGTATTTGGAGTTATAGAGTTTTTATGAATTGTGTACATTAATGTGAATTATTTAATTAGGTGCATTAATCTAAATTATATAATTGTGTGCATTAATGTGAATTATTTAATTGGGTGCATTAATCTAAATTATCTAATTGTGTGCATTAATATGAATTATTTAATTGGGTGCATTAACTTTGAATTTGACTTATCTATTTGGAGTTATTAGTTTAAATGTTTATTATGAATTAATTTCATTCATAACTCATGCGTATTGAACTTTATTTTAAAGTTTTAATTTAATTGGCATTTTAATTCTTTGGTTAATCTTATAAATAGTTGGCTAGATGGTTTCAATTATTTATTATAATTAAATTTTTAGATCATTTGTTTGTATTTTGTTGTGGTTTGCTACTAACTTTCTTTGTAGGGATACCAATGCGAAAAAAACAAATATAAAACCAAATGAATAGTATTTGGGATGTAAAAACAAAAATGTTTGGACTACTAAGTTTTGTGTTGAATTGGAATACCTAAGCGTGGAAAGGCTTTTGGACTAAATAGAATCCTTATGGATTGGCTATTTTATCAAAATGTTTGAAGCATGTTTGCTTGAGATGTAATTGATTTGTTTACCAATTTTTAGTAGCAAGTTTTATTTGCTTATATTGTTGTAGCAATTGTTTTACATTACTTGTAAAAGTTTTGGACCCTGGTTTGCTTTAACCTAGTTCATCCCTAAGGAAATTTAATTCTTAATTTGTTTATCACGGACTAGGAGTCAACATGCTCTTAAAAGTTTTGTCAAAAGGTTAACTGGGTTTTAAGTGGGATCGATGTGACTCCTCCAGTCTTCTTGGGAACTTTCTTGACCATGTTCGATTCTAGGTTTTGTGGTAAGACTAATTTTTGAATTATTTTTTCTTCTAAGGGATTTTCTAAGGGTTAAGTTTAATTTCTGGAAACACAGAAGTGATATTCTGGTGTAATTTTCAAAAATGAAAACTATCACTGAGGCTGCTACTACTGCTAATGTTGGTGGGGTTTTGAACCCCGGGGCAACTGGATTGCCAACCCCTACTGCTGTGACCTCTGTGGTCAACCCTGGTGTTACTCCGGCTGTTCCGGGAGGACCGCTTAGTCACCATGAGCACCCAGAAAAATTTGCTGGGGAAAACTTTAAGAGATGGCAGCAAAAGATGCTATTTTACTTGACCACGCTAAACCTTGCCAAGGTTCTGAGCGAGAATCCACCAGCTATGGCAGAAAATAAGCCTGGCAGGCAGAGACAGACTATCTTTGCCGGAACTATGTGTTCAACAGCTTGGCAAACTCACTCTATAGTGTGTTTTGTTCCAAGAGCTCAGCAAAAGAATTATGGGAATCTCTGGACAAAAAGTACAGGACTGAGGATGTCGGGACAAAGAAATTTGTGGTTGGCTGGTTCATTGATTTTAAAATGGTAGATTCTAAAACTGTGACAAGCCAAGTCCAGGAGTTCCAAGTGATCTTGCATGATATTCATGCCGAGGGGATGCCTTTGAATGAGTCATTCCAAGTTGCTGTGATCATTGAGAAACTTCCCAATGGTTGGAAGAATTTCAAGAATTACTTGAAGCACAAGCGCAAGGAAATGTCTGTTGAAGAGCTGGTTGTCCGACTTCGGATTGAAGATGATAATAGAAAGAAATGAGGGAGTACCTCCTCAGTAAAGGCCAATGTCGTTGAGCATGGCAAATCTTCTGGGACAAGGAAGAAGGCCCCTGTGAACAAGAGCTCTAAGCTGGGGCCAAGGGGTGTTGTTGCAAAGAAGTCGGCTTACAAGCCGCAGGAACCTGGTTATCGGTTCTTTGGGAAGTGTTATAACTGTGGTAACGAGGGGCATCGGGCTAGTGACTGCCGCAAGCAGAAGAAGCCATACAAGACCAAACCTCGTGCTCATATAGCATACTTACAAGAGCACTCTCCATGAGGAGGATGATATGCACTTGTCTGTCGTTGTCTCTAAAGTGAATCTGGTAGGTTCAAACCCAAGAGAATGGTGGATTGATACTGGGGCTACACGCCACATCTGCTCCGAGCAGAAACTGTTTACAACTTTTGAACCTGTTACAAACAGTGAGAAGTTGTTTATGGGAAGCTCTGCTACCTCGATTGTTGAGGGGAAAGGAAAGGTGGTCCTGAAGTTGACGTCAGGAAAGGAGCTGACCTTGAACGAAGTTCTGTATGTTCCGGACATTCGTAAAAATCTTGTCTCAGGGTCTCTTCTTAGTAAACATGGTTTTCGCATGGTTTTTGAGTCCGACAAGGTCATTCTTACCAAAAGCGGAATGTATGTGGGTAAGAGTTATATGTTGGGGGGTATGTTTAAACTCAATGTTATGACTGTTATCCCAAAAATGAATAAAGGTGCATCTTCTTCTGTTTACATGCTTGAGTCTTCCAATTTGTGGCATGGTAGACTAGGACATGTGAACTTTGAATCTTTACGTAGATTAATCAAGTTAGATCACATACCATCTTTTAAGATTAATCCGAAACACAAGTGTGAAAATTGTGTTGAAGTGAAGTTAACAAGATCTTCGTTTCATTCTATTAAAAGGAGTTCAGAACCGTTGGATTTAGTGCATAGTGATGTGTGTGACTTAAAATTTATACAATCACGTGGTAGCAATAAGTACTTCATCACTTTTGTTGATGATTGCACTAAGTATTGTTATGTCTATTTGCTTAAAAGCAAAGATGAGGCGATTGACAAGTTTGTTCTTTATAAGAATGAAGTTGAGAATCAAGCAGGCCGCAAGATTAAGGCTCTAAGAAGTGATCGTGGTGGTGAGTATGAATCTCCGTTTATTGAGACTTGTGCTCAATCTGGGATTATCCACTAAACCACGGCGTCTTATTCTCCTTAGTCTAATGGGATTGCTGAGCAGAAGAATAGGACGCTAAAGGAAATGATGAATGCAATGTTGATAAGTTCTGGATTGCCACAGAACTTGTGGGGGGAAGCAATTCTCTCTGCAAATTACATTCTGAATAAAGTACCCCGGAAAAAGGTGGACAAGACACCGTATGAGTTATGGAAATGCATTAAGCCTTCTTATAAATTCTTACAAATGTGAGGGTGTCTTGCAATTGTGGAGATTCCTACACCCTAACGGGTTAGGATAGGCCCGAAATTTGTGAATTGTATATTCATTGGTTATGCACATAATAGTAGTGCATATCGGTTTCTTGTTCATAAGTCTGAAATTCCAGACATACACAGGAATACCATCATGGAGTCAAGGAATGCATGTTTCTTTGAAGACATTTTTCCTTGCCGAACCCATGCAGGGGTTCCAAGGTCTTTGGAACAATTTGATGAGCTTGCTAGTGAGGATGATCATGTTGATGATCCAGGTGATGATCAAATTGAGATTTTTGATGAGCCCAGAAGGAGTAAAAGGGCTAGGACATCCAAATCTTTTGGTCCAGACTTCTTGACTTATATGGTTGAGAACGAACCTCAAACTTTCCACGAAGTTGTGACTTCTCTTGAGAGTCCTTTATGGAAAGAAGCGATCAAAAGTGAGATTGACTCCATCTTACAGAACCACACCTGGGAGTTGGTAGATTTACCTCAAGGTTGTAAGCCTTTAGGCTGCAAATGGATTTTTAACGAAAGATGAAGGCCGATGGGTCAATTGACAAGTATAAGGCGAGGCTCGTTATCAAAGGGTACAGGCAACGAGAAGGTTTGGATTACTTTGATACGTACTCACCTGTAACTAGGATAACATCCATTCGTATAGTGATTGCGATAGCAGCTTTGCGCAATCTTGAGATACATCAGATGGATGTAAAGACAGCTTTCTTAAATGGGGATTTGAATGAAGAAATCTACATGGAGCAACCTGAAGGGTTTTCAGCTCCAGGACAAAGCAAGAAAGTCTGTAAACTTGTCAAATCTTTGTATGGTTTGAAGCAAGCGCCTAAACAATGGCATGAGAAGTTTGACAATGTAATGTTGTCAAATGGGTTTCGAATCAACGAATGTGACAAGTGTATTTATGTCAAAGACACTGACAGAGGTTATGTCATTTTGTGTCTATATGTTGATGATATGCTCATTATAGGTAGTAACGATGAAATGATCAAAACTACCAAGAAGTTGTTAAACTCTAAATTTGACATGAAGGATATGGGCATTGCAGATGTTATTTTGGGAATTAAGATTACCAGAATCTCTGGCGGAATTGTACTATCTCAGTCTCATTATGTTGATAAGATATTTGAGAAGTTTAGTGGATCAGATACGAGTGTGTCATCGACACCTGTAGACTTAAGTCTACACTTTACCAAGAATAATAAAAAGAGTGTCTTTCAGTTAGAATATTCTCGGGTAATTGGAAGTTTAATGTATCTAATGAGTTGTACTAGGCCAGATATAGCTTACTCGGTTAGCAGGCTTAGTAGATACACAAGTAATCCTGATGCTTCTCATTGGAAGGGCATTGTGCCGGTGTTAAGGTATTTACGCTACACTCGGGATTATGGGCTGCATTATACTCGATATCCAGCAGTGCTTGAAGGATATAGTGACGTGAATTGGATATCAGATATAAAGGACTCAAAGTCCACTAGTGGATATGTATTCACTCTTGGTGAGGCAGCCGTGTCTTGAAAATCTTCCAAGCAAACGTGTATATCTAGATCAACGATGGAATCAGAGTTTATTACTTTGGATAAAGCAACGGAAGAAGCAGAATGGTTTCGCCATTTCATTGAAGATATTCCACGTTGGTCTAAACCTGTGCCAGCTATTTGTATTCATTGTGATTGTCAATCTGCAATTGGTAGGGCACAGAGTAATATGTATAATGGAAAGTCTAGACATATCCGTCGTAGACATAATTCCATATGACAACTACTCTCGAATGGAGTTGTCTCTTTAGACTATGTAAAGTCTAAGGACAACATTGCGGATCCGCTAACCAAAGGGTTAAGTCGAGTGTTAGTCGAAACGTCGTCAAAAGGAATGAGGTTAAGGCCTTTGGAAGTTACCGGAATGGAAACCCAACCTAGTTGACTGGAGATTCCAAGATCTAGGTTCAATGGGACAACCTAATTGCGTGTAACGATGGTATGTCACTGAGGAGGTTAAACCTCCAGCCATTCCTTCTATCAGTGATACCTGCAAGTGTAGAAGATAAGCTGAGCTTTTAATGACTCTTATGTGTTAAGCTATTGAGCTAAGTATTGCAGGATACTTTAGTAGAGTCACCTATGTGAGTTTGAAGTGGGGCCGCTTCTAGAAGAATTGGGCAGGCCAAGATTCTTTGAAACCACTCGCTGAACCAGGCTAGTGTCTAGGGCCACACAAGGCACACCAGTGAGAACATAATGGTGGTAGGAGTAATTCCCGTGTGAGATCTATTGTCTCAATTTACATAAACGGCAGAGCAGTTCAAGATGTCTTATTCACTGATCAGCCAGTAAACTCGATAGGTTTTCACTGGGAGAGGTTCAAAGCCAAAAGCTACCTTCTCTGATGTCGGGGTTAGTCCATTGTACTCTCTCTCAGAGTCTTTATTGTTGAACGATGTCCGTTTGTTGAGTCATTCGGTCAATTTTTATTCATGTGGGAGATTGTTGAAAAAAATGATTTTTGGGGACTTTAATTTAATATTAAAGTGTGGTGACTTTAATTAAATATTAAAGTGGGTCCTAACCATTTATTGTGTTGGGTCCAAGTGAGCCAAAAAATCATTGGGTTTTGAATAAGAAATTGCCAAGAAATTGCTTCATGATGTTAGATTCATGAATAGGATTTTAAAGAGTATTTAAATCTCTTTTCTTGGCTAAAGGGTGTAAATCCTTTGGGCATCCATACTTTTCATTTTGTGGAAAGGGGCTATGGATGCTTGGTGTTTTAATGACCAGCCTTAAAGGCTGGAGGCTCTTCCTCTCTCCCCTATACATGTATAAATTGAGACCCTCCTATCAAGTTTCAATATAGAAATTTTTGCTTCCATTTTACAAGTCACTTTGCCAGATAGTTCCTATTGTGAGAGAGTGCTGCCATTGTTTTGTTCGTTAAGCTAGACAGATAGTGCTTCTGCCGTAGCTGGTTTTGACCGTCGTATCTTGGGAGACAGACGCCGGGTTTCCTTAAGAACTCGACTCGTGAGGCGGCGAAATCTGTTTTAAGGAAACTGCTTCCGTGCAGGCTTCAGTTTCGTCTCTTTACCCTTTTATTGTTTTGTGTATTTCTGTTGAAATTTAATTGTAATTATCAACATATATTCTTGGTATATAATTTGATTTCTTCATAAATCTATTTATTTAATTTTACAATTTGAACAACATAAAGCAAATCACACAAATTTTCTTTCAAAAACTAAAGGGTAATCCCATCTTTTTTTTCTAACTTTTGACCATTAAAATGAATTTAAAATTTTATGAAAAGAAGTTCTTAGACCTCGTTTGGGAACAAGCTAATTTAATAATTTTTTAGTTATTTGGTTAAAATATGAGTTAAAAAAAACTTATATATTTGGGATGACTTTTTGATTTTTTACGGAAATATGTGCAAAAAGTAGAGAGAAAAGAAATTTTTTGATTTTTTAGTATGAGTTGTTAGTTTTTTGACTTTTTAATAATTTTTTGACTTTTTGACTAAACCGATCACTTTCTAAACGAAAGTTAAGTAAGGGCCATTTTGGGCGTTTTTATCTAAAAATCTATTTTTACCAACTTGTTCATTTGGCAAGAGCCAAAAAGTTGGTGGCAAAATTACATAATTACCCTTAGTGTTTATATTTTGTGAGTTTGGGTGAAAAGTAATTTTTTAAGTTAGGTGAGGCTATTTTAGTCATTTTAGTATAGTAAAAAGTAACTTTTTACCAACTTCCCAAATCACTCTAAAAAATCTTAATTAAAAACAAAAAAGTCAACTTCCCAAAATAAGCCTAAGTGTTATCTAACCAACTCGCCTAGTTTTTTTAAGATGAAAACCAACTGGGCTAGTTTAATTGTTCATTGTCATAATTTTTGTCCCTGAAAAAAGTAAAAAAAATATTTCTTCTTATGAGTTCCTGTTACTGTTAGTATGAGTTCTTTTCCGTATTAGTTGTTGGTATTGATCGTTGGACTTACAAAAATAAAAAAATAATCTCTGGCCAATTAATTAAAAAAAAAAATTTGCTATCTTGTCCTTCTGTTACCAAATATTTGTATTTATTTATTTATTTTTGATTTCATTCTTTTTTTTCATTTGGAAAAACACAAGAAACTCGTGTTGCCAAATCATTTTAATTAAAAGAAATTATATGAAAGCCATCAGTGCTTTTTTAATGGGCAAATTATATAAATAGTCCCTATAGTTTGGGGCTTGTGTCACTTTGATCCCTGACTTTTCAATTGTGACACATTTGACACGGAATTTGAATCTTATTTCAAATAAGGACAATTGAATATATAATTAGATTTTTCAAGGGTAAAATTGTCAATTTGATAAAATATAAACTAATTTGACAAAAATAAATGTCAAGCAAATATTTTTGAATTTTTAAAAATTATTTCTACCTACTACAAAAAAAATTATGTAAAATTGATAAATCTTTTGAACAGTTATTTTTTTTACTAAATTAATTTTTATTATGTGTTTGGATGATGATCATGTAAAATTAATTTTAAAAAATTAATCAAGTAATTTTTATTAATTTTAAATAATTTTATCATTGGTGGATAAAAATAATTTAAAAAAATTAAAAATATTGTTTTGACATTTATTTTTGTCAAATTAGTTTATATTTTATCAAATTGACGATTTTACCCTTGAAAAATCTAATAATATTTTTAATTGTCCTTATTTGGAACAAGATTCAAACTTCAGGGCTAAATGTGTCACAATTGAAAAGTCAGGGATCAAAGTGACACAAGTCCCAAACTATAGGGACTATTAGTGTAATTAATCCTTTTTTAATTATTATTGTTTTTTAAATGAGAAAAATAAAAACACAACTCAAATTCAGAGTCTATGAGAGCAATAATATTAGAAATACAAAATGGAACACAATTCTCTCAAAGGAGTTGGTTCAAAATGTGGATTCCACACATATTCGTCTCATCCTTTATAAGAGGATTGTGTCTCATTTTGTATTTGATTTCTACACACATAGACTTACTCCGAAATTGGGGATGCTATTGTGAGCAACTCATAGCAGCTTCCTGTGGTATTTCGGTGGAGATCTTTTCCGAGTCTTTTTTTTATAAAATGAACAGTTCATATTATAGGATTCGTTGATTAGATTATCTATATAAAAAAATCAAACTGATTGGACATCTATAACTCTATAACAAGAGCATATTTATTTTAAAAAAAATAAACAATTAACTTCATCTTTATAATTTTTTAAAAATAATTAGCATGAAATTATAAAATTTTAATTAATTTAATTTTTTTATATAAATAATTTATTTAATAAATTTTATAATATAAATAATTTAAATTATCAAAATATACTTGAAAGCCTCCACGAAATCCCCCCAGAAGGCTGCTGTGGTTTGCTCAGCATCCACAAATCCGACAACTTTAATGTCTTAAAAAAGGCGAGCAAATCCCAGACCTCGAAGATGGAAGATGACCTACCCATTTTCTCCTTTATTGAAGAAATTATGGTTGCTTTATAGCCGTTCGATGTGAGGCGAAAGGACTAGATGGCACCACGTGGAAATTGAAAAAGTGAGATGAAGATTTGGGTGCTGGAGTCCAACAGAGAAAAAGAATCTTTGCAAATGTGTCCAAATAGATGGAGAGAAAATTTATTAGGTGATTGGTACACACCAATTTAAAATTCAAACCTTTTTTTTTTTTTTTTTTTTATCTCCTCTTTTTATGTTGGGTAAAAATTAAAAAAAGGAAAATTTTATTCAATAATGTTTGAAATCATTAATTAGTGCTACCACTAATGATGCGATATTTACTGTCACAGTGTGTGCTGTGCGAGTTTTATTTCAATGATAATTTTAAAAAATAATTATAAATAAATGATAAATTATCACCGATTCATAATTTTTTCTTAAATTTTTTTTAAAAAATTTGTGTCTAAAATTTTTGCTTTTATTATTTTATTTTTTGTCATTAAATTTTTTTCCAGGTCCATCTTATATATAAGACCTTAAAGTAAAGTTTTTTTAACTATTTTTTTTTTTTAAAAAACTGTTAAAATTCAATTACTAAACCAAACTATAAAAATAATGAACTCTATTATCTAAAGAATAATACTATATGCACTAATTGATATACTAACTAGTGTACTAATTGATAATGTGACATAATTTACAAAAAAAGTAATATTTGTAATGTTATTAATGAGTGGGGTTAATAATAAAGTCATAACTAGTATTGATACACTAATTAATACACTAATACATGTAACACCACCGTTATCTAAACTATAACTATTAAATTGAAGTACCACATAGACTAGTTTTTTAGAGCAATGAATGATTTTCCCAATGAATGACTTATCAGAGGTAAAAGGGCATAGTTTTCCCAGAGTTCTCAAATAGTAGTGTTATATTATGTTTAGATCATAAATGTTAATAAAAATTAAAAAATGAAAAGTAAAAATGTGAGATAAATGCGAATGAAATATAAGTTTGTTTATTTATTTTTTTCATTTTCTTTTCAAATCTCTAATAGCATTAAGGGTTTGACGCTACGTCATCAGTTCGAATCTCTGATATTTCACTCACCATACTTAAAGATGTGGCTATCAGACCATTGAGTCACACCCTAATGTTTTTCCAAATATTTATTAGTATAATTTCTTCCCAATTTTTTGCTTAGATACTTCAGAATTTCCTTTTAAGTATCATTTCCAAAAGTATTTGAAATGTATCCCATAATTTTTAAAATAATATCATACCAAATCAAACACATTTTTGTTCTGCATATTCTTGTTAAAACTACTGTTTAGAATCATCAAAGAGAAAAGGAAAATATGAGATCTCCGGGATGGAAGATGGATGGAAGGTGACCTAACCTTCCCAATTTTTCTTCATTATTTGAAGAAATTATGGTTGCTTTATAGCCGTCCAATTTGAGATGGGCACCGTCTGGAAAATTGAAAGTTGAAGATTTGGGTACTAGAGTCCAAGAGACTAATTGAGCACATAAGGCCCCGTTTGGGACTTATCTTTTTAGTTAATTAGTCAAAAAATTATTAAATTTGTAAAAAAATTAACAATTCATACCAAAAAGTCAAATATTATCTTTTCTCTCTACTTTTGCACATCTTTTCGTAATTAGCCAAAAAATCATTTCAAACATACAAATTTTTTTACCTACATTTTTAATCAAATAGTCAAAAAATTATTAAATTAGTCTGTTCCCAAACAAAACCTAGAAATGTATGCCAAAAAATATGGGAGTGAAGGCCATAGGAAATTCCCCAGGTTTGACTTATCCCACATATAAGTTTTTTTTCCATTTTTTTATTTTAAAAACTAAATGTCTGGACTAATTTGCATGTGCTTTTGACTAATTTTGCGAACTTATTTTTTTAGCTAAAAAGTTAAAAAGTTATTAAATTAGTCAAAAAGTCAACAACTCATACCAAAAAGTCAAAGGGTATGTTTGGTTTGAGTTTGCGAGATGAGTTTGGGAGATAAAAAGTACGAAAAGTTGTTTGGTTTGGGTTTTTTTGGAAAGATGTTTTGGAAAATTATTTTGAGAGAGAGTTTTGGAAAAAGTGATTGATTTGATGTGTATGAGAGAGTGATTTGTTTGGAAAACTTGTTTGGTTTACAAGTTTTGAAAAAAAATTTTGAAAAAATTTGTTTGGTTTGAGTTTTTCTGAAAACTCATTTGCAGAGAAATTTTCCCAAAAATTTTTGGGAAATTCAAACCAAACGAACCCAAAGATTCTCTTTTCTCTCTACTTTTTGCACATCTTTTCGTAATTAGTCAAAAAATCATCCCAAACATACAAATTCTTTTTACCTACTTTTTTAACCAAATAGCTAAAAAGTTACTAAATTAGCCTGTTCCCAAACGAGGCCTCTAAAATTAACGATCAAACAAATTTCTAATAATTTTTTAGAATAATTCAAATTTGTGTCATATATATTATAAGTTACAATCCATCAAAAAAAACCAATAACAAAATCAATCACCTAAAATAATCTTAATCATACATATCAAATGGTACCGTCTATCATAAAAAGTTACAATTTCATTAGATTATTCTACTAATATTTTTTGTGGTTGATTTTTATAGTTTTAGTTGTGTGTCTATCCAGTTGCTGTATAAGATGCGCACTTTTTCTAACTTTTCAAAACCTTCAGCAATATTTACCTTTCTTTACTGGATTTTTGTACTTAGTGGGTGTTTGGAAAGTTATTATTTTAATAAGTTATTTTAATTTTTAATTATTTTAAGGCGTTAAAATTTTTATATTTAAAAGGATAATTAGATATTTTTTATAGTTAGATGTGATGTTTGTGAGATAAAAAGTGAAATGATTATGTGTTTGATGTGATATTTTGTTTTATTTTTATTTTAATCTATTTTATTTTTTAGTGCTATTTTAACTATAAAAAAAAAAAAAACCAAAAAAGTTGCTTCCTAAACACCCCTATTTGTTAAAGTGGTATTTTTTTATATTTTTTTTTGATGGGATGTTAAAGTTGTAATTTGTCCATAAAATTAAAAGGGCTACTACTTTGTAATAATTTTATAAAAATTATATTTGAAAAATTATAGTTTGTGTTTTTATTTTTAAAAATTATTGAGGAATACAGTTAAAAAAAAAAAAAAAAAAAAGTGTAAAGTGCAAATTGAAACTTTTAGATAGCGTTTGGTAGCGTTTTCTAAATATGATTTGAGAATAAAGTTGTATTTTATGTTTGTGAGTTTTAGAATTATGATTTGAATGTGAAAAATTTATTTGGTTATAAGTTTTGAGTTTTTGAAATTAAAAAAGTTATTTGATTCAAAAACTTACAATTCATAACCAAACACACAATCCAAAATTCTATTTAAAATTCATATAAAAATTTAAAAAAATTCAAAAATATTTTTTATTTACAATATAAAAATAACAAGTGCCAAAAAAAAAAAATTGAACACTGTTCTAGCCAACCAGGCGGACGTCCGGGGGATGTTCGGGAGGATGACCGGATTAGCCAAATTTTTTCACCTGGAAAGGAGTTTTCAAAAGTGGGTGTAGAATTAACCCAGGGGGTGTGGTGGAGTGGTAAGGACTCCTCCTCCCTTAACCAAGTGTCGGGGTTCGATTCCTGCCTTGGGTATGGAGCAGCCTTAAATCTCTGGGCTAGCTGTTCCACCCTTCGAGGTGCCTACAATCAGCGAAGGGATTAGTCTCCGCGGTCGGCGAAGGATACCTTGGGAGACCAAAAAAAAAAAAAAGTGGGTGTAGAATTATAATTTGAAAGTTCAAAATAAACACCACACTCAAATTAATGGGTGGAAATGTGTTTGACATAAATAACCAAACACAACAATTTTACAAGGGCAAAGTTCAACTTATGTAAAAAGAATAATGTTATATGCACAAATTAGTGTACTAACTAGTATACCAATTGATGATGTGGCATAATTTAAGATGTTTTTAGTATTTGTAATTTGTATAATAAATAAAGTCAATGATAATATCATAACTAATATTAGTACGCTAGTTAATATATTAATTGGTGTATATAGTACTATCGATGCTAAAATTATAAGGGCCGAAGCGCTATTATTCTTTATTAATCTTCAACAAGGTTTGGGCTAAGTTTGACTTCATGAGGCCCAATCAATGCTGACAAGGTCTACAACTCATGCCCAACCAAACCAATGGACACCATGGGTGTCAAATAGAGGCCGGTGGCACCTTTGGTCATTTGGGCTTAGATTCAAAAAGTCCAATCATGAATATTTGAGACCCTTTTTTGGGGTTTCATGACTCCCAATTTAATCTTGATCCTTGATATGTGTGTGGGGGATCCACTCATATATGTGTAGACCCCACATTATGAGTGATTGAGATGAGAGTGAAAATTGTAAGGGTCATATATGTGTGGGGATCTCTATCATAATTGAAAGTCCAATTATGGGATAAACAATGAAATCCATTTACAAACAAAGGATTTTGATCAACGTATTATGTATTCTTCTCTCTACTCTCTCTACAAACTACAAGTGGTGTTTTAAGAGGATTTTGGGTTGTGCAACCAAAAACACTTTATAAAAATACACTAATTATACGATTTGCTCGCTTTCTGCATGTTAAGCAACAATTATAAACACATAAATGTTCTATGAAAAAAGGGTACATAATTGTTGCAGTAAGGTCCACACTCCACTCCATTAGGATGAATGTATTGTTGTACTTTTTTTCTTTTCTTTTTCCTTTTTATTTATAAAAAAGATAGTAACACATACACATAAACACATACTAACAGGAGAGTGGGTGCATGGACCCTACACAGTCACTGCACCGAAACATACCTAGAAAAATAATGTGTGATTCAGATTAAATTCTTATATGAGGGAACATACATCTTTAATGAATATAAATCATCATACATTAAATGTTTAATGTATTTTTTTTTTGTACAAATTTTGTTTACGTAGTAGCATTGCTCTTATAAAAATTGCAGCATGCCTTCCAAGTTCCAACCATAAAAATCACAATACATAGGATTAATGAAAATTACAATTTTGAAGGCGGCATTAAGGTGGAGTAGGTTGAAAGAAACGAATATATGCTGAAACAATAAAGAGACTTGTTTACTTTTCTTATTCAAAAGAACTTTAATCCTCTTTTTGCTTATATTTTAATTTATTTTTAACAAAGTATTTCTTTATTTACACTGGAATGGTTAAACCATATGAATATATGAGGATCATAATTTCATTAATTTTACAATCATAGTATATAATTCTTTTAATATTTTTATATTTATCTTCCTTTAAGAATCTCTACTACTTGTGCATATATTGAAGGACTTCAAGTTTGGAACACAAAATTGGAGTTGACAGATGAAGATATTCTATACATTCCTCATCCTCTTCTTATTGCTTATTTCCTCAGGTTCTCTCACAACCTCTTAGCAATGGATTTGTTTGTCCTTTTAATTTTTCAACTTTTATGATAAACCATTGTTTGATTTGAAGAGTACCTCTCTTTCTCTCTCTATACATAAAATCTTGTTCATTCATGTATCTTTTCTGTATGATTCTCTGTTCTTAAAATTATTATTTTACGTATAATACGTAATACTTTTCATTTTTATTTTGGAAAGAAACCCAAACAAATGGGAAGGAGAAAAAACATTCCACATAGTTAGAACATGTGATCTTTGTAATCATTAGTTGTATATATCCTTTGATAGCTAACTCTTGTACAGCCATTGCAGTTCATGATGCTCATGCCATTAGACTTCCAGAGGACACATGTCATAAGCTGATTGACTCAAGCAAATGTGAGTTGCAGAAGTGCTCTCAGGATTGTTCTAAGGAACCATATGGCTTGGGAAAATGTAAAGGCACCACTTGTATTTGCACTTATTATTGTAAGCAACCTCCACAATGATACACATTTCTTTTTTTTTTTTTCTCTTTTTTTCCATGGGATAATTAATTGACCATTCAATGGTCTTTGTACAATGATAATTTTAAATAATTTCCTTATGAAGCACAAATATTTCAAAAAAAGAGACGTATCCTTATCAGATACATATTGGATACTAATACTTCTCGGATACTCACGAATACCTATCGGATATTTCTTAAAAGTTTCGAATGTTTCTGAATTAATTTTTTATTAATTTTGGAGTATCAAATACTCGAAATGACATATAGTTAGTAAAGTGGCAATGGAAAAATTGGCGTTATTCTAATAGGAGTGCATGTACCAAAGAATTTTTTTATTTTTATTTTTTGTTGGTTAGGTTACTAATGAGGTGATCCCACTTTAAAAAAATTAAAAATAAAAATTAACATCAAGTGTAATATATATATTGCTTTAAATTTTATTTTCATGCATATCACATTGTTAAAATTATAAAAGTAAATTTTTGTACAAACATATCTTTGTCGTATCCTATTTTTTCAGATTTTGACGTATCGTCATATCCGTATTGTTGTATCCCTTATCAATATCCGTATCCCCGTATCCATATCTGTACTTCATAGTAATTTCCCATCATTTTCATGATAATTTCTTATAGAATTTATTATATTGAATTCTCAATTAAAATGATGTTGTAGTAATAATTTTTTAAAATAAATTTTATTTTAGTAGACATTTTATTTTACATTTAAAGTGTGGAAAGAAAATTTTAAAGTGTAAAGCACTGCGTGATGGGTCATGAGAGTCTCCCCAAGACACTAGCCTAATTTTGTTCTTTTTATTCGATTGTACAAAAATAATAAAACAACAAACAATTAAAATATATATTAGGGATACAAACTCTTTATTATCAATGTATTTAGCCTCTCGGCATGGGATTATACACGATACATTTTCTCTTGAAAATATGACATTTTGAGAAAGACAGAGTTTAATTAACCGCATTTGTAAGAACAAATACAAGAAGCACCACCACCAGTAGGATTGGGAGAGCAAAAACCTTTACCCGTAGGGTGCGATTTGGTGCACTGTTGACTACAAGTTTGTTTAATGCATACATGAAGGCTTAACACTTCATTGCAGGTCTTACCACCTGTTTGAGCCATTGTCCATCCAACTGCAAAAGATAGAAAGATAAACAATTTACAAAAGTCAAAAAAATATACATAATTTGTATGTAGAATGAGGTGGATGCAATGAGAATTGTTATTTTAAAACAACGTGTCAATTAAAATTACAAAAAGGTAATTATCACATCTTTTGGTATATAATTCTGTAAGGAGATAATATTTTCCTTAAGAAAAGAAAAACCCCAAAAATATAAACATTTATATACAAAATTGCAACGGGACTTGACATTTTGAAATCAACTACTAATTATAATGACACGTCTATGTCATTCTAATCGAGAAATTTGGAGGGACAAAAAAAAATAGACTCAGGTGTGCTCGTGTTTTATATTATTACATGAAATATGATAAATAATTAATTTGCACACCTCTTGTAAATTCATTGCCGGTTCGTATATTTTTTTTTCTACCTTTAAATTTTGTTGCTTGCTTTTGGTTTGTAACATTAATCTAATTTGATTTTTTTTTTCTTTCTCATAACTAGTTGGAGTCATCCCAATATGTCTCTCCACAAAAAGTAGAAGAGATTACATACTTACTACTTCTCTCAAACCATATTGGAAGCAGTAGTATGGTTTGAGAGAAGTAGTAGGTATGTAATCTCTTCTACTTTATGAACACCAAATCTTATTTGAAATTTCTCCTTCCAATATTGAACTCCCTCTCTATACACGATGCAATGCAATGACTCTCATCTCATCGTGTAGTATAGAGGGGATAAGGAGAATTTATTTTGATGTTCTTATTTTATGTATTTGATATGTCTAAAAAAATCTCATATATTGTGGTCTAGCTAGCTTGAAATTTTGAAAAACTAACACACTATCAAAGAACAAAAATTGCATAAAAGTTTGTTAAGACTAATGCACAAACCTGATAAAATAAGAACAAAGAACAAGAAATAGCCACAGGACAACTTCGCCATCTCCTGATTAAGAAAAGAAATTACTAAAAATGTTTGTTCGTTTGGAAATTGGAATACTTCAATTCTAGTTGGGATACTATTTATAGAGTGGATATACAATAATTGTAATTGCACAGAAGCTAAACAAAAAAATGAGATACATATGTCTCATACAAGATGGACCCCATATAATGTGGAATCCACATGTAGGACCCAGTCTTTGTGAGACATTTGTATCTTATTTTATGTTTGATCTTTTATTCTTAACATTGCTAGTAGATATTGTTAGATAATGTCTCAATGGGACTACATAATTAAATGTGGTATTATCATTTATAAGAAGCCTACAATTTAAGTGATTCAATTTAGTTAATAGGCTTAAGGGTATATGTGTTATGGACCTAATGTGTAGATACTAGTTGTTTAATTCCTATTTCTATGAGGGGCAGAAATAGAATTAAAACCAATAATGGTTAAAGTTGGTTTTCAGTTTTGAAACAATAAATAGACATTTATTGTTTCCTTTTGAACTTCCATAACGTTTCAGTTGAAAACCAATAAATAGAAATTAATACATATTGGTAACGTTTCAGTTTTGAAAACCAATTACAACCTTTAAAAGGTTATGGTCCCTATTCCTTCCTAGGTGGTAAAAAACACTGCCATGTTTTCTAAATCCTCTCAAGGAGAAACATAAGGCACCAAAGGGGAAATGATTAGAAGGCAATAACATAATCAATAACAAAGAGCTTATTGATAATCACGCTTCCGTTTAACCGTTCGTCAATGGATTCAGGTATGTCATATTAGCTTGATTTCTTGATAATACACATGGTAAATGATCCGAAGTGTAAGGTTTATGTTCTGAAATTTATGTTTACAGATATAATATGAAAAATGTTTGGGAGCTCTGATTAAACACCTACAATCTACTCATAATGGTATGGAATGAACCATGTGAAGGAAGGACTCATACTCCTCCCTCTATCTCTCTCTTTCGCCTCATTAAATATCAAAATAAAAGTAATATATTAAGTAGATGTATCACTATTTATATGATATAGACATCGATATACGAAAGACCCCTTCCTCTAGGTTGCTAGGAGTCATAAAAAAAACTCTCATGCATTTGCTATTGAAATCATCCTTACTAAATATTTCTCTCCCAAATTTATATTAACTTTTTATGAAAAGATGTGAAAAAAATAAAGAAATAATATAATCTAAAAAAGATCAAAAAAAAAAAAAAAAAAAACAAAAAGAGTACACTTTTGTAAAAGATGTCAAATAGTACCTAAACATCATTTATTGTCATTTATTGTTAAAAAAAATTATCAATGCAAAAATGCTAGAGGCCCCAAAAATTCTACCAAAAGTTTTAGCAAATGTCTTATATGGATGTGGATCCACATAAGACCCACATTGTATAGGTCCCACACCTATGTGAGACATTTGGTAAAATTTTTGATAGAATATTTTGAATCTCTAGCATTACTCTTATCAATAAGTCCTATTTTTTTACTTTTCTATTTTTCTTATTTGCCATATAATTATTTCTCCTCTTCCACGATGTTCATTTCATATTAATTTCTCTCTCTTTCTACGATGTTAAATAGCATTATCTCTCTATCTTTTTATCTATGGCCTCGTTTGAGAAGTTGATTATTTTATAAGGTTATTTTTATTTTTGGCTATTCTAGTAGGTTAAATTTTTTGTATTTGGAAATATGGTTAATTTTTTTTTTTTTTGTAATTGGATGTGATATTTGTGAGAGAAAAAGTGAAATGATTATGGATTTAATGTGACATTTTGTCTTATTAACTACTAGCCTATCACCCGCGCTATGCACGGGATAATTATAAATATTTATATTTGTTTTAGATTTTTTTTTAATATATAAATTATGTTTTTTAAGATTTTTATAAAAATAATTTAACAATCTTATCACTAATCATAGTGTATAAGAGAAGTTGAAAATGGTACTACAGTAACTATACACGGATTGTATCTATAATTATTTCTATGATGGAATTTTAAATGCTGATTAGGGAATTGTATCAATAAATGCAGGCATGTGAAAAGACACGTGGATTGAAAAAAGTTAATAAATGTTGATCAGGAGATTTTGACCAAATCAATAAATGTTGAGTTTTTTTTTTTTTTTTTTTTAAGTAAAAAATTTAGAAAATTCAGATTGAGATATTAAAACTCTCATAGGCCTTGGGGGTTAAAAACCCCATTTTGCTTAATATATAGTATAGATTTTAGCCTATTTTGTCTTTTTTGTAAATTTTAGCTCCAAAAAAAGCCAAAAAGCCAAGCATTCCATTAAATATGTACTAGCCTATCACCCGTGCTATGCACGGGATAATTATAGATATTTATATTTGTTTTCATTTTTTTTAATATATAAATTAAATCTATATATTAAATACATGGGGTTTGACCGAGGAGTTTGAAAGAATTTAATAAGTGTTTATTTATTTATTTAAGAGGCATTTACACAATAATTACATAATATATAAATTAAATACATAGAGTTTGACCGAGGAGTTTGAAAGAATTTAATAAGTATTTATTTATTTATTTAAGAGGCATTTACATAATAATTACATGGGTCTCTTGGTGATGCAAAAAGTAAGAAAATTAGGATTTCATTTATTGCGTTATTCATTTAATAAGTGTAATTATTATAAATTAAGTGTTTATTGTAATTAATAGTGTAATTATTACAATCTTTGAATTTATTGTAATCAATAGTGTAATTATGACAATCTTTGAACCAATCACCAATCACCAAGTCAATTTTTTTTAAAAAAAATATTAAAAAATCAAGAAATTAGGATTGGCATGTTGGAGGTTCCACAAGCCTTGGGTTTTAAAAGACCATTTTCCTTAATATATAGATAGATATATTTTTTATGAAATAGCAAATATTATTAAATAAGTATGATATATAAATGGAAAAAATACACATAAAATAATGTAGTTACATTGGGGCACACAATTTTAAAGAGTGTCCATTAAAATTATATTTAATTAGAAAAATATCACCATTATGCCATTTTAATGAAAATTTCAGATACAAATTATTCAAGAGTATAATTTTCCTTTATTAATTAAACTATATTTAATTATAAAAATATCCCCATTATGTCATTTTAATGGAAATTCCATATACAAATTATGCTAGAGAATATCCATTTTCATTCTATCTACTGTGCATCTACCATTCTCTCATATTATTTTCATCATGATTCTATTACTTATAACTAGTATAAAAATATGTATTACTCTTATGAAAGCATCTCTAAGAGCATTTCTAACGATGCATTAAATTTTTTTTTTAATCAAATTTGTGTAAAAATTTGAGTAAAAGTTACCATATATATCAAGTGCTCCAACGGAGGATTTTGGAGTTTCATCAAACCACTAGTCGATCGGACCGACGACTGACCGGTCGATTGGCTAGTGTAATTTTTCACAAATTTTTGCCTTGAGGTGGTCATCTGGGAGGACATCCGAGGGGACATCCAGTAGTGAAAATGCAATGGCAATGAATAGTGATTTGATGAAAGGCACATTGGTCCTTAGTTTAATGAAAGAAAAGTGAAAACCTGAATTTGATACGTATTTGATGAAACTGTTATAGCAGGTTTTGAAGTTATTTTTATCAAATTCAAATTTGATGACAATTTTGAGTAACCATTGGATATGGTCTAACGGCTCTTTAAAATATATTTGTTGGCTATTATGGCTAGGATCATAATATTTTACTAACTCTAACTAACTAGCTACTACAATAGTCATTTTAATAAGATTATTCAAGACTAGTTATATTTGGAAGTTTGAAAGATTTTTAAACAATTTGCATTACAACAATTTACACTTTTGGGGATCAAATTTTAGTGACTAAAAGCAATTTAGTCATTAAAAGTGACATTTTTGGCGACTAAAAAATGTATTAGCCACCGTTGGTTTAGGATATAGCTATTAAATTTTTTTAGCTAAGATGTATTACTTATTGGCGACTAAAAAAAAATTTAGTTGCAAAATATTCCATAAAAGGCGACTAAAAAAATATTGGTCGCTAAATTTGTTTTTAGTCTTCGTATAATATTTTTTGCCGACAAAATGAAATTTAGTCGCCAAATAATAGTCATATTTTATGGTTACTCTTTGGCAACCAAACAGTTTTGTCGGCAAATATTAAGGTCTTGTTTGTCATAATTTAAAAAAGCCAAAAAATTAAAAAGTCACTATCATATTTAAGTCATATCATCTCATTTAAGTCACATCACCTCTCTATCACATTACTTTAAACCCAACCTAACCCATATTTCATAAAAAGTCAAAAAGTACACTTATTTAGATCATCCCAAACAACCCCTAAGTTTTGGTGACTAAAAAAATTAGTTGTGGTATATTCATTTGTTCGGACCAAAAAAAAGTTAGTGGCCAAATTAATACTTTTGGCGACTAATATTTTAGTTGCCGTTGATTAAGCTTTGGCAACAAAAAATTTTTAGTCTCTAATTATTAACATTTGCTGACAAAAAACCAATTTCGTAGCCAAATGTGTGAAAATTTTAGAGCGAAATTATTTGATATTTGCGCTCTCTGTTTAGACAAAACAAATTGTTCTCTCTCTCCTCACACAGATTCTCTTTCACCACCAAAGTTCATCCCATCTCACCGCACCACAAACCATTGTTACTCACTATACGTCACACACCACCACTTTTCAATCGCAGATCACAAGTTCTCTGTCTCTCTCTCTCTCCCCCTCTCTCTTGCGTTTGCTCTCTCGTTCTTGGTTTGTCAATATGTCTGTCTGTCTCTCACTTCCTCTATTCCCTATTTCTGACTGTTGCTCTAGGGTTTTGTATGCTTGATTCAATTTAATTTCGTGTTGATTTGTGAAATGGGTTTGGTTGTTGTGGTTTGATTTCTAAAGTTCTATGGGTTTGATGTCCTAAATATAGATTTGATTTTAGTCGTTTGATACATTTCCCCCTCTTTTCCCTTTCTGTTTCATTAGTTTCAAAACTCTAATCCATTGATTGTGTATGTATTTGCATGTATGGCTACTCCTTGATTGTGTATGTATTCAAAGCCTTAATCCATTGTTTGAAAGCATTGAGGTGGTTGACAATAAGAATTTTTTATGGCACACGTTAATGGGGTCTTAATTTTGAATAAATCTTATGTTTAAATATTGTATAAGTTAAATATTGTATTTAGAAATGTATTGGATGATGACACTTCATAGATTAAGATTTGTTTTTGTTGATAGTTCTTTTTTATTGAGTCTATATCTCATTTGTATGATTGATCCATAGTTTCATTGTTTAGTTAAAGTTTGAGATAGCCTCATAAAAAATTTAAAAAAATGAAAAGAAAAAATAATTAGGCGTTGTTATAAGTGCCATGGCATAATAGTAAACACTATATCATTCGGGTTGGGAAGATGCGATACTCAGTGATAACTCATCTCTTCTTCTGCTCTACTACATTTGAGATCCATCAAAGTTGGAAAACATTCTGATGAAGCTTCTTTGCATGTATTGGTGAAGATATAATATTGACAACCCTAGCTACAATTAAGGCTAAGTTTGGGAAGTCCCAAATAAGCCAAAAAGTTAAAAAGTTACTCAAAAAGTTAAAAAGTTAACACTATTCACCAAAAGTCAACAATTACGGCTGCACAACTCCCAATTCAAATTTTTCTCTAAAAATTAATTTTTACAATTTTTTATTACACATTTTTTCATAAAAAGTCAAAAAGTTAACCCAAACATCTATATTTTCAACCTCACTTTTTTAGTTAAAAAAGACAAAAAGTGCACTTATTTA
The DNA here is from genome assembly GCA_025200525.1 of Camellia lanceoleosa. Lineage (NCBI taxonomy): Eukaryota > Viridiplantae > Streptophyta > Magnoliopsida > Ericales > Theaceae > Camellia > Camellia lanceoleosa. The sequence continues at coordinate 103,650,449 of CM045760.1, forward strand.
GTCTTTCCAAACAAGGCTACTAAACTCAAAAATAAATAAATTGGCCTCCTATTGAATAAGATCCGTGTGATCTTACCTTTCTGAATAGCATCTTTAAGGGTTAGCATGTTGTTTTCTTAACTACTTAGTCTAATTAATACAATGACTAAGTTCAGTGTTTTTTGCAGAGATGGGCATGCTTTAAATGTCAAGGCAAAGTCTAACAAAATTGTGTAGGTACTATGAGACCGGACCTTGCTGTTTTCATCTCTTTAGAATTTTTATTTCTGCTTTGTTTTTATTATGTGTAGGGTGCATCTATTTACACCTGAAAACAAATTGTTTACACCCCCCATTTAACCATGTACACTCAGAAACACTGGGTGTGTTTGGTAACGTTTACGTTTTCAGTTTATATTTACAAAAAAATTTATAAATTGGTTTTTGTTTATTTTTAGAAAAACATAAACTACAAACGCGTTTGGTAATTGACAAAATGTTTAAAAAAATTTAAAAATATAAAAAAGAGTGAGAAATGGCAAGTGGTGGCAAATGGCGGCGGAAGACGGTGGTGAAAAGTGGTGACGATGGGTGGTGGGTAGGTGGTGGTGGTAGGTGGTGGCGGGTGGGTGGTGGTGGTGGGTAGGTGGTAGCGAGTGGGTGGTGGTGGTGAGTGGTGGTGGCAAGTGGGTGGCGGATGGCGGGTGGTGGTGGGTGGGTGGGTAGGTGACGGTGGCGGGTGGTAGCGAGTGGGTGGTGGTGGCGGCGGGTAGCGGGTGGTGGGTGGTGGCGGGTAGGTGGTGGTGAGGTGGTGGTGGTGGGTGGGTGGGTGGTGGCGAGTGGTAGCGAGTGGGTGGTGGTGGTAGTAGTGGTGGGTGGCGGGTGGTGGTAGTGCTGGGTGGGTGGGTGACGATGGCAGGTGGTAGGTGGTAGCGAGTGGGTGGTGGTGGTGGTGGTGGGTGGTGGGTGGTGGTGGTGTTGGCAGGTGGGTGGTGGTGGTGGCAGGTGGGTGGCAGGTGGGTGGTGATGGTGGTGGTGGTGGTGGTGGCAAATAGGTGGCGGGTGGTGGTGGCGGTGGATGGTAGTGGCGGTGGTGGTGGTGGCGGGTGGATGGCGGTGGGTAGTGGTGGTGGTGGCGGTGCATGGTGGTGGCGAGTGGGTGGCAGGTGGGTGGTGGTGGTAGGTGGATGGTGAGTGGTGAGTGGTGGTGGCAGGTGGTGGGGGGGGTGGAGGGTGGGTGGTGGGTGATGGTGGTGGAAGACGGTGGTGGAAAATGGTGGCGGGTGGTGGCTAGTGTTGGGTGGTAAAAAAAAAAAAAACTCAAAACTCAAAACGGAAACACATTTTTTGTGTTTTCATTTTTTGGCCAAATTTATAAACTGAGACCACTGATTTATAAATCAAAAATTTTACCAAATAAGTTTTTATTTGAGTTTTTTAAAATTTTTATAAATATAAACAAAAAACTGAAAACGTAAGTGTTACCAAACGGCACCTTAACCTTTATATATCATTTTTATTTTTCTGTGAATATTTGTTTTAATATTTTAAAAACAATTTCAATGTGTTTTCTAAAAAAAATATGTTCAATTTAAAAAAAAAAAAATATATATATATATATATCTCTTCACTTTAGCATGAAGAAGATGAACAGTTTAATTTACTCACCATAACCTTTAATGTTTTTGCCTTAGAGTATCAAGTTGTACATGCATTTCTGGTATTAATGGTGCAATTTTTATTTTATTTTTTTTAGATGGCTTTTGGCGTGGATTTATGGATATTTCATTTTTGTGTATGGAAGACAATTTATATTTTTGTATAATTAGCCTATTTTGTCGTCGTCTACTTTTGTGTGGAATAGTATTAATCGTACAGATTATTTTTGGCTTGGTATATAATACTTTTGGCGTGCTATGTATAGATTACCGTTTATCGTGGTACATATTACTATGCTAATTTGTACCATGCGAAATGGCTATTTGGCATGGTAGTGAATATATTTTTTTTGTGTACGGAGGACATGGTTTTCGTATGATTCTCTATTTTGTATGGAATTATTATTGTAGGTTGGAATATACTTGGTTTGTATGGAATTTGACATTAAAAGTTATTTATTTTCGGATGGATGGAAGTGAAATGGATGTAAATTGTTGAATGATTGATAATAAATGTACTGTTTTGTTTATATATATGGTACATGTTGCATGAATATATATAAGTTGTGGACAAATTAATTAAAGAAAAACATAAAATGATGTTTTTTGCAACCAAACAATTGGTAGCTAAAAAAATTAAAATGAAAACAAATCTTTTGATGACTAAATATTTAGTAGCTATCAAAACTTGTAACTTTAGGCAACTAACATTTTAGTAGCTAAAATAATAATAAAGCAAAATAAAAATAAAAAAAAATTGGTGATTGAATGTTTAGTAGCTAAAAAAAAAAAAGAATTTAGGCTACTAGAAGTTTTGTAGCTAAAAAAAAATTAGACTTTAGGCGACTAAAACTTTTAGTAGTGAAAAAAAGTTTTGGCATCTAAAATATTTAGTAGCTAAAAAAATTAGACTTTAAGTGACTAAAAAATTTAGTAGCTAAAAAGAAATAAGATGAATCGAAAAAATATTTTAGCGACTAAAATTTTTAGTAGCTAAATAATTGAAGTTTTTGGCAACAAAAAAATTTGATTGCTGAAAATGCAATATTAAATTTATTTAAAAGCTTTTGGCGACTAAAAAATTAGTCGCCAATGGAGGATTTCGACTACTAAACCATTTTTAGTTGCCAATTACCTTTCTCGACAGCGACCAAACATTTTAGTTGGTAAAAGTTTTTGGCAACTAAAAATTTAGTCATCAAAAGTGTAATTTGTTGTAGTGAAAACATCAACATCACCAACCAATAATGAAGGGTTGTTTTGGGAACTAGATTAAAAGTTAATTTTTTAATTTTTTTTAATTTTTTAAAAAAATTTGTAAAAAAATAAAAAGGTGATGTGATCCAAAAGAAGTTAAAAATCAAAAAAATTGCTTTTAACCTCTTGTCAAAAGAGGCTGAAATTGAGTGTTTTACGGTGTCTCACTTCACAAACTCATATGGGTTACTCCTAATTAATTTTATTCAAACTTTTTTCTATTTGTAAATAATAATACAATAAGAAGCAATAATGTTAATGATAATGGTGAGTGTTGGTGAGGTGAATTGAAATTTTGGAGTGAAGAAGAAGATGAAAATGAAATAATTAAAACTTAGGGGGAAAAAATAAAGAGACTTGAATATGAACAACATGTATAAGAGATTAATGTGTATCATAAAAAAAATAATATTTTATTTTAATATTTAATATGTATTGTCTTTATTAGTAAATTTATATTAAGGTATAATAGAAAATTTTAGGGAAATTCTATTTCTACACACCAAGTTTCCTTACTCCATACACTTAATGAATTTTTTTAGAATCACAATTTTATCCTTTAACCGAGATAAGGATCTAGGCTTAAGACGGTTGGCAGGTTTGACCAACACTTTTTCATTATTTACCCGGGATTAAGATCTAGGCTCAAGATAGTTGGCAGGTTTGACCAACACTTTTTCATTCTTCAGCCAAGATTAGGATCTAGGCTCAAGAAGATTGGAAGATTTGATTCAAACCTTTTCTAAACTCCTCTTTAATTCCTCTTTTCCAATTCTTTAAACAAAGTTTTAAGGTTCTTAGGTACAAACAAATGGTATCGGTTTATAGAATAACACTTATATATCTCAAATCTAAGATAAAAACAATTCAAAACATGGTTTTTTCTATCAAATCTTCAAACTCTTTCTAGTTTCTAAACTTTCTTGTGTTTCTTTATTTTAATTTTTTTAAATCTTAGTCCAAATGAATTTGTAACTAGATTAAGTTAGCAATACTAGGTAGAGGATTGAATTTCCTACATTCTTATGGTTTTTCTTGGATTTCTAGGCTTGATTTCAAAATTTTCTTTGAATTTCTATCCTTTCTCCTTTTTCTCCTTGTTCTTCCTTAGCTCCAAGAACTCCAAGCTCCTCAAGTTTCCTCCATCATTCTCAAACTTTATAGTATTTGTAGGAATATATTAGGTTAGTTCCTTAATTACTTCGTTAGCCTAATTAACTAGGCTTAGTTCTAATTAACCATGTTTAAAATCCTAATCTTATTTAGTCTAATTAGCCTTACTTGGGCTTAGGCTAATCTTGTTTAACTTTTGCTAATCCTACATAATTTTTGACTAAGTGTTCATTAGGCTCTATTCATTAGTTTAAGATCATTGAGCTCATCACTTAAGGTATTTTAGATCATCTAGGGATTCAATTCTCCAATTCAAATAATTTCCCTAACTTTTCAATACTTGCCAAGTTTCCTATCTTAAGGTTTCATAGTCAAGTTCTTCAAAGCTACCTAGATTTCGTACTCACACTCAACAAATTCTAAAAATTTCTATTGCAAACATATGCTTAATGCAAATGAAATAGGAGAATTTCTTAACATGAATGGATGCATAACTCGGTTGTCACACTTAAGGTTTCCTAAATCATCTAAGTGTTCAATATTCAACATCAAGGTGAATTCCTTAACTGTTCAATGTTTACTAAATCTATTGGACATTTTCAAATTCTTCTAGGTTCCTTAAGGTTCTCTATCAAACACCAATATTCCTAAGTTTTCTAGCTAATGTATTCATATCCTAAATTGTTATCCTAATAATTCATATTTTTATTTCTAGAAAATTAGAAGGCAATTAAATTAGGGTGTCTTGTGATATGGAACAGTTATTTTGACCTGAGGTATTCAAAGATGAATGATGATATAATTGTAGTATGTGGCATTCGTTGGGGTGTCACACCCCACCTATCCTAGACTTGTCCAGTTGTTCTATCAAAATATGTTTACGGATCCTAATTTCTGTGATTGTTTAAGGACCACAGTCGATAGCATCACCCTCATTATCTATCTTGAGGACCTTGCCATTACCCTTGGGTGCCACCGCATATGTCCCCGCAACTCTCCATTCTAGGACTATGATGATACACTTCTAGTGCCTTATCTCATACGAACTGGCTTTCCAGACCGTGCAGGTGATGCTAGTCATACTTTTGTTCGCCGCCACAATTTGCCAGCCCGGCTCTGGTTGATTGATGTCCTCTTTCGGCAGAACATCATTTCCTTTGGGGTATAAGGAGGAGCACCGCAGTGCTTTTATTTGGGTTTTTCATCACTTTGAGTTTGATTTTTGGGCTCTTCAGATGCAGCCTCTCGCTGCCTATGTTGACCCTACAGGTGTGGGTGATGATGTTCCCATGACCGATCTTGCCCCTGGCCCTGCTACCCCCAGTCTTGTTGATCCACTTGCACTCATCTTTATGATTCGTGCTAATTATGAGGCCTTTCATCATGAGCACATTCACCTTTAATAGTTTGTTAATACCCTTTAGACCAATTTTTATGCTTATTGGGAACTCTCTCAGCAGCATTATGAGGCCTCTCAGGCCTATATGTAGCAGCCCTTCGTTGATATGAAGGATCTTATGCGCTTTCTTTTAGCCAAGTATCACCCACCATCGCTACCGTCACCTCAATGACATTATGCTACTCTTTGTTCCATTTTTTTCAAGCTCCGTTGTTATCACTATTCTCCACATTATGGACCTTTTCCTTCTTCTTTTTTTTTTTCTTTATTTTCTATCAGGTTTGTATCTATATATATATATATATATATTTGTGTGTGTGTATGCCTAACTCTCCTAACTATGGACCTTCTATATTTTTGTATATATCTTTTCTTCTATGTCTTGGCATATCAAGTCATTCATTGCAAGTCATTGTACTATATTGTTGGAGGTGTTTCTCTTACCTCTTATTTTTTCGCTGCAAACTGCTTTGGTGCTATTCTTTCCCTCTCATATTTTTTTATTTGGTTTCTTAAATTCTTTGTGTTTGCCAGTGAGAGCATTACCGAATTTAGTTAGGGAGGAGGTTGACTTGTTGCCTAGTTTTTACACTTAAGCTTGATTAATGGGATTTATGCTCAATATAGAGTTTGTATGTGAATATGGTTGTGCTACGCTCTTTATCACGTTAACCATTCTAGTTTGCTTATGTCTTGGGTTGAGGGCACGTGAGTTAGATATTTTTGGATTATTCTTGACTTATGAAATATAATATCATTCCAGCATCATTGCATGAGGATTGTTGGTATCACTTGTCACTTTGTGCACTTACATGTTCACATTTGGTTGTGACAATTAAAGTTGACATTTTTTATTATATGTTGCTTCCACTACTTATGATGAATTGGGTTTTGAGAGATTAGTATGGGTTCATTCAAAAAAATAAAAAATAAAAAATTGACTGGCTTGGGTTCATAGCCTTTTTAACTCAAGTTATTAAGCCTGTTGGGTGTCTCTACACTTAGTGCCCTAAGTTTGTCTGGATCGGGAGTCACGGGCCTAACACTTGCTACATGGATTAATTAGAAAGCTTAAGGGACCTAAACATTGCACAGTAAGAAAAAAAAATGTTTAGTCTGTAGGATTTTTAACCTGAGTTATTAAGTCTGTTGGGGTCTCTCTATACATAGTGTCCTAAGTTCGTCTGCATTAGGAGTCACTGGCCTAACACTTATTACATGGGTTAATCAGAAATCTTAAAAGATCCATTCATATTCAAAAAAAGAAAAAATTGGACCCATGTTTAATTTCAAAGATTCAAGACATTTGGTTACTGGGAGTTAGTACATGAGTAAAAGATGTTGCCTTTCACTCCACACCGAATCTCACTTCACAAGAAAGCAACATGTGATACATTCCATTTGATTGTGATTCAATGCTGTTTGTTGGCACATTTATGTGCTCATGAATAGTCTGAAGATCCATCTAACTTGCTTACTTAAAATTTATTATAAGTGAGAGAGGCTAATTTTGATAAAAATGGGGTGGTGTTGAGTATTTGAGTATGAACCTGTGGTGAGTTTCAATTTCTTCGATCAAGTGTGATGTTTATGAGTACCATCTTTGGAAACCCTCACGAGATTTCACTCATCTACTTAGGTTACCTTGTGGTTTAAAAGGCTTGTAGCATATGCTAAATGCAAACGTGATCCCTACAAAAGTTTCGTAGATAGATTTTGCTTTGTTTTTCTTTACTCGAGGATAGTAAAGTGTAAGTTGTGGTGTAACACTTTTGTTTCTAGGTCCGTTCGAACGGAGAATGTTACACTCGAGTGAAAATTTTTAACTCTTAGTATCTTGTGAGTTTACAAGTAGGACGCTTGAGCGTAGAAAGTTGTGCTCAAGCAGAGAATGTTGGTTCCCAGTTGTTTCACTGTAGCTCTGCAAAACTTCTGGGACTTGTCATTTTATGCTCAAGTGAGATATTCGTCGCTCGAGTGGACCTTCAAGTTTGTGTCTTACGCTCGAGCGTGAGAAGTGGCGCTCGAGTGGACTGCACGATATCAGCAACTTAAAAAGGACGATTCTAGATAAATCTCTCACTTTTTCCTTTCTATCTTCCTTTCCCTCTTCCTATCTCTAAGAAACCCTAAGTTTCTACCTTAGAATACCTCTCATTCACTTAAGATCCAACCAAAATCTCTTGCTAAGAGTGAAGCACACTTGGAGATTATCATTGTCTACCGACTGGATTTTGAGTTAGCGAAAGATTATCATAGAAGCTTTGCTATTTTGGTATATTGTTGAGGTAGGGATACTTTTACCGTAGTATTTCTTTATTTTGAAGAGATTTCATGGCATTGTTGTGACTTATGAGTTAGTTTTAAGATCTTGTTGGATTGAACCCATATTCACATGAATGAACCGTTTTGCTTGATATTGTTTGAAATTTCTTAAATCTTTTTACAAAATATGTATAGAAATGCTATTAAAGCCCATATCTATGATGAAGGAGGAAAAACCCCCAAATTTGGTGAAACCCTAACTTTTCAATTTGGGTAGAAAACACTAATTTGAATGGAATTTTCTTTAATTCATGGAACATTATGAATAGTAAAGAGATGAAAGACGTGGATGTTGATATGGTAAAGGAATTGTGGCTTGGATGTCATTTTTCTGTGAATGTTATGTGGTGTTCCATCTCTTGTGTTGTTGGATAGTTGTTGATAGATTGGAAGAACGATGGAATTGTGAATTGTGCATGAGTCTGAGTAAGAGTTGGTTTTGAATATGTGGTGTTGTGTTGGTATTTGTACAGGGAAGGTTAAAGGTGCCTAAATGCCTTGTCTAGGCTTATCACTGGACGAATGTGGGGAAAAAAATATTTTTGGGTGTCCACAACGTTCTGCCGTATTGTAGTCGGCAAAAGTAGAAAAACAGATGGTTTTCTTTAGGTTCCCACTCCCTGTTGTATAATAGTCGGCAAATGTGAGGGCGGTTTTAAAACAAAAGACAAATGGTGTTTTGAATTGGACTCTTATAAGGGACTCATGGCATGTTTTTTATGGATGTGATTGTTTAATTGTTGTGCATGAAGACATGAAATGTAATTGCTGCTGTTGTTTGTCAGGTATCAATTTGATTGATAAAGATTACATACGAGAACAAATTTCTTTTGTAATGTTTTGTTGCGAGGATACCATATTCTTATTCAAGTAATTAAATACTTGGTTAAATGTGTTCCTACTGGACATATAGCTCAACCCTATGTTATTTTCAAGAAATAGTGAAGTACCACCACAATGAAGCTTGGAGTAGAACTTGTTGACCTCTGGGATTAAGACTTAGAGATGTTTTGTCATTAAGACTCCCTGTTTTGTATTAAGATTTTATATTATTATTTTCTTTTATTTCTTGTATGCCCTTGAGGCCCATTTTGATGTAATGCCATCTTGCTTCTTGAACTAAGTTCGCTCTGAGATATGTACATTGGAATATTGTAAAGTGTTGAATGTCAGTTCAATGGGAGAGATGGCCTCGGTTTGGCATTTTGCTATTGCGGTTGTGAATTGTCTCCTATGATTTTGGCAGGGCGTTACATGTGGGGTATGATCTGAGGTGAAATGTTACACTTTAAGTCTCAAGTCTCTCTAACTTATGTTTTTAGTCTTTTAGATTATGATATTTGATACAATAAAGTGTTTTTCTCCCTTTTCAGGTGAATATCACTCCGGAGACGAAAAGATCGCAAGAAAAAGTGAAAATCCACAACAGAGTAGATTCGCTCGAGTGGAATTCACATTCTGCATGAGTTGAGTTCCTTGAATCAAGTTTCGCCTCTAAGTTGATCCGTACGAGTGGCATATGTAAACTGCACAAGCAGATTTTCCTCATTTTGTGTGCACGCACTTTTGACTTAGAATTGGCTGGAAGTGATAAAAAGAGGTTTTGGGGCACTTGTTCAGAGATCTGAAACCCTACAAAAAACGGCTAGAAGCTAGAGAAGAATGACAATAATCAATCCATCGCGTTTTCTTCAACCTTCGAAGTGTTCAACCTCTCCATAAGCAACTAAGCTTTCTTCTTAGGATTGAGAATTTTGTGTTTTAATTCTAATTTTTCTTTGGAATTGGATAATTGTTATATGATAATTTTTAAATTTTTTATTCAAACAATCTTTTCATTCAATTTATATATTCGATTTCTGTGATTGAGAATGCATGATCATAGAACTGTTTTATTTTCTTGTATATACAAATCATGAGATGAGTCATGCTTAGGGGAGACAAGTCGTGTCATAGTCCTAGTTTAGTGCAGATGATCCGTGTCGACTGAAGATGATTCATGTCTACGTTTTGATTATACTCATCCTCTTGATGATGATATCGGGGTTTGTAGCTACAATACATCATTATTATCCAGGCCATTGATTTACTAGACCTAGATATTTTAATGACATGATGTGCGATTAATAGTGAATTCAAAATCCTAAGTCTATATCCATATTCGAACAACCCTCTTTAGTTGCGCAATTACTTTAGTTTTAATTTAAATTCTCATTAGCAAAAGTCAATCATCCTCCTTTCTTCAAATTAAATTAGAAATTACCAATTAAATTGATACAACTCAACCCAAAGTCCTCGTGGTACGATACATGGACAATCTCCTATTCTACTAAATTAGTGTTTTGTTTAGTTCTTTATTTTTTATTGAAAAATGACTGATCAGTGGGGTTGAAAATTATTACAACAATGAATAAATTGAAGATGCGGGGTTGGAAGTTATTACAACAATGAATGAATTGATTCAACCAAATAAAGTTGAATCTAACAAAATATAAGATAAAAGTAAATAAATTACAAACAACAGCCTCAAGAACCTAGGAGATCACCCTCTAGAAGTTGCATTGTTTTGCTTTGTTCTGCGTGGAGCAAGGTTAATCAATTGGATGAAAGATTTGCTGGCCGGATTATTTCTTGGCCGGCTGAATGAAAGATCAGAGAGAAAATCTATTTTGCGCAACAGAGCCAAAATAGAACAACACCTTAGAAAGGTACTCATCCTTTCTACCTCTTCCTCTCACAGATACACTTAAGAAAAAGGTAGAGGCCTCAACTCGCAATTAACAACACAAAAAACTATGTGCAACCACTACAATAAATTACACTTTTGGCGACTAAAAGAATTTAGTCCAAAAGTGTCATTGTTGGGAACTAAACAATATATTAGTCAGCGTTAGTTTGTGGTATAGCTACTAAGTATTTTTAGTCGAGATATATTACTTATTGGAAATTAAAACAAAATTTAATTGCTAAATATTCCATAATAGGTGACTAAAAAATATTAGTCACCGTTAGTCTAGATTTTAGGCTATTCAAAATTTTTTTTTAGTCGACATATAATATTTTATGCTGACAAGGAAATTTAGTAGCCAAACAGTTATTTTTTTATAGTTACTCTTTGGCAACAAACAATTTTGCCAGCAAATATTAAGTTTTCGTGACTAAAAAAAATTAGTCGTCGTATATTTATTTTTTTTGACCAAATAAAAAAATTAGTCGCCGAATTAATGCCTTTATCGACTAATATTTCAGTCATCATTGATTAAGGTTTGGCTATAAAAAACTTTAGTTGCCTATTATTGAGATTTGCCGACAAAAAACCAATTTCGTCGCTAAAGGTGTAAAACGTTTAGAGGGAAATCATTTAATATTGGCACTTACCCATATTTTGTACAGACAAAACAGATTGTTCTCTCTCTCACACACAGATACTCTTTCACCACCAAACCCTACCCCACTTCACCTCACCGTAGACCACCGTCGATTCCCGTATGTCGCATATCGCTACCGCTACCACCATTGCTGCAAATCACCACCGCTGCAGATCACAGGTTTGCTCTCTCTCTCTCTCTCTCTCTCTCTCTCCCTTCCTTCCTTTATTTTCCCTTTTCTGACTGTTGCTCTAGGGTTTTATATGCTTGATTTAGTTTAATTTTTTGTTGAATTCTAAAATAGGTTTAGCTGTTGTGGTTTGATTTCTGAAGTTCTATGGGTTTTCTATCTTAATTATGGGTTTGATTTTTGATATATTTCCCCCTCTTTTTCATTTCTCTTTCATTAGTTTCAAAGCCCTAATCCATTGATTGTGAATGCATTTGCCTGTATGGCTAATTGTGTATGTATTCAAAGCCCTAATCCATTGTTTCAAAGCATTGAGGTGTTTGACAATAAGAATTTTTTATGCACACCTGCACTTTTTTAAGTTAGCCATTCAATACGTTATCACTCATCCATTCTAATTTTTTAGTCATCAGTTATATGTGTGGTAGCTACAAAATGTATAAAGCAAAGTGTTTCTTTTATTTGATATTGCTTGATGTAGGTTGGGTTGGAGTTAATCTTTAGATTCTCTTACTAGGGAGATTTAAAAAAATAAAAAAAAAGTAAAAAAACAAGGTGACATGAGTTCTGTTCTGTGGAGCTATTTGATTGGTAGTCCTCTTTGTTAGAGAAAATTGAATTCTCTAGGCATGTCTGTATTCTCTGTAGGTCATTTTTATGTTACACGAGTCATAAGCTCCTATAATAAATAAGGAAATGCACTTTGTATGACATGGTTATATTAGAGAAAATTCAAATCAAGACAAAGGAAAATTTGTTGATGGGATCATTTTTAGCTTCTCTTGCATCTACTTTTAAGCCTTGAAATTCTTTCTCTTGACTAATATTTCCTAGCCTAGCTCATACAAGTTTCAATTTTGATACTATGATTACAATAGTAGATAATTTATTTGCTTTCCATTTATGATTATTTCTCAAAGAATTTTGTGGTATTAAACTAAGTTGAAAATGTGATATGAGGCTGGTTTTGGGTTCTTCTAACCATTCCAAAAAATAAAATAGATGTTTATTATCTCTTATTACAGAAAAAAGTTACTGATTTGGTACAAACAGTGAAATTGTGTCTGTTTAACTTCATATCTATAGATGGAGTATTAGCCAAGTGTTGGTTTTTGAGTTATTGTTCACTCTCAAATTGTTTTAATTTTAATGTATCATGTTTCTTATTGGGTTAAAATTGGTGAGAAGACTTAGTCGAAATGCAATCAAATGGAAAATTTTGGCAAAAGGGGGCTACTGATGAAGGTGGGAGATCATATAAGAATATCGATGCATTTGTAGTTGAATTAGTACGATCTTGGTTGTATTACTGCTTGATTTCTTCATAAACAAGAATTCTAATGTAAAATAATATTAAAAAAAAGATGGTTGATGATTGATGAATTTACTACGACCAATGTCTATTTTATTTCTTATGGCCTTAATCCACTATAGAATTCTTGCTATGTTTTTATTTCTTTCTTGTTTCATTCAATCATATAGAAGTTATTAGCACTTCATCAGACATTGTATTGCATTTTCAGTTTTAATTTTCTATCTCCACTAAGCTTCATTAGTGGGACTATACTGGTAGAAATTGTTCCATAGCTTTGTTCTTGCGTGGACCTAACTATTTGAGCATGGTGTAAATTAATATACAATGTTTTTTTTTTTTTTTTTTTTACTTTATACATTTCTTAATATGATCATGCACCCCACTGTTTTAAGGTATTGAATAGTTTGCAAGTGTTCTAACCACATAACAATATCAATTTGTTGTTGGCCATTTTTGATTTGAAAGTGAGGCATCATTTTACTTGTAACTTTATTAGTGAGTTAATTTCGTTTACATTATTTCAGCCACTTTTGGTTTGCAAGTGCACTAATCACATAACAATATCTAATTTCATTTTAAGGTATTGATATGTTTTTATGCTCAATTTTCTTTACTTAAATATTGTACGTATGGTTTTATGCTCAAATTTCTACACTTGTTTATTTGCCACTTAGGAATTGAGATAAGTTATGTGGATTGTGAAGTTAGGTTAATGAATTAAGGAAGTTTATGAAAGTTAAAGTGTATGCCAGAAATCAATGTTAGCCATCAAACTTGAGATGCTTTAATGAAAACTATTCCATGTAATTAATCATATTTTTTTACATCTTTTCACTTCAAGACACAAGTGAGTCTGTCTCTTATGCATTTATAAAAATGAATCCCATTACTTTGTGCTTAGGAATGAAAAAATAAAATTATATATAGCATTCTTTTTAGATTATATAACATTGTGATACAAAACTTTTGAAAGGTATTAAACTAAGTTGAAAATGTAGTAAATATTGTGAATCGAAGCACCTTTGTGATGGATTCAAACTGGATTTAAGACTGGGTTGGGGGTGTGTTTGCTGCTGCGTTCGAGATAGATTGAGGCTAGTTTCGGTGCTAATTTGGGGATGGATTGATACTGGTTTTAGTGCTGATTTAGGGATGGTTTGAGGTTGGGTTTTGGTGTTGTTTTTAATGCACTGCTTGTGACTTGTGGCTGCACCACAACCTTTTTATTTTATTTTATTTCTACCAGTTCTGTTTTACTTAATAAATAATTCTCATTCATTTAATTCACCTTTCTTCTAACCATTTCAAATTGACTATATAAATCATGGTATATTATGATGTATTTCTTTCTTTCGCATCAACAACTTGGTGCCATTAAGCCTTAAGCCTTGGTTATGTACTATATAAATCCTAACTTTTTATGATAGCTTGGTTGTTTCTTCTACTTAAGATGGTTGTGTTTGGTGAATTTTGTTATTCTTTTTTTGCTCTCTATTACGTTTACTTTCTTGTATGTTCTCATGATCTTTAATTGTATTGTAGTCTTTACTATTATTGTTTTAGTAATCTACTTCCTTTGGGTTATACTAATGAGGTTTAATTATCTAGGTGCACTGTTTCATGTTCATATATGTGTCTCTTTCTTTATGTTCTACTTATATAGTTGAAATAGTTAGTTTTTTCACCCTAACTTTAGAATACAATTGCTAAAGCATGTATTTTCAAATATTAAGCTAAGTTGCAAATAAGTGAAAACTAAAAGGCGTCAATACAACATGTATTCTATTAAATTTTATAGTCAAATATTATTTAATGATTATAGTAAGACATATATATTGTCAAATAGGTTGAGTTTAGAGTTCAGAAAAAGCTTATAAAATAGAGAAGAGGACAAATGAAGGTTTCTAGTATGGAGAAATATCGCATACTGTGGACTTCCATTATTGAGTATTTTTGTTTATGTGGTGTCCATGTTAATCTTTGATTGACTTGTAGGCCTTGTTTGTTTGGCTCCATGAATGAGTGGATTGGACTAATAGTGAGGGAGGATCACGTAAAGAGTGTTTGGTTGTGGAAGGTTGTGATTGGATTAACACTCCAAAGGGACTAGCAATCCATCTCCTTGGTTGAACTGGCATGGAAGGAAAACATATGAGATTAGAAATCTAGTGATGGGATTAATGCATTAAAATATTAAAAAGGATTAAAGTATTTTTAATATTATTTTTTTCAAATAATTTATTTGTGAAAGAAATATTTGAATTTTTTAACAAATACTAAAAAAAATATGTGATTTTTTTTATATTTAGTGAATTTTTAAATGATTTTTATGCAAAATTTATATTTTTAAGTGTCTAGATTAAGTGGACTTAAAAAGTATAAAAATAATAATAATTATAATATTATAAAATACTAAAAATTAAAAATATTAATTTTATATATTAATACTATTTATAGTATTATTAATCTGGTAGTGTACAAACAAACACTCTTAATCCTCCATCTCCAACTTAATATCACTACACTATTAATCTTCGCACTCAATCCTACCGTACTTTTAATCCCCTCCATCCTATGGAGCCAAACAAACAAGGCCGTAGAGTTCAAGAGTTGGATGATGACAAAAGATAGGTTGAAAAGTAAAGAGTATCAACAAGGTGTTCAGTCACTTATTGACTTTGCTATAAAAAATTTAGGCCTCCTTGATGACATTTGTTATTCGTGTGTTAATTGTTTGGTTGAACTTCATTCGAAGAGGAATCACATATTCTTATAGAATTTGGGTGCACCATGGGGAACATGTTCCCATGTGTCATGATCAGTCTAGTGTGTCAAACAATGACAGTCAAAGAGATAGACCTATAATGATAGACAATCACAAGAATTTGGGCGAATTGGCTATTATGTTGGAAGAGATTTACATGAGTTGTCTCATGAATGATCATATCGACGAAGAATCTAATAGCTCGGAGAGGGAAAATTTGCTGAAGTTCATTAAGTTGTTCAATGATGCTCAACACAAAGTATACACGAAGTGTAAAAAGTTCTCTGTGTTGTCCTTCATTTTTAAGATGCTTCACATTAAGGTGTACAATAAATGGAGCAACAAATCTTTCGATATGATTATGCAAGTTTTCAAAGACATTCTACCAAACTGTGATGAAATTGTTCCATGGACCCTTTATGAAGCGAAAAAGTTCTTATATAAATTGGGTTTGGGATACGAGGCCATTCATGCATGCAAGAATGATTGTATTTTATTTTAGAATGAGAACACAAAACTAGAGACTTGCCCTACATGTAAGAAGTCTAGATACAAGTTGAATGATGAGAAGGGTAAAAAGATTCCTCACAAAATATTAAGGTACTTTCCTTTGACACCGAAGTTGAAGAGATTGTACATGTCTAAAAAAGCAGCCGCAGATATGAGATGGCACAAAGAGAAGCATGTGGATTATGGAATATTAAGGCATCCAACCGATGGTGAGGCATGGAAGGACTTTGATAGGTAGCATCCTACATTTTTTTGTAGATCCTCGGAATGTAAGGCTAGGGCTTGCCACGAATGGTTTCAATCTATTTGGAAATATGAACACATTGTACAGCATGTGGCCCATAATCCTAATGCCTTACAATCTTTCCCCATAGAAGTGTATGAACCCATTGTGGTTAAACTACCACTTCCTACGATCTCCAAGTATTCAAACCTAGTAGCTCTGATACCAAGTTGTAACGCCCCAAATTTCTAGCCCAAATGATAATACAACAATCATGGCTTTTTCAAGGAAAACCGAATATAAATCTCCAAACTTACATTACATGATACAATAGTTATTCATGCAACAATACATTAATCTAACAACAAGTAAATAAACAAATAAATACCCCCAAGGGTTTACAAGTTTTCAAGGCTTGAGTCTGGTTACACAAAACGGTTATTCAAACCCACACACATACAGCCCTTGGCTTATACACAGAGTCATAGCAAAATGAGAGTCTCGTACTCTCAACACACATTTTCTCGCCTTTAGTTAGGCGGCATCACCACATCTTTTCTCGCACAAAAATCCCGCAGGGTGAGCATAAAGCCCAGTAGGAAATCCTTAACAAAGTATATACATTTTATACAAGTCTCAAGAGATGAAATGCACATGCCATGCTATGCCCTTTTTGAAGATAAATCACATTTTCATCTTTTGAAAACCATCATGCTCAATGATGTCATGTAATTTCAATTGTTCAAAACTTAACAATTTATTTCAAGGGCGGTAAATATGACTCTGGTAATCCCCAGGTCGGTGTTTGCAAGTAGACTATACAAGTACTACCAAATTGTCATTTTTACCGATATTAACAGGAAGGCTCAACACCTATCCGTGCGGGTTTTCGATCTTTCACCCTAGACTCTCAGGCCAACTTATTTAATATCATCTACACAATCTATCAAGACTTACCAATGTATTTACCCCAAAACCATTTCATGAAAACTTGTTTCTCAACATTCTTTTCTCAATGCAAGTTTTCAAATCAACTTTCAAAGTTTAATGTAATCAAATGAATTGTTATGCCAATAACACAAGATAAATATAAATACTTTTATTCCAATTAATCATCCGAGGAATAACACAATTCCCTCTTCTTAAGTATCCTCAACAATTAGTCATTTCAAGACTATTTCAACGTTTTGAACAATAATTTTCAAAATGAACAACAATTCTCATATTCCCTGAAATTCATCATTTATGTAAATATAAATAAGAAAATTTCCAAACATCTATTTATTTTGACACACAAAATAAATATAGCAATATCATTCATGGATTTTCAGTCTCTTTTAAAAAAATCCCTAAATTCTAGGTTTTCTCACTAAAATTATACAACTCAAATCTTTTGAAAGAAAACTTTCCAAAAATCATCTTTTCTTCAATCAACAAAGATCAAAATCCATAAGACCATTTTAAAAGAACAAGAGACAAACCCACTTTCAAAATCGCTCAACTTCTCGAATCAACAATCAATTTTCAAAGCTATTGAAAGGTGATTTCGAAAATCATATAGATCTTGAAAATATATATATATAACTCTAAGAAAATCTCTACCTCAAGTTTTAAAGAAGAAATGAGATAAAACCCCCAAAATCAACGGTGTCGAAACTCGATCTTCACCACACACAACGAAGTCCTCGAGAAGTTAACCAACTTTGATGGATCTTGAGAAATCAAGGTTTTGATCCAATTTGGCGTAGGGAAATGTAGAGAGAAGGGAGAGGAAAGGGTTTTTAGAGAGAGATATACAAAAGTGATTTGAAATATCAGATTCAAGAACTGATATAACATGGTCCGCTCAAGCGTGGAAAGCCCCGCTCGAGCATCAAATACACTTTCCCAGTACTTTTGCAGATAGGTCAAATTTCTGGAACCAAACATTCTCCGCTCGAGCACATAAATGGCCGCTTGCGCTCGAGCGAACAAGCAACTTCTAATGCATTTTGCATTTTTGCTTCGAGGGCGCTGCCCCTCAACCTCGCCAAGGCACTGCCCTAGGACCCACCAAGGGCCGCTGCCCTCTAGACCCCTCGCGAGCTGACCGGGCAGCTCGATCCCCGCCAAGGCACTACCTTTGGACCTGCCAAGGGACGCCGCCCCCTGGACCCCTGCGAGCTAATCGGGCAGCTCGATCCCTGACATACTCAGCGAAGTGGCAAAACTGGGATCGCTACATGGACCATCAATGATTTCCCTGCATATGGTAACATGTCTGGTTGGAGTACAAAGGGTTACTTGGCTTACCCTAATTGTAACATGGATGCATCATCTCGGAGTTTGAGAAGTAAGATAGGGTACATGGGCACTCGTCGCTATTTGCTTGAGAACCATAATTGGTAAAGAAGTAAGCTCTTCAACGACCAAATTGAGAATCAGTCTAAACCTATGAAGTTATCAGGAGAACAAATATTGGAGTAAATTGATTCTAGGGCATACAGGTTGGATAAAAAGCATCCACACAACCAAAAAAGAAAAAAGAATGAAAAAATCCAACTTCAAATTGGACAAAAAAAAGCATTATGTTCAACCTACCCTATTGGAAAACACTGAAGCTTTTATACAACCTTAATGTCATGCACATAGAGAAGAATATATATGACAATTTAGTTAGGACACTATTGAGCATAAGTGGCAAGAACAAGGACACGAAAAAAGCACGCTTAGATTTGGAAGACATGAGAATACGAAAGGAGTTACACTTGAAGAGGCGTTCCAATGGCTCTTTGAGAAGCCTCCAGCATCATACACATTGTCCTCAATAGAGAGACAAGGTTTTTGTGATTTCTTGAAATTGATTAAGTATCATGATGGCTATGCAGCAAATATGTCCAAATGTGTGACCGCTCATGGTGGTAAATTATCTGGCCTCAAAATCATGGCTGTCATGTCCTTGTACAACGACTTCTCCAATTGGGATGGGTGGATACCTTTCCAAGGAGATTGGGACCACACTTTTTGAGTTGGGAACTTTTTTCAACCAGTTGTACTCAAAGATATTGAAGGTGACTGATTTGGAGAAACTAAAAGAACAAATTGTACTTATACTTTGTAAGCTTAAGAAGATTTTTCCTCCGGCTTTTTTTTTTTTTTTTTTTTTATGTCATGTGTACTTGGAAATTCATTTGCCTCACAAGGCTATGCTTGGAAGGCCAATATCGATGAATGTATCCCATTGAGAGGTATAACTACGAGTTCAAATCATATTCATTTACATATAGTATAAAATGTAAATATTGATATTCAAATCTTATTGACATGTAAGATGCTCGAACTTCTGAAAGGGTTTGTTGGCAATAAACCTTAACCAGAAGGTTCCATTGCAAAGGCTTACGTTTTCAAAGAGTGTACAATGTTTTGTTCAATGTATTTGGATGAAGATGAAGCGGTGTTTAACCAGGAAGAAAGGAACTATGATGGGGGTGACAATGGCCCGAGATTGGCGGTTTTCACTCAAAATGTTCATCCGTTTGGCCTACTCCCAAGGGCAACTGATGTGTCTGTAGCCAATCGCGAAATGGCTTATTGGTTTGTCCTACACAATAGCTCAGAAGTGGAAGAATATCTAGAGTACGACTTGAACAACTAAAATACTATATGTGAGCTATATGTTTCTTTTTTTAGAATTCATTCTTCCAATTACTCATGAATTACATTCTATTAACTAGGGAACACAAGATGTTGTTGCAACAACAATATGGAAGTGCATGCTACATTGCAAAGACACAATACAAAGAATTTCCTAAATGTTTCAAAGATGGCGTAAGCTAAAATTCATTATAGTATAGTTTACACATGATGTTAAATTATGTCGAAAATAACATGACACATTTTTTTTTATGTAAATAAATCAATTGCGGAAGCAAAAGTCACCTGAAGTAACCGATGAGATATGATCATTAGCCAATAGTCCTAATCACTTAGTGAACACATATTTGGGATGCATTTGTAATGGCGTCCGATTCTATACTATCGACTGTGACAACCGTCATAAAAGTCAAAATAGTTGGTTAGTAATGGAAGGGGACAATGAAGGCCAATTGATAAAGTTCTATGACTACATTTGCAAAGTTTAAGAAATGACATATTTGTTTAGAGATCGGGTTATTTTGTTCCAATGTGAATGGTATAACACTGGTAGTAGCAGAACTTTGCGTGTCAAACCATATTTGACAATTGTGGATGTAAGAAGTCAATAGTATAAAGATGACTTGGTTGTGTTACGAAGTCAAGTTCAACAAGTTTTCTATGTTCATGATACAAAGTTAGGTGCCAATTTGAGAGCCATAGAAATATCGAAGAATTTGGGATGTGCTAGAGCTGGATGATATGAAACCTGATAATGTGTTCTAACAAGATGAAACCACTAATGTTGTACTAGCTGAGCCTATTGATGATGATGTGGTTTAGTGTCGAGATTGGCACATTGATCAGCTTATGTGAATATTCTACATTGATCAAAACATCAATGATTTATGTGATGGTTTTAGTTAATGTATATCATGTTTTTTACTTATTGCAGCTACTAGCATGGTTCCTAGGATGAAGACGAGTCGGCGTAAGAAAGCATCAAGTGGTAACATAGTAACAGCCTCAGCAGCATCTCCACATGACATTGGCACCCCTTTGACTTTATCTGATAAGATGTAGCCACCAAGTGATACACAGACAGTTGTCTATGAAAAGCTGACAGTTGGCGTAGTTAAGATCATTGTACTTAACTATTGTCAATTATTTGTAATCAATATTTGCAATTTGTGACTTGTTGGTTTGTTACTAGGGTGAACTAGATCAACTCGTGTACAAGGACCTACACTAGGAAAATGAGTGCAAAAAAAATTGTTAGCAAAAAATGAGAGAAATTGTATGTTTATGTGAATCGGCTGTTGAATGCAATCACTTGAGGGAATGCCACCCCAGCAACGAATGAGTTGGGACTGCAGATTAGGAGGTTATGCCCTCTTAAGGAAGTGAAGTCATGGATCAAAATTGATCAAAGTACCAAAGATGTTGCTATCTAAGTTGTGCTAGTAAGCATGACTATATTGCGATAAATGTCTTTGTTAAGCATAGTTGTAATTGCTGAAATTAATTAATTCAATACTTTATTTTATTATTATGTGCAAGACGAGTTTGATATCGGCGAGGATTTTCATATTAATGAACAAGCTCAAAAGATTGTAGATAGAAAGGCTTATCTCTTGTACAAGGCCTGGGGATACAATCTAAAATAAGAGTTCCTCAAACTTCAGGAAGAGGGTGCTGATGACCCCTACAATCATCCACCTACAGGAGTGAGCTTGGACGATTGGAAACATATGATTGATGTGGCTTGGAAAGATGAATCTCATTTGGTAACAAATAAATATTACACATATGGATATGAAATTGTATTATGCCTTAATATGTAAAAAATTTTACTTTGTTGAATAATTCTATGTTTTTTTATATATTTTAGAAATGATCAAAAGCTAATAAAGCAAACAGGAGTATGCTAACATACAATCATACAAGTGGATCTCGATCATTTCTAATAGCAATGTCGATTATGGTGAGAATTTGTTAATTTCAAAATATACAAATCACTTTTGTATATCACTTATGAATATGCAAATTACCATTAATTTTGTTGCTTGAAATTAATAGTTATATGAGGATAAAGCTGGATTTTCCAGAATTTTCTGCGAAATTGCACAAGTCAAAGAAGACTAATGAATGGATTCATCCCAATTGTAGTGAGCTACATGTAAGTATTGAACATTGAAACCAATTGCATTTAATATTAATTAGTACCTTGGCACAAAATTGCATGTTATTGTTTGTGCTTTTGTTGAATAGTTTGTGATTTTTTGTAAAGACAAGATGAGATGGTGAATATACAAGTGGCAGCCACCAAAGCAGGGAGCGCCATTGACCTAGGAGGAACTATCAAGGCAAGTGCTTGGACAGAAAAAAAAAAATTACTTGCGTGGATTTGGGATTGGCCCACAACCCTCTTCGACATCTAATACTTCAGCATGAGCTCATGATAAACATATGGAGTCAATGAGAGCTGAGTTGGAGGTTCATCATAAGGAACGCCAAAAAGATCACAAAGAGCAGATGAGGGAGAAAGAGGAGCGGTAGAGAAATCATGAAAAACGAATGAGGAAGAGAGATAAGATGATGAAACAAGTCAAAAATGGGGGAAAAAAAAAAAACTAGGGATGCACAACATGTACAACTCAATCATCTCAATGACATGGTTTTACGGCTCTCAACCCTCTTGCAAGGTTTAGATGGGCATCCTACTATTTGGTAGCAGAATTTTATTCATATGATACTAAAAGTTCTACAAAGTTCGGGGGAAAAATGCAAAACAACCCTTGAACCACTATACGGATGTCACAGGCAGCTTCCTCGTGACAAATAAGACCTGTAGGGAAAGATGGTACATAATTAGCACATGTAGGTTAGGAGTTAGAGTTGAAAATGTCTTAAACTTAGTCGAAAAAGCGTTCGGGGGGAAAAAATGCAAAACAGCCCCCGAACCACTGTAAGGATGCCATGGCCAGCTTCCTCATTGCAAGTAGGACCTATGGCCACAGATGGCATGTAATTAGCACACGTAGTTGGAAGTTAGAGCAGAGAACACCTTAAACTTAGTTGAAAAAGGGCGTTTGGGGGGCGAAAATGCAAAACATCCCCCAAACCACTATATGGATGTCGCAGCCAGCTTTCTCGTGACAAATAAGACCCATGGCCACAGACGACACGTAATTAGCATGCATAGGTTAGGACTTAGAGCCTAGAATGCCTTAAACTTAATTGAAAAATGGAGAGTTTGACATCTAAGAAATGTTCAGCATTTTGATTTTAAATGATGCCACTGTTTCATCATATAAGGTGGTCATATGGGTAGTAAATGTATTAAGAAAGCATGATATGGTTATGGAGATAACCAGGGGATAAAAATTCTACATGATAAGGATGTTGATCATTCTTAGTTATTATTTTTCGAATCTAATTAATGCACTCTTTCATTATATGATGTAAGCAAAGATAAGCATTGTAGTAGAGAGTAATATTGATTGATTAACTTGAGTTCTTTTGTCAATGGGGAATTGAATTCAAACTTGAAACAAGTGCACATTCATCTACAATGATAGAAAAAAGTGTCCACTAACCTCAAAACATGCACCCTTTTATCTATAGAGAGAGTTCCATTTATTATTGATACAAATATTGATAACATCCCATGTTGGTATCTTTTCATTTTCAGTTTGTTATTCTCCTTGAAAGTATTCAATTAATTCAAGATATGATGATTTACTGCATTGGTGAACTTGGAAACATAACCAATTAATTATTCAAGATGGAAAATGAAATATTTGGCTCAACTGTCATAAAGGGGTTTAAAAATTGAAGTTCTTCTTGTAGGCTTAACATTGGGCGAACCTCCTAGGTTACTCTTTTCATTTATTTTGACTAGGAAAATGGGAACGAAAAAGAGACAATAAAATTACAACCGAAACATTCTAGCAATAAGCATTTCTTTTATGAGAAGAAATGAAACCTAAAAATGTATTTGATTAAATTGAAATCAAGTTACATAGTGAATTCTAAGCAGATATAATCTTTGATAACTCCTTCAATATTGTAAGGCTTTGTTGCTATGCTCAGAATGGCATGTTGATGAACACTCCTAAGTGCTTTGAAGATTGTTATTTGTGTACTTGTTGAAAGTGATCCCTAGCTAATGTTATTAATTTAGACACTTCTCTTTTGTTCTTGAATTTTAGATCATTTTGTTGCAAAGCATCTGTTTCTTGGGTTTCAACATTTTGTTTCTATGATGTTCCAAACATGTCAAGGGCCTCTTGAGTATGTAAAATATTTACAAATATATGTCGATCTATTCAAGTTTGAATGTTTGTGCAGTTGCTTGAATAAATCTTTCATGATACATATATATGATTTTATTTCCAAAAAGCATTTATAGGTTGTTATACCTTAAATTCATGTTAAAACCTTTTTTGTATGTTTGAATCAACTGATATTTTCTATGACAATTAGTGCTACTACTTGTTTCCATGTATCTGCTAAAAAAAAAAGCATACAAAATGTCATCTTTTCAGTGAACACTTGAACTATGTCTAAAAGTATAATGGAAAAAGTGCTCAAGAAGATGAATAGTTTAATTCACTCACCGTAACCTCTAATATTTTTGCTTCATACTGCCAAGTTCTGCATGCATTTTTGGTACTAATGGGTGCGATTTTTTTTGTAGATGGCTTTTGACATGGATTTGTAGATAATCTATTTTTGTGTATGGATGACAATTTACACTTTTGTATAATCCTGCTAATTTTGTCGTTCTCTGCTTTTGTGTGGATTAGTATTACTCATACAGATAACTTTTGGCATCGAACTGATAATTACTGGCGTGGTATATAGATTACCTTTTGTCGTGGTACAAATTATGATGGTAACTTGTACCACGCTTAATGGCCATTTGGCATGGAATTAAATATATTTTTTTGCATACAGAGGGCTTATGTTTGTATGATTCTTTGTTTTGTATGGAATTATTATTTTAGTTTGGACTATAGTTGGTTTGTATGGAATTCAACATTTCAAGTTATTCCTTTTTAGATGGTTGGAAGTGAAATGTAATGACCCTCATCCTTGTCTTAGCCATGTTCATGTGCCTCTACATGATTTTGTTTTGTTAAGCTTGCATTTGTAGATTTCGACTTGTTTTGCCTAAAGTAAAGGTCCCTATCTTGTTTTGTGCTTATGTGATGTGCTTGAGTATTGCTTGTATGCTTTGTTCCTTGCTTGGTGTGTGTAGCCTAGGTCACACCCTTGAACCTCTTATACCTAGGACCATCTTGGAACCACTTTGGTTAACCTCCACCTTCACCCTGACATATTGGCCGAGATGTCATCATCTAGGCCGAGGTGTGTATCACCTAGGCCGAGATGTGTACTATCTAGGCTGAGATGTTATCATCTAAGCAACCAACATCCTTGATCCTTGCACCTAGTGATCTTGTTCTTGGACTGGTATGACCTAGACCGAGGTGTGGCACATCTAGACCGAGGTGTGGCACAGCTAGGTCAAGTGTTATCCTTCCTAGCCGAAATCATTGAGACCTTACTTGCCGAAGCCTATGTCTTGATCCGAGGTCATTTCCTTGTCAGAGTGACCTTGTCACCTTGCTTGTTATACACACTTTGTCATACTCTTGTCTTGTCATTCTGTCACCTTTTTTAGGAGATCCAATCCGGCGTTGCCATGTGTCCCAACAGAGGGTTAAGTCAGGTACTAACTGAGAACCTATATCATTTTGTGTCATACCTTTTGCATTGTAGAGAGAGAGGCTCTAGGAAGAGGAAGAGAAGTTTAGAGTGAGAGAGCTAGATCCCAAGCTTGATCTTTAGAGCTTGAACCGTTAGATCAGTGTTTTGAGGTTAGATTCTTTATCTACTCTTGTTGTTCTTTATATTGATCCGATTACATTACATGATCTAGCATGATACATGAGTCATGCATTGATTTAAAGTTTGGTTTTAGAAAGAGAAAATGATGTTCTTGTGTTCTTGAAGGAAAACCACATTTTGATCTGAAAGTTTGTATCAAGATCCATGCTTTTGTGTTTGTTTTCATGGAATCTTCATGTATGGGTACCCAGGTCCATGTTTTTGAACTCATATCATGAAATCTCATATTTTGAATAAAGAAGTTATGATTTTAGCATTTATGTTCTTCATGTTCATATTCTTCATGTTTTTCAAAAGGAAACTCAGATTTTCCAGACTTCATTTCCCTGAATGTGGTCACCGGGACCACACCTCGGCCAAGACCTGGTTGGTACCAAGCATGTTTTCCCGAGATGAAAAATAGTGTTTTAACTCCCAGCACATGTTTTGCTTTGTCTTGACTTAGTTTTGAAAGAAATGCCGGGATCATTTACACCCAAGTAAAGCTTGTTTTAGGGATGCATTGCATAGCCATCTTTTGAGCATTCCTTCTTGTCTTCTTGAAATACAATCAGTGGACCTTGCCATGTGTTTGTAGGTCTTGGATTCTTGCCTTAATCCCTACACCTGAAGAGCTATGTGAGTCGTATTTTTAATAAAGCTATGTTCTAATGTTTTGATAAAAGCTTTGCTTGTTTCGTTTTGGAAAAGTGTTTGTTCAAGTTTGAATGATTATTCCTAGTTTTGTATCAAATATTATCTTATTTTGATGACATTCTTGGAAAGTCCTTAGTGCTAGGGGACTATAATGCAACTAGTACCCTTGTTTGAGATATCTCCCTTGCCACCGACGGTCTTGTACGGGTGGGTTTGTTTAATCGATTTCGAGTCGATTATTCCCTTGTTTTGTCAGAAATGTCACCCCTTGTATTATATTGATGCTAGTAAGCATCCCTCAAAGCTTTGAAAGACTTGATAGATGAACTTGGTTCATCCCTTGATTTTTTACAAGATACGCTATGTATTGCTTTGATAAAGATTTCGAATATCATTCATTCAAACTTTTATTACTAATATCATTCACTGAGTATCCAAGCTCACCCTCTCCTTATATATATGTAGGTGACGAGCAAGAAGGCGGTGACGCCTAGA
Organism: Camellia lanceoleosa; assembly: GCA_025200525.1. Lineage (NCBI taxonomy): Eukaryota > Viridiplantae > Streptophyta > Magnoliopsida > Ericales > Theaceae > Camellia > Camellia lanceoleosa. The sequence goes on from CM045760.1 coordinate 103,677,212, forward strand.
TGTATTTTGCAAGTTGTGTTCGGATTCATATTTTGCTAGCATCTTGAAGATTATGCTTCTTAGCTTTGTATTTCATGACTTTTGTATATGTCGGCTTGAGAAGCCTTTTGATCAAGATGAAACATGTACTTATTTTATTTGTATCCAGGTTGTACACCATGTTAAAATGTACATCATTTCATTTGACTTATGCACAGCTCTTGTGGACTATTTTGTAGTGACCCTCATTCTCGTCTTAGTCATGTTCATGTGCATCTGCATGTTTTGTTTTTGTTAAGCTTGCACTTGTGGTTCTGACTTGTTTTGCCTAAAGTATGGTTTCTATCTTGTTTTGTGCCTATGTGTTTTTGCTGGAGTATTGTTTGTATGTTTTGTCCCTTGCTTGGTGTGTGTAGTCGAGGTCATCTTAAGCCTAGATCACGCCTTTGGACCTTTTACACCTAGGACCATCTTGGAACCACTTTGGCCGATCTCCACCTTCACCCTGGCTTATTGGCCGAGATGTCATCATCTAGGCCGAGGTGTGTATCACCGAGGCCGAGATATGTATCATCTAACCCGAGATGTTATCCTTTAGGTATTTTAGATCTTTAATCCCTGCACCTGGTGATCTTGTTCCTGGACTGGTATGACCTAGACCGAGGTGTGGCACAGTTAGGCCAAGTGTTAACTTTCCTAGCTGAGATCATTGAGACCTTACTTGCCGAAGCCTTGTTCTAATCCGAGGTCCTTACCTGCCGGAGTGCCCATGTCACCTTACTTGTTAAACACCCTTGTCATGCTCTTGTCTTGTCATTCAGTCACCTTTTTGAGGAAACCCAATCCGATAGTGCCACGTGCCCTAACCGAGGTTTAAGTCTACTGGCAGTAGAGAAAACATATCATTTTGTCATATCTTTTGCATGGTAGAAAGAGAAGCTCTAGGAAGAGGAAGAAGTTCTTAGGGAGAGAACTAGATTTCCAAGCTTGATCTTCGCACCTTGAACCGTTAGATCCGTGTCTTGAGATTAGATTCTTAGTCCACTCTTGTTATTCTTTATGTTGAACCGATCACATTGCATGATCTAGCATGATTCATGAGCCATGCATTGATTTAAAGCTTGTTTTAGGAAGAGAAAGTGATGTTCTTGTGTTCTTAAAATAAAACCATGTTTTGATCCGAAAGTTTGTATCAAGATCCATGTTTTTGTGTTTGTTTTCATAAGATTTTCAAGCATGGGTACCCAGGTCCATGTTTTCGAACTCATCTCATAAAATATCATATTTCGAATAAAGAAGCTATGATTTTAACATTCATGTTCTCCATGTTCATATTCTTCATGTTCTTTAAAGGAAAACCCAGATTTTTCCCAGACTTCATTTCCCTAAATGTGGTCGTCGGGACCACACCTCGGCCAAGAGGTGTTGGACCTCGGCCAAGACCTGGTTGGTACGCAACATGTTTTCTGAGATGAAAAACAGTGTTTGACTCCCAGGATATGACTGCTTTGTTTTGACTTAGTTTTTAAAGAAGTGCCGAGATCATCTGCACACATATAAAGCTTGTCTTAGGGGTGCATTTCATATCCATCTTTGAGCATCTCTTCTTGACTTCTTGAAGTACATTCAATGGGATTTATTATGTGCTTGTAGGCCTTGGATCCTTACTTGTAATCCCCACACCCGAATAAATATGTGAGTGGTATTTTTAATAAAGCTATGTTATAAAGTTTTGATAAAGCTTTGTTTCGTTTTGGAAAAGTATTTGATCAAGCATGAATGATTATCCCTAATTTTTGTATTAAGCATTATATTTGTTTTGATGACATTCTGGGAAAGTCCTTAGTGCCAGGGGACTATAATGCTACTGCACCCTTGTTTTGAAAGTCCTTAGTGCTAGGAGACTATAATACAACTGCACCCTTGTTTTGCCACTGACGGTTTTCCGCGTGGGTTTGTTTGTCTAGAATGTCATCGTTTGGTATTATGTAGATGTTATTAACATCCAAGAAGCTTTGAAAGATTTGATAGGTGAACTTGGTTTATCCCTCTGATTTGTAAAGTTATGGTATGTATTGTTTTGGAAAAGACCTCGGATATCATTCATTTAACCCTTTATTTCTAATATCATTCACTGAGTATCCAAGCTCATCCTCTCCTTATATATATGTAGGTGTCGAGTAAGAGGGCGGTGACGCCTAGATGTGTTTTGCAAGTTGTATTGGGATTGATTTTACTAGCATCTTGAAGACTATGCTTCTTAGCTTTGTATTTCATGTATTTTGTATACGTCGGCTTGAGAAGCCTTTTGATCAAGATGTGATATGTATTTTATTTTATTTGTATCCAAGTTGTAAACCATGTTAAATTGTATGCCATTTTATTTGACTTATGCACAGCTCTTCTGGACTGTTTAGATTTAAATTTATTGCTTCCACACATGTAAGCCCCATATGTATACTCTGATTGTGTGTGAATTTTTGTAAGTTGGCCTTTGGTAATCTTGGATTACTGGCCATCACGGCACCATTCTACTAGGGGCGGATTGGGGTCGTGACAGATTGGTATCAGAGCACTGGTTCCTTATAGTACACATTTCACACACATTGAGTCCTAAAGAGCATGGGATTCCCCTTAGAATGATCTTAGGATTTGCATCATATTGCTTGCTACTTGACAAGATGTGCATCACCTCGGCATAATTATTTGTTGCTTGCATCCATGTCTATTTGCTCATTTTGTTTTAAAGTCATATTTTGCATACTCCTAGCATCATGAGAAGAGGTAGACCACCGGTTGGCCTAGATCATCCTAAGGACAGATTAGACAGACTAGAAAGGTTGGTTGAAGGTTTGGTCCGTGAGTTGAGACAGCCCAGGCCACAGGACGCTAGTACTTCCTCCGCCCAGGCCGAGCAGACAAATGGCCGACACGAAGTTCCGCCTCCGCCTCCTCCAGTGCCACAAGTGCCTCCACAGTAAGCTTTATATGGAGACGGCATGATAACCTTGATCAAAGAGTTCAGGAAGATGAACCCGCCAAGATTCGAAGGGGGTATAGAGCTGATGAAAGTCAAAGCATGGGTTTCGAAAATGGAGAAGTTGTTCGAGATATTTCCCAACACTGACGCTCAGAAAGTGTCATTGGCAGCATTCACGTTAGACGACGACATTCGAAGATGGTGGATGATGATTCGAGAAGGTAACCCAGGGTTGACTTGGGCTAGAGTTTTGGAGTTGTTTTACAACAAGCATTTTCCCCTCAGTGTCTAAGATTGCAAGACCACAGAGTTCCAGACTCTGACACAAGGCAACAAGACGGTGGCAGAATATGATCGTGCTTTTACCGAGTTGGCGAGATATGTGCCTCATATGGTCGATGATGAATATAGGAAAGCTAGGAAGTTTGAAAGTGGACTACGTGGACTGATACAAGATCGAGTTAACATGCTCAACATGCCGACTTATGCCGAAGTGTTAGACAAGGCCATCCTGGCAGAAGCTAACTTGAACCGATACCAGAGTTCAGGAGAGAGCCAGAGGAAGAGACAAAACTATGAGAATCGCCGAGTACCGTTTAATGCCAAGAGGAAGGTGAACACGGGCAGTTCCAGCAACTCAAATCAGGAGGGTGATGTTAAGCTGACGTATGCGAGTTGTGGGAAGCCACATTTCGAGGTCTGTCGTTGGGCATCAGGGGCTTGCTTTGAATGTGGCGAGATAGGCCATCGTGTGAAGGACTGTCCGAAGACAAAGGCTGATGATGGTAAGAAGAACGGGAACACTTCAGGCTCTGCACAGAAAAACAACGTCGAGAGGGCGCAGATGAGACAGGGCAAAGTTTTTGCATTGGTGCCAGGAAACACTCAGAATGCTGAGACAGTAGTGTCAGGTACCCTTCTAATTTGCTCTCAAGATGCATACATATTGATTGATTCGGGTTCTACACATTCATTTGTATCTACTAAGTTTGCCAAGAAGTTGAATAGGGAATTAGAACCCTTTGATTATGTGTTATCTGTGTCTACTCCGTCTAGAAGAACTATGACTGTTACATCCATTTATAGAGCATGTGTTGTTATGATTGAGAATGTTGAATTATTAGTTGATTTGATGCCGTTGGACATAACTCATTTTGATGTTATATTGGGAATGGATTGGTTAGTAGAAAACCATGCATCCATTAATTGTGTTTCCAAAAGCGTCGTATTGAAACCCCCAAACCAAGTCGAGGTTACATTTCGGGGTAAGGGAGTAATACCCCCACCTTACTTGGTCTCATCCATGAAGGCATATAAGTTGATCCAAAAGGGGTGTCAAGGTTATCTGTGTAGTGTACTAAGTAATCTGAATGGAAACATTGAAATTGCCGACATCCCAGTTGTTAATGAATTCCCCGACGTCTTTCCAAACAATTTGCCTGGCCACTTAATCGATAGAGAAGTAGAATTTACTGTTGACGTCATGTCGGGAACCCATCCCATCTCCAAAATACCCTATCGAATGGCCCCAGCCAAGCTTAAGGAATTGAAGCTGCAGTTACAAGAATTGTTAGATAAGGGCTTCATTAGGTCGAGCACTTCACCTTGGGGAGCACCAGTTCTATTTGTTAAGAAAAAGGATGGTACACTTCGTCTTTGTATTGATTACCGAGAACTGAACAAAATGACCATTAAGAACAAGCATCCATCACTGAGGATTGATGATATGCTTAACCAATTACAAGGAGCACGAGTCTTTTCAAAAATTGATCTCAGGTCGAGCTACCATCAGCTCAAGGTTAAAGCCGAGGATGTTGAGAAGACTGCTTTTCGGACAAGGTATGGCCACTACGAATTTTTGGTGATGCCTTTTGGAGCGACTAATGCTCCTGCAGCATTCATGGACTTGATGAACAGAGTTTTTAAGCCTTGCCTGGATGCGTTTGTGGTTGTTTTCATCGACGATATATTGATCTATTCTAAGAGTGAAGTTGAGCATGAGAAGCATCTGAGACTTGCTTTACGGATTTTGAGGGACAGGAAGTTGTATGCCAAGCTTAGCAAGTGTGAGTTTTGGCTTTCCAGCATTTCATTTTTGGGGCATTTGATTAATGAAGAAGGTATTTCGATTGATCCTAGCAAAATTGAAGCCATTGTGAATCGGCTGACACCGATGAATGTGTCCGAGATTCGTAGTTTTCTAGGTTTGGCAGGTTATTATAGGAAGTTTGTGAAGGACTTCTCAAAAATTGCAGTACCATTGACACAATTGACTCAAAAGGGAGTGACATACGAATGGACCGAGGACAAAGAATCAGCTTCCCAGGAACTCAAGACGAAGTTAGTTACTGCACCAGTTCTTGTACTACCGTCAGGTAATGAGGAATTTCATATTTATAGTGATGCATCACATAAGGGTTTGGGTTATGTATTAATGCAAAGGGGTAAAGTCATAGCATATGTATCTCGTCAATTAAGATCCCATGAGAAGAACTATCCCACCCATGATCTAGAATTAGCAGCCGTAGTATTTGCCTTGAAGATTTGGCGTCATTACTTGTATGGAGCTTCTTGCCAAGTTTTCACAGATCACAAGAGTTTGAAGTACTTATTCACTCAGAAGGAGTTAAATATGAGGCAGAGAAGATGGCTTGAACTATTGAAAGAATACGATATGCGGATTTAGTATCATCCAGGCAAAACAAACTCGGTGGCCGACGCTTTAAGCAGGAAATTAGTTGGAAGTTTGGCATATTTAGCGATGATTTTAGTGGAGCCAACTATTATCGAGGAAGTGAAGACCAGGCAGATAGAGGATGAATTCCTAAAAAGGGTGATTGAGGAATTTGTCATTAAGCCGAGGTCAGGGTACACCGTTGAGAATCAAGTACTTAAGTTTGAAGGAAGATTGTGCGTGGCCGACGTCCTCGAGTTGAAAAGAAGAATTTTACAGGAAGCTCATGGTTCCAAATTTGCCATTCACCCAGGAAATACCAAGATGTACCAAGATGTGAAGCAAACTTTTTGGTGGCCGAATATGAAAAGAGAGATAGCCGAGTTCGTATCTTAGTGTCTATATTGCCAACAGGTGAAAGCAGAGCATTAGAGGCCAGCAGGACTTCTTTAACCTCTGTCAATTCCAGAGTGGAAATGGGAACATATCTCCATGGAATTTGTGGTTGGTTTGTCGAGGTCACAGAAGGGTATGGATTCAATTTGGGTTGTAGTTGATAGATTAACTAACTCAGCACACTTTTTGCCTGTTAAGACTACCTTTAATGCCGATCAACTCACTTTGTTATATATGAATGAGATCATTAGACTTCACGGAGTGCCGACGTCCATTGTGTTAGACCGAGATCCAAAGTTTGTTTCTAGATTTTGGCAGAGTCTACAAGGAGATTTGGGAACCGAGTTGAGATTTAGCACAGCTTTTCATCCCCAAACCAATGGGCAAATAGAAAGAACGATTCAGACACTTGAAGATATGCTCAGACTATGTGTATTGGATTTCAAGGGAAGTTGGGAAGTGCATTTGCCATTAGTAGAATTCGCCTACAATAACAGTTATCAAGCTAGCATTGGCATGGCGCCATATGAAGCTTTGTATGGGAAGAAGTGCAGATCACCGATATGTTGGACCGAGGTAGGAGATAAAGCTTTGATTGGTCCCGAATTAGTTCAAGTTACAATCGAGAAGATTAAGCTCATTCGACAAAGGATTAAAACTGTTTAGAGTTAACAGAAGAATTATGCCGACCAGAGAAAAAGCGAGTTAGAATTTGAAGTTGGGGATCGTGTATTCCTGAAGGTTTCGCCGATGAAAGGAGTTTCAAGATTCGGGAGGAAAGGTAAGTTAGCACCTCATTACATTGGGCCGTTTGAAATTCTTGAAAGAGTTAACCCAGTTGCCTACAGACTTGCTTTGCCGCCAAAATTAAGTCGAGTCCACGCTGTGTTTCATATTTCGATGTTAAGGAAGTATATTCGGGATCCACTACACGTGATTGATTATTCCGGGATTGTGGTTAATGAAGATTTAGGCTACGAGGAGAAGCCGATGAGAATTATTAATAGGCAAGTGAAACAGTTGAGGAATAAGTCGATACCGATGGTGAAAATTGAATGGAAAGAGCATTATGGCAAGGATGCTACATGGGAAATGGAAAAAGAGATGAAGATTCTTTATCCGGAGTTGTTTTCAGAGCAAGGTAACTTAAGTTTGGGGACCAAACTTCTTTAAGGAGGGTAGACTGTAGTGACCCTCATCCTCATCTTAGTCATGTTCATGTGCATCTGCATGTTTTGTTTTTGTTAAGCTTGCACTTGTGGTTCTGACTTGTTTTGCCTAAAGTATGGTTTCTATCTTGTTTTGTGCCTATGTGTTTTTGCTGGAGTATTGTTTGTATGTTTTGTCCCTTGCTTGGTGTGTGTAGCCGAGGTCATCTTAAGCCTAGATCACACCTTTGGACCTTTTACACCTAGGACCATCTTGGAACCACTTTGGCCGACCTCCACCTTCACCCTGGCTTATTGGCCGAGATGTCATCATCTAGGTCGAGGTGTGTATCACCGAGGCCGAGATATGTATCATCTAACCCGAGATGTTATCCTTTAGGTATTTTAGATCTTTAATCCCTGCACCTGGTGATCTTGTTCCTGGACTGGTATGACCTAGACCGAGGTGTGGCACATCTAGGCCGAGGTGTGGCACAGTTAGGCCAAGTGTTAACTTTCCTAGCTGAGATCATTGAGACCTTACTTGCCGAAGCCTTGTTCTAATCCGAGGTCCTTACCTGCCGGAGTGCCCATGTCACCTTACTTGTTGAACACCCTTGTCATGCTCTTGTCTTGTCATTCAGTCACCTTTTTGAGGAAACCCAATCCGATAGTGCCACGTGCCCTAACTGAGGTTTAAGTCTACTGGCAGTAGAGAAAACATATCATTTTGTCATATCTTTTGCATGGTAGAAAGAGAAGCTCTAGGAAGAGGAAGAAGTTCTTAGGGAGAGAACTAGATTTCCAAGCTTGATCTTCGCACCTTGAACCGTTAGATCCGTGTCTTGAGATTAGATTCTTAGTCCACTCTTGTTATTCTTTATGTTGAACCGATCACATTGCATGATCTAGCATGATTCATGAGCCATGCATTGATTTAAAGCTTGTTTTAGGAAGAGAAAGTGATATTCTTGTGTTCTTAAAATAAAACCATGTTTTGATCCGAAAGTTTGTATCAAGATCCATGTTTTTGTGTTTGTTTTCATAAGATTTTCAAGCATGGGTACCCAGGTCCATGTTTTCGAACTCATCTCATAAAATACCATATTTCGAATAAAGAAGCTATGATTTTAACATTCATGTTCTCCATGATCATATTCTTCATGTTCTTTAAAGGAAAACCCAGATTTTTCCCAGACTTCATTTCCCTGAATGTGGTCGTCGGGACCACACCTCGGCCAAGAGGTGTGGGACCTCGGCCAAGACCTGGTTGGTACGCAACATGTTTTCTGAGATGAAAAACAGTGTTTAACTCCCAGGACATGACTGCTTTGTTTTAACTTAGTTTTTAAAGAAGTGCCGAGATCATCTGCACACATATAAAGCTTGTCTTAGGGGTGCATTTCATATCCATCTTTGAGCATCTCTTCTTGACTTCTTGAAGTACATTCAATAGGATTTATTATGTTCTTGTAGGTCTTGGATCCTTGCTTGTAATCTCCACACCCGAAGAAATATGTAAGTGGTATTTTTAATAAAGCTATGTTATAAAGTTTTGATAAAACTTTGTTTCGTTTTGGAAAAGTATTTGATCTAATTTTTGTATCAAGCATTATATTAGTTTTGATGACATTCTGGGAAAGTCTTTAGTGCTAGGGGACTATAATGCAACTGCACCCTTGTTTTGAAAGTCCTTAGTGCCAGGGGACTATAATGCAACTGCACCCTTGTTTTGCCACTGACGGTTTTCCGCGTGGGTTTGTTTGTCCGAAATGTCATCGTTTGGTATTATGTAGATGTTATTAACATCCAAGAAGCTTTGAAAGATTTGATAGGTGAACTTGGTTCATCCCTTTGATTTGTAAAGTTATGATATGTATTGTTTTGGAAAAGACCTCGGATATCATTCATTTAACCCTTTATTTCTAATATCATTCACTGAGTATCCAAGTTCACCCTCTCCTTATATATATGTAGGTGTCGAGCAAGAGGACAATGACACCTAGATGTCTTTTGCAAGTTGTATTCGGATTCATTTTACTAGCATCTTGAAGACTATGCTTCTTAGCTTTGTATTTCATGTATTTTGTATATGTCGGCTTGAGAAGCCTTTTGATCAAGATGTAATATGTATTTTATTTTATTTGTATCCAAGTTGTAAACCATGTTAAATTGTATGCCATTTCATTTGACTTATGCACAGCTCTTCTGGACTGTTAGATTTAAATTTATTGCTTCCGCACATGTAAGCCCCATATGTATACTCTGATTGTGTGTGAATTTTTGTAAGTTGGCCTTTGGTAATCTTGGATTAGTGGCCATCATGGCATCATTCTACTAGAGGTGGAATGGGGTCGTGACATATTTAGATTTAAATTTATTGTTTCCGCACATGTAAGCCCCATACGTATACTCTAATCGTGTGTGACTTTGCAAGTTGGCCTTTGGTAATCTTGGATTACTGGCCATCATGGCACCATTCTACTAGGGGCAGAATGGGGTCGTGACATGAAATGGATGCAGATTGTGGAATAATTGATAATATATGTATTGTTCTGTTTATATACGTACTACAAGTTGCACGGAATGCATATAGGTTGTGGACAAATTAGAATTTTGAGAAAAAATATAAAATCATGTTTTTGAAGACTAAACAATTCGTAATAAAAAAGGAAGTACATATTTTAGAGACCAAATAGTTAGTAGCTAAAAAAAGAAAATGAAGAAAGAATTTTGGCGACTAAAAGTTTAATAGCCAAAAAAGAATTAGACTTTAGGCAACTAAAATGTTTATTAGCTAAAAAAAATAAGATGCACAACAAAAACAATTTGGCGACTAAAAGTTTAGTATTCAAAAAACAATCAGACTTTTGGCGATTAAAATATTTAGTAGCTAAATAAATAAGATGAAAAAAAAAAAATTGGCGACTAAAAGTTTAGAAGTGAAAAAATTCAGACTTTAAGCGACTAAAAGTTTAGTAGCCAAAAAAAAAAAAAATCAAACTTTAGATGACTAAAATATTTAGTAGCTAAAAAAATATAAGATGAAGAAAAAAACATTTTTGGCTACTACAAGTTTAGTAGCCAGAAACAAAATAGACTTTACGCGACTAAAAAGTTTAGTCGCTTAAAAAAAGTTGGATGAACAAAAAAAATATTTGGCGACTAAAACTTTAGTCATTATAAATAATTGAAGTTTTTCATGACAACAAGTTTTATTCGTTGAAATTGTGATATTTAATTTTATTTCAATCCTTTTGGTGACTAAAAAATCAGTCGGCAATTTAGTACTTTTGGTGACAAAAGTTTTTTTAGTCTCCAATTACCTTTTTTGACAAATCTTCAACGACTGATTTGGTGACCAAAAATTTTAGTCGCAAAAAACCTCCGGCGACTAAAACTTGACTTTTGGCGACTAAAAATTTAGTTGCCAAAACTGTTGTAGTGAACGAGATATTCACAACAGTTTAACAAATGAAATAGAGATTAAGGTTAGGAGAAATCAAGCCCAAGAAATAAATGAAAACCTACATTCATCTCTTTGTGGATAAGGGTAAATGAATACCCAAATCCATGCTATCATTAGAGAGAGTAGATTGCCACCATTTCTTAGTGGAAGCTTTGCTTTGAAATTAAGAGATTCATCAAAGGTGATTGAAGACTATTCTTCCTCTCCTGGAATAAGGATGTTACATCCATTTCTATGCTCAACTTGGATTGAGAAGAGAGTTTTCAACACCTTTGACCCAAAATCTCTTACTTTACTTCCAAGAAAATAACAAATCAATAGAAATCAACAACTTTCTCAACACCAAACCTCAAGAATCATCCAACTGGTTCCATGCAACAACTGCAAGTACTCATTAGAATTGAGTATGGATTGAAACACGTGAACCAACACGCTTGGATGATGAGAAAGGTGATGAGAAAGTGAATAAAAGGAAAGAAGTTACACTACATAATCAAACTGGTGGATGGATGGCTACTTTCTAACTCCCAACCATATCCACAAGGGTCCATTTTACATATCTATATACAACAAGAAGTGCAAAAAAGTAAGAAATACAATCAACTCAATGGATGGGTGGCTACATCCTATTCCTAACCACATCCATGATGACCCATCATGTGATTATAGCACAAAACAATAAGATACAAAACTTGAAAGGAAGAAAGAGAGAGATAAATTGATGAAAAGGCAAAACTTCACCTCTTGAAGAGAGGATTAAGTTTCTTGGTTATCAAACTCTTTCCTAGCACCCTCAATATCCTTTAGTATGGCTTAGAATCCTCAGCTAGGTACCTCGATCCAAGGTTTGATAGTGTTTAGATGGAGTAAGCAAAGAGGTGAGAGGTTGAAGATAAAATGGGAAATGGGAGCGTTTTGTTCTCAAACAAACCTTTTAGTTCTTTCGGAAATTTTGTAACCCTAAGAAATGAGGTTGGGACATCCTTATATAGATTTTTAGGATGAAAATATCTAAGATATTTGTGAAAAATTTGTAGAAAAGCCAAAATTCCTGAAAATGCTCTGTACTTGAACAATTCAACCGGTCATACCATTATTCATCCTACCAACCACATTTTACATCCAGCCATAAGTATTTATACGACCAATGAGAAAAATGTACCACTGGATCAATAGTGTAAAGCTAGCATAATTTGACAAGAAAAACAGGTATTTCTACAGAATTTCATTCTTCCATTCACTGTCAATCTGTCATTTGCTCAGTCCACTTAAAAAGACAACATTTGAAGTTTCAAAACGCGAGCCTCAGAACATTGTAGAAATGTTCGGAACCACACAACCCAAAACACTTAGAAAAAGTGGTTTTAAGAATGTCAAAAAAGGTTTTGGCCAAAACAGGTATTGGTTGGGATAGTTGGGATTAAAGTTTGAATCTTGGTTTTCCTGTTGAGGGATTCAAAAGACTGCACATTGCAGCTTTTATCATAGGGCATTCGAAATAAAGCGACAAAGTCTTAAGGTCAGTCAAAATGGGGTGTTTACAACACTCATAATATCACATCAAAATATTCTCTATGCACATCTTTTAAAAATAAAAAAAATAAATCTCAATACACATCTTTTGAGTAAAAGGGAAAAAAAAAAACTAAACCCTAGTTTCTCCATTGTTTGTCACTTCTTCTATTGTTTCTCCCTTTGTTTGCTACACACTTCATACTCCTCTATTGCTTGCAAAGCAATACTATCATAGCAACTCTGATATTGCTTTACTCTCTAGGTTTATACTTCATTATGTATATCGTTTTCTCATTAGAATTCACAATTATTCTTGATTTTGTTATGGAAGAGTTGCAAACCAATGGAAGTTCAAATTCAGATAAAAATATGCCTAGTGATAGCAAAAGCAGTGACGAAAACATTAGCTTCTTTGTGCACAAATTTTTTTTTCATCTGCGATATTAATTTGGCAAACCAGTGCCAAAATATTTTACTTCTTTCGGGGTATCAACTTCCGAAAAAACTAATTATTTTAAAAAATCAACTGCTGAATATGTTTATTTTGTTCGATAATAAACTTTTGATATTATTAAATTTATTCAGTTTTTAACAACTGAAATTATATATTTAATTCGACTTTTAAGTGCCAAAATTATGTGTTAGATTCGACTCTAAAGTGCAGAATTTTTTTTCCTTTTCAAATTACGTGCAATGAAAAAATTGAGGTTCAATATGATATTATGGTCGATTGTATTAGCCATTTTATAGCCACACAGGTAATATTTAACAATAATTTCGAAACTTAATAATTTTTATTAGTTAGTTTGTTCTTATGAAAGTTGTGTGACATTATATATAGATTTTCGACAATAAGAATGAATTGCTTACTTGGATACATGATATTGGAAGGTCCAATGGCTTTGTTATTATTATAAAGACGTCGAACTATGGTGGTAGCCGTAAGAGACTAAGAATTTATCTTGATTGTGAGAGGAGTGCAAGTATAGATCACATAACAAGTTGAAAGATGGCTTGAATGACTTGTTGAGACAAACCGATATGAAAAAGTGCGAATGTCCATTTGATTTAAGGGCATACAAGTTGAAAACAAACGATGAATGGATATTGAATGTTGTTTGTAGGCTACATAATCATCCATCTGTAAAGCATTTTCAAAGACATTCATATGCAGAGAGATTGTCATCTAATGAGAAGTCATTAATAGTGGATATGTCAAAGAGTCTAGTAAGACCAAAATAGATACTAATGACATTCAAACAGAGGGATGCCCTTGATATGAGCACAATGAAAACAGTTTACAATGTACGACATCAATATAGGGTTCTACAGAAAGCTGGTAGATCCCAGATGCAACAACTGCTGAGTGAATTAGCGAAGCATATGTGCATTGAGCGTCATCAATGTGAGAAAAGCACTATGACTGTCACAGACTTATTTTGGGCACATCCAATGAGCTTGGATTTGCTTCGTACATTCCCTCATGTGTTGATTATGAACTGTACATATAAGACGAATAGATATCATCTTCCTCTTCTTAAAATTGTGGGAGTGACATCGACTCACATGACATTCTCCGTGGTTTTCACATACTTGCAAATTGAGCGGGTTGATAACTATGCATGGGTGTTACAAATATTGCGTGATCTTATGGATAATAGTATTTTACCTAAAGTCATTATCCCAAACAGAGAGCTTGCCTTGATGAATGCCATTGACAACGCCTTTCCGAATGCTCAACATTTGTTATGTCATTGGCATATTAATAAGAATGTTTTCGCAAAATACAAGAAAATGTTTGAAACAAAAAAAATGGAAAAAGTTTAATACTACATGGACCTATTTAGTATTGTCATTAACTCAAGAGGAATACAATGATCACCTCGCATAGGATTTCAAGAACTATTCTAAGGCAGTCAAGTATGTTACTGTAAGTTGGTTGAATTCGTATAAAGAAAAATTTATTGCGGTACATACAGACATGTGTATGCTTTGGCAATGTTACAACCAATCGATAATATATATATTCATTTTCTTAGAAGTCCTGTTGTTGTTTTTAATTATTATACTTGACTTTTTTTTTCTTTGCATCCATATGAATAGGGTTGAGAGTGCTCATACTAAATTGAAAAGGCAATTAGGTTCAAGTCTAACAACATTTCAGATATCATTTGAAAACAATACATTGTCTACTTGAGTTACAACACATTCAAGTAAAAGTCATTCAAGAAGAGTTTGACTGTTGTACAACATTAATTCAAACCTTCTCAATTCAAAGAGTTTCGGGGTAATGTGTCTATTTGTGCATTGGAGTACGTGTTAATAGAGAGTAAGAGAGTAAATTCAATTGAAATTGATGTTGCAACATATGGGTGTGTTCTTAGCCGCACGCATGATTTACCTTGTGCTCACGAGATTGCAGATTACATGAGACAAGGTCATCCTATTCCATTCAGTAGCATACATGTACATTGGATGCGACTTAATATATGTGTGCACAATTCGATGGTTGACAAATTGGTATTGACTTGTATCTTAAAACTTGAGTTGGTTTTGAAGTAGTTCAACGAGTTTGATATTGCCATACAATTGGATATGTAAAAAAAGTTTAGGGAAATTGCAAACCTAGTGAGCACTTTTCTTATTGAGCCTGATGTAAAGCCTAATTCATGTCAATGACATAAGAAAGTTAATATATTTGTTGTCGCGACCCATGTGCATTTGAGTTGGTTGAAGAAGGACATGATTGCAAGAGCACATTACGTTCAAGCCAATCAAAGAAAAAGAAAGCTTTGAAAGTGTACAAGAAGAAACAAAATGTGAAGGCAAAGACATACTATATTAGAACAAGTTTACCAAGTGCATATGCTAGTGACTTCCTGCCTATGTTAAAACCATTCATAAAGTTTATAAAGGATGTAGTGGTCATGAGAATTGTGGTTTTAGAGCTATTGTGGGTTTACTTGGTCTTGGAGAGAATAACTGGGTTCAAGTTAGGTGTAATCTACTACATAAGTTAAATGATCACAAAAATGAACACGCTGTGCTATACGGGTCGCACAAGAGGTTAAGAAGCTAACACACATCCTGTCATACTTTGAAGACAACCTAGGCTTTGATCATTGGATTACTATGCCTGACATGGGCATCTTATTGCATTATTTTATAATGTAGCCTTGTATCACTTGTCATTACAACAATGTCTCACTTTCTTACCTTTGAGATCACTGCCAATAACCCCAGCTGATCATCGTGAGATTACAATTGGATTTGTTAATGGAAATCATTTTGTGCAAGTATAACCTATGAAAATTACATATCATTATAGTTTAATAATTTTGTAATTGCAAAATTGATGGATTTGCTAAATGTATGTAGTTTTTTATTATATTAATTTGGTTGAATTGTCATTGGATGTTCATATAGGTATTTTTGGAGCCTGGTCATCTAGTTCCTCCCATTGTTGTGATTTGGCAAGTTCACCATCACCCTTGTGCATCAGAATGGGAGAATGCATATGTTAATCGCATTCAGAAATTCAAAGACAACATATGACCTAATGTAGCTACTCGAAAGACATTTGATGTAGTGACATTGATTGATGTATTAGGAAGCAGTTCTAGGATATTTAAAAGGCTTAAGATATAACTTTTTATGCTTTACAGTAGTATGAATTTATGAAATGGATATCATTTTACGATTAGATTTTGTAATGACCATTTTTTGATGGAATGAATATGAGTTATAGTGGTCATATTTATGGAATGGATATCATATTATTTACATTGTCTAAACACAAAATGCAATGAAAATATCACTACTGCTAGCCAACAAGTATTATGTCGTCTAACCAAGTGTAACTACTATTAAAAAGTAATAATATTAACCAACAAGTATCCAAAAAGAAATAATAATATTAAGTAGTAGTTCAATCCACACACATCATCTCAAAATACATGTCTTCTTGTATATCATCAAAGAGTAACACTGATAAATACCTACTACTAAATCTACCAAAGTATTCAAAAAGTACATAATCCAAAGAGCAATAATAATATTCGTTTCCTTGTACATCCACCAACACCATCACAAAATACAGAATGTTTCAAATATCATGTCTCATTGACAATACTATCAACTACGTGACCAGTGAGTGTAATATGCTCCAAAATGACCCTAAGTAAAAGAGCTAGGTACAGACCTACCCTGAGTAGATATGTTGGGCACAGTTTCACCAATGTCTTGATTGTGAAGAACATGTTTAATAGTATCAATTACATAGTAAAGCCTACCAGGATGTTGAACAATGTCCTTGTGACAACCTCGTCATGCACTATGCTCTTAATTCTTTAATTGTACATGTGTTTATGTGTTAGGTGTGAATTTGAATGTTAATTATGTGATTAATGTGGCTTTTGACTTCATATCTGTTGATCATAGAAATATATGTTATGATTTCTGTTGTAATTTGAAAATTGAAGACCATAATGGCGACAGAAACCGAAAGTGGTTGGTTTATTTAGATCGGCATAATTTTTAGAGTTAATGAGGATTTTGATTAAAATTTGATTCAGATTAAATTAATTAGATTAAACTAATTAGAACTAAGTGCAATTAGTTAATCATAAGCCTTGATTAACACCCTAATCTAATCCTCAAGTATATATATGTTGTAATTAAGAGCTTGAACCCCTTAAACATAATTTGAACTCAAAAATTTTGAGATAGAGAGTTTTAGAGAGAGAGAACTCAATTTTTAGAGAGAGAGAAGAGCTTGAACTTGAAAAATTTGCTAAGAGGTTTGTATATTGTGAAGTAAAAGCTCAAGGACTTACTAAATTGAGCTTAATTGAAGACCGTAGGTAAGCTTTTGAACCCTAATTCATGAAACTAAGTCATTTCATATCTGAATTCAAGAAGATTATGTGTTTAAATGTAAGAATTGAGCTTAGAATGAAGAATTAGAGGTTAATTCATACATGCATGCATAGTTTTGTTGAGTTTCACCATTTTTTAGCATGATTTGGTCGTCCATGTTGAATTTGGAAGATGAATTGTACATGCATGCATGAATTACATGGTTTTGAAAGTGAATTGCATGTTTTTGAAGCATTGGAATCGAATTTGAAATTAAAATCAACATGCATGAAAATTTAGGTTTCATTTTGAAGAATTCTTGAAGTTTTGAGCTTTGATTTTGCAAATTGGCTTTGTATTCATGTTTTTGAAAGAGCTTTAAATGTTTGAGAAGTTGTTTACAAGCCATGCAAGAGTGTGTTTTTGAAAATGCAAGTTTTGAAGTGCAATTCTGTTCTGGAATATTCAGAATTCCATCTCATCGCTTAAGCAAACAATCTATCGCTTGAGTGCATATTTCATGCACCCAGTATTTTTGCAGACAATTGTAATTGGCTTGAGCGACTGCCTTTTATTTTGCACCTTGGCTCGAGCAAACATTGAGCCTGGATTCGGGCCATCTAGTACTTTTGCAGACCAAGTAATCTGCTCGAGCAACCAAAGTTACGCTGAGCAAAGTGCTCTATTTTAGCAAATTTTGAAAAGACATTGATCACATATGCATCATCATTCTCTCGTGGGCATTCTTAGGTATGAATTGAACATCCTAAATAAATTAAAAAGTTAGAAAAAAACCTAAGGGAATTGAATAAATTAGAGAATGATTCGAATAAGCAATATGACTCAATGTGTGAATATGTTTATGAATAGTGTAGGATCGTTCGCAAAGACGAGTCAACAACTGAATCATAGTGAGTAATATCTTAGCAAAGATATTATTGTACTTACTTTATTTTTTGAATGTCCTAATGTGGTAAGCTTTTCCGACACTGTGATTTTGCAAGTGTGAATGAGTTTCTATTTGTCTAATCAATATAATAGTTGTAAATGTGATTGATGAGACATGAACATGTATGATAAACCCAAGGTCATTCTATATACCTGAATTGGACCCAAGATCATTCTGTGCATTTGATAAGATGGACCCAAGGTTGTTTTGAACATCTGATAAGTCTGATTATCTGCTACGAGTAGACCGAATGGTCATTATACGACTGTAAATGATTAGACCTAAGGTCGTTCTATTATGATATGACCAATTCCATTCTATACATCTGTTATACATTGGACCCAATGTCATTTTGCTATCTGTTAGACCCGAGGCGATTCCATTATGAATTGCTTATGCTATAGAAATGCTTATGTCAATTATTAGAACTCATTCACATAACCCTTTTACCGTAATGTTATTCACTAGGCGTTAGCTCACTCTATATTTATATATATGTAGGTGAGCAGCGGGATGTCCAACGCCAGCCTTAGTGAACTTGTGAAGGATACCAAGTTTTGTCAAGTCTGTCATGAGCGCCTTATGAGCGAGGCTTTTGCTTCTTTTGTCTTTTGATTTTCTATTTTCTTTTGTTAGTCATGCTTGACCGCATCTGTATATAAGTTTGGTATTTGTATAACAATGATGTATGAATGATCTTGGACATATGGAGTCTTTTATGTATGTATGAGTGTGAGTTATTAATACATAAGAAGTTTTTGTTCATGCCATTTATGCACAAGCTCACTGGACAAAATTTGTTAGTCTGCTTTCACTTCTGGCCCCCTTATTATTAAATATGTTTGTATTCTGTCTAAGGCCGTAGGTAATCTCATGATTACTAGCCAGTTATGATCCAAACCTCTAGAGTCGGGTTTGGACCTTGACAAAGTGGTACTAGAGCACGAGTTAATAACTCACACACTTGTCCAAATGAGCAATAAGGTGTCTAGAAAAGACTTAAGGTGCATTCATCTGATAAGTATCTATTTGTGTGCATTGAGAACATGTGAATATATGGAATATGAACTATTGTGCCTATATGTGTATATTTGTAATTTCTATGTCTATCATAATGTAAGTTTATATAGATAATAGTGAGAACAACCGCTGATGAAATAGAAAAGTCGATTACCGCCCAACTGGACAGAGTGGAGAGAATGATCCATGATATGTCTAAAGCATTAAGGCAACAACAGCAACAACCACCCCCACCTCTGCCAATGCCAATGCCGCCTGTGTAACATTATTAGACTGATGATCGTACAATTTCCTTCACTAAAGAATTTAAGAAGATGAAACCATCGTTGTTCCTTGAAGGAGTAGACCCATTAAAAGCTAAAGCTAGGATCCTTGGAATCGATAAATTATTTGAGGTATTTCCGTGTCTGAGGCACAAAAGCTTTAGTTGGTCGCATTTACTCTAGATGATGAGGCAAGAAGATGGTAGATGCTAATCTGAGAAGATAATAAAGGGATTGATTGGACGCAATTTCTCGAAATATTCTATGAGAAATATTTTCTGCAGTGTGTCCATGATTGAAAAATGTCCGAATTTGAGGGACTCAAGCAAAGAAACATGACAGTAGCTGAGTAAGAAGCAAAGTTTATGGAGTTGGCTAGATTTGCGCCGCACATGGTGGATACCAATTATAAAAAGGCGAGAAATTTTGAGGGCGGACTCTAGAATGCAATTTTAGAAAAAGTAAATGTTCCGAAATTACCAAAGTATGTGGATGTTTTAGATAGAGCTTTAATGTCTGAAACAAATTTGGCATTCCATAACCGACCATTTGAATGGAAAGGAAAGAGGCACTATTCTTATTCAAATAAAAGGTTATCATCTTCAAAGAAGCAGAATGTGGGAACATCCAGTGCCTCTAATTCAACAAGAGATTTTGCACCAACCTATAATGAGTGTGGCAAGAAACACCGGGGAGTTTGCTATTATACTTCTGGGGCGTGTTTTCAATGCAACAAAACAGGGCACATAGTCAGGGATTGTCCCTAAAAGGAACAAAGAAGTGGAAGGCCAGCTACTAGTTTGACTGGAGTTATTCCAATGCTAGGGAACTCAACAAGGCCTATTGCTACGAGAGACACACTAAGGCAAGGGAGAGTTTTTGCATTCATCCCAGGTGATATACAAAATACTGAAGCCATTGTCTCAGGTACCCTTTTTATTTGCAACCAAGATACTTATGTGCTAATTGATTTGGGTTCAACACATTCCTTTGTATCTGCTGTATTTGCATCTAGACTGCATAAACCCATGGAATCATTGCCATATCTATTGTGTATCTATTCCATCTAGGAAATCTATTCCGTTTTCATCTGTATACTGTGCTTGGGAAATACATGTTAGGAATGCTATGTTACTTATACATTTGTTGCCTATTGATATTAGGCATTTTGATGTGATCTGGGGAATGAACTAGTTGTCTAAATATTGTGCTATCATTGACTGTGTAATGAATCGGGTTTTGTTTAGACCTCTGGGACATGATGAATTTGTATTTGTGGGTAATGGTGTAGTACCTCCGCCTTACTTGATTTCGGCAATGAAAGCAAGCAAACTACTTAATAAGGGATGTCAGGGTTATTTGTGTAATGTTTTCTGATCAGTCTATGAATGTTGTGTTAGATGATATTCCTATTGCTAGAGAACTTCCAGATGTGTTTCCAGAGGAACTGCCATGGGAATTAGTCGACAAGGAGAATGAATTTATTATTGAAGTTATACTGGGTACTCAACCTATTTCAAAGACTCCATATAGAATGTCAACTACCGAAATGAAAGAACTGAAATAACAGTTGCAGGAATTACTTGATAAGGGTTTTATCCGACCGAGTACTTTGCCTTGGGGTGCCTTAGTTCTATTTGTGAAGAAGAGAGAAGGAACCTTACACTCATGCATTGACTACCAAGAATTGAATAAGGTAACAATCAAGAACAAATACCCTCTCTCTCATATTGATGACTTGTTTGATCAGTTGTAGGGTTCACAAGTATTTTCAAAGATCGATTTGAGGTCCGAGTACTATCAACTGAAAGCGAAAGCCGAAGATGTCGAGAAAATTGCATTTCAAACAAGGTATGGACATTATGAATTTCTGGTTATGCCATTTGGAGTGACTAACGTACCTACAGCATTTATGGACCTTATGAACCGAATTTTTAAATCCTACCTTGATGAGTTTGTGGTTGTTTTAATTAATGATATCTTAATTTATTCGAGAACTAGAGAAGTTGCAAACACTTAAGGAGAAGAAATTATATGCTAAACTGAAGAAATGTGAATTTTGGTTGGATGAGGTTGTGTTTCTAGGGCATGTGATTAATAGAAATGGAATTTCAGTGGACCCGCAAAAGATTGAGGTGATTATGAATTGGTCAACACCAGTAAATGTAATGGAAGCCAAAAACTTCATGGGACTAGCTGGGTATTACAAGAGATTTGCGAAAGATTTTTCAAAAATAGCTATACCACTTACCTAACTTACACAAAAAGGACAACCGTTTGAATGGACTGAAAGGGAATTTGTGTTTCAAAAACTGAAACAAGACTAACCACAGCACCAATTTTGACATTGCCCTCAGGATAGAAAATTTTGTGATTTATAGTGATGCTTCTTACAAGGGTCTGGGTTGTGTTTTGATGCAAAATGGTAAAGTAATAGTCTATGCGTCTTGGCAACTGAAACCTCATGAAAAGAACTATCCGACTCATGATTTAGAATTCACTGCAGTTGTGTTTGCTTTGAAAATTTAGCGCCACTATTTGTATGGAGCAAAGTGTATACTAATCACAAGAGTCTAAAGTACTTTTCACTCAAAAGGAGCTAAATATGCGATAGAGAAGATGGCTCGAGCTAATTAAAGATTATGATTTTCAGATTCAATATCATCTGGGTAAAGCCAACACTGTAGCTGATGAATTGAGTAGAAAGTCAATGGAGAACTTGGCATGTTTACTGACTAAACAGAAAGAGATATGGAAAGACTTAGAAAAAACCAAAATCGAAGTGAAGTTACATGATTAGGGTGGGTTAATAATCGTTATTTCAGCTTAACTGGCAATCATTGACGAGATAAAACAAAGGCAAAAGAAGGATGAGTTCCTTATGAGAGTGTTTGATGAGTTCAAATCGAATCCGAAACCAGGGTTCAATATTGAAAATGAAGTGTTGAGATTTCAAGGAATATTGTGTGTCCCAAACATTCCTGATTTGAAGAAGAGAATTTTGGAAGAACCTCACACGTCCAAATTTGCAATGCATCTGGGCAACAACAAAATATATCAGGATTTGAAGCAAAGTTATTGGTGGCCTAGCATGAAGAAGGAAATTGCAGAATATATGTCTAAGTGTCTTCAATGTCAGCAAGTCAAAGCTGAACATCAAAAGTCAGTTGGATTACTTTAACCTCTCCCTATTCCGGAACGGAAATAAGAGCACATAACTATGGACTTCATCATTGGTCTGCCTTGGACACCTCGAGGTATGAACTCTATCTGGGTTATTGTAGATAGGTTGACTAAATTTGCACCTTTTCTACCTATAAGAACTAGCTATGATACTTATAGATTGGCTACAATTTACATTGATGAAATTGTTCGATTACATGGAGTACCAGTATCTATTGTTTTGGATAGAGATCCAAAATTTGTATCTAGATTCTAGAAAAGCCTTCAAAAAGCAATGGCAATGTAATTGAGGTTTAGTATCGCATTCCATCCACAAACTGACGAGCAATTAGAAAGAACTATTCAGACTTTAGAGAATATGCTTCGAATGTGTGCTCTAGACTTTCAAGGGAGTTGGGAAACTTATTTGTCACTGGCGAAATTTACAGACAATAATAGTTTCCACTCTAACATTGGCATGGCCCCATATGAAGCCTTGTACGATAGGAAATGTAGATCTTCGATATGTTGGACTAACGTTGGGGATAGGGTCTTGCTTGGACTTGAAATTGTGCAAACAACCACTGAAAAGATTAAAGTCATTTAGCAAAGGCTCAAATAGCACAAAGTTGACAAAAGATTTATGCGGATCATAAAAGAAGGGCTATTGAGGGATATTAAGTATGAAATAGGTGACCATGTGTTCATAAGGGTAATCCCGATGAAGGGTCAATCGAGGTTTGGCAGGAAAGGCAAATATTCACCTCAATATATTGGGCCGTTTCAGATTCTAGAAAGGCTTGGTCTGGTTGCATACTGAGTTGCTCTACCACCGGGAATGGAACAAATGCACAATGTGTTTCATATGTCAATGTTGAGGGCCTATCTCTGAGATCCATTCCATGTTATTGATCATCACCGAATAGCCCTCGATGAAAATGTGGAATATGAAGAGAAATCGATTCAAATTATTGACCGATAAGTGAAACAGCTACGAAATAAAGAAATCCCTATGGTAAGAGTAGAATGGAAGGAACACTATGACATGGAAGTGACTTAGGAAAAAGAAGACAAAATGAGGCAAAGGTACGCCGAATTGTTTTCGACTCAAGGTAATACAAGTTTGGAGGACCTAACTTCTTAAAGGGGGGAACACTGTCAACCCCGTCACGCACTATGCTCTTAATTCTTTAATTGTACATGTGCTTATGTGTTAGGTGTGAATTTGAATGTTAATTATGTGATTAATGTGGCTTTTGACTTCATATCTTGTTGATCGTAGAAATATCTGTTATGATTTCTGTTATAATCTGAAATTTGAAGGCCATAATGGCGACAAAAACCAAAATTGGTTAGTTTATTGAGATCTGCATAATTTTTAGAGTCTAATAAGGATTTTGATTAAATTTGATTCAAATTAAATTAATTAGATTAAACTAATTAGAACTAAGTGTAATTAGTTAATCTTAAGCCTTGATTAACACCCTAATCTAATCCTAAAGTATATGTGTTGTAATTAAAAGCTTGAACCCCTTAATCATAATTTGAACTCGAACATTCTAAGATAGAGAGTTTTAAAGAGAGAAACTCAATTTTGAAAGAGAGAGAAGAGCTTGAACTTGAAGAGTTTGCTAAGAGGTTTGTGTATTGTGAAGTAGAAGCTCAAGAACTTGCTAAATTGAGCTTAATTGAAGACCGTAGGTAAGCTTTTGAACCCTAATTTATGAAATTAAGTCATTTCATATGTGAATTCAAGAAGATTATGTGTTTAAATGTAAGAATTGAGCTTAGAATGAAGAATTAGAGGTTAATTCATACATGCATGCATAGTTTTGTTGAGTTTCACCATTTTTTAGCATGATTTGGTCGTCCATGTTGAATTTGAAAGTTGAATTTTACATGCATGCATGAATTACAATGTTTCGAAAGTGAATTTCATGTTTTTGAAGCTTTGGAATAGAATTTGGAATTAAAATCAACATGCATGATGATTTGTGTTTCATTTTAAAGAATTCTTGAAGTTTTGACCTTTGATTTTGCAAATTGGCTTTGTATTCTTGTTTTTGAAAGAGTTTTAAGTGTTTGAGAAGTTGTTTACAAGCCATACAAGAGTGTGTTTTTGAAAATACAAGTTTTGAAGTTCAATTTTGTTCTGGAATTTCTAGAATTCTGTCTCACTGCTTGAGTGAACAATCTGTCGCTTGAGTGCACATTTCATGCATCCAGTATTTTTGCAGACAATTACATTTGGCTCGAGTGACCAAGTCACCGCTCGAGCGACCGCCTTTTATTTTGCACCTTGGCTCGAGCAAACATTGAGCCCAGATTCGGAGCATCCAGTACTTTTACAAACCATGTGGTCTGCTCAAGCGAAGTGCTCTATTTTAGCAAATTTTGAAAAGACATACTCTGATCACGTATGCATCCTTATTCCCTACTGGGCATTCTTAGGTATGAATTGAACATCCTAAATGAATTAAAGAGTTAGAAATAAGCTTAAGGGAATTGAATAAATTAAAGAACGATTTGAATAAGCAATATGATTCAATGTGCGTATATGTTTATGAATTATATAGGATCATTCGCAAGGACGAGTCAACAACTGAATCACTATAAGTAATAACTTAGTAAAGATATTTTCTTACTTACTTTATTTTCTAAATGTCCTAATGTGGTAAGCTTTTTCGAAACTGTGATTTTGCAAGTGTGAATGAGTTTCTATCTGTTTGATCAATATGATATCTGCAAATGTGATTTATAAGACACGAATGTGTATGATGGACCCAAGGTCATTTTGTATATCTGAATTAGACCTAAGGTCGTTCTGTACATTTGATAATATGGACCCAAGGTCGTTCTGAACATCTAATAAGTCTGATTATCTATTATGAGTTGATCGAATGGGCATTGTACAGTTATAAATGATTGGACCTAAGGTCTTTCTGTTAAGATATGACCAATTCCATTATGTACATCTGTTATACATTGGACCCAAGGTCGTTATGTTATGAATTTCTTATGATAAAGAAATGTTTATGTCAATTATTAGAACTCATTCACATAAATCCTTTTGTCTAATGTTATTCATTGGGCGTTAGCTCACTTTGTATTTATATGTATGTAGATGAGCAATGGGATGTCCAACCCCAGCCTTATTAACCTGTGATGGATACCGAGTTTTGTGAAGTCTGTCTTAAGCACCTCATGAGCGAGGCTTTTGTTTCTTTTGTCTTTTGATTTTTTGTTTTTTTGTTTTTTTTGTTTTTTGGTCATGCTTGGCCACATTTGTATATAAGTTTGGTATTTGTATGACAATGATGTATAAATGATCTCGAACATATGGAGTCTTTTATGTATATATGAGTGTGAGTTATTAATACATAAGAAGTTTTTGTTCATGCCATTTGACAAAGTTTGTTAGTTTGCTTCCACTTCTAGCCCCCCTTATTATTAAATATGTTTGTATTATGTTTGAGGTCGTAGGTAATCTCATGATTACTGGCTGATTATGATTCAAACCTCTAGGGGTAGGTTCAGGTCGTGATAGTCCTCATAGCCAACCTCAACAAAAGGATAAGTAATCTAAAATATCTATGACATACGCTACATTACGAAAACAAGTAACAGATTATATACAAACCTATAACATTTTATATAAATAATTTGTAATATAAAAGAAAACATTGATATTTGTGCGTCTTGGCTAGGATAATGATAATGATGAATATCTAGGTCTATCTGAGAACGACCCGCTAGGTTTTGAACATATATATAGGTAATAGTTTGGTACCAATCCATGTAACCAGGAACACAATCCCAAGGCTACCGTACTGTTGTATTATACATAAGATTGTAGCATGGAGTTATAGCTCCTCAAGAAGCACGTATAGAGCCAAGTGGTGGATTTAGGATTGTCTACACTCTACTAAACTGTCTCAAAACTCCATCAGGGTGATATGGTTCAACTATTCCCAAACACTTCAGGCAACCATGGTAGAATGTAACTAGGTGACACAAATGGAAATCTTTGCAACTCTGATAGGGGTCCCAAATAACCTACAAACAATAACAATTGTAAATTTTTTTTGAAATGGAGTTTCAATTTTGAATGAATTTTTAACTTACATCGTGTACATCCAACCTATCATGCTCCTTTCGAAAAGCCTGCAACTGCATCTCTTCACTAGACTCTCTTCGAAAAGTCCAACGGTAAACATGTGGCATGTCTTGAGTGTAATTCATATTCAGGTGTGGTCGAAATCCATAAAAGTGCTCATAAAACTAACCCTCAATGAGCATCATATAATTGGCTATTTGTTTCACATGGACCTACTGGTGTATCCCAACTGTCTATATAAGTATTCTAATACAGCAGTATCCAAGCATATGAAGGTACGATCGTCAAATCAAACAACAAACTTAAATAAAAATCGGGGACCCTAGTACCAATCTTGTCACTAAAAATTGTAGAACCCAACAAAAATAGCAAGTATGCTCTCTACCTACACATACAATTCTTCCCACTGAATCATCATCCATAATATTATGAAAGTTTGCCCTCAACCACTCAAGTCTCACTGAATTGCCCTCAGCACTAGATATCTCACATCTCACCTCTTGCTCATCAATTCCCAAGATATAAACTACTAATACAATGGCCCACCTTTCTGACAACTTACGCACGCTAATAGATTTGCCTATAATAGGAAGCCCTAGGATAGTGGTGACATTGTCCAATATGATAGTTATTTCTCTAACAGTCAAATAGAAGGTGTTTGTCTCTGATTGCCATCACTCAATAAAACTGGATACAACAATTTTGTTGACGAAGCAATACGTGCAATGAGCTAAATGTGCAAGTCCTGATAGCTTCACAATGTTTACAAATGTAGCATCTATAGTTGCAGCAACATGACTTTTAAAACTTTTATGGATTGATGGATTCGTTGGCCCTCCCAGAAATGGATTAGTAAGGATATCTTCATCAACAATATCAATATCATCACCAATATAGCAATATCGTCCTTAGCTAGTGCATCATGTATAGGATCATCATCTATGGCAATGTATGCATCATCATTATGCACTTGAGCAGGTCCATATCTATGTCTACGTCCATGTCCACATTTAGCATTCTCTAATTCACGGAGTCTTCTGTTCAAAGCTGTTACTGATCGACGTTGATTGGAACCGACATCCATCTACATAAGGAAAATTGTTCTCATCAGCCCAATAGAGCATTTATGGTGAAAAACACTCTAATAAAAATGCAATGAAACAATCAAATTGTAGTCATCTACCAATATAACAATAACATTAGATAAGCATAGTTCAAAGTCATGCTCGGATGTCCGCAAAATGATTATGAGTCATCAATTTATCATAAGAGAATAGAACACTAAAGGAAACAACTATAGATATAGGGGACAATCTCACTTTTGCAACTCATTTCCTGGTTAACAAAGCCATAATAATCAACCGGTAGTGATGATAACAAAATTCATAAAATGCAAGAGCAAATACTTGAGTGGTTGTGTGAATTAATAGCCATTCCCCTCGTCAGTTTATGCTAATATTAGAAGTTCAACACATTCTCTAAGGTCAAGTATTCATTTCATGTGCACCACTAGACTTCAACTAAATGGTACAAAACAATATTCAAATACGAACTATTTGGTTGGGAGCAATTAGCAAGCTCATACAAAGTTCACAACATTGTTTGGAATAGTGTTAGACCACAATACAATGCCAAAGTTTTTGAGCCACAAAACCTAAATTGTAAAGACAACCCAAATTAGAATAACTTCTATGTATATTTGAACAATATTAACAAGGTAGTGGCATTAGCATATTAGTAGTATAAAATTGTCTTAGGCCTGAGTCTCTGTTCGACCTTCTTTTACTAATCAAGAGCACCAAACTGTAAGATGAAGTGTTTGCTTACACTCACCTCAAAAAAATAATTAAAAAAAATATATGGTGAAATAGAGAACTAATCTTAGTTGATGAAGATATACTACAACTTGATTTCTTCTGTTGCCTATTGAAATAGTTGACAATTTAAAGTATTCATAGTAGTAGCCCTCTTCTGTTGCCTATTTTACAATATTTGCATGATTATGTGTTTATTTGATGATTATCTGTTGTTGATGAATTATACGTTTAAATGTTAACATAGAAGTGAAATTGAAAGCCCAAACGGACTCAGAAACCAAAATTGGTTAACTTAATAGGCTAGTTGGAATTTTTAGAATCATATGAGAAGTTTAATTAAAATTTGATTCGAATCAAAATAATTAAAATAAATTAATTATAATTGTCTAAACTCAAGCCTAATTGATTAGTCTTAATCATGTGTGATTAGTGAAGCCTTATTCACCCTATATATATTTATTAAGCATGCTTAGACTTCATTCTTACAACAACTTTGAGCTGAAATTTAGAGATAGAGATGGTGAGCTCAACATTGTAGAGAGAGAGAGAGAGAGAGAGGAGATTCAGGGGAGTTTAAGAGGAATAAAGGAGATTTAGCTTAACGAAGGTCTAAGTCAAGGTAGCGGACCATTTAGCCACAAGGTAGTGGACCATTTACAGTTGATTTTCTCGTGTTGATTGTTCGTGTGATCCTCATGTGACTCGATATGAGGGTGGTTTTGAGCCATCTCTGCCAAGAGTGATTGGGGAGTCACTGCTTTTGGGAATAGTGGTTCGATAGCCAGCCGAGTTAGAGACTAGGAGATGAGCGGGAGGATAGCTATCGATTTTCTGGTCGCTTCTTGTCTTCGTGTGACCTGTCCTAATTGATCATATTACCACGCCTGCCATGGAGTGAAGGGCACACTGCCGTGGGGTTTGAGGCTTGTGATCTACCAAGGAAGGGACTGGGGGTTGTGATGTTTGATCTCATGACTTTATTTGGCTATGTTTTGGTTTGTTGCTAAGGGGCTATTGTTTTCACTTCAACTCCCTAGACCATGACTTATGGTTCTTGATCGTGCTAGCTTCATGTGACTTTGCTAGGATTTCTCATGGGGTAGACTTTATCCTCTGTCACGGCTTTGGTTAAGTGGATTGGATGCCACGGCTGTGTGGAGTGGGATGCTTATTGGATTCCATGTTTTATCTGTAGTAGAGATTGGGGGCATGTGGGGTTGATTATCATTTTTGTTTCAGCTTGAGGGTTGTTGCTTTGTTAGTGTGTATGTTTTGTTTATTAGCTTGTGGTGTTCTTATGTTTGTTTTTGCCCATATATCCATCTCAAGTTCCCATCTATTATCTTTGATGGTAGGGGTTACTTGAGGACAAATAGGATATATGGGCAGAGTTTGGGTTATTGTGTTTTCCAGTTTCTTGTTTACCCTCCATTCATAGGGGTGCAGTGATCGTTTATGTTGGTTATAATTGTTTTTTTTTATTTGTTGTTGGGCGTGCCTGGGGTATGCCCCTTGTAAACTTGTAAATTTCATTGTCTTTATTTTATGACTTACTTACCCAAAAAAAAAAGGTCTAAGTCAAGCTTTAGGTATGATTCTTACCTATGCTCAACTTTAGGCAAAACCTGTGTAAAAGTGTGCACCAATCCTTTTGGTCTGTCTGAAATGAATGTCTAACCAATGTCAGTGCCGTCTCCTATGTCCTCTATTAATTGGGTCAGAAACCATATCCATGAATCCTTGCATTCAGCCTCTACTGCAGCAATGGCAATGGAAAACATGTTGTCATTCCCATCAAGACCAATGGCTTGGCCCCTATAAATGCTCTTCAAAAAACAACTATCTAACTCAACAACAAGCTTGCACCCTTGGAGAAAACCTTGCTTCTGCACATCTAGTCGACATACAACCTCTTAAAAACAGGCCTAAGTTGTTTGTTAGGCCTTTCTACTTGATCATCATCTTATTCAACTATAGGCTTGTCCAATTTGATCACTAAATAGCAATTTGGATTATAATGTTTGATTGTCTCACATTGGAGTGTAAAATTGGCCCACGGTCCGTGGGCGGCCTGAAGACTGCCCATAGCTCGAGGTGGGCCCAACCCGTTTAGGCTCTAAGCCCAAGCCCAGCTCGAGGCCTTGGGCCTGGGCCTAGGCCATCATTTTGAAGCTTGGGCCCAGCTCGAGGCCCATTCAATGCCCACTCAACAACCCGGCCCGCCTGACTCGCGCTGAGGCCCAGTGTTATTTTTAATGGAAAATAATAAATTTTTTGTGGAAAAAATAAAAAAAATAAAAAAATATTGTTCAGACCCACCAAAGCCCGAGCCCAGGCCCAGGCCTAGGGGCCCCGCCTGAGGCCCTACCCACTAGCCTACCCAAAGCCCGAATACCCCTAGGCCTGGGTGTAACATCCCAATTTCCTATACCCAAATGATAACACAACCATCATGTCTCCATAAAGGAAAACATAAATAATTCTCCACACTTGCATTACATGATACAATTAATTCTTCAATGCGATTATACGTTTAATCCAAAACCAAATAAATAAACAAATAGATACCCCTAAGGGTTTACAAGTTTCCAAGGCCTAGGCCCGGTTACACAGAACGGTTATTCAAACCCACATAAATACAGCTCTTGGCTTACAAAACAGAGTCACGTAAAATGAGAGCATTGTACTCCCAACACATATACTTCCACGCCTCTAGTTGGGTGGGATCATCACATCTTTTCCTGCACAAAAATCCCATAGGGTGAGCATAAAGCCAGTAGGAAATTCTTAACAAAGTATATACATTTTATACAAGTTTCAAGAGATGAAATGCACATGCCATGTTATGCCATTTTTAAAGATAAATCACATTTTTATCTTTTGAAAACCATCATCCTCAATGATGTCATGCAATTTCAATTGTTCAAAATTTAACAATTTATTTCAAGGGTGGTAAATACGACTCTGGTAATCCCTAGGTCGGTGTCTGCAAGTAGACTATGCAAGTACTACCAAATTGTTATTTTTACCAGTATTAACCGGAAGGCTCGACACCTATTCGCGCGGGTTTTCGGTCTTTCATCCCAGAGTCTCAGGCCAACTTATTCAATATCATCTACACCCCCTATCAAGACTTACCAACGTATTTATCCCAAAACCATTCCATGAAAACTTGTTTCTTAACATTCTTTTCTCAATGCAAGTTTTCAAATCAACTTTCAAAATTTAATGTAATCAAATGAATTGATATGTCAATTTCACAAGATGAATATAAAATACTTTTATTCCAATTCATCATCCAAGGAATAACACAATTCCATCTTCACAAGTATCCTCAAGAATTAGTCATTTCAAGACTATTTCAACGTTTCGAACAATAATTTCCAAAATGAACAATAATTCTCATATTCCATGAAATTCATCATTTATATAAATATAAATAAGAAATTTTCCAAACATCCATTTATTTTGACACACAGAATAAATATAACAATATCATTCATGGATTTTCAATATCTTTTTAAAATCCCCAATTTCTAGGTTTTCTCACAAAAACTATAAAACCCAAATCTTTTGAAAGAAAACATTCCAAAATTATCTTTTCTTCAATCAATAAAGATCAAGACCCATAAGATCATTTTAAAAGAACAAGAGACAAACCCACTTTCAAAATCGCTCAACTTCTTGAATCAACAATCAATTTTCAAAAGCTATCAAAGGATGATTTCGAAAATCATCTAGATCTTGCAAAAATATATATATAACTCAAAGAAAATCCCTACCTCAAGTTTGAAGAAGAATAGAGATGAAACCCCAAAATCAACGATGCCTAAACTCGATCTTCATTACACACAATGAAGCCCTCGAGATGATAACCCCCTTTGATGAAGAAGCAATAGCAAAACTCAAATGGATATTGAGAAATCAAAGTTTTTGATCTAATTTGTGTAGAGAACTGTAGAGAGAAGGGAGATGAGATGTTTTTAGAGAGATATATACAAAAGTGATCTAAAATATCAGATTCACAAAGCCCCGCTCGAGCGTCGAATACACCTTCCCAGTACTTTAGCAGACAGGTCAAACTTCTGGAACCAAACATTCTCCGCTCGAGCGCATAAATGGCCACTCGAGCGGACAAGAAACTTCGAATGCATTTTGCATGTTTGCTTAGGGGGCACTGCTCTTCGACCCCGCCAGGGCGCTGCCCTTAGACCCGTCAAGGGGCGTTGTTCCCTCGACCCCCGCGAGCTGACCGGGCAGCTCGATCCCCGACATAGTCAGCGAAGTGGCAAAACATGAAAGATACGATACAACCCGATACAAACATGAGACATTACCTGTTCCAAACACACCGCTACAACCCAATAACCAACATAATGGGAATGCAGGGAACTAAGATATGTAACACCGTTCAAAACCATACCAGTCCGAGACTGGAACACCACGAAGAGACAGGTCAAAACCGGGATCGCTACATTGGGCTTGGCTTGGGCCTAGTTTTTTAGCCCGTGGGCCGGTCCGGCCCGATTTTTGGAGGGAGCCTGCAAGGCCGAACATGGGCCGAGCCGAGCCAAAATTACACCCTTAATCTTACAGTAATCCCAAAGTTTAGCATACTGCTTCCTCAAATCCACTTTAATTGTTTCTTTTGCTTTTCTTTTTGCTTTACACACTTGACTATTACTTACATCAACCATTAGTTCTCTATGAATGTCCTTTTGCATGGCTGAGATATCTATATTAGGAGAATTCCTCAATCTTTCAAGGTATGTTTGTGATAAATACCTTAAGGTAACTAGATGGTTGTCATAAGTCCTACCACATAAATGAACTGGTTGTAAGCTTTTGATCTGAAATGTGCTTTTGTTTTGCATTGGGGATGTATGAATTCTAAAACCACACTCTTGTTTACACACTGCAGTAATCCTCTTATTTTCATTTCTAACCCACTTCAAATCATATCCCTGGTGCACTTGCCATTCCTTCAATGCATTCCTAAAAACTTGTGCATTCTTAAATTTCATCCCCACTTTTAGTTCAGGTTTTACCATATCCACATCCTCATTAAATTCTGCAAACCTATCATCCAATTTCTCCTCATCTGATGATCCATACAAAGTATGCATCTCAAAATATTGATTTGAACACCATTCATTAGAACGTGAAGCATTTGGTTCATTTCCTGCATTTGATTCAACCCCCAAGTTTGTCTCAACACCCATATTTGATTCTACCCCCACATCTTTATCAATGTAAGCAAATATATCTTCATCTTCACTCCCCTCTAGCCCATCATTCATCTACTTTGGATCTGTGCTATCACCACCATCAAAGTCATTCATTTCCTTATCACCCCCTATTTTTCTTCTATTTCTGTCCAATTTCCCCATTCATCTTCTTCCATTTCAGGCCCATTTATCCCCTATGCATCCAATTCTATTTGTGCTTTTATTTGTGAAATTTGTGGCACTTTTATGTCTTCTCTGTTTGGACTTAAGACCTCAAGTGCCTCATGACCTTTCTTCACATATAAGGCAACCACATTCAAACCCATAAAATGGAATAACATATCAATTATCATCCCTATCTGAATTCATCTCCCTAAGACCAATGTTTGGTATTTCCCCAGGAACTTTGTAATACAGTTGGCTAGTAGAGGGATAACCTAGGCTCAAGTACAACTTCTAAAAATCAAAAAACACAACCTTATTTGGATCAAAGTACTGAAAGTAATTAACTTTCCCTTCCTTATACACTATATTTGGAAGCTTAATAAAGTAACCTCCATGATGTAACTCAACACTAAAATCTGTTGCCATCACCTCACCCTAATTAATACATGACACAAAAGACAAAAATAATATATAAATAAATCAATGCCTGAACATTACAAAACACAAAAGAAAAAAAAAAAACATAAACAAATAAAAACCTAACAATAAACAGATATATTGTCTCCCAATACACAATAAACAGTTAGGGGACCACTATCAACCCCGCCTCCATACACAAAAATCATAAAAACCCAAATATTTTATATCCTAGTCATGCATCAAAATCAACAAAATCCCAAATTTGTAGCCATTTTTGCATAAAAAATAAAAAAAATCCCCAATTTATTATTCCAGATATATCTATCTTCATATACTTAAGTAAAAAAAAGTTGATGAAACACTTATACCCCATAACTTTATCGACACACACAATACGAACTCTACCAAAAAAGCTAACAATAAGACAACAACCTTAACAAAAAGCTAACAAAAAGCCAACAAACATACATTGTAAAGAAATCCCTACCAATAAAGCCCCCCACTTTTTTTTAATTTTTTTATTACTTTTTATATCCGCAAACATCAAACATCAAACAAGTCATTTTCCAAACAAATTATACAATAAATTAAAAAAATCGTAATCAAATCAACAAATAGTCACAGAAAACATCAAACATTCAATAAATTTAGGGTTCGTCGATTATTACCTGGAGTAAAATTTCCAAAAGCAGATTCTTTGTAGTCTCAATCGACTGTTACTGATTCGATTTGCAAATCCTTTGAAACCCTAACCCATGTGTGTGTGTGTGTGTCTCTCTCTCTCTCTCTCTCTATAAATCTATCTTACTTTGAAAATCATAATCAAGCAACTGAAGGGACTGTAGCATGTAAGCAATATAAATATCTAAGGGTATTTTAGTCTTTTCAATAATTCTGTCACGTCCCGTCAATTTTTCACTTCAGTCAAAACTACAGTGTGTTTATGAGTACATTTATCAACGTTAGGGAGGTAATGTGAAAACGCTTCAAATCACAGGGGGTAAAATGTAATTATCTCTAATAAATAATAATTCAAAGAATTAATTTTATCAAATGACAAATGCGACACAAAAATTAATTTCTTCTTGTATAATTGCAATTGCCACTTGGGAATAAGACTTGAAAGTTGATTGAGAGAGTTGAGAGATTTGTTTGCGAAGAAAAATGAAATGGCAAGGGGTGTATTTATAGTAAAAAGTTGGGGTTAAAATATATAAAAAATGAATTTTGGTAGTTTGAATTTATTTTGACAGTTTGGCAATGGTCAAATGATCGTTTGATTCATTTTTTTTTAAAATTTTGACTGTTCAGGAAGTAGGAAATTTTTAAACGTTGGGGACAAGGCTTGGGGTTGAGCCAACCCGGGCAGATAGGCCGGAGGAGTCAAAATTGGGGCCAATCGGACCAAAAAAATGTAAGGCCCTAGAAGGGAAGTTCGAGCTAGGCTTGAGCTTGGTCCATCTGGGTTTGGCTCGGGTTGACGGGTCATTTTTACGCTCTTAATTCTACCCAACAAGTGTAATAGGAAGTTTTTGTTTTAAAGTGGCAACCAAACACCCCAAAATAAAAAGAAAAATATAGGCTCTGTTTGGTTGTGATTTGTAATCAATTTTCTACGCGTGTTTTTCAGTATGATGTTTGGTTATGCGTTTGAAATTAATTTTCACGAGCTCTGCAGAGAGCAGAGCTCTGCATCACCTATGCATCGATCGTTGTTTGGTGAACATTTTGCAAGCGGGGACTACTGCACCCCGTCCTACCACTACGGACGTCCTTGAGGACATCCACTCGGATGTCCTCTGTTGTACAGATTTTTTTTTTTTTGCAATTGACTTATATAATTGGGAAAAATATTTTCTGAAAATTTTTAAATTTTTTATGTGCTTTAAAATAATTTTGAATTGTATGTTTAGTTATGAGTTGTAAATTTTTGTATCACATATCAAATGTCACATCAAAAATTCCCCACTCAAATCAAACCTCTTTTCCAAAACTATTTTCAAAACTCTTTACCAAATAAATTTTCTACACTCAAATCATAATTCTATAACACACAAACTCAAAATACAATTCATACTTTCAAATCACATTTATAAAACACAACCAAACACAACCATAATTTTTATGTAAATTAATTTACATGAAAAATATCTTTAGGTGTAAAGTATTTTATTTTGAAACAATCGGAATTTAAGAAACTTCTTTTTTGAAGAAACCAGTGTATACATCTAAGATTGTGTAAAATACTGTTAAAATTGTCAAAATCATTCAAACTATACCAAATCATATCGAACCGTGCAATTTTAAAGCCTAGCAAGATGGAGTGGGTTGAAGATCATCGCAGGCTATATCGGTGTGGGTGGCAGTTTTAAAATGGCAACAAAGGCAGTCAAGCGACCCGCCTGCCTATATATTAATGCATTTCAACTTGATATATTTTAATAATGTATTTCAACTAGATATATTTTTATGGCAATAATGATACATTCCTCTAAAATTAAAGCTTTTCCTTTTGGGAATTGGGTTATTCCCAGATTATAATCCACTTCCTCTCTCACAAAAAAGCTGCTTATAAGCAGTTTTTAATCGAAAAGCTGATTATAATCATCTTTCCAAAATAGCCCTAGTGAGGTGAAAAGTAAAAAAAAAAAAAAAAAAAAACACGCACACACAAGACCAAAATAATACACCAGATAGACCTCATACACACATTAGAGCTCACAAATTAAAACATTTCCTTTTAATAAACATGAACTCATACACACCCAATCACTTCTCAAATTAAAACATTTCCTTTTAATAAACATGAACTCACACACACCCAGTCCCTTCTCATTTGAACCTTAACATTTCCTTTTAATGAACTCACACACACCCAATCACTTCTCATTTGAACCTTAACATTTCCTTTTAATAAACATGAACTCACACACACCCAATCACTTCTCATTTTTGCACCTAGTGCTCCCTCTCATATCAGATCACGCCTTTCGCCTCTTGCCTCCCCTTCCTCAGTCGCTGAGTCGCTGCCGGCCCACATCCGAGATCCCGATCGCCGCCTCTCGCCTCGCCGATTCGCACCGCCGCTCGCTGCTGGTACTCTCTCTCTCTCTCTCTCTCTCTCTTAAATCTTTGGGTATTGTATAGTTTTTTATGGGATTTTGTATAGATTGCAAACCTCCTACTTTTATTTGATTCAATCATTTTATGGGTATCTTTCGACTCCTTTTTTCAACCTTTCTTTTTTATATTTCATCTTCTTATTCTGTTTTTTTTTTTTTTTTGGGTGCTAGTTTTGTTTGTTCAATGTCATAAACTGATAGTTATTGCTGGTCTCTGATTCTTCATATATATATTTTTCTGATTTACTGTCTGTCTTTGTTCATTCCTAATTTATGTTTTTTTTTTTAGACCTGTTTGTTTTGCTAGTTTAGTATTTGTTGCTTTATTGGATTGTTATTACATAATTTGTTTGGATCGTTGGATTTCTAGTTTGCTGGTTTGTCAATGTTGAATGTTAGATGAATGGACAGCTATTTATTTTTGACCATTTTAGCTAATTTATAATAAATTTTTTTTTTGAAAAATATTTGATTCAAATTTTGTAATTTGAATTAGTTTTTTTTTTTTTTTTTTTATAATCTGCCTGAACCGCCAAGTTGAAACTGCCATTATTTGCTAACCACTCCACCAGTTTGTGATGGAAAAATGTTGGTTTCCAATCACAAATTTGCCAATCCACCACCCGTCAAGTGGTTTCTCTTTTAGCCTCAAACTGCATCGAATCGCACTGCGCACACCCCTATGTATATCATCATATCTCAAGCTCAAATGAAATTGAGATAAAGGTTAGTGGTTGGATGTGGTTATTCCCAGTTGAAATCATATGACTTATTCTCTACGAAGCTATCTCACTTGTTTAGCGCATTTCAGGAAATATTTCATCACATTTAGGATAACATGATAGCTTTACACCCTTGCATTGATCTACCGTTGTTCCTGAGGCACCCGGCATAATGTGTGGGCTTAATATAGAGCTATTTAGTTTTGAGTAAGCTCAACAAAGTACACCACTTTAAACTACAATGCTCTCTGGTATGAAAAGTGCAAAATTGTATCCCATTTATTGATCCCAAACATTATCAATGTTAAAGAAAAGTTCGAATTCCAATTCTTAATCTTTAACCCAGCCCATATTACCTAAAACACAGCCCACCTTTAACCCAAGCCCAACACTTTGCCATCAAACCCTGGATCCTAACTCCATATCCTACCCAACAACCTGACCCAACAACTTGAACCACGAACACATAACCAAGCAAACCCAGCCCCAAAATTCCTAGCCCAAATCCGATTTGGCCACTTACCATTATAGCAGCCCATAATTCTCATTAACCCATCCCATAAACACAGGTCCTTTAAACCCAACTAGCCATAACCCAACTCTTACACTTAATCTAGCTACTACCTACACCTAAACCTGCTATCTAGCTCCAGCAAAAATAAAAAAAATCTCTTACAAATTTACTCCTTCATCTTCATGATGACCCTACATTACCTGGAACGTGGATTGTTCCAGTACGTGAAACAGGAACGGGAATGTGGTACGTCACATGCACTAAAATGTGGTACGATAGGGGTAGATTTGTATATATTACATTTAAGAATTTAAGGTACTTTTAAAGTAATTTTCTTTTGATTATTAAGCATCCAATAAAATGTATTTCTTTTTCTTTTTTCATTTTTGATGTTTTTGTTTTGTCAAAACTTAACTTACCTTAGATTTTAGTTCATTATATTTGATTTTTTTCCCTTCTAAGGTAACATTCAAGGAATATATTGGAAAAAAATTTTGGGATCGTTTCGAATCACTAAATTTATCGATTTAGAATAAAAGTGTACCATATTTCAGAACGTGAGTACTAATACGTATTTTGCTATGGTATTATCGTTTTCTGGTACCATAGTGATAGAGTTGTATTCAATGTTTGATATCTTTTCTCAAGGCCAACTCTAAGTCGAAGCTATAAGTAAACAATAGTTTGGTATGGCCAAAAGACAAAGTAGATGCGTCAAATGCAAGCAATTTTGAATAAATTGTTGGTCCATGTTTTGGGAGATGCTTCGGGAATTTCTCAAATGGGATGTAAAACTCCAATTGACGTAGGATGCCTTGAGAGAAGAAAAAAGGGAAGTGGGCCATAACCCTAACACAAAGGGCCACAACCTAATACTTAGTATTTCATTAAATCAAAGCTAAATAGGGAAATGCTATGGTGTGGGGTGCATACCATATGCACCCTACCACAAAAATTCATAACATCATCAATCACAAAATGCGAAACCTCGCCACAAATTGGCTTAACAAAATGTCCAAAATTTTGTGATTGATGCAAAAAATTTGTGGCTTGGTTACAACATTTTTTATTACGCCAATTTGTGGTGAGGTTACGTATTTTGTGGTTGATATTATGAAATTTTGTGATAAAATAACATATTTTTGTCGTAGGGTGCACATGGTGTGCACCTCTTCCCAGCTAAATAATACAATTTAAACCCTAATACTTATAAGTCAAGAAACCTAAACAAACTAGGAAACTGAATCCTAATAGAATAGGAAAACAAATATTATTAAAATCCTAACCAAACTAAAACTCTAATTAAAAATAAACTACTTAAATAAATTAGGCAATAAATATTAAAGACAACATTATAAAAAATCCATAGTGCACACGTGCAAGAAAATTTCATGCAGGAAGCGGTTCTGCCAAAAAAGGCCTGCTACTAAAAAACAAAAAAGCTTGTACGTTTGGATGCAACAAAAGTGTTGGATCTTATTGACGCCCCCACCTGATTATTTCATCACAAGAAGAAAGATGGATTTTAGTAGTGTTGATGAATTTCTTCATGCATTCAATCTCACTTTGGTGGATCCTGTCAACCCCTTGGACACTAGAAGTAGTTGGTGTGGGAAGAAAATAAAGCAAATTGCATATTCGAAGTATTTGATTGTCTAGCATGGACGAGTTCAATACTTAAACGGGAACTCGAGGTCGAGTTCTTTTTCTTAGCCTGGGAGAGTGATGCGCTATGATGCACGGACACATGATACAACATGAACATGCGATTTTCAAAAAATGAGGGACACGACACTCTGGGGACACGTTTAATATATATAATTTTATTTATTTATTTATTATATATCTAATTTTTTTTAAAAAAAATCATTGGTTCGTATAAAATTACAATAATAATAAAATTAATAAACACATTACCTAAATTTTTTTAATAAAAATTGATTTTTTTCAAATAAAAATAATTTGTTGTATAAATTTTAATAAAAACATGGATATAAATAATAAAACAAAAGAAAATAAAGGAAGGAAAAGAGACACATCGAGGGGAAAAAAAAGGAGAGGAGAAAAAAAAGGGAGGTGAAAGATAGAATAAACGAAATCAGAAGAAAAAAGAAGAGAAGAGAAGAAGATGACAGAAGAACAGAAAAGAAGACAAAGAGGAGAAGAACAGAGAAGACCAAGTCAAAACAGGTTAGGGTTTGTTCTCTCTTTCCTCGATCTGTCTCTCTCTTTTCTCGATCTATCTCCCTCAAGCTCCTCTCGATCTGTCTTTGGCTTTTCTCTCTTTCTCCTCTCCAATAGGTCGAGGGTTTCTTTGATCCACCTACGTGTCTAAAACGTGTCATCGCGTGTCCACTGCATGTCCGACAGGAAGAATTCCAATAAAAAAGGGGACACATAAGGGAGAGTGTCGGACACGGGTCCACAGTGTGTCCGACGTGTGTCCGACACTCATACGCAGGCCTCAGGGATGTGTCTATGCTTCATAGGTGATGTGGAATGTGTGTGCACCGTGGATATTTAATGATTCTATCTTTAATATTTATTGTCAACTTTATTTCAGTATTTTATTTTTAATTATTGTTTAATTAGAGTTTTAGTTTGGTTTGGATTTTAATAATACTTGTTTTCCTATTCTATTAGGATTTAGTTTCCTAGTTTGTTTAGGTTTCTTGACTTATAAACAATAGAGTTTACATCGTATTATTTAGCTTTGATTGAATGAAATACTGAGTATTAGATTGTGACCCTTTTCTTCCTCTTCCTCTTCCCTTTCTTTTTTAAGGTGTCCTACATCATGTCTTTGATGTCCTCTAATTGTCCATGTGAAACTTGTGTAGCATTGATGCTTATGAATTAATGGACATGTTTTTGAATCTGAAAATTTTAATATGGGTACTTGCATATTCTAACATGACCCATACATTCTGTACAAGGTACTGAAACGTTGTTTCAATCAAATTTCAGTGCCATTTGATCAAGCATGAAACCTTGATACACATTATCATTAGGATTGTTATTTATGTTGATTATTAATAATACACTGAATTAATAATAATTTTTATATACTCTATTGGCCTCTTTATTCTCAGATATGTGAGTATGAATGAGAAAAACACTACTTCCGTGCTCAGGCGCATTTTAGTGAATTGTGCGGCCCAGGTTTGTTTTCTGGCAGCAATGTTCCTGACATGAACCTTTTTAGGCCTTAAACATTTTTTATTCTTTGATAACGCACTTATTTTATGCTTCACCAATATGCTTGAAGATGGAAAGGTTAGCGAGAGCTTAAGTAGTCCAGGATTTCTTTTCCTTTTCCTCTGATTTGGATGCATGGTTGCTGTTGGGATATAGAAAGAATGCTAAACTTGTAGTGCACACTAGGGGTACTCACGGACCCGGCTGACCCACCAAGACCAACAAACCCGATCCAACCCACCCACTTTTAGGTGGTACTGACAATATGAGCAAACGGATGTGGTTGGAGATTTTCCAAATCCGCTCATGTTCACAGATAGCGGATGGGAGGTCACCAGATCTGCCCACATCCCCCCCACCCAAAAAAAAAAAAAAAAAAAAAAAAAAAAAAGAAGAAAGGAAAACGATGTTGTGCTTTTATTCTTTGTATGTTAAAAAAAAGCCCTTTGATTTAGTAATAATATTAGCTATTTGTGAAATATGAAAATTGGACCTTTATATTTAAAATAAAAATTGAAGAATAAATAATTTTGGACTCAAATAAGGTCCAAAATAGTAAAAAAAATTATTCTAAAATAGTTCCAAAAAAAGCCTAAAACAGTAGAGTCCAAACACCACATTGATCCACTAATCTGTACGGCCTGCTCAATCTACATCCACTAACTAAGCGGACGGATGCGGATTGATTTTTCTTAATCCACGTAATTTCGGATGGATGGTGGATGGGAGGCCACCCACCCAACCCGATTTGGGAGCACCCCTAATAGGTGCATGTGTTATGGGTGTGGAACAAATGCTAAACTTGACCCATTAGTAGTATATTCACTCACTACAGATATAAAAAGTAAGACGAGAACATCTAAACAAAGTTATAAATTTGGCTTTGGATTGACTAGCTATAATTTTTTTGTTTAACACATGGAAAGATTTAATTAAGTTGTTCTGCAAGCAATTGCATACTCCAGAAATTTGAATATTTAATAGTGTTGATCATGTTATCTCCCTTTTCAAGTTCATTACAGTGACTTGAGTATTCGAAGTTTTGTCAATATAGGGAGGCTGAAATTTTAATATTTAACAGTGTTGATGATGTTATCTCTCTTTTAAGTTCATTAGAGTGACTTGAGTATTCGAAGTTTTTTAACAGTCATAAGCTATTAATTTTCAGACTCATTTTATATAAGACGATTTACCAATGGAATCAGAATGGCTTTGAGCACTTGAGTTGAGCTATTGAATCATAATGAATTTCATCCAATAGTAATTTTTTTTTCTTCTTATTTCTATATTTTACTCATTGTAGATTGCTTATGTTTTACCATTAGACATAATTAAGTGGAATACAGGAAGAAACATAGAACCTGGGAGAGAATGTACCGTGTAAGCTCTTAGGACACTCTCTCTGTTGGAATAGAGACATCATACTATGATAAATGAATGCCTGACTGTATGCATGGCATTGAAAGGATAGTGGAGAAGAGAATTTGGAATAGAATTATCGAAAATGAAGTTACTTTTTGACCAGGGTGATTTTAAGTTATTATTACTATTATTATTATTATTTTTACTTGGCTTGTCTGTGCTTTTACTCCTCACCAAAGATATTTACCTGGAGTTGTTGTTAAAGAACTGCTGAGTACGGTAGTACCTCATTATTGTAATGATAGTTATATCTCTGCAGGCAAAAGAATATGGGAGATGTGTAGCAGAAAAGGTTCCACAAGTTGAACATGATATGTGTTTGAAAGAATTCCTCGCATTAAGGAATTGCATGCAGAACACGGTATCATACACTAACGGATGGCATGATAGAGTGCCAAGGAAAAATAATGTTTTGCTATTCTATTTTATGCATGCATTAATTTATATGTACTTGAATTTATACATTTTTTTCTTTCTTTTTGCTTTATAGCTCAGAAGAAAGTTTTAAGTTTGTGGTCTTTGTCGGTAAGGTTTATATTGATACAGCAAGCACCATCAGTGGATCTCAGAGGTTATAGTAGGTGGAGCACACAAAAAAAAGGTGTGCACATATCAGTTGAAGAAGAATCTACCATTATTTATTGGCAACGAGATCCTTTTTAACTCTCACATATTTGCTGCTTTTGACTGATGCCCTTTTTCTTTTTCTGGTCAAATTCTTTTCTTTTTTCAGCATGATTGTTGCTTTATAAGCTTCCTCGGGACTTGTATGCTATAATGGTTCTTTTACCCTGCCAATTCCTGTTTCAAGTTTGAAAGGAAAGAAACTACGAAACATGTTTCGTAAAGCATCAAGTTCCCAGTTTAGTACTGGTTTTAGTGGATCTGGTGCTCTGTCACATGTTTATATTCAATATCCACCTTTAAGATGTAGCATTCCTGGAGCAAGAGGTTTATTTTATGATGATGGAAATAAATTACTAGTCTCACCAACATCTGATCAGGTACATGGTAAATAAGAAAATAATAATGTTAAGTGACTTTTGGTGTCCAATGTCTATTTTTGCAGTAGACGATACATTTTTATTTTTATTTTTAAAGTGATATATTTAGTTTTCTGTATTCCTATTTGAACAACGTTGCATTCTTTTGTTTTCTAGGTCTTTACATGGAAAACTTCCCCCTTTGCTCCTCTTGTTGCTCCCACATCGTTTCCAGTAAACGAAGGGCCGATTATATCAATTCGATATTCTTTAGATGCAAAAGTTTTGGCTATTCAACGATCAAACCATGAGATTCAGTTTTGGAATAGGGAAACTGGGACCACTTTTAGTCAGATGTGCAAGTCAGAGTCAGAGAGTATACTGGGATTTTTTTGGACTGATTGTCCTACCTGTGATGTGGTATTTGTAAAGACCAGGTATGTGTTTGAAGAAATTTCCTTTCTACTTTACTATGTATGTGATTTTTTGAATCTATATTACATTGTCAATGTGATTAGAATTGTTACATCCAGTAGATATGGTTTCTTTACATGTGGTTCTTTCTACTGCTCAATGGTTTAACCATGTGTCTAAGTGGTTTCCTTGTCATGTTCCTAGTGTTGCTTTTTTGCTTCTTGGTGTTTGCAATTAGCACGGTTCTATTATCTGGAAGGACCCTCCATTTTGTAGAGGCTGATTTGCCTCCCATAGTTCTGATTCTGTGAAGTGAAATTACAGAGTGTGGGTATCTAGTTGCCATGTGTTTGGCCTCATCAGTGCTACACTATCAACTACATTGACAAATGGATCTCTAAAGTGGTGAGCCATCATGGTGCCACGTCATCTCCATAGCATGAATAA
This sequence comes from Camellia lanceoleosa, assembly GCA_025200525.1. Classification (NCBI taxonomy): domain Eukaryota; kingdom Viridiplantae; phylum Streptophyta; class Magnoliopsida; order Ericales; family Theaceae; genus Camellia; species Camellia lanceoleosa. Next base: position 103,722,193 of record CM045760.1, read on the forward strand.
TGGGGTCTAAGCCTAACCTAAGCGAGGGCATATAAACCACTGGTGCACTTGGTGTCCTGGTCTTGATCCATGGCGCCAAGGAATGAGCCTACATCACCTTTCAGTTGTATATCTGCTTTGAAAGATAATAAGACATCTTAAGGTATCTTCCAGGCATGCGCAAAGAATTACTAGGATGGACCAATTATTCTCCGCTTGACCACACCCACCTTGCTTGGTAGCGGGTGGTCAGTACCCCTCAACTCAACTAAGTAATTCTCCACCAAGGCATGTTCCGCTCTATGCCTCATTCTCCAATGGTTATCTCCAGGAAGTAGCATGGCCAGATATGACCTAGCTTGGCTCCCCACATCAGCTCGGTCAACTGGAATTCTTCATTCCCAAACCTTAGGCATCTCTAGAGTTCTTTAGACTTGCACTTTGATGTTGTATTGTTAGCCTAGGTTTGGAGGACCCTCCTACAATTGGTGTTGCAACATGAGGGCGCCTTGAATGTACACATGGTGTACTCACGGGATCACCAGGGACTTGTGGATTGGTGGCTAAAGTTGAGGGTATCATCAACATTGCTTGGCTCACTCCTTTGGGGTTTCTTTTCTTTGACCAGTCTTTGACAAGAGAAAGGCCTCCACTTGGAGTCAAGTGAGTTGAGATTGTCACATCCCAATTTTTCAAAGATTAATTATTCGGAAATTAATTAACCTAAGCGTGATGTTTTCAACAGAAAACTCATTTTCTTACTTGGTTCATTCTCAAAATCATTTTTTCTTAAGTTAATTTTTAATTAATTCTCTAACTTTTGGTTTACCTCGTAAAATGTGTCCAAATGTCTATGATTGAATACCATTAGAAAATGTGTCCATTTTTTCTTTATTAATCTTTCTTCGAATTTGTCATAGAAAGTGTTTTTGGGAAATAATTGACTTGTGGGAAACGTGCCCAATTCATTAAGAAATAATGGTAAAATATTTTTGAAAAACATGTAAAACACTCAATTTCATGAATCAATCACGAGTAAGGATCCTCGGCCGCCCTTTTTGGGCAGCCGTTCCATCAGCCCCCCAAAACGACGTCGTTTTGGTGGGTTTTTGATTTTTTTTGAATTTTTTTCTTTTCTTCTTCCTCGTCGAGCTCGACAGAACCAGGGGGAGGAGAAGAAGAGAGAGGGAGGAGGAAGAAGAGAGAGGAGAAGAAGTCGGGAGTGGAGGGGCCATAACCATGGGGGAGGAGGAGGAGGAGGAGGCGGAGGCGGAGGAGACGGTCTTGGCGGTCTTTGCGGCAATTTGGGCTCTTCTGACGGCGGATCAGGCGGCGGATCGGGCGACGATCGGACTGCTGCGACGGCCGGCGGCGATCGGACCTCCCCCTCCCTCCTCCCTCTTCTCCCCCTCCCCTCCCCTCCGCTCTGCTCTGGTTTCTGTTCGAAGAGAGAGAAAGCAAGAACGAAGAAGAAAGGAAAAAAAAAAAAAAAACCCCAAAACGACGTCGTTTTGGGGGGCTGCCGGGTAGGGCTGCCGATGATCCAAATTCAATCAATCACACTGGCATGCATTCCCATGAAATGAAATATAACATAATATAATAGAGGAAATGTTTAAGTTACAAATCCGAGATTAATTAATATAAATAATTTGACAAAAAGGTATAAAGGCACCTAATTAACCTTGGGTCTAAATTTAACAAAATAAACTGTCCCGTCACTCTAACAGTGGGGGACGTTCATTAGTACCTGCACAATGCAGGGTGGTGAGTAATGACACTCACCCAGTGTTATTAAAGGTGATAGGCGCACTGAAGCACCAAGGTTTCCTAGGGCCTAGGCAAGGTGTGGACTTCATCGAAGTGAGTCTTATGTTGACGATAAAAAATAGATGATTTAATATAAGCAAATAATTCAAGGTTTAACATAAATAAAATGTAATATTAAATATTTTAAAATATAAATACCAACAAATACCAATATATTATCATTGACAAATAATTCACGGTTTCACAAAAACACAATCATCTAACTCATAAATTAGAAACATTTGAAAATAGCGATAAATCCGAAGTGTCTTACAAGATAAGTATAGAGAAGAAGGAAACGGATATTGAGGAGATGAAGAGAAAGAATAATGACAACTATTATTATGGATGAAGGGAAAGCTCTATCGAACCAATGTCTTTGTATAATTAGGCCTCAAAAATGTTGGGTCGCAATGTATGTTTAACGGTTTAATCCCTTGTCGCAACATGTAAACAAAAAAATAATGAGATTAAGTGAAATCAAGGGTTGTAATTGTAATAAACAAATATTTTAAAAGAAGTGCACAAGTCGAAGTGTTTGATTGTGCCTTGATGAGCCTTGGGCCTAGGCGCACTCCTAGGTGCGCCTTTACTAACACTACACTCACCCGACAATGTTCTCTTATCTTCATTATTAAACATTCGGGTGTAGTGATAGAATATATATGCAATGCACATGCCTGGCTCCCATATTCTTTTACTTAATGTCATTAAGTTCATTTTATTTAATTAACTCACATTGTACAATTAAATAAAAGAAATAATCTGAAATCAATAACCGCCAATAAGGCATCAATAACTTGCCAACAAGGCAATAAACTCGGCCTTGCCAACACACAGTGTTCAAGCTGTAAATAAGTACATATTAGGTCCTACCCTGTTCACGCTCCAAGGTACCTCCGAGCCGCGTGTCAAAAAATCCACAACACCCTCTTCACAAAGGCTATTATTCCTCTCAACTACGCAGTCTCCAAGGGTCGAATCTGCAGATAGTTGGATTCAATATCTCCCTCAAGCATATTGGACCACAATCTAGGCCAAGCTCGTAAAATCAATAATACCAGGACACGCCTGGAAAAAAAAAGTATAGTTACCTACACCGATTATTTAATATTTAGTTAGATTCCCATCTTTTCCATACTTAGAATTTTTTTTTCCAACACTTGCCATTTTCTCAACGAGTGCTTTTTTTAGCCAATTTTTTCAAATTACACTTATGGCTATAATGATAGTAATATATTCTAAGTGTGAAAGGATCAGCTTGTCCGGAATGACCCAAATTATCAATTTACACTAATAAATGCCCCAAATTCATTCAAATTTTCAAATGAGTCATTAAAAAAACTTGCCATAAAATAATCATTAAAACATATAGTTTCGTAAAACTAGTTTAAAAATTATAGCAAAAATACCAAAACTAACTCAAATCAACCCCTCTTTTAAACTAAGTTAACTCAACCCTTTTAAACTAAGTTAACTCAACCCATCCTTAATCTGACTAATTTTTACCAGTTTCTCACACAAAATAATTACCAAAAATTCAAAGTTATCCCAATCACATGTTCTTTATAACATTAGTCTTCTAATATGCTATAGGTTACATTTTTTGAGGTTTTACATGAAAGCCCTAAAATTAATTAAATAATTACTTTCTAGATTTCAAACAAGGTACAACAACATTTTACCCAAAACTTACGAAATCATGCAACAGTAACACTTTTAAGGGTTTCATAGTGATATCTTAACTGTAGCTGAATAATGGGTTAAGAAGCATCTAGGAAGCATGGATATAGATACAAGATACGGATATGGATACGGCGATATGACAATCTAAAAAAATTGGATACGGGTACATCTAGGATACGTTTGTAAAAAAATTGTTAGCAATGAGTTCTACATAGATTGTTGAGAGACCACATTGTAATTTTATAATACAAAACACTACCTTTAAGAAATAGGTATTAATTTAAGGCAATAGCTTCTTTACTTTTTAAATTGTCAATAGGTCTTCTAAATATTTCATTTCAATATCAAATCTAATATGTTTATATTACAATAATAGAACAATCCACAACTTGTCGTCGTGCTTTTCCTTTTGGCACTAGTAAAAATATTGTATTACTATTGTTATATTCTTTTGTTAATCCTTACTTTTTATGTAGTTACAGGGGACATGCACGAAAAAATAAGGATACATCAATTGGATAAATTTTAATAATAGAACAGTACGATTAGTTGATAATATTAGTATTAGTTAATAATTTTTTGAAATATTCCTGCGAAAAGTTTCATTATTACGTTCATTATATGTTCTTCTTATCAAAGAACTAATAAAGTATTAGGAATTTAGGAGTAATACGTGACTTGGAGTATCCGATACTTCAAAATTAAGTATCAGATATGTATCTATGAGTATTGGTATGCTATACGGATACGTTTCCCTTTTTGAAGTATCCGTGCGTTATAGATAAGCATGGATGGAAATTTAACTTACCACACTCAAAATTATGGATTAATGGAGCATGAATCTCATGGATTGAACTCGATGCAAAACAAATCATGAATATAAAACTGACACATACTTTTCATGCTTAAAATCATGCTATTAATTTTAAATAGAAACCTTAAGCATGCTTCTAATGCAAATATGAGAGGACCCCTACCTCTTGAAGAGGAGATCAACAACAAAGAGAAAAAAAAAAGAGAGAGTTGATGGTTGGAAAAATGAAAGCAAGTCTTATGCTTCAAGAACACAACAAATCTTCAAAATGTTCTTTAATTTTCTTCCAAAACTCACTCAAAAACTCTCTATTTAAACTCACAAGTGTATAACTAGAGGCATAAACTCACTAATTTTTCACAAGATGCAACAATAGGAGATCAAGATTTAGGTTTTAAGCTTGTATCAAGCAACAATGGAAGAAAGAAAATAAGAAAGATAGAGAGAGAGCAAACCACGGGTTTGGTGTGAATAATGGGCCAAAATGCTCTCTATCACACCCAAGGTTCAAAAAAGTTATGGTCGCAGAACGGTGGCGGACGGTTGCGATTCTTGGGTGTAAAGGTCGAGTGTAACGGTTATGTAACCTAATCGTGAATTTTTTTATTTTTCACACAATTTGAAAAAACTTACCGATACGCATATTTTTTTTTCATGATCATATTTATTGGGTTAAAAATAAATATTGATCAATTTTTGTAAATTTTTAAGTATGATCTAATATATTTTATATTTTTAAATCACAATAAACTGAGTTTTTTACATTTTATTTTAATGATTAATGACTTTATATTTTACAAAAAATTAATCACTAAATATTATATATAAAATAAATAATGACAAAAGTAAGAGAATAAATAAGAGCGTAAATATATATATATATACATATTTTAACCAAGCCAAATAGATAATGACCACACTTATTATTATTATTATTTTCAAACAATATATAGATAGACACACACAAACAAAATGGTTTAGTGATAGCAGCTGAATAGAATAGCATAAGTCTTATAATTTCAACAAATCAATAACATGTTCTTCATCTTCCCTCTTCTCTCTCTCTCTCTCTCTCTCTCTCTATCTCTTGCTTCTCTATTTTCTCTCTTTATCTTCTCTCTTCCCTCTATCTCTCTTTCTCCATTTTCAGCTTTTTTTTGTGTGTTTTTTCGAAAGAAACATTTTGGAACCGTTAAATGTATTATGCGTATGAGCCGTTATATTTATTTCTGACACATCTGACGGCCATTCTGACACACCTGTGAATCTCAATCACACTGCAAAAGCGGCCGTAACGGGTGGCGGTAACCGCCAAAACCGTTACATAACGGCGTTACGTAACGGTTGCGGCCGCTTTTTAAAACCTTGATCACACCCCAGATGGAAGACTAACATTAAGATTAACTTATGGTATTAACCTCCGTTAACCACTAATTAATTTTCTAATCTAATGTCCAAAATTGATCTTGAATTATGAAATCAATCTCAACCATACAATTCAAACTAAACAAGATTATGTACGTATAATCCTACTCATACAAAAGTAAGTTTGCTTACCACTACAATTGAGATGCCACGACCCCATCTTGCTCCAAATGGGACATTGTGGTGACCAACCAGTGGTCATAGACCACCAAAGCCTAACTAGACAAAACATGTAGTGTTCTAGTGGCAGTTGGGGAAAACTTAGTTTCAAGTAGCAGAAGCCATTATTTTCTATGATTTAGTCCAATCAAAACATCCATTCAGAGTTCTTTTCAATAAAGTCTCATTATCCCCCCCCCCCCCCCCCCGGGGAAAAAAAAAACCACCCATTCAGAGCAAGTGCATAAATATATAATGAAACATGCAACATTCTTGATTACATACTTAATTCTTTTTCTATGGGTACAACTGCTCATAAAGGATATTTCTTCCAAAGCTATGTACAACCTCTCTGAACATACTAAACATGACTTCTGGTTCACTAACATATACATATAAACTTCAACAAGCAAAATCCTCCATATCACGTCTTCACCTAAATACATATAAGGGAGGGCGGGTGAGCCAAAGTCCAGTGAATTATGACAAAATGGTAAGACGTCAATAGCTTTTTCAAAACATTAACTTGTTGACTAGAGTTTTATACAATTCAAAAACATATATTTTCAAGAGCTTTAATAAAAAATTAATATTTTATAAAGAGATTTAAGCAAGCCAAAGTCATATTTTATCGAGAGCTTTAATCAAAGCAAATCACGTCTTATCAAGAGCTTTAACTTTTCAAAGCATGATAATGTACATCCAACGGAGCAAACAAGACAAGACAAAATAAGGGAACTAATTGGCCGAGAACCGATTAGACAAACCCACCCGTAGGTGGCAAGTAAGATCTCTATTACCACGCTACTAGCACGCTTAGGGTCCCCTAGTAGCTAAAATCAATCTGAGGATGCAATCTTTATACATTTGGTACAAGAATATAGGATATTTATTCATGACAAAGCATTCCAAGGTTTTATTCGGAAAAAAAAAAAAGCATTTCGAGGTATACAAAACACAACATAGTTTGATTTTCAAAACAAGAGTTTAAACATAACTTTGAAATAATACTACTCACTAATAGCTCTAAAGAATGGGATAATCTTCAAAGATTCGACCTACACGAGTACAAATACAATCCTCATTGAGATAAAACTTAAGCCAATGCAATACTAAATTACTTGAGCCTAATCCAAGTGTTTCATTCCTAATTCGATTTTCCTTCCTTACTTCACGATCTTTAGGTTCATTTCTAAGCCTTCTTTAAGTTCATTTGATATTCTGAGTGCTCGAATGGAGGCGCCCGATACATTGAGATAACAAAAAAGAAGTGAAATATAGCCATCCAGTCAATGCCACACGTGCGGATTGGTACATGCCCGTGAGGGCATTGGGCCCCATGTGTGAGGTCTAAAGTGGCATGTGCGGCCGCATGTGTAGGTCTCTGCTGCATGTGCGGCAAACTCCTACTGCACGTTCAGTTTTGCGCAGTCTTGCCCACTTGTTTCTATTTTGTGAAAAACCAAACCCCTTTTGTTTTACGGCATGTATACAATAAATTTCTCACTCCAAAACCCTCAAAAATCATATGAAACTTGTGGACTTCAATATCTTTGCAAAACTCTAGATTTAATCTCTCAAAAACATGAAAACCTCACCAATTCCTTCCTAACTTAGGTTCCTTTTATCTTTTCCCACTTCTTCCATTCAATTTCTATTCAAGATGAATCCTAGCTTAGATTTTATTAGTTATGAAAGTATTACCATGAAATATTCAAAGAAATCTTATCTTTTTGTTGTCTAGAATTGATTCCTACGTCAAGAATTTGAGCCTTCCTTCCCTTTCCTCTTTTCTTCTTTCTCTTCTTCTTCTCTTGCTTTGGTGGATTTTCTTTCTTCTCTCATATTTTGTGTCTTATGTTAGAGAGAGACAAGTGTATTTCATTGGTTGATCATTATCTTCTCTAGTAGGTGTAATTTGAGGTGTATGCTTCACCTCTTTGTGTGCTTCACTTGCTTGCTTCCTAATCTTTCCCCATTAGGTTAGTTAATCAAGCTTAGTTATAATTAATCAAGGTTAGTGTCTAGTCTTCATTAACTTAATCTTGTTTAGGTTTAGTAAATCCTACTTAATTAGCACTAATCTTGGTTAAGGTTTGGTACAATGTATAGAAACATCCTTCACATTAGACTAAAGTCATTAGGCACCTTGATTAGGACATCTCGTGGCATCTCAAATTCGAGTTAAAAAAATCATTCCCTAACTCTTTTAACACAACTTAAGGAGGTTTATCTCTAATAGCCTTCTAACTAGAGTATGCATTTCCTAAGTTTTCATCTAAGCAATTCATAGCAAGACTACCAAATGCATAATGCAAGGAAATTGAACAAGGACAGGTCATTAAAGAAGTTCTTATGCATAAGGCTTCTTAATTATACTATTTCTAAGCTCCAACTTGGGCATTTCATATAACGAGGTGGCTGGTTCGACTTAAAGCATTCAAATATGATTATGACATGTGGTATTAATTTGGGGTGTTATAGATGAACCTATCTTCTTTGATGATTGTGTAAGAATGATTAAGGAAGTATAAGAAAAGCGCATCCCTCAAAAAAGGGAAGTTGACCATAAAGAAAGAGAGAGTGGGCTGATGTTGGAGCTCCTCTTGGACTCTAAAAATTATATATATTGCTTTCTTTAAGGGTTCTGGGCTTCCCCCCCAAATTCCTTGCTCAAATCTATGCAATATTAATACAGAAAATATATATTTTTTGTACTAGAATTTTTTGAAGGTTGCAGGTCAAATAAAATACACTTAGTTAACACAAAAATAATAATTTTTGGGCTCGGAGTCCGTCTATTGAATCTCAAATTGGATCAGGCCCATGTGCGCACGAAAGCATTGGGATTCCCAATTCAAATTAACTAGTAACACTTTATTAACATTCAAACGTCTAATATTGGGCCCGATGCCCATTTCTCGGATCTCATGCTAGTTGGGATCGAGTGCATGCAAAATGAGGCAGTCGTTGTACTGCCTTTCACAATAAGAAAAGTAATTCTAATTTAACAAGGTTGACCCTATGATTATACTAACACATTCTACTAGGCTTAGAGGGTTTGTCCCTTGGGTGTCGGGTTGGCTGGAGAATTGGTGCATGCAAATCGAGGCGACCAGATGCACAAAAGATAACTGACAAAAGTCTAAACTTAAATGAATAAGGAAACTTGTGGGTTTAATTATAATTAATTAGCCAAGGCCCTTGTGGCAAGTTGGTGTGTAGCTTCACCTTAGGGTGCAGTGAGGAAAGGTTAGAGATTCGAGCTGATGGACCAGCAGCAACTCCTTTAAGTGGTACACTTATGTACACTAACTTTACTAACAAATTTAACAAATCTAACTATGTAGCTAGAATGTTGACCAAATATATATATATATAATTAATTAAACTTAATTGGAGTTGCATTAAATTAATTGGAAGTTCAAATTTTCCCTAACCATAATGGAACGATGCTCACTGCAACCTTCTCGTGCTTGGTGAGCATGCAAAACATGCCTTCTTCAATATTCTACTTGTTAAGGACATGCATGGGATCCCATATCCCCTTGTCCATATGCTTACTTATATAAGTGGGTCATGCCCTCCATAAGGGGATAAATATGCTTACCATAATTCCCAATGGGCCTACAATACACAAAGAAGAATGAAATATTAATTAAACTTCACATTTTTGACATTGTAGCATTATCTATTATGTTAAATGGACTCTTCCAAGTTGTGTAGCTAGGAAAGTGGCTTTTGAATATGGCTATCTTCTATTGACCTTTACATCGGCAAAAAATAGTCCCTCTCTCCCCTTGTTTCTCTGACACTATAAACTATGATGCAGTTATTAATTTAAAAACAATTTGGACTTCTCTAACCGTGTGTTTGAAGCTGACTCTTTTGTATAATGGGTGCTTGTATGTTCTGCTTGAGCAAGAGAGTCTCCATCATAGTTTGTGGGATAAAAGAGTACAAGAATGTACCTCATGTAAGATTGGTGTTTTTTTAAACAAAATCATTTGTTAATGCTCCATCTAGCCTTGAGCCACATTCTGGAAATATAAATTTATGGTAAGATGCAATAAATACTTTCTTTGTCAAGTGATGTATCATGGTGATGTCGCTTTGCCAAACCTAATGTGGACCAAGACAACACCTATAACTTTTCAATTCATTAGGGGAAAAACAGTAAAATAATATTTCAGCGAGATTGATGAACCTTTTGGATCTTATAAATAGAAAAATCATGGTTAAAGGACTGTTTTAGTGAACCCTATTGCCACTGACGAATTTTGTGTTATGTAAAGATCCTATGTTCATCATTTAACAAAAAGTATTTATCTATTAGTGGAAGCGACCTTGTTAAGGAATAATACGATTGCTTTCCTTACTGATAATTTTCCATTCCAGTTAATTATGCAGTATTTAAGGAGTTATTACATGGAACCTGTCATGACCCATCCTGCCCCAAACGGAATAGTAGTTGTGACCGGCTAGTAGTGCCTAACTACTGAAGGCCTAGCAGACGACAAGACAAGACTGGACTAAAAACATTGGGGCTTATGCGGAAACATTTGTCTATCAATTATCAAGAGTCCATTCAGAGCATGTGCATAAGTTGTATGAAAACAAAACAAGCAAGCTTCTCATTTTATTTATCTTGACAATTACAAGTCCAAACAACTAAAGGAGAAGTAAAACATTTACAAACATACTCTAAACAAAAACCAAAACATATATACAAGGCTATCGTCTTTAAACCGTGTCCCTCAAAAGTACAAAACAAAAGAAAAAGACATCTAACTTGACCTCTCGTCTTGTACCTATTCTTCATCATCATCTACATACATATAGGGGAGAAGGGTGAGCCAAAGCCAAGTGAACAGTAATATAGTAAAGTAGTAAATGAATGAACATCGATGATTTTTAACAAAACCAAGCAAAAGATCATGTTTCAAACATAATATAATTTTATCGAGCCAAAACAAGCTCAACTTGCAAGCATATACATAGCGATGAACATTCCATGGGTTTTGAATCAGGAGTCCATATCAGGTGACGAGGAGCTCAGTTAGCTGGAGGTTATTGGCATGATTCCCAATAACAAACAAGATCCAAGATGTCATCTTAATACATGATACAAAAATATAGGATGCTCATTCATAACAAAACAACATTATAGCTTTCTTAAACATATCATAGGTTTGCATTTCGAATCATAGTTTTAACAAACATAACTTTACTACACTATTACTCACAAATGGCTCCTTGAACACTAGGTATTCTCTTCCGAAGCTTGACCTACATAAAACAAGAAAAAAGCATTGAAATATCTAACTTAATATGCATAAACATAGTAATCCGAGTGTCTAAGCTTGGCTAGGTGTTTTCCTGAACTTCTCTCAAGTGTCAAGTATTATTCTAAATCTAATTCAAGTCTTAAATGAGTGTCAAACGCATACAAGGAGTGTCCAATGTGAGAAAGGCTCATAAAACACAAAACAAAGTATTTCCGCATGTGCGGGGCTCAAACTGCACGTGCGGGACAGGCCGGGCACGTGCTTATTTAAGACTTGAATTGGTGAGTTGGGACCTAGCCTACGGGACTCTTAGCCGCACGTGCAGAACTAGGCAAATCAGCCTTGTTCGAATTTTCTTCATGTTCGAAGTGTTCTCTCTTGCTTATAAGGCTAGGGCTCATGCAAATTCAACCTAAAACATGAGAATTTAATGATAAATATAAAAGTATGATTGTTTTCCAAATCAATAACTTCAAAACATGATTTAGTTTCAAAATTTATGGATCAAAATCGAAGTTTTATCAAGAATTTCATGAACATGAGTTCTTACTCAATTCTTTCTTTCTAAATTCTCAAAACATGAAGGTAACTCATAAAACTTCTTGGAAATCACATGAAAATATGGCAATGGAACTTCTCAGGGGATAAAAATATCAAAACCTTAGCATGAATCAAGATTATTAAACTTGTCTTTCATGGTTTTCATACTTATCCTACTTTTTCTCCATTTCCTCTTCATTAGGTCAAATTAATCTTAGTTTCTTCTCAATTTCTACTAGTAGGTAGGATTACTGCAAGATTTAGAGTTCAAATTTACCTCTTGGATGATCAAAAATGATGATTTAGGTTGAAATTCTTGAAGCCCTTTTCTTTCTCTCTTGTTCTTGCTCTTTCTCTTCTCTTCTCTTGTCCTCTTCTCTTCTAGTTCCTTCTCTTTTCTCCAGCAGAATTCCTTTCCTTTCTTTTGTTTTGTTGAGTTAAAATAAATATTGGTACTAAGGACAAAAACTAGGCAAGGCAAAAAGGGTGAGGTATATGAAAATCACACTTAATTAATCCTAATTAAGCATCACTAATCATGCTTAATTAACACTAATCCGGATTAGCAAAAATTCATATAGCATGAAATGGACGAGCGCATTAGACTAGCATCTTTAAGCTCCTCAATTAGTGCAATAGCACATCCTATGATTTTCAAATCAAGTCTAAAGTCATCCCCTAACTCAATGCGCAAAACAAATAAGTCTTAGACATAAGGTTCCAAACTAACTTCTTCTCATTTCTAATTCTAGTAAGTCCTATTTCACATAAGCATATAATACAAGGATAAATGCAGCAATAACATGATATGCATTATGCATGAATGGTTGGTTGTTATATTCTTCCCCCCTTAAGAAGTTTGGTCCTCCACACTTGCCTTACCTTGTGTTGTAAACAAATCCTAATATCTCATTCTCATTTCATCCTCTCTTTCCCAAGTACCATAGCATCCCTTCCAAATTCTCCTTGCATTCTACTTTCACCATCAGTATTGCTTTGTTCCTCAATTGTTCTACTCGGCGATTAATGATCTGAATAGGTCGCTTTTCATATTCCAAATCTTCATCAATAACCAAGTGGCCATATTCTATCATGTGGGAAGGATCCCGAGCATAACCTTATAACATGGAAATGTGAAATACATTGTGAACTTGCTCCATCTTTGGCAGTAATGCTAATTAGTAAACCATTGGGCTAATCTTTTCCAAAATCTCAAACAGCCCTATGTAATGTGGAGTCAATTTTCCTTTCTTCCCAAAAACGAGTCTGGCCCTTCATTGGAGTAATCTTCAAAAACACATGATAACCAACTTCAAATTCTATGTTCCTCCTTAAATCAGCATAGCTCTTCTGACGGCTCTAGGCAGTCTTGAGTCGGTGTTGGTGTAGCTAATGTTACTTTCTCGATCTATACTTTCTATTCTTCTTGAGAAATTCTCTGGCTTCCCCCACTCAAATTTTCTAGCTTTCAAAAGACAAGTGAGTGGTGGGGGAGGGGGATGTTACTTTTAGGGATAAAGCCCCTATATTTGAAAGTTCAACCCTACCCTATAGGCTATAGTAGAGTATCTTTTCCTTATTTAAGCTATATCAATATAGCCAGCTAGAAAACTTATCCACTTGTTTATTCTTGGCATAATCCTTGTAAATAATTGGTATCAAATTTTCACGGATCAGTTGTGATCAATCTCATCTGTGTAAGATTACGAATTTCTCTTTCAACATGTCCAAGAATGGGCTTTGTTCTTTAACTTGAAAGGAAATTAAATGCAGCTACTCCAAAGTAAATAATTTTGTTCTCTGCTTCAGTTTATCTTCGAAGTCTAATTGTTTGATTTGGTCTGTCTTTTAGTTCCATGAACTTTGTGAGAAGCTGCACCCCCCCCACCCCTCTCCCTTTTTTTTCCCTTCCAGTTCCATTTCACTAATGGTGTTTGATTACAGTGGGCTCGATTTGTTCTCTCTCGATTCTGAGTGGAAATCACTCCATTTGGTTGAGACAAAGAGATTTAATGTTTGCTGGTATGTCTATACACATGAAAGTCGAGTGGTTCTTCTTGCTTCAGGAATGCAATGCAAGAGTTTTATTGGATATCAGGTATTGCTATTTGCTTCTTTTGAAACTGTAACTTGATTGTGGAACTATTTATTAGATCCAAATGTTCTTAAAAAGTTAATGCAAACTTACAGTATGCTGTTTTATTTTTATTGGAATTTTTTCTTTTAAAACTTATAATTGCATATGGATTATCTGAGTTGTGAGTATGATGTGTCAACTGGGTTTGAAAAATTAGTGGCTGAAAGAAAAAAAAATCTCTATTATTAATTTCCTGCTGGAACAGATTTTCATTTTCTTGTTAAATAATGAATTTCTTAGGTGAAGATTAAATTTTTTGGAGTAGTATGTTCATCTATTATCACAGCCCTGAAGCCTGTTTCTTATGTTAGTTTGACTCAGTTTATTTTTTTTGTTTAGCTTTCATCTGCAGGGATTATTCGTTTGCCAAGGTTTGAGATGGCAATGGCTAAATCTGAGGCAAATAGTAAGCCCGTCCTAGCTGCTGCTGATGTCCATATTGTGACAGTGTAAGGTTTCAGTTTTTGTTTTTTTCAATGAGTTCCTTTTGAGAGTAGAGTTAAGTTCAACCAAAATTTAATTCCAAATTCTCTTGTCAATTCACAGTTATGGTAGAATATATTGCTTGCAAGTTGATGGAGTTGCAATGTTACTCCACTCATATAGGTTCTACCGTGATGCAGTTGTACAACAGGTAAAACTCTTGCTGCGGTTCCTCAATCTTTTGGTCCATTTAAGTTCAGCACCTGGGAAATTGATCCAGTGGTGAGATGGTAGCGTTTTGAACTAATGTGTGTTAGGTGCATGTTAACAACAAGCATTAAGCTTTACCATTTCAGTCTGTGCATGATAAGAATTATCAATTGAAAGAAAATTCCAGATGCTGTTCATGAATTTGAGGGACGTGCTTCTGTATTATTTTTAATTGATGAAGAACTGAAATCTCATGATGGGCTTGGTTTGCTTGCTGAAGAATATAAAGGCAAATGCTTCTTGTTGATACTAGTTAAAATGTAAAGTATGAAAGATTAGAGAAGTAGATGAGAGGAAAGGGAAACTAGAGATAATATGTGTCAGAGTATTAATTAACCCTACACTGTAGCACATTTATATTAGACTAAAAATATATCCATATGACAAGAGTACCCTCACTAGTATAAAATAGTGACAACTATACTATTCTAACACTTACCCTCAAGTTGGAGCATGGAGGTCAAACATGCCCAGCTTGGTAGACAACAACTGAAAGGAGGGCCGAGCCAATGGCTTGGTGAGAATGACACCCAACTAAGAAGTAGAATGACGATTGGAGTGGTGTCCGTGCTTTGTAGACTACTAGCCCAATCAGTATCGCTAAGGCCAGTGGTAGACAAGGATGAAGATGGATGATATAAGAGGTCACGACACGGAGCACTTTTCAACTAACGCAAAATACGAAACCCATCATCAAAATGCGGTTATGGGGAGCATGCATAAACTGACCAACCACACTAACAACATAAGTAATGTTCGATCGCATAACCGTGAGATAAATCAGCTTGTCAAGAAGGCGACGATAACGACCAACATCGGGAAATAAGTCACCATGCTTGCCATCAAGTTTAATGGAGGACTCCATAGGAGTGTCATTCGATCGAGCACCCAAAAGATAAAGTCTCAGAAAGGAGGTCAACACATTTCCATTAGAGGGAGAAGACCTGTGGCAGAACGAACAAGCCGCCTCAATCCCAAGAAAATATCGAACATTACCCAAGTTTTAAGCAAGTGTTGACTTAAATAACGTTTTAAGTTGGTGATACCATCGGAATCACTACTAGAGAGAATGATATCATCCACATACACAATCAAGACAACAGTACTAGCTAAAGAGTGTCGAACAAAAACAGAGTGATCATGGGTATAATGTTGAAACCCATATGCAAGGACAACGACACTTAAACGATCAAACCAAGCACGAGGCGACATGTTCAACCCATACAAAGCTTGGAGGTTGATCCATATAGACCTCCTCTTGCAAGTCACTATGCAGAAAAACATTTTTGATATCTAGTTGAAATAAGGGCAAGACTGACTAACAACCAAATGAGAAAAAGTTTAAAGATAATCAACGCCATAGGTCTAAGTATAACCTTTAGCAACCAAACAAGCTTTAAGGTGCTCAACAGACCCATTAGGTAGATACTTAACAATAGACCTAACAACAACCAGCAGTAGGTTTCATAGGAGGAAGAGGTGTAAGTTCTCAAGTCTGATTTTGGTGAAGTGCACTCATTTCCTCATCCATCAAATGTTTCCACCCAAACATGGACAAGGCATGTTGATACAAGGTAGTAAGAGCAACAGAGGACAAACTACAAGAAAAGGAATAGAAACAAGGAGAAACTTGAGCATAAGAGACAACACGTCGAGCTTTGGACCGTTGATAAACTTGCGAAGGAGACTTAGAAACCACATCAAGAACTGACAAAGGAGACTTAGAAACCACCTCAGGAGATGAAGACTCAAAAGGAATTGGAAGAGTAGGAGATGGAAAGGAACACTCCTTCACGAGAAGAGAGAAGATCTGAGGACAATTGGGGACCATGCAGCAAAAAAAAGGAGGAAGTAGACTTCAAGAAAGTGACATCAACATTGACAAGATATCGATGAGACTCAGGATGATAACAACGATAATCTTTTTGAGCCCGAGAGTACCCTAAAAGACATTTCCTAGCCTAAGGGGATAACTTATCTTGACTAGGGTTAAGGATATGAACAAAGGCCACACAGCCAAACACTTAAGGAGGAAGAGGAAATGGTGATTTATTAGGATAGAGTAGGGAGAATGGAGAATGATTTTGTAAAACCACCAAGGGCATATAGTTAGAGAGCAAGCAGTAAGCATGGTGTCAGCCCAAAAATATCTTGGAACCTGCATATTAAACAGTAAGGTATGAGCAACATCCAACAAATGTCAATGCTTACATTCATTAACACTATTTTGTTGTGACGTTTGTGCACAACTAGTCTAATAAATAGTACTACGATCAACATAGAATAATTGAACAACAGACTATATGTATTCTTGAACATTATCAGATCCAAAGACCTTAACACATTAATGTCATTATAAAATTTGGAAATGATACTAGGTAAATTAGATCGCTGTTTAAGTAAAAATAACCAAGTCATCTCAAAATAATCGTCGACAAAAATAACAAAGTAAAAAAAACCATTAATAGTAGAAGTATGAGAAGGACCCCAAATATCCATGTGGACTACTTCAAATGACGCAAACTCGCGACTAATAACTCAATTAGGAAAGGAATACGATGATGCTTGCCAAATGGACCGGCCTCACAATCAAGACTAGAAACAGGACTCAAACCAGGAACTACCAATTTAAGCTTTGCCAATGATGGATGACTTAAATGGAAATGCCACTGGAAAAGGGATACAACGGCACGCAAAGTTGATGAAGAAGCATGAGAGTGATTAGAGTCTAAGTAGTATCAGAAGTAGTATAAGCTGTCTTTCCTATGTCCCGAACCAATCTTCTTGGTCTTAAGGCCTTGCAAGATACAAGCAGGAGAGAAAGTTACAGAGCAAAGTAAAGCTTTGGTCAAGTGACTGATGGAAAGCAAATTAAAAGGAAAATGAGGAACACAAAGATTAGAGGGTAACGAGAAAGACTCGATGGGTCGAATAGTACCCTTCCCACTAACAGGATGAGACGACTCATCAGCAAGAACAATACTGTGTGTAGTAGGATGTAAATAATTGCAAAGAGACGCTTACCAGACATATGAGAGCTAGAGCCAGAATCAAGGATCCATGGTTGACAAGAATGAGCTGCACAAGCAATATTACCAGAACTAGCTAAAGTGGCATTGGAAGAAGAAGGCAAAGTAGCACGGAGAGACTGGACCAAATCAGAAAGCTCACTGAGATGAGTGTTAAGTGCACCAAAATCATACAGAGGAGCAACATGGTCAGATGAAGTAGAAACCTGCTGAGAGGATGAAACTGCATTGGTAACTTGATGTATATAACCAGGCTTACCATGCTTGTGCCAACAATATGACTTGGTATGGCCATTAACACCATAATAATCACACTTCCGATCACTGTGGCATGACAAACCACCACCACGAAAATGACCTCCACGAGAGGCACTAGAAGAACCATCATAATGAGATATCTCACACACACCACTATGTGAATGACGACCTCCAAAGCCACCACGAGAACCCCCATGAGAATAACCACGACCTCCACTTTGGGGAACCAAAGTAGAGGAAGACAAAGTGAGTGGTAGATTCTAGTATAGAAGAACTGCGACCCAACAAATAATGCAACAATCGAGAGTAGGCATTGGCAGCGGTATGCAAAGTTTCACTAGCAAGAATTTGGTCCTTGATTAGAATCCAATCCGGAGAGCAATGAGGCAATCATAAACGCCTCTCAATTACTCTTTTGTTGCACTAAGTGAGTAGTAAGAGGCCGATGCTACGATAATTGCTCCCACAAATTTTAGAAGTACTATAATATTTGGATGACGAGTGCCTAGATTGCTTAGTGGCAAAAATGATTTAGGGAGCAAGTTTCAAATCTGCCTTGAGGTTTCATAAAACTTGACGCTAGTCGCCACATGGGGTTCCAAACTATGCCAAAGCCAACCCATAACAACAAAATCTTCACTCAACCAGTCATCATAGGATTCATCCTCGATGGGAGGAGAGTTGGTAATACATTTCAACTTAAGCTTCCCACGCAAAAATATCTTCATTACATGTGCCCAAGCCTAGTTATTCTGCCCATCTAATTTCTTTGTACTAATGGACTTCAGCACCTCATCATCTTTAAGGATAGAGGGTTTTGTTTCAGCCACGAGTTGAAGAGAGATCACAACCCACAAACAAATAATAAGAACTAAAGAGACCCAATCAGGAGGCAACAAGACAAAATGTTGGAAGAGCCAGAAATATAATACAACTCCAACAAGGCAAATCAATTTTTGAAAGGCTTTATTGAGACTTGCCTCAATGTTCACCTTGTCTCAAGGTTGAGGTAAAATGCATCGAGGCTTTGATTTTTAGGCTATACTGCCCCAAGGCTTGCACATCACAGTTTGAGATATACGCCTTTTGTGCGCCTTTTGTGCATAAGCGTATAATGAGTACGCACATGAAGTGGTTGCTTAGGCTCTTGTTAAACATAGTCTAGTAAATGGTTTAAACACAAAAATTTAAAAAAAAAAAAAAAAAAAATTAAGAACCCTTTTTGCAACTATATGCTATAGGAGTAAATGATCAATCAAGAAAAAAACACAAAGTTAGGCTTCATTTGGCAACATGGATTTGTAGCCAAAAACCCACTACAAATTGTCACATCACTCTCTCTACTTTCTATACGTCTTTTCGTAAAAAGCCAAGAAGCCAACTAGAATAGTCAATTCCCAAGCAAGGCCTTAATGCTCAAGTGAGAAGCTCAATTACTAAAGTTAAGGATGTCAATTTTACTTTCGATGAAAGTTTCATTCTTTGCAGTGAAATGTTCAATGTCTTGAGAAGACAAGTATTTATATCTTTATATTTAATTTTCATTTATTTATTTATTTAAATTTATTTTGGTTTCGTTGGGTCATTTTACTATTTTAAAATATTGAACTTATTAAATATTAAAATTTAAAATTTGAAATGCTTACGTCTCGATGCCTTAAGGCTTACGCCTCATCTCATGAGGGGTAAAGCATCTTGGGTTACGCTTTTGCCTTTAAAAACTTTGGGGCAAACTGGCATCAACAAATGCTAGAAGAGCCAAGGAACCAAGCAAAAAGAAGCAGCAAGTTGCTGGAAGTGCAGTACGAACACAAGGAGAGAACCCTTGTATTGTTGAAGTATACATATAAATTCAACAAAAGGGCAAACGAACCTCCAAAATGTACTCCTACATCCAGTCGGCACCTGTAGGTTGGCTTTGAGCAAAGAGAAACACCAAAAAACTCCACAAATTGCAGATCAAAAATATTGGACTCCTTAGGCCAAAAAATTTCAAACAATTAAAATCATAATCAAACAAACTCCAAACAATCCAACAAAGGTCACCATAAATCTTAGAAAATCAAGACGATTCGGATCATGTGTTCAACCAACAATGATGTATGTACCAGCACTGACGTCATGGTACAAGTGATGACATCAGCACTACAGTCACCTCACTGTGATCTCCAGATTCTATGAGTAAGTGCTAGGAAAGGATCGGTTACTCTGATACCAAGTTAAAATGTAAAGTATGAAAGATTAGGGTTTAGAGTTAGAGAAGAAGATGAGAGGAAGGGGAAATTAGACATAACAGGTGTCAGCATTAATTAACCCTACACTGTAACACATTTATATTAGACTAGAAATATATCCATTTGACGAGTACCCTCACTAATATAAAATAATGACAACTATACTATTCTAACAATACTTATTCTAATTTAATTCAGACAATGCCTTTAAACTGCACCAATTAACTCTGCCAGAACATCAGAGGAAAAAAAAAAAAATGAAAATACAACAGCAACGATAACCGACTTAAGATATTAAGTTTTTTGGCTAGTTACCAAACATTGTTGAGTAATATAAGAAAATGATAGATCTTCCCATATAACTCCTCATATGCTTAGGTGTAGCATTAGCTTTGTTGGTATCTCGTGCCACATTCTAAGGCAAAGCTGCAGCGTAGAGTCCAGGTTGGTACATGCTTATTTCGGTGTCTGTGTGTCTTATCCATGAATTGGTAGGATAATAATGGAACTGATGATTTGGTAGTAAACAATTTCCAATTTGAAGAAATTTGAATGTGATCTGCACACTATTGGAAGATTTATCTAAGATATGGTAGTGTTGTTTTTGAAACTCTCCTTAATTTGTTTGAGAATGTTCCTTTGATATGCTTGTCTTTCTTAAATGTTAGTGTGGAGAAAGTTGTCCAAGTTTTGTTAGTAACCAAGAATTATGGATTTTATTACCATGTGACTAGTGTTGGTCTTTTATTTTCTTTAGCTAACAAATGCTACGTTGTCAATATTCAACTGAACTATCAATAAATAAGTAAAATAAAAATCTAAATGCCAACAATTGCCAACAATGAATCAATCTCTGGCCAGCTCTATGTAAAAATGCTATAATGCTCTTTTTTAACTCAAACAATAAAGGTGCCCTCCTGCAGTTATCATTTGTTAAAAATGATAAATGTATGCTTAGGCAAACCTGTTGTAGGTACTAGCATGGGAGTTAGAAGGGAGGAGGTGTAATTAGGTGTTTGATCATATTGTTGATCAAAGTAATTTCATACTTCTCTACACAGTTGTCATTGTCTGTCTGAATGGTCTTATATGCTCATTGCCAGCATTTTTCTGATATTAAATAGTTTTCGTGTCTTTGGATTACCTAATGTAGTGGAAAAACTATTTTCTTTTTTGGGTGGTACCACAAGGTTAATGGAAACTATATTCGAATTCCGTTTGTGTTACAAATAATTTTCTCATGCATGCTTGTGTTTTGTGTATTTGTGCTTGTGGAACCAAAGTAGTGAAAATATTTTGACTTCACATCCAAACAGGGGCCTTTTTATGTTCTCTGTTGATAAATAATGAATTTTTTATTATTGCATTTTCAGGGTTCATTGCCAATTTATTCAAGCAAGATTGCTGTGAGTGTGGTTGATAATGTCTTGCTTGTTCATCAAGTGGATGCAAAGGTTGTCATACTGTATGACATATTCTCAGACTCCCGAGCACCTATTTCTGCTCCACTTCCACTCTTGCTAAGAGGTTGTCCTAGGGTCACCACTTCATCCTCTCAATCAATTAGTAGGGATGCAGAAACTTTAGAGGCTAAAGATTTAAGTGATACGGAAGCAATCGTCTATGGAGATGGCTGGACTTTTCTTGTTCCTGATCTTGTATGTGATGCTGCTAATGGACTTTTGTGGAAGATTCATCTGGATTTAGAGGTAAATATTGGTTTTTTGTTTTGGCATATTTTTTGTTACTAGTTGGTGTAACTGGGGGTCGCATTATCATTGATAGAAATAATACAGCAACGCAATATACAATGTTTTTTCAAGAAAATCTCCAACACGAAATACAAAATACTACTACTTTTCTATTCTATCAATCATAAACACATCTTACATTTCATGAACCAGCAAACAAATTGGCCCCTTCTCTTGAAATTGAACTCTATGGGTTAGCCGGTTAGAAAGATGGCTTTCTGTCGTCTCTCGTTTCCTTCTCTGTAGCACCAACACTGCCACCACTTTCAAAGCTGGAACTGAAAACAAATCCACCTTCGAGTTTTCCCTGCGAAGTTAATTGAAAAATAACATTAGTAATTTGTGTGGGTACAGTACATATGATTCTATACAAATGTGAACATCTTCGCAAATAGTTTTTTCCACAGTTCATTTTTGAAATAAATATTTAACCGCTAGAGAGTAACCAACCTTCTCCACAAAGCAATCCTCCACAACAATGTTTGAAATGTAATTCTTTTTGTAGTAAGGAGATAATTAGCGATCAAAACAAAATGTTCTTTGAATCCTTTCTTGAAAATAATTCTAAAAATTTTCATCTCACTTGCATTTGTGTTTTATAAGAATAGAACAAACAAATGAAAACTCAGAATCTATGAAGCACGAGCACAGACACAGACATGGATACAGACACGGACATGGTGATTTTAAAAAATTGGAACACGAACACGGCAGGGGACATGACAAATTATTATTATTATTTATTATACATATTTGATATGTAGATTAATATTATGTTATCAAATAATCAAAATTAATAACAACTAACATTAATTCAATATATATAAACCACTAAATTTAAACAAATTGATAAATTATCCATATTTGAACACGTGTGTCCCTATCGTGTCCCTTGCAAAAAATAAAAGAAATTTATTTGGTGTCCTTGTTGTGTCCCCAGCGTGTCCTTGCAAAAAATAAAAAAAATAATAGTGATAAATAAATAAATAAAGGGATATGCCATTTGGCGTGTCTTGTACGTGTTCCCTTGTCTGACACTGCTACAACGCCTATTTTGAAGTGTTTGTGCTTCAAAGCTCTAAATACTTTAAATGTTTCATGTCAAACAAATGAGAATAGGACAAACATATGAATGCTGTTACATGTGACAGATTTAGAGATAGATCAATCTGCCACACTTCTTATTGGAGTATAAGAAGTTATCTTTAATGCATTACATCCCTTATTTTTGTAAAAATCTTTTTTATTTTCTGATGAAGCATACACATACTGATCAAATATCGTAAATTTTGGTATGAGTTACACACAATAATGTCTTTTCTTTTATTTGGGTGAATTAAGTCATAAAATAGAACAAGAAAACTATACACAGATACAAGAGGCATACCCCAGGCCCTAAAAAAAACTATACAAATGCCAGAGGCACAAGCAAGAACTAAAAGGCCAAAAGAGAGGAAAACCAAAAGAAAGAGCAATAGAGCTACCAAAGATCAAGGCTAAACCAGGGAAATGTTCATAGACCACATGCAACTACATTTTTTTTTTTTTTTTTTTTGGGGGGGGGGGGGGGGGGTGGCGGCTATGAACACCACAAAACCTGGATAGACAACCAACAAACAAGGCCATAGGTAAATTCAGCACTGCAGCAGCACATCTATAGTATTTCCATGAAAACCTCTCCTGGACTATGACACTTCACCAACAGTGCTAGAGCAGCCAACTATGAAAGCCACAGGGAACAAAAGAAAGAAGAGACAGCTGCACCAGCACACTAAACAAGCAAAAACAGAGATTAATAAATGTTTTGATCTTGACAAGATATACACATTATTATAACCAACAACTTTCTTTGACTGAATATAATGATATTGAGATAGATATTGACTCCTAACCCACATATATACTTGTTTAACACTACAAGAAGCGTCAATTGTTTTTGCAGCTCCTAATGCCAAGCAGTGTGTGCTCTCATTACAAACAATGACAAGGGTAAATTAAAATATATGGACAGTTGTCTATGGCAACTGTAATTAGAGAGAATCATGCTTACCAAACAGCAGAACAAAGTCAAGCCAACTGCAAACAGGTCTTTTATTGTGGTTGATGCATTTTGATATAATATTACACAAGCAACAATCAAATTGGCAAGGAAAAGAAATCACAATGAATATTGTGATGGTGCACCGAAATGATACAAGAGTAATAGTATGAACATCCAAAGCCATTTTACGAAAAGGTGTAATCAGCCATTTTATCAAACAAATTGAGTATATAATAGAAAGGGCTAAGAGTTATCAATAAACAACAGTACTTTGGTCATTACACCGTATAATTCATATCAAGTGATTTCAAATAATCTTGGTATATGATAAGATTTTACTAATTCTCTCTTAATCCAGAGGCAATCTATATAATGCTCTTCTATATAAAGCTATATAATTTCTCCAATTCTTTTTTTCAGTATGTTTCCTTTCACATGGATGAGTTCCAATCCATCACATAAGATTTCTATTCATGACTGAGAGGGGCCCTCCTGCAGATGCAAATCCACATCAAAGACAATAACAATATTTATGGCATTAAATAAAGACTACCAAATGATTTTCTTCATTCACATTTTTTTCTTGGTGGCTTAGGGTTTAGGTTTTAGGATTTTTCAATGCTTTGTTTTTGAATTTATTGTAGTGTCTTTAAATCTACGAAGCTAGCAATTTTGTTCAGGTATTTATTGTATGCCCAACACAGATGGCTAATTTCCAAAGAAGTAAGCATGCAGGTTTTCATATGAACATATTCACAAACACCTCGTAGGCATATTCAATGGCTGCAAACCTATAATCAATATATAAATCACAACTCAAACAGTACAAAGAAAACATGTTCCAAGAAGGGAACATGTAACTTCTTTGTTAATTCTAAGAGCAAACAATTAAGAGACGTGCAATCTTAAACACAAAGCAGACATGTAATTTCTTGGTTAATTGTTAACAAACCTTTGTGGTGAGTTAGGAATGGAACCTAATATCCAATCTTCACCCTAGCAACACCTCAATAGTGAACCATTGTTTGAAAAGAGAGTAGAGAACAAACATCATCACTGTATGGGAATGCTAGGAAACCCAAACCTCAGGCATAACATAATTCAGAAGAAACCTTTGCTTGTTTCTCTTCTCTGGTTTTCTGCAGCATGGACAGACCCATTGTCATGTGCTATAGGCCTCAATTAAGGCAACTTCTGTGAAAAAGAGCAGATTTGTGCGACCTGAATATTAGAAGGAAAATAAAAAAACAAAAAAATTAAAAGAGAAAACAAACAAACAATTACAAAATGAAAACACAAGATTACCTGAAAGGAAATCAACAATAAACTCTTAACACTTAAATTGTTCAACGTAACCCATGTAACATCCAACAATAACCTAACATCACCAAAGGAAGCAAATTCAAAACGAAGATTGGGAAGAAAAGAAGGGAATCATAAAATAGTTGCAAGAAGAAAGCAACATAAATCATGAAACAAGAACTGTAGCTAGGGTTTTGATGTACGTCGATGATCTCATCTCCCCTGAATTTGTTTAGGGACAATGAGATCTGTGATGCAGTGAAACCTCAAATAGTAGTCTTTGTCGGAGCTGCGGAACTGAACAATGACTGCAAGGAATGAGTAAATGGAGAGGGGAGAATATGGAACGGTAGAGAGTGAAGATGAAAGGTGGTGCACCGAACGGTGTGAAAAAACATAATCTCAAGTTGGCTGCAATTATTTGTAACACCTGGCTTGAATTCCACAAACACAGCACATGTATACGTCGCAATTTTTCTTGGAACAGTACAGGCAGCAGCTATCTTGGTTCATCTGTTATTCTATTTGCACAAAATGGGTATATTAGGTATTTTAATGCATAAGACTCACCTAAGAATTTTCGTGCTTTTATATAATGGATATAGATATGTTCTGTTATTCTTGAAGTGAGTGTTGATCTTTCCTTTGCAGGCTATTTCTGCCAGTAGCTCTGAAGTCCCATCAGTACTAGAATTCTTGCAGCGACGTAGGTTGGAGGCATATAAGGTGGTAGCATTTTCCACATGAATATTTATACGGTCTTATTACAATTGGCCTTATTTGCTTTAGGGGACACTGGTATACAAATGCAAATAATGTTTCAGTTTTTCTTCCATGGTTTTCAAAAGACATATCCATTAATTAGATGCAGCCATTGTGTGAATTGCAGTCATTGGTAAAATTTGTGCTTCTATAATTGAATTTTTTTTATTTTTTTTATTTTTAAACTTTTGGGATCATTATGATTATCCTTTATATGTTATTATGAATGGATTTAATTTGAGTATTTTTTTTTTTTTTTGGTTCCACTACCCTTGTTCTGGATGTTGAGTGCCTAATTGCCTGTAGACATGGTAGTTATGCAGTGTCACTTTTTTTCTTTTTCAGGCTAAACAATTATGCTTGACAATAGTAAGCACTATTATTCTTGAACGAAGACCAGTGTCCATGGTTGCTAGGGCAATAGATATATTAGTTACCTCTTATTCAAATTCAATCAAAGTGGGCGGTTATTTGAAGGGAACGAAAGCAGAGAAGAGTTCACCTTCTGGTGTTCCACAAACAAATAGCTCTAGTACTATTGCTGATGATTCCACCAGGAGAGTAGATGCCTCTGGAAAATCTGTCAAACATGAATCTGCTGGTGGAGTGCATAACGAATCTATGAATAGATCTTTAACTTTCTCAGCTTTGGATTCTGAGGATAATGCTAGCATTGAACCCCCAAAAACCAGCTCAGGTGATTTGCATTCTTTGGGTGGTAAAATGGGTGTTGAAACCCATAGTGCTGGAGTTCATCAGTCAACTTTACAATCTCAACTTCTTGGTCCAGGTGACAACCCATTGAATGCTAATGTTACTGACCATCAGGAGTCCCAAGTTACTTCAGCAGCAATTTCTCCAGACGAAATGTACAGCTTTGTATTTGCTCCTGTAGATGAAGAGATGGCAGGAGACTCTTCTTACTTGGTTGCTGTCATTATTGAGTTCCTTCGCAGGTATGCTACTAGCTGTTTTGCATTAGTGCAATAAAGATAAAGCAATGACCAAATGGACCAGAAAGCCTAGCTTAAGGCATATAACCCAAGTTATTATTGAACATCAACATTATTTTCATTATACAGACCTTTTTTTTTATTTATTTTTGTTCTGGCGGTACCTTAACGTCTTTGTCTATTTCTGTTGTTTTAGTGCTAATTTGGAAAAGATTAAAGTACATCCAAATATTTATGTGTTGACCATACAACTGTTAGCCCGCAATGAGCGATATGCAGAATTGGGGCTGTTGATCATAAACAAGGTTTTCCCTTGCCTGCTCATAATAATTTGTATGCTTGGTAGTGATTAAATGCTGCTATTTTTCTGCTCGCATTTGATGTTGAATTTCAAAGCTCTGTCCGTTCTGTTACAGATGCTTGAACCCTCGAGAGAAGTCGCAATGCAACTGCTGGAATCAGGTCGCCAGAATATCCAAACAAGGAAGTTGGGTCTGGACATGTTAAGGCAGCTCTCCCTACATCATGACTATATTTTGTTGCTAGTTCAAGATGGATACTATCTTGAAGCTTTACGGTATGCACGGAAGAACAAGGTAACTCATCCTGTGAACTCCCCTGACATAGAAAAATGAAACTAATTTAAATGCACTTAAAATGGTTCTGCAAAACTGAAGCTGGGTTTATAATTCCCATTCTTCCAAGTTGGTACTTAATTATAACCTCATCTTGTCATGATCCTATCCTGCCCCAAACGGAGTAGTGTGGTAACCAGCCAGTAGTCTTTGACTACCAAAGGCCTGACTAAACAAAACAAAACAATAAATAAACTTGAAAAATAATTGGGAAAAATTAGCAGAAGCATTTCTATCAACCATTACAATTCATTCAGAGCAAGTGCATAAGCATTTGAGAAGAAGCAATTTACTTCTCAAAAGTACCTCAAAGAGTACATAGCTTTACAAGAAGTACAAAACATCACAAGAGAACCAATCTCTTTCAAAAATTGAATATTTACAAAACTTCGAGAACACATTCAAAACATAACTCCCAACTATATTGCATGTATAGAAAGTTTAACAAAAATGAGGTCACTTAAGCTTGCTCCTCATTACCTACATACATATAGGGAAGAGGGGTTAGTCATATCTCAATGAATAGTATTATAACAAAGAGGTAAGATGAATGGATACAAACAACTTTTATCAAACACTAGCATTTCCAAATCATATCTTAGTCATAAGCTTGCATTTCTCAAACAATGATGATGTGCATTCATCAAAACAAGACAAGACGAGGGAATTACTGGTTTGGGTACCAATTAGATGAATCCACCAACAGGTGGCCTGGAAGATCTCAATCACATCGCTACTAGCATGCTTACAGTTCTTTAGTAGCTAGGACCAATCTGATGATGTCATCTTTATACATTTGACACGTAAATATAGGATATCCATTCAAAACAACACATTTCAATGTATACGAAAACATATTATATTTTGAGTTTCAAAACATAAAAGTTGAACATAAAATTGAAGTAATACTACTTACCAATGGCTCTTACAAACGGGGATAATCCACGGGATTATTACAAGAAACAATGTCCGTTGAAGCTCTATTTTAGTTTGTACAAATCTTATGTTTAGGTTAATTTAAGTGTCACTTTAGTTCAGTTCATTTCCCTTTGGCACAAGTTTTGGGATTCTAGTTAGTCTTTCCTATGTATTAAAACAATTCGTAAGGGTCTCAGAATGTTTTAAAAAGAAAAAACACTATCTAGAAAGCTTAAAAGAAGTTAGGAAAGAAATGGGTACAACCCATAACCAGTAGATCCTCTTGGTATATATATATTTGATAAACTACCTTAAAAAAACAAAAAATAATGATTTAATCTTCAAAACGAAGATCAAGCTCTAGTACCATGTCAGTCTTATAGAAGTCAATCTTATAGAAGAATTAACAATATGGAAGAGCAAGGGAGAGAGAGAGAACACACTGTACGACAATATGAAAACCCATAAGATCATAGGGTTTTCCTAGTGAGCACAATTTGGGGTCTGGGGGTGTGCTCTCTCTAGTTTTTAAATTCAATACTCGCTAGTCCCAATAAGCTCCTTGGGGCCAGTCCATATAGAGCATTTGCTTTGACTTTAAATGGGGCCTCTACAAGTGGGCGATAGGATTGGTTCCCCAAGATTAGTCGAGCTGTGCATAAACTGGCCCGGACACTTAGTTATAAGGACACCTAATTATAAAAAATATATATATATATATATAAGGATAAATAATTATTATTATGTAGTGTATATGAATATTTAGGTCAAAGATAATACTTTGGGACAATTACAAAAAAAACCCTAGGGTTTTGAGGCTTGTAACAAAATGAACTTTGAGTTTTTAATTTTGTCAATTTAAACTGCAATCTTTTGATTTGCTTTCAATCTAAACCAGTTGTCTATTTTTGTTAAGTAAAATCGACAAAAAAAATAGTATTTTAGTTATTAAACCCAATGTGAGTATACACAAAATTTCTAAAATATCACTTTTTATTGAGTTTAATAACTAAAATATCTTCTTTTTTTTTCCGTTGATTTTGCTTAATGAAAATAGGCAAATGGTTTAAGTTGCAAACAAATCAAAAGTTTGGGATTTAAATTGACAAAATTAAAAACTCATGGTTTAATTTGTTAAAAGGGTCAAACCCTAGGGTTTTTTTTTTTTTTTTTAATTTTTTGTGGTAATTTCCCCTAATACTTTTGAAGTCTGAAGGAGAAAAATAGGTATAATTTTTCATAACTTTTGTTTTATCATTAGATTTTAAGTTATTTTATTCAAACTTTTAATATATTCATGTGTAACTGTTGGAAAGTGTTTGATTAGTGTTGCGTTGGTGTTTGACATGACACATAACCTTCTTAGAAGTGTTTGTGCTTCTTAGCTTGGCAGACTTATAGGATTTCTAACATGATTATGTGGTGGGCTTCAGGTGAATACAGTCCGACCTTCATTGTTTCTTGAAGCAGCTTATACTTCAAATGATTCACAACATCTAGCTGCAGTTTTGAGATTCTTTTCAGATTTCATTCCTGGGTTTAAAAGCACTCCAGATCATAATACATACTGCCGCGTTCTTGCTGAGATGAATTCTTCTGTCACTGCTTGAGGTGTCTGATAAATAGACGATTGATGTATCGAATTTCAAGTCACAGTTCCTGAAATGCTTTGTTGCTAGCAAGGTTTTTGAACACTCTCTTGTTGGGATCAGTAAATCAGATACTCAAATTTTATGTTTAAAAATATGTGGAAATGTATAGATGGCAGAATACAGGCTATCCCTTTGCTTGAACCAGAAAATAATAGGCAAACTACCTGCGTTTCTTGTGTTTAATTAAATCATAGGTGATTTCTAGAATCTGATTCAGTACTGAAAATGGTGGTATCATTATGTTATATGAAAAATTGAGATAAAAATAAATAAATAATGAATTTCAATCAAATTCTTGTATTTGAACTTTTGATGGAACATTTTGACTGAATTTTAGGCGTGGAAAGGTCAGAATCAGCCTCAATTTTGTATGGATGGGATAGTGTTCTTGATGTGGTAGGTGCCATGGAGAATTTATTTATTTGTAATTTTATATTTATTTTTATTTAATAATTATTAGTAGTTTAAATATATTATTGATTTTGTATATTTATTATATTAGTTCCAAATAATTCTATAATTTAGTTTTCTATTTAAAATTAGGATTTTAGGCCTATAAATATTGGTCTTTAGTTTACATTGTAGTCTTTAGTTTTGATCAAGGAGAATTCTGCTGAAACAATATATATATATATATATATTTTTCCTTTTTTGTGGGAAATTTAGATTTCTATTTATGTATTTATTTTTTCTGGGATAATTGCGAAAAGCCAACCAAAGGGTTTTTTTTTTTTTTTTTTTTTTCTTTTTTGGGGACCATTGCCAAACTCCAGCTAGCCCTGACCAAACCAATCAAACACAATTGGTCACCATCTGTCACGCCCTGGCTTAGAGGTCGGTAGATTATTACTAATTTATTATAGGGTAAATTACACTTACACTCCCTGAAGTTTGGGTTTAATATATATTACCTATATCACCTTTTGACGTTTGGAAAATTACACTAACTCTCCTGTCATTTTTATTATTTAAACGGAATGAAGACATTAAACTCATGCACTTTCTCTTTTTTTGTTTTGCTTTACTTTTTCTTTTTTTTCCCCTTTCCTTTACTTTTTTTTAAAAAATATAATTTTATCTGTTTTTCTCTAAGAGTGTCACTTTTTATATAAGTAAGAGGGTTTATGAAATGAAACTATTAACTACAGGGGTGAAAATGTAATTTTCAAAATGTCAAGGGGTGGATAGTAATTGGACCAAATTTCAAGACATGTCAATGTAATTTACCCTTTATTATAATTAGGGTGATTGAGCCGATAAAGTTTAATCTTAAAAGAATGTGACATTTAAGAGTCAAATAACTTCAAAATATTTTATTAATGATGAAATTCAATTTGAGATGAATTTAATAAAAATATAATTTTTTTCAAGAACTTCAACATTCATAACCTTAAA
The DNA here is from genome assembly GCA_025200525.1 of Camellia lanceoleosa. Lineage (NCBI taxonomy): Eukaryota > Viridiplantae > Streptophyta > Magnoliopsida > Ericales > Theaceae > Camellia > Camellia lanceoleosa. The sequence continues at coordinate 103,753,653 of CM045760.1, forward strand.
TGTCATAACAATTGTTTAGAATAAAATATCCATACATTAAAAGACAATTAAAGTTCAGTTATGAAATTGTAACTTCCAAATTTGGACTTTAAAAGTCATGAATGAGCTCACTAACTCCAAAATGTAAATTACATAAATATCTAACTAATATAAGCATGTTAATTAAACAAGGTAGGTTTATATACCGATGTCTAAAATAATAATAAAACTCAAAAAGGGTCTGGATACACTCGGTTATTAAAAATATAAATAAATAAATAAATTCAACGGCTCACCAATAATCATCTAAGACATTTGAAATGAATAAATTACATGACAGAATCATATTATCCGAATTCCCATTATCTTTGTTAAAATGATAGTAAGGGTAATCAATTGCTAAAATATTTCAAAATTCAATACAAAATTCATACCATTGAAAATGATAAAATATCTCATCCACAACCCAGTTAACCTAGTCGAGTCTAACTAGAACACAGTCAAGTCCTCAATCAACAAAAAATACTTAAGAGCTCTAATTATAGCCACTATTAATAATGTAACAGTGAATCTCACCCGCTGTCACAGTTTATTTATTTATTTATTTTTTCACCTCTCTAAGAGTGAATTTAGAACTTCTTATTTAGAGTTCTAAATCATTGCCGATGTAAGCGACTATCCAACTCCCTAATCCCATGTTCATGGCTTACTAGACTAGCGGACTACGGGGAAGCCAACCCTGTGCGGATTTACGGGCTCTCATTGATGGAATGATGTGACACCCATTCTTGCTAAAAGGTACACAACAAACCAAATGGCCAAAGGAGCCCTGAACAAAGCAAACAAGTTCAGAGCTAAATCAATACTCCAAAATATAACCAAACTCAATCAATTTCAACTTCTAAGTTTCTCAACACCTTTAGAAATTAACATTTCCATCACAGAGTATTTTATTTTCATCATTCACCCTTAATTTTCATAAAAATAGATGCTTTCTTAAGAAGTTTCATTTTTAAGTTACAAAACATTTCAAGAAATTACTTATATAAGTCAAATCAAAAATTTTATCACATTCATCTATTATTATCATTTAGCATGCAAGTATACCCAACTCTCATATTAAAAATTCAAGAACATAATTGATGATCATAATTAAATTATTCTTTTTTTTTGGGTTAAATCGGAAAATAATCATAATTAAATTATTCATCATCTCTAAACTAACAACAATACCAAAACTCATTCAAATTCAATGAACATAATCTTCTAACATTGGTATTAAACTAGCAAGCAAACTTTTAATAGAAATTAGTATACTAATCATTGTGAAATTTAAATGTATTGCTGGATACATATTATTTTCTTCATCTTAGTAGCCACTAGCCCACTAATTTCATTTTAGTAACTTTATTTCTTGAATTAAAATGAAATAATACAAAGCCATAATTTTCTTTAAACTAGTGACATGGTGTAACAACCCCGACCCATGATTAACTGTTAAGCTATGATTAAGTATGCCAAATAAGTGATTAAGATGAAATCCTGAGTTAATTATATGTGTGTTGCATTATTTGTGTTTATATCTGTCTGTTGTAGAAATATCTGTTTGTGTTTCTGTTAGCTCTACGAATTGAAGGCCTTATCGGCATTCGATCATGAAATTGACTTGGTATATGTGTTATTTAGAATTTTTAGAACATTATGATAGGCTCAATTGAAATTCGAACGAATTAATTAGAATTAAATGATGTGAATTAGTTACCTAAGCTTAGCTTAATTAAATACCACTAATCAAGCCTATATAAGGCTTAAGTTGATTTTAGAACCTCACTCACACTCCCATTTCATCATTCTTGAGGCTTAAACATGAGAGAGAAAGGGAAAGAGGAGACTTGAACTCAATTAAGGAGAGTTGAACAGAATTTGAAGGAATTGAAGAAGCCTTAGGAGAATTAAGCTTCCACACTTGTGAACTTAAGCTTAAGGTAAGAATTCAACCCATGAATTAAGTGTTTGGCTCAATAAGAGGATGACTTCAAGAGAATTGAAAGAGTAAATACAAAAATTAAGCTTAGATGATAGAATTGAGCATGGTTCATGCATGCATGCATGCATTTTCATGACAATTTGAGTTTGAATTTCAAACAAATCTCACATGTATGTGTCTATCTTACCTTTATTTTGAGAATTCATCTTGTTTGATGCCATTTTATATCAATTGATCACGTTTTGGAAGCTTTGAAGTCAAGTTAATGTATGCATGTTAAGGGTTCAAAGTTTTAAGTTTTATTTTGTGCAATTGGCAAAGCTTTGGGCCTTGATTTCATGAAACGATCTTTAATTCTCCATGTTTTACAAGTTTCCAAGTGTTTTCTCAACCTTTGGGTCCCAATGTTGAGCTTTGAGGCTTTGAATTCAAAGTTTGCATCATGTACAACAATCTGGAAATTCCAGATTCTGCCTCTCCGCTCAAGCGACAGAACCTGCGCTTGAGCGACCCCTTTGTGTTTTGCACCTCCTCTCGAGCGACCAAAAGTTGGCTCAAGCATAAAATGAATGCTCCTAGAAGTTCACATATTTTGTAGACTGCCCGAGCGACAAGAGTTGCGCTCGAGCAAAGACCTCAGTTTTATGTTCAAGCGGCTGTCGAGCAGAGAATTCACACAACCAGCACTTTTGCAGAGTTTACAGACCGCTCGAGCAAAGGAAATTGCGCTCGAGCAAGGCTCCTTTTTTCAGTATATTTGCCTAAGTGTTTTCAAGGGCATTTTGGCATTCACATTGCATCCTAGCATTCGTAGGCTATATTTAAGACATAATGATGAGGATAAGGACTAGAAACACACTAGGAATGAAATAGAATAAGTTAATGAATTCTGAGTGTGTATCTGTTATGTTTATGTAGGTCACACGCCACAAGTTATTTGTCATCTGCTTTGTCTATTCTGCAAGTGAAGCCATCTGTAAGGCAATAACTTTGTAAAGTTATGTTTAACTTTAATTATTTTATGATGACATGAAATGATCAATTTTTTGAAATGCTATGTTTTATATGAATGAATGATTGTCCAAGTTTCTAAAATGTATTCGTGGCATCCTTAGCACATGGCCTTTGCTCGGGAGTAACAATACCGTGGTCTATGAGCACAAGGCTCTTACCCAGGGGTAATAATACTGTGGTCTCATGGCCTTTGTCCGGGGGTAACAATACCGTGGCTCAAGTATATTACAAGTTTCTAGTACCAGAGGTTCCTTTATGGAACTGACAAGTATGACCTTTAATGCTCGGTATTTGATCTGTTAGCGCTATTAGATATACCACATATGATCAAGCATGAACTCTGATTTCTGTATATGATTTGAACAAGAATATGAATGTGAATCTATTTTTGTTTTTTGAACTATTATGGGACATCATTCATTCAACCCTTTACTCTGTTATTATTCACTAGGCTTTCGCCCACTAGTTATATTATATATGTAGGTGAATAGGCACGTGACCAATCCTAAGCTATTGCCTGAAGAGTTTTGCTTGTCAGCCAGCCATTGTGCCGCCCGAGGAGGTTCCCGTCTAAGAAGTCAATTTTGTAAATCATGTTGTAATAACCCGACCATCTTATATGCTTTACATCTTTAGTTATATGAGTAATTACATGCTTAATGTCAAATTCCATGTGGAGTTGTGCTTACATATGTGAATTGTTTAATTAGGATATTATATCTGTCGGTCATTGGAGAAAATCTATTAAAATTGAGATGTTTGGGCTAGAAATTGAAAGCCTTAGAGGCGCGATAACCCGAAATTGACTTTACCATTATGATTAGCATGATTTTTAGGACACAATATAAAGTTTTGTAAAAATTTGATTCGTAATGAATTAAATCGATTTAATTTAGATTTAGGCCTTACTTAGCCTAATAAACCCGTAACTCAAGAGGGAGAAATACATGGAGGGTCTTATATAAGTCTAGAGGACTTCATTTTCAACATAAAAAGAAAAGAAGAGAAAAGAGGGGGTAGAAGAAGAAGAGCATCCAAGACTTAGAGATTCAAGAGATTAAAGGGGATTTGAGAAAATATCATCTTAGGTAAGTGAAAATGCTCTAAATCTCTCTTCAATTAGTAATATCAAGCATTCGATTGAAGTTTTATACTCATGTGAGTTAGGGTTTTAAGATAAGTCCATTGAATTACCAAGAGCCATTAAATTTATGTAAATTGAAAGTTGATTCTTGTGTTTTAAGAGTATTTTGGGTTAGCTTTAGAGGACTCATCTTCTACTCTTTAATTCTGGCACACATTGTGAACTCCTCATATATATATGTGTGTGTATCTATTTTGCTTACTATGAGGAGATGAAGAATTGGGTAGAATATAATTGTTTGAATTGTATATGTTTTGCTAAAGTGGAGTTATAATCCATTTAGAAATGAAAATCATGTTTAATATGATCTTATGTTGTGTTGTTGAAAGGAATTTTAGTTGTATTTGAGCCTTGAGATTCCTTGAAAAGTTAGATTTTTGATGAATTTTGGACTGCCCAGAACAGAGCTAGAACCGCACATGCGGGGGCCCAGGGCCGCACTTGCGGGATGCACAGCCGCACGTGCAGAAAACAGGGGAGGCAGACTGAGGTATACTGTAATAAATGCACATGCGGACCGCCCGTGCGGTGCACCTTCCTCCACGTGCGGCTAAAGGTAGAAAATTATGTTAATTTCTTTCGCTCTTTTCGACCCTAAGAATGTGTTAATACGTCCATTTGATGCTTCTATAATGCATTTAATTGTATGGAACTTAGTGAATCGAACATTTGTTAAATAAGAGGAAACTAAAGAATAGTGTTATACTTACGAGTTATGTTCCATGTGTAGGACACGTACATGAGGGGACCGTTGTTCATCTACATCACAGTGAGTAATAGTAATATACTGATATGTTTCTTACATATATTGTACTCACACCTATTATTCAATATATATTCTATTTTGCTCTCAAATAGCTTATGCCATATAAGTTATGTTTAATAAAATGAGTGGAATAATAGAATGTTGGTACATAATATATGGGCCTAAGGCCATTCTATATCACATTAGGCCTAAGGTCGTTCTATATTACACTGGGCCTAAGGCTGTTCTGTTCTAAGTGGGCTCAAGGCCATTCAGAAAAGGAGATGTAAATAAGGTTTACTTGAAATTTATGAAGCTACATTGCAAGATTTATGTTTGTACACACAATCTTTTTGCATTGCTATTATTCATTGAGCCTTGCTCACCTTCTTTTGAATATTATATATAAAACAATAATAAAAGACTTATTGTATTTGTGCCCCTAATTTTTAAATCAACATTTTTTAGCCCATCTTTCGTATTTTGTTGACTGTAGGAGTGAGCATGGTCCGGATTGGACTGAATTGAGGTAAAATCAGGACCAATCCGTTATCTACAGTTCTTGAAAAATTGGAACCAATTTAATCCGTTTCAATCATGGAACCAATCTGAATCAAACTATTTAAATACGGATTAGATCGGTTTAAGACTACGGATTCACATAATTAAATAACATATATATATATAACACTTTAATTTCATAAAAACATAAATATAGCGCTATATTAGTTCCACAATAGCAACATGTTTTTCCATAATAGCGACATACTGTTCTAGAATTTAAACAACTATAAGAAAACTAGTTTCACCATAAGTATTTAGACCATTACAAATTAAAACTAAAAACTAACAAATAAAAGAAGATATTATACGGGTTTAGGTTTTATATAGAATAAGAGAAGATATTATGGGGGAGGATGTATAATAAAAATATAGATTATTTGTATACGGTCCAGATTGGTTCTAATCCGGAACTGTGGAGTTCAATCCGGAACCAATTCGTGAACTACGGATTTTTAATTCTTCAATCTGGAACCGAATCACGGATTCAAAAAATCAATCAAAACCTATCTGATTGGACTGAACTAGATCGGATTACAGATTTCACGAATTCCTTACTCAGCCCTAATTGACTGCCATTCTCTTTTGAATATTATATATAAAACAATAATGAAAGACTTATTGTATTTGTATTCGTGATTTCTAATCAACTTCTTTTAGCCAGGTCAATCTTTTGTCCTTCATTTATAATTGTTGTCTTTTAAATATTATACTTATAACAATATTAAAAGATTTTATTGTATTTGTGTCCCTGATTTCTAAATCAACCACTTATTATTATGTCTAGCTTTTGTACTTTATTCACAACTACTCTCTTTTAAATATTATACATAAAACAATATTGCAAGACTTATTATATTTATGCCTTTAATTTCTAAATCAACCATTTATTATAAAATCTATCTTTTATACTTTATTTACAACCACCCTCTTTTGAATACTATATATAAAACAATATTGAAAGACTTAATGTATTTGTGCCCTAATTTCTAAATCAACCACTTATTATAATGTTCATCTTTTGTACTTTATTTACAACCACTCACTTTTAAATATTATACATAAAACAATATTGGCCCTGTTTGGTAGAGCTGTGAGAAAATACTTATAGCTTATGCCTAAACAACTTATAGCTTATAACTATGAACATAAGCTGATTTCTGACTTATAAATTAAGCATCTCCTGCCCCACTCAAAGAATAAGCTGATTTCTGACTTCCAAAAAGCTATAAGTTATAAGCTATAAGTTAAACCAAACACATCAAAATAACTTAAATTAAGCTGAAAGCTGAAATAAGCAGCTTTTAAGCTGCACCAAACAGGCCTATTGAAAGACTTATGGTATTTGTGCCCCTGATTTGTAGATCAATCATTTATTACTAGATCCATCTTTATACTTTTATTGGCAACTATTTTTTTTTTTTTGAATAAGCAGTTTAATGATTTTACTTTTTTAAACACATTGGCTCATACCGTAAATCTTTCATCATCAATGTCCTGGACCGATTGGTTGATACAGTAAATATTTTGTTATTGTTTTAGCCTTTGTTTGGTTCTAAGATTTATTGATGGAAATTTTTTTTTAATATTTTATTTCATATAAGAACAAAATGAATAGGCATTTTTTTTGAAAATCCATTTTCTTGCTGGTTACGCATAAAAAATAAAAATAAAAATAAAAATAAAAAAGAAAGAAGAAGAATAGACTAGTGATTTATTTGTTTTTTCTTTCATTTTTGTTTCTCTCATCAAATCTATATCAAATCTAGAAACATTGTTTATGGAAAATGTTTGAGGAAAACTAAGTGTATAATTTTCATTTGAAACGCCTTTGGCAATGTTGGGTGTAGGGCATTGAATATCCATGTGTATCAAATTATGTTAGTATTGAAAGTTTTTTGTGAATATGTGTGTAAACAAAATTGTATGAGTAAGATAATAATCATAAATATAATTTAAAATTCACAGAATTTTGTATAAAAAGAAAATAGTAAAAATAAACTCTTACAGCCTAATGGTAGAAACTTCAGAAACAGAGTTTGACAGTCGAGGCTTATGTTGGACGCAATCTCTTTAAAAGAGATTTCGTGCTCGCCCTGGTGTTATGAGTTTAACCGATGTCTACTTCTCAGATCTGGCCAAAGAAGGTGATAGCCCTGTAGATTCATTCCCATGGCTTGATCCTTTCCAATAAAGCACGGCGTGTTTGAATTTTGATCGCTTTTACGCGAGAAAGGGGGACCACCCTCTAACCCTAAGTATTTCTCAATGACCGATAGCATACAAGTACCGTGAGGGAAAGGTGAAAAGAACCCCTATTTAGGGAGTGCAATAGAGAACCTGAGATCCGATGCGAACAATCAGTCGAAAGAGCGGAGCTTAGAGCCTTTACTTTCAATTATATTAGTAAAGCACACTCACTCTAACGGCGTGCCTTTTGCATGATGGGTCAGCGAGAAAATGGGAACAACAGCTTAAGTCATTAGGTGTAAGCGCTTTCTAGAGGTGGAATCTTCTAGTTCTTCCTATGCAACAACTTACACCTCTTTAAAATAAATTTTTCCCTCGTTCTGGCACTACGAGTTTGACCGGCATCTGCTTCTTAAGATGCGATGACTTACACTTGTAGATGCAACCCTACACCTCCAAGTCTAGTGAACCAAACAAATACTAAAACTCTCTCTTTCTCTCAGAAATCCTAATAACTAATTCTATACAAAATATGCATAAGCAGAGGGCAAAAGGAAGAGAAAAAGCAAATGAATATGCTAGAATGAAGGAGTTATTGATAGCCTTCTTGGTGGCTGTTCGAAATTGGCTAGATAGGTATGGACTTGACCCGACTTGACCTGTAATCTCACACCACGTACTTGCGCTCGAGCCTGACTTGGTTTAGGATGGAACTATGGTGTGCCCATACGCTTGTGAGGTAATTTAGGTCCAAGCTCATAGTGTCCATAACTCATTTCCTTACAAAATTTGGATGCCTAAGGCCCAAACACAAATGCCAAACCTTGATCTACTATAAACATATAAGTTGTTCTTGCTTTCCCTATGTGGGATAAGCACAATACACTATTGCATAGGAAATTCACGAAATATCATTTCCATGAAGTTCACTTTAGCGTCAATTTTTCATCCACCTACAAATAGAGCATCATATTCACCACACCTATCACTTTCAACTACTATAATGCTCTTGCCAAGTTGATTTTCACCCTCAACTTTGTATTGATTAAACACTTCTAAAGCTTCATCTTTGCTTCTCAAAAGATACACATAACACTATTTTATATAGTCATCAACAAAAGTAATAAAATACTTTTGAGCTCCTCTAGCTTGAATAAATTTTAGATCACAAATATCGGTGTAAATTAAACTTAGAGATTTAGTAGTTCTTTTTACTTTACTGCATATGCCTTAGTTTAGTTTCAATACAAACTTTACATTTATGACTAGGAACAAATTCTAAGTTTGACAAACATTCTAAAGAAAAAAATCTACGCAAACAATTGAAATTAACATGTCCTAATCTATCATGTCATAAATTAAATGATTCAACAATTTAAATAAAAAAATGTGTTCATCTTATTATTATTATTAGAAACAGTTGGTACAACAGTTATAATATTGAGTTTAAAGAGACCATCACTCATATATCCTCACCCTACATACATTTCACTATTTGAGAGTATAACTTTATCATATTCAAAGATGAGGCTAAACCCATTCTTGATCAATAATGACCCAAAAATTAGATTTTCGCGAATATATGACACATGGAGTATATAGTGATTTCGGTTTTGACTCGACCCTTGTTATATCCTGGACCTAGGTTTCATGATTTCATATTGTCGTTCATATCTTGCTTCCCTTATATCTCCTTAAATTTGGCTATCGGATTGTTATGGTTGCATTTGGGATAGGTTGGTTGCTTAGTTTCCAAGCTCTTGTTGCCCAGAATTTTGCTCCTCCACTCGAGCGGCGCTTCTTGCACTTGAGCGAGATTGGTGAACTCTTGATACTTTTGCAGCTCTGCAAAACTACTGGGAGAGTGTATTCTACGCTCGAGCGGTTCTTTCTGCGCTCGAGTAGGCTCAGCTCGAACGGCCCTTCTTGCTTTCGAGTGTTGGCCTGTTATCTACAAAACTACTAGGACTGTGCATTCTATGCTCGAGCGTCACTTCTTGCACTCGAGCGGAATAACTTATTGTGTCTGACACTCGAGAGTCACTTCTTACACTCGAGCGGACTATGCGTATATCAGTTCATAGTAGCCTCCTTTTACATCACTTTTTCATCTCTTTTTCTCCAAAACCCTAGATTTAGAGCCTCTCTCTCTAAAACTCACATTCTCTCTACATTTTCACCGAGATCCATTGGTTTCTCTACCCTAGTGTCCTTGGGAAAAAGGTAGAGCATCCCAAGAGCTCTATTTTGATCCGAACAAAAGTCGATTTTAGCATCTTTGAAATTTTATCCTTGCTTTGCTTGTGCTCTAACTTTGAGGTAGGGATTTTTTACACTCTCTTATGTTTTTTAACTTAGTTATTTGTTGATTTTGTGAAAAATATTGGGATGTGGAGGATTTTGAACAATCCTAGGGTTTCGGTTTAAAATCAAAAAAGGAGTTTTCAAATGAAGGTATTAAGAATGGTTGTGGGTATAGATATGACGATGTGTTGTATTAAATTTGTTGATTTTGACACAAAGATTGGATTTGGAAGGAAATAGGAGTTTTACCCTAAAATGTCTCTATTAATTATTTTGTATAACTAATTGGAGTTAATATTGAAAATGTGATATTGGATAGATGTTCATGTGAATGGTGGAATTGGATGCTTGTTATCTCTCACCTATGGAAATGTGGATAATTTATCTGTTTTAGAGATTGTATATCTGTTTAGAAATATTTATTTCGGGCTATCGGTGGAGGATAGCTATGATTGTTGTAGAAATTGCATGAGGATTAGGAGAATTGAAACTAATCTCTTATCGGCTGTCATTCAATATGACCGTGTTTTTAATACATTGTATATGTATAATATTTGGGAGGAGAAATGGGATGTACTCCATGTTTGGGAGAAGAAAGGAGATCGACTCCATTGAATCAAGTTGGTATGTGTGTCCAGGGTAAAAATCCTGAAAATCGCGCATGTATACATGGGTGCCGATTCTCGCTGACGAAATTTTCATAAAATGGAAAATTAAAGTGTTTGTGTAATGATTGCTCTGGTTAGAGAACCATTGAGTTGTAGCCTTAGTTGGGTTGTTTGGATAGCAGTGGACTTGACTCATGAACTAAGGTGAAATAAATTGTCATAAAATGAATTAGGATAAAATGGCTTGAGATATGAAACTCGGCATATTATGATCTTGTAACAATACGAATGATTTTATCTATCATACTTATATCTTTGTTAAGATTCATATATTTTGCTAGATTATTTCTACTGGGCTTTGGCTCACTCTACTTGGGAAAAACCATTTTCAAGTGTTGATGATATGCTTCCGCCAAGGACTTAGCTTAGGAGGATTGTGGAGTTGAAGGCTCAATTCCTGTTTATTTTGTATTTACTTTTCACAAGCCTAGGGCTTTATTTGTATTGAGCTTATGACTTATTTTGTTATAACCAAGCATGATCTTGAAAAGATTTAAGCCATTAGGGCATATGAATACCTGTTTAGCTTTCATTTCTTATTACCTCTTGTAACACATGTTGTAGATTCAGGATGAACGAGTTATGAATGTATATCGCATGTGTCACCGTTTATATATTAACTCTTATTGATGAAAGCTTCTTATTTTTTTGACATCACATTGTACTAGTGTTTAGAGTTGGTTTATTGTAATTATTTTGAGAGCGTTACAACTTGGTATCAGAGCATACCGTGTTGGAATACTTTGGGTACATGGGAAATGGTTATTACCACAATGGGTTTGTCTCGGTTGATAGAGACTTTAGTATGTATGATATGCTTATATGATAACATGCTTATGTGGTTGTATGGGTATGGGATTTAATTTCTAGATTGTCGATTGAGTCTACGAGTTTCTTTGAAGTCCTATTAGAAGAGCACTTGATCACTGTTATTTCTAATGTGAACTCTGCAACGCCGCAGGACAGTCATTATCCGAAAATGAAATTCGTATGTATTTATGTGACAGCGTGCTTATGTGGAGTGAACTACTATTGTCCACCGCATTAGGATGTGAGTGAGTTAGCTTCGGCACATTTGTAAATATACTAATCTCTTGTGTTACCTTCATTAGGATGTCAGGACGTGGACGTGGACGTAATGGTGGTAGGAGTGGTAGGCCTGAGAGGCATGAGATGCCTTTACCGGATGACATTGCGGTGCAAGAAAAAGGGGTTGGTCAGGCCAATGTGGCTGAACCAGTTGGTCAATAAGCCATGGGCACCTTAGCCCGCGAAATGGTCGGAGCATTACGGGAGTCTATGGACATTCTCAAGGCTGAGAATCAAGTTCAGGCCTAAGTAGTTGAGGCAGGGCCACCTTTTATGAAGTAGGAGTTTTTTCAATCAAATTCGGATGAGTTTTTGGATGATCCCAAGGAGCCACTGAAGGCAGATAAGTAGCTAGAGCAAATAGTGAAAACGTTCGAGAAGCTTGGCATCGAGGATGACTAGTTGAGGGTGACCTTCGCATCCTTCTAGCTAAAAGGAGATGTGGGTTAGTGGTGGAAGTATGTGCATGGGCGCAATGGAGTGACTTATGAGGCTTTTGTTAGCGCCTTCCAAGACAAGTTTATACCTTCCACCGTTAGGGAGAAGTTGATAGACCAGTTTTCCAAGATGGTGCCATTGAACACTCCTATGGCCAAGTTTGAGGCCGCATTTACTAGCTTATCGAGGTTTGCTCGAGAACTCGTAGCAACTGAAGAGTGTCGTTGTTTGGAATTCAAGAAGAGATTGAGGACCGGGCTAATGTTCAAGGTGGCTGGGTCGATGATTAGGGATTATGGACGTCTTGTGGAGGCGGCACATCTTGAGACTGTAATGCAGATGGAGGAGGAGAGGATGAAGGGCTCCAGGAGAAGTTAGGATCTTCACGGGGACAGTAAGAGGCCGAGGGGTTCTAATCCCCAACAGTCCCAGGAAGCACAATCGAGGTCCATTTTTTCAATACCGAGTTCGGGTTTTGAGAAGGGTGGTCAGAGAGATATTACTTGTTTCAAATGTGATTAGTTGAGCCACAAGTCTCCAGTGTGCCCGCAGAGAGGAGGAGGGCAAAAGTCTGCATCGTCTTAGGCTCCTTCTTAGAGCCAGAGTCAAGGAAGAAGGTAGCCGCTCACTTGTTATCAGTGTGGACAGGTAGGGCATATGAAGAGATTTTTTTCCTCAGTTAGGTGGTACACCCGATGCATCTGGTTCGAGACAAACACAAAGCCACCAGCCTACACAATCAGCACAGGCCTCAAGGGCCAATCAGGAAGCCTCTTCGGCTTAGTTAGTGCATCAAGCTTATGCTCCGAGGGGCAAATAGGTTGAATAGAGACCTACATGGCGTGTGTATGTTGTTACCATGCCAGATCTTGTACCAATGCCTTTGGTAGTGAGAGATACATTCTTGTTTTGCAATTCAGTTGCTAATGTGTTGATTGATACGAGTGCATCCCATTCATTTATTTCGTCTGTATTTGCATCGATTTTGGGGTCAGAGTTGGCTCAGTTAGCATCTCCTATCTGTGTAGAATCACCTATTAGTGGTGAGGTTATTTTGAAGCAAGGGTGTCGACGTTGTGATATAGAGGTTGTCGATTGCCGACTTCTTTTTGCATTTGTGTTGATTGATATGTCTAGTTTTGACGTGATATTGGGTATGGACTGGTTGTCATCCTATCGAGCTATCATAAATTGCTACCGTCAAAGGGTTACTGTATGTACCTTGAGCGGTGATTGCTTTTATTTCTTAGGGGAACAGGTTGATAGAGTCTTATCACCGGTGTATAATCTGCATGGGCGGAGTGAGCTTAGTTGCCTTCTTGCCAACTTTTTGAGTACTGAGTGTGATGAAGTCCAAGTTGACTTGCCAAGGGTGATTTGTGAATATTTGGATGTTTTTCTAGAGGATCTTACCAGTTTACCACCTCATCAAGAGATCGAGTTCTCTATTGATTTAGTGCCTGGCACTACACCGATTTCTATGGCACCGTATAGATGTGCACCTGCTAAGTTGAGTGAGTTAAAGATTCAACTTCAGGAATTGTTAGATAAGAGTTTATCCGCCCTAGTACTTTGTCTTGGGGGGCACCGACTTTTTTTGCCAAAAAGAAAGATGGTGCATTGCGACTTTGTATAGATTACCGGAAGTTGAACCGGGTAACTGTTAAGAACAAGTACCTAATGCCTTGTATAGATGATTTGTTTGATCAGTTGAGGGGGTCTTGTTGCTTCTCTAAGATAGATTTGAGATTGGGTTATCACCAGTTGAGAGTAAGGGAGGAGAATATCCTGAAAATGGCATTCTGCACACGGTATGGCCATTACGAGTTTCTAGTGATGCCTTTTGGGCTAACCAATGCATAAGCTGTGTTTATGGATTTGATGAACTAGATTTTCTGTGAGTTCCTAGACCGTTTCGTGGTCGTTTTTATAAACGATATCTTGATTTACTCACCTTCTGAGAAGGAGCACAAGGAACACTTGCGAGTGGTACTTGAGTTGCTTAGAGCCCAAAAACTGTATGCTAAGTTTGGAAAGTGTGAATTCTGGCTAAGAGAAGTTAAGTTCTTAGGCCATATGGTATCTAGGGAAGGGATGACTATAGATTCATCCAAGATAGAGGCAGTGTAAGATTGGGAACCACCTAAGAATGCTTTCAAGATCTGTAGTTTTTTGAGGTTGGCCGGGTACTATTGTAGATTTGTGAAGGATTTCTCTAAGCTAGCCTCACCATTGACTAGTTGTCATGACCCGAACCCGCCCCTATAGATTAAGGTCATAACCAGCCAGTAATCATGAGATTACCTACGGCCTCAAACCTGATATCAATCAAATATTAATAATGTGGGGCCAGATGCGGAAGCAAACTTAAAAATTTTGTCCAATGAGCTATGCTTACATGGCATATCAAACATTTCACATAACTTGATAATAACTCACAGCACATATTAGTAGTTAACATCTTGTATACCCAGGATCATTCAAACACATAGTCAGCCGTGCTAAAAGCTTATACACATATATGGTCTATCATGACCAATAGAAAGCAAAAGAAATACAAAAGATTATAAACAAAGCCTCTTGCATGAGGCACCTGGGCTGACTTAAGAAAACTCGGGTTCCTTTCTTAAATTCCACTAAGGTTGGGGTTGAATATCCCTTTGCTCACCTACATACATATAAATGAGAGTGAGCTAACGTCCAGTGAATAATATCAAAATAAAGAGGTTAATGAATGAGATTCGTTCATAAATGAATCATACTTATAATGTACATATTTGAACCATTATTCTCATTCACACTAGACTTACAAATCTCAACAAAGCAAAACGACCTTAGGTCCAACACAACATGTCCATATGCAAAACGACCTCAGGTTCAATTCTTATATAAAACAATACGACCTCGGGTCCATCTATACGAAACGACCTTTGGTCTAACCAACTCTCCATTCAAAACGACCTTTGGTCCAATTCGAACACATCAAACGGCCTCAGGCCCAATTCAAACATATCAGGCGCATTCTCTTTATATTTATATCCATGTATATTTCATATTCATGATCATGATCCCTTTCATTCAAACGGCCTTTGGCCCATTACAGTAGTCAAACATATCCAATGACATATTCAATCGACTTTTGGCCCATCTTTGCATTCGTGTCTAACGGCCTTTGGCCCAATCGTTCATATCCGATGGTCTTTAGCCCAATCATTCATATCCAACGGCCTTTGGCCCAATCCAGTTGTATCAAACATATCGACGGTAAACGGCAAACGGCAGACGGCAGACGGCCTTAGGCCCAATTCAGATATATCAAACGTATCAAACGGCCTTATACAAAATTAGGCATATAAGATACTCATTTATATTTCAAATCAACAAATCCATGAAGCTTATATAGAAGTAGCATTTGGAAAGTAACATACTTAAAAATATTTTTACTAAGATATTACTCACAGTGTTCTGT
The DNA here is from genome assembly GCA_025200525.1 of Camellia lanceoleosa. Taxonomy (NCBI): domain Eukaryota; kingdom Viridiplantae; phylum Streptophyta; class Magnoliopsida; order Ericales; family Theaceae; genus Camellia; species Camellia lanceoleosa. The sequence goes on from CM045760.1 coordinate 103,769,241, forward strand.
CGGTAGATTGCCCTCGAGCTCGACCCTACACATTACATAACACATATAGGTCACAAACGATTCAATCCGTTCTTAACTTGTGCATTCCTCTAAGGCCTCTTTATTATCTTCTTAATCCATTTACAATGTTCAATGCATGCCTGAGAGTGCTCAGAAATGGAAGAGAACGGAAAATGAAACACAAAATATCTTTACAAACTTTCTGAAACAGGGCTCCCCACTCGAGCAGACCCATTGGGTTTGCAAAAATATTGGTTGCCTCATTTTTACGCTCGAGCGTGACTTCAGATGCTCGAGCTGAAAGTCAAACTACATGGCTCCCCGCTCGAGCGTGAATCTCCCCACTCGAGCGGACGTCCATGTCTGCAAAAGTTCTGGGAACTAGCATTTCACGCTCGAGCGGCGCTTTCCCCGCTCAAGCGGACATGCCGAATTCTGGAATTTCCAGCAACCAGTTTGAGCTTCAAACTTGCATTCAAATCAACATAGCTTGCATTTTATAACCCATAACTCTCATATACAACTACTAACATGCTACAAACACCAATTTACTACATTATGAAGCTCAAATCTTATGAATTAATCACATGCAAACCCAAATTATACCAAACTTACTTCCAATACATTAAATTCATTCATTCAAACTTCATATCTTCATCAATCATCCATGCATGTCAATTCTTGACTCCATTTCTATTACACATGGTACAAATGGTGCTTACAACCATGAAACTCAACAAAACCAGGCTTGCATGTATGATTCAATGCCCAATCTTTCATAATTAACATGTTACATGCTAGCTTATGCAAATCCATGGCAATTCTAAACATGCATGCATTTATTGACTCCAAATTCATCAATTACAACTTAATTCTTGCTCTTGGTTACATATTCTCTTTGAATTCACAAAATTACAAACTTAACTTATGAATTTATGCTCAAATACTCACCTAGGAGCTTCAATGTTCACAAATTTTAGCTAGATCTTTGAGTTTAGCTTCCAATCCCCAAGCTTTGAGCCAACATTCATAATTTGAGCCCCTCTCTCTCTCTAGAGCACATTTCAGATTTTGAGTTCACAAATGAGGGACTTAAGTGTATATTAGCCTATTTATAGGCTTGCTTAATCACATTGATTAAGATTAAGTAATGGCACTTTAATTAACCATTCTAAATCTAATTATTTTGATCCGAATTAATTTTCAATTAAATTTCACTATAGGCTTTAATAATTACGTTAATCACAATAGCGTAATCAATTTCGATTTCTGTGACCGATAAGGCCTTCAATTTTAAGTTCATAATTTTTTTGTGTGGATCCTATGAGTATCCACTTAAAATCTCTATGTGATTTTTTATTCACCATAGAGATTCAAAATAAATTATTATATATTTCACCAAATATTTGTATGGGTGTGGGATCGGACCCATGTGAGTTCATGTAGCGTGAGTCTCACACCCAAAACTTGTTAAATATATTTTTTTCTTTTTTGGATCTTTAGGCATTACTCTATTACGAATATACTTTATGAAATTTACTTAAAATATAGATTGGCCCTTGTAATTTTAAAAATTACGACTACCATCCTGTCATAATTTATCATTCAATAGAACCGACAGAAAAAATAAAAATTTTAACAATCTATCTATTCAAGTGTTAATTGAAATATATTATTAATTTTATTAAAAATTATTAATTAACTTTTTTTTTTCTTAGATAGGGATTAATTGACTTAATAATGATGAACTAATGAAAGGACTATTCATCATACGATTATAAATTTTTTTTTTTCTATCGCTTGCTTGTCGAAAATATATACTTAAATCGCTTGCGTGTTGAAATTACATACTTCGTTTGCTAGAAAACGAGGTCGGCAAGGCGGGCCATTAAATCGGGTCACAAAATGAAGAAGGTCCATTAGATATAAGTAAAAAGAGTAGTTGAAGCCATCATTAAGCAATTTTTTAGAGACGAGCATTAATTGCACTTGCATCCAAAAGAAGAAGGAAAAAAAAAAAAGAAAAATGTTTGGGGGTCCTAATTTTTGTGGCTCAAATGGCTTAAAATTGTCAAAACGACGTCTTTTTGGCAATTTTGATGTTATTTTGTATTCAAAACGACGTTGTTTTGGCAAATTTGAGCCATTTGAGCCACAAAAATTAGGGCCCTCTATCATTACTAAAAAAAAAAAAAAATGGAATACTTATTCTCTTTTAACCAAAAAAATGAATTACTATAATTTATAATCGGTGCAAAGGAACAAACCTATTAACTCATTAAAATTCTTTTTATACGAAACAAAAAAGTTTGTAAAAATCTGTTCTATTTTTGTTTCCTATTTTAGGCGGCCAATAGCTCCAATTTACCGTTCTCTCTATCTTTCATTTTTCTTCTCAACTGCTTACCATCTTTTTCTTTGTATGTTATGTCGTTTTTGCTATTTTCTTTGTTATTTCTGTATGAATAAAAAGTAAAGTGAAAAATAAAATGGTTAAAATATTCAATTTTTGTAACCTCAATTTACTTTTTAAAACATAGTCTTCAGAATGATAGATTTGTAGTAGGTTTTTTTAAAAAAAAATTGTTTAAGATTAATTGCACTTTATTTTCAAAACATAGTCTTCTTTTTTTAAAACATAACTTCTTTTTTTTTTTTTCTAAGATAGGGATTAATTGACTTAATAATGATGAACTAATGAAATGACTATTCATCATGCGATTATAAATTTTTTTTTTTATCGCTTGCTTGTCGAAAATATATACTTAAATCGCTTGTGTGTTGAAATTATATACTTCGTTTGCTAGAAAACAAGGTCGGCAAGGCGGGCCATTAAATCGGGTCACAAAATGAAGAAGGTCCATTAGATATAAGTAAAAAGAGTAGTTGAAGCCATCATTAAACAATTTTTTAGAGACGAGCATTAATTGCACTTGCATCCAAAAGAAGAAGGAAAAAAAAAAAAGAAAAATGTTTGGGGGCCCTAATTTTTGTGGCTCAAATGGCTTAAAATTGTCAAAACGACGTCGTTTTGGCAATTTTGATATTGTTTTGTACTCAAAACGACGTCGTTCTGGCAAATTCGAGCCATTTGAGCCACAAAAATTAGGGCCCTCTACCATTACTGAAAAAAAAATAAAATGGAATACTTATTCTCTTTTAACCAAAAAAATGAATTACTATAATTTATAATCGGTGCAAAAGAACAAACCTATTAACTCAATAAAATTCTTTTTATACGAAACAAAAAAGTCTGTAAAAATCTGTTCTATTTTTGTTTCCTATTTTAAACGGCCAATAGCTCCAATTTACCGTTCTCTGTATCTTTCATTTTTCTTCTCAACTGCTTACCATCTTTTTCTTTGTATGTTATGTCGTTTTTGCTATTTTCTTTGTTATTTCTATATAAATAAAGAGTAAAGTGAAAAATAAAATGGTTAAAATATTCAATTTTTGTAACCTCAATTTACTTTTTAAAACATAGTCTTCAGAATGATAGATTTGTAGTAGGTTTTTTTAAAAAAAAAATTGTTTAAGATTAATTGCACTTTATTTTCAAAACATAGTCTTCTTTTTTCAAAACATAACTTTTTTTTTTCTTAGATAGGGATTAATTGACTTATAATGATGAACTAATGAAAGGACTATTCATCATGCGATTATAAAATTTTTTTTTTCTATCGATTGCTTGTCGAAAATATATACTTAAATCGCTTGCGTGTTGAAATTATATAATTCGTTGGCTAGAAAACGAGGTCGGCAAGGCGGGCCATTAAATCGGGTCACAAAATGAAGAAGGTCCATTAGATACAAGTAAAAAGAGTAGTTGAAGCCATCTTTAAAAATTTTTTTAGAGACGAGCATTAATTGCACTTGCATCCAAAAGAAGAAGGAAAAAAAAAAAAAGAAAAATGTTTGGGGGCCCTAATTTTTGTGGCTCAAATGGCTTAAAATTGTCAAAACGACGTCGTTTTGGCAATTTTGATATTGTTTTGTACTCAAAACGACGTCGTTTTGGCGAATTCGAGCCATTTGAGCCACAAAAATTAAGGCCCTCTACCATTACTGGAAAAAAAAAAAAATGGAATACTTATTCTCTTTTAACCAAAAAAATGAATTACTATAATTTATAATCGGTGCAAAGGAACAAACCTATTAACTCAATAAAATTCTTTTTATACGAAACAAATAAGTCTGTAAAAATCTGTTCTATTTTTGTTTCCTATTTTAAACGGCCAATAGCTCCAATTTACCGTTCTCTGTATCTTTCATTTTTCTTCTCAACTGCTTACCATCTTTTTCTTTGTATGTTATGCTGTTTTTGCTATTTTCATTGTTATTTCTGTATAAATAAAAAGTAAAGTGAAAAATAAAACGGTTAAAATGTTCAATTTTTGTAACCTCAATTACATTTTAAAACATAGTCTTCAGAATGATAGATTTGTAGTGGGTTTTTTTAAAAAAAAATTGTTTAAGATTAATTGCCCTTTATTTTTAAAACATAGTCTTCTTTTTTTAAAACATAACTTTTTTTTTTCTTAGATAGGGATTAATTGACTTAATAATGATGAACTAATGAAAGGACTATTCATCATGCGATTATAAAAAATTTTTTTTCTATCGCTTGCTTGTCGAAAATATATACTTAAATCGCTTGCGTGTTGAAATTATATAATTCGTTGGCTAGAAAACGAGGTCGGCAAGGCGGGCCATTAAATCGGGTCACAAAATGAAGAAGGTCCATTAGATACAAGTAAAAAGAGTAGTTGATGCCATCTTTAAAAATTTTTTTAGAGACGAGCATTAATTGCACTTGCATCCAAAAGAAGAAGGAAAAAAAAAAAAGAAAAATGTTTGGGGGCCTTAATTTTTGTGGCTCAAATGACTTAAAATTGTCAAAACGACGTCGTTTTGGCAAATTCGAGCCATTTGAGCCACAAAAATTATGGCCCTCTGCCATTACTGAAAAAAAAAAAAATGGAATACTTATTCTCTTTTAACCAAAAAAATGAATTACTATAATTTATAATCGGTGCAAAGGAACAAACGTATTAACTCAATAAAATTCTTTTTATACGAAACAAATAAGTCTGTAAAAATCTGTTCTATTTTTGTTTCCTATTTTAAACGGCCAATAGCTCCAATTTATCGTTCTCTGTATCTTTCATTTTTCTTCTCACCTGCTTACCATCTTTTTCTTTGTATGTTATGTTGTTTTTGCTATTTTCATTGTTATTTCTGTATAAATAAAAAGTAAAGTGAAAAATAAAACGGTTAAAATGTTCAATTTTTGTAACCTCAATTACATTTTAAAACATAGTCTTCAGAATGATAGATTTGTAGTGGGTTTTTTTAAAAAAAAATTGTTTTAGATTAATTGCCCTTTATTTTTAAAACATAGTCTTCTTTTTTTAAAACATAACTTTTTTTTTTTTCTTAAATAGGGATTAATTGACTTAATAATGATGAACTAATGAAAGGACTATTCATCATGCGATTATAAATTTTTTTTTTTCTATCGCTTGCTTGTCGAAAATATATACTTAAATCGCTTGCGTGTTGAAATTATATACTTCGTTTGCTAGAAAACGAGGTCGGCAAGGCGGGCCATTAAATTGGGTCACAAAATGAAGAAGGTCCATTAGATATAAGTAAAAAGAGTAGTTGAAGCCATCATTAAACAATTTTTTAGAGACGAGCATTAATTGCACTTGCATCCAAAAGAAGAAGGAAAAAAAAAAAAAGAAAAATGTTTGGGGGCCCTAATTTTTGTGGCTCAAATGGTTTAAAATTGTCAAAACGACGTCGTTTTGGCAATTTTGATATTGTTTTGTACTCAAAATGACGTCGTTTTGGCAAATTCGAGCCATTTGAGCCACAAAAATTAGGGCCCTCTACCATTACTGAAAAAAAAAAAGGAATACTTATTCTCTTTTAACCAAAAAATTAATTACTATAATTTATAATCGGTGCAAAGGAACAAACCTATTAACTCATTAAAATTCTTTTTATACGAAACAAAAAAGTCTGTAAAAATCTGTTCTATTTTTGTTTCCTATTTTAAACGGCCAATAGCTCCAATTTACCGTTCTCTCTGTCTTTCATTTTTCTTCGCAACTGCTTACCATTTTTTTCTTTGTATGTTATGTCGTTTTTGCTATTTTTTTTTGTTATTTCTGTATAAAAAAAAAGGAAAGTGAAAAATAAAATGGTTAAAATATTCAATTTTTGTAACCTCAATTTACTTTTTAAAACATAGTCTTCATCATGATAGATTTGTAGTAGGTTTTTTAAAAAAAAAATTATTTAAGATTAATTGCACTTTATTTTTAAAACATAGTCTTCTTTTTTTCAAACATAACTTTTTTTTTTCATAGATAGGGATTAATTGACTTAATAATGATGAACTAATGAAAGGACTATTCATCTTGCGATTATAAATTTTTTTTTTGTATCGATTGCTTGTCGAAAATATATACTTAAATCGCTTGCGTGTTGAAATTATATACTTCGTTTGCTAGAAAACGAGGTCGGCAAGGCAGGCCATTAAATTGGGTCACAAAATGAAGAAGGTCCATTAGATATAAGTAAAAAAAGTAGTTGAAGCCATCATTAAACAATTTTTTAGAGACGAGCATTAGTTGCACTTGCATCGAAAAGAAGAAGGAAAAAAAAAAAGAAAAATGTTTGGAGGTCTTAATTTTTGTGGCTCAAATGGCTTAAAATTGTCAAAACGACGTCGTTTTGGCAATTTTGATATTGTTTTGTACTCAAAACGACGTTGTTTTGGCAAATTCGAGCCATTTGAGCCACAAAAATTATGGCCCTCTACCATTACTGAAAAAAAAAAATGGAATACTTATTCTCTTTTAACCAAAAAAATGAATTACTATAATTTATAATCGGGGCAAAGGAACAAACCTATTAACTCATTAAAATTCTTTTTATACGAAACAAAAAAGTCTGTAAAAATCTGTTCTATTTTTGTTTCCTATTTTAGACGGCCAATAGCTCTAATTTACCGTTCTCTCTATCTTTCATTTTTCTTCTCAACTGCTTACCATCTTTTTCTTTGTATGTTATGTCGTTTTTGCTATTTTCCTTGTTATTTCTGTATGAATAAAAAGTAAAGTGAAAAATAAAATGGTTAAAATATTCAATTTTTGTAACCTCAATTTACTTTTTAAAACATAGTCTTCAGAATGATAGATTTGTAGTAGGTTTTTTTAAAAAAAAATTGTTTAAGATTAATTGCACTTTATTTTCAAAACATAGTCTTCTTTTTTAAAAACATAATTTTTTTTTTCTTAGATAGGGATTAATTGACTTAATAATGATGAACTAATGAAATGACTATTCATCATGCGATTATAAATTTTTTTTTTTCTATCGCTTGCTTGTCGAAAATATATACTTAAATCGCTTGCGTGTTGAAATTATATACTTCGTTTGCTAGAAAACAAGGTCGGCAAGGCGGGCCATTAAATCGGGTCACAAAATGAAGAAGGTCCATTAGATATAAGTAAAAAGAGTAGTTGAAGCCATCATTAAACAATTTTTTAGAGATGAGCATTAATTGCACTTGCATCCAAAAGAAGAAGGAAAAAAAAAAAAGAAAAATGTTTGGGGGCCCTAATTTTTGTGGCTCAAATGGCTTAAAATTGTCAAAACGACGTCGTTTTGGCAATTTTGATATTGTTTTGTACTCAAAACGACGTTGTTTTGGCAAATTCGAGCAATTTGAGCCACAAAAATTAGGGCCCTCTACCATTACTGGAAAAAAAAAAAAATGGAATACTTATTCTCTTTTAACCAAAAAAATGAATTACTATAATTTATAATCGGTGCAAAAGAACAAACCTTTTAACTCATTAAAATTCTTTTTATACGAAACAAAAAAGTCTGTAAAAATCTGTTCTATTTTTGTTTCCTATTTTAAACGGCCAATAGCTCCAATTTACCGTTCTCTCTATCTTTCATTTTTCTTCTCAACTGCTTACCCTCTTTTTCTTTGTATGTTATGTCGTTTTTGCTATTTTCTTTGTTATTTCTGTATAAATAAAGAGTAAAGTGAAAAATAAAATGGTTAAAATATTCAATTTTTGTAACCTCAATTTACTTTTTAAAACATAGTCTTCAGAATGATAGATTTGTAGTAGGTTTTTTTTAAAAAAAATTGTTTAAGATTAATTGCACTTTATTTCCAAAACATAGTCTTCTTTTTTTAAAACATAACTTTTTTTTTTCTTAGATAGGGATTAATTGACTTATAATGATGAACTAATGATAGGACTATTCATCATGCGATTACAAATTTTTTTTTTTGTATCGATTTGCTTGTCGAAAATATATACTTAAATCGCTTGCGTGTTGAAATTATATAATTCGTTGGCTAGAAAACGAGGTCGGCAAGGCGGGCCATTAAATCGGGTCACAAAATGAAGAAGGTCCATTAGATACAAGTAAAAAGAGTAGTTGAAGCCATCTTTAAAAATTTTTTTAGAGACGAGCATTAATTGCACTTGCATCCAAAAGAAGAAGGAAAAAGAAAAAAAAAAATGTTTGGGGGCCCTAATTTTTGTGGCTCAAATGGCTTAAAATTGTCAAAACGACGTCGTTTTGGCAATTTTGATGTTGTTTTGTACTCAAAACGATGTCGTTTTGGCAAATTCGAGCCATTTGAGCCACAAAAATTAAGGCCCTCTACCATTACTGAAAAAAAAAAAATGGAATGCTTATTCTCTTTTAACCAAAAAAATGAATTACTATAATTTATAATCGGTGCAAAGGAACAAACCTATTAACTCAATAAAATTCTTTTTATACGAAACAAATAAGTCTGTAAAAATCTGTTCTATGTTTGTTTCCTATTTTAAACGGCCAATAGCTCCAATTTACCGTTCTCTCTATCTTTCATTTTTCTTCTCAACTGCTTACCATCTTTTTCTTTGTATGTTATGTCGTTTTTGCTATTTTCTTTGTTATTTCTGTATAAATAAAAAGTACAGTGAAAAATAAAATGGTTAAAATATTCAATTTTTGTAACCTCAATTTACTTTTTAAAACATAGTCTTCAGAATGATAGATTTGTAGTAGGTTTTTTTAAAAAAAAATTGTTTAAGATTAATTGCTCTTTATTTTTAAAACAGTCTTCTTTTTTTAAAACATAACTTTTTTTTTTCTTAGACAGGGATTAATTGACTTAATAATGATGAACTAATGAAAGGACTATTCATCATGCGATTATAAATTTTTTTTTTCTATCGCTTGCTTGTCGAAAATATATACTTAAATCGCTTGCGTGTTGAAATTATATACTTCGTTTGCTAGAAAATGAGGTCGGCAAGGCGGGCCATTAAATCGGGTCACAAAATGAAGAAGGTCCATTAGATATAAGTAAAAAGAGTAGTTGAAGCCATCATTAAACAATTTTTTAGAGACGAGCATTAATTGCACTTGCATCCAAAAGAAGAAGGGAAAAAAAAAAAAAAATGTTTGGGGGCCCTAATTTTCGTGTCTCAAAGGGCTTAAAATTGTCAAAACGACGTCGTTTTGGCAATTTTGATGGTACTCAAAACGACATCGTTTTGGCAAATTCGAGCCATTTGAGCCATAAAAATTAAGGCCCTCTACCATTATTGAAAAAAAAAAAAATGGAATACTTATTCTCTTTTAACCAAAAAAATGAATTACTATAATTTATAATCGGTGCAAAGGAACAAACCTATTAACTCATTAAAATTCTTTTTATACGAAACAAAAAAGTCTGTAAAAATCTGTTCTATTTTTGTTTCCTATGTTAAACGGCCAATAGCTCCAATTTATCGTTCTCTGTATCTTTCATTTTTCTTCTCAACTGCTTACCATCTTTTTCTTTGTATGTTATGTCGTTTTTGCTATTTTCTTTGTTATTTCTGTATAAATAAAAAGTTAAGTGAAAAATAAAATGGATAAAATATTCAATTTATGTAACCTCAGTTTACTTTTTAAAACATAGTCTTCAGAATGATAGATTTGTAGTAGGTTTTTTTAAAAAAAATTTGTTTAAGATTAATTACACTTTATTTTTAAAACATAGACTTCTTTTTTTAAAACATAACTTTTTTTTTTCTTAGATAGGGATTAATTGACTTAATAATGATGAACTAATGAAAGGACTATTCATCATGCGATTATAATTTTTTTTTTCTATCGCTTGCTTGTCGAAAATATATACTTAAATCGCTTGCGTGTTGAAATTATATACTTCGTTTGCTAGAGAACAAGGTCGGCAAGGCGGGCCATTAAATCGGGTCACAAAATGAAGAAGGTCCATTAGATATAAGTAAAATGAGTAGTTGAAGCCATCATTAAACAATTTTTTAGAGACGAGCGTTAATTGCACTTGCATCCAAAAGAAGAAGGAAAAAAAAAAAAATGTTTGGGGGCCCTAATTTTTGTGGCTCAAATGGCTTAAAATTGTCAAAACGACGTCGTTTTGAAAATTTTGATGTTGTTTTATACTCAAAACGACGTCGTTTTGGCAAATTCGAGTCATTTGAGCCACAAAAATTAAGACCCTCTACTATTACTGAAAAAAAAATAAATGGAATACTTATTCTCTTTTAATCAAAAAAATGAATTACTATAATTTATAATCGGTGCAAAGGAACAAACCTATTAACTCATTAAAATTCTTTTTATACGAAACAAAAAAGTCTGTAAAAATCTGTTCTATTTTTGTTTCCTATGTTAAACGGCCAATAGCTCCAATTTACCATTCTCTCTATCTTTCATTTTTCTTCTCAACTGCTTACCATCTTTTTCTTTGTATGTTATGTCGTTTTTGCTATTTTCTTTGTTATTTCTGTATAAATAAAAAGTAAAGTGAAAAATAAAATGGTTAAAATATTCAATTTTTGTAACCTCAATTTACTTTTTAAAACATGTCTTCAGAATGATAGATTTGTAGTAGGTTTTTTTTAAAAAAAATTGTTTAAGATTAATTGCACTTTATTTTTAAAACATAGTCTTCTTTTTTGAAAACATAACTTTTTTTTTTTTCTTAGATAGGGATTAATTGATTTAATAATGATGAACTAATGAAAGGACTATTCATCATGCGATGATAAATTTTTTTTTTTCTATCGCTTGCTTGTCGAAAATATATACTTAAATCGCTTGCGTGTTGAAATTATATACTTCGTTAGCTAGAAAACGAGGTCGGCAAGGCGGGCCATTAAATCGGGTCACAAAATGAAGAAGGTCCATTAGATATAAGTAAAATGAGTAGTTGAAGCCATCATTAAACAATTTTTTGGAGACGAGCATTAATTGCACTTGCATCCAAAAGAAGAAGGAAAAAAAAAAAAAGAAAAATGTTTGGGGGCCTTAATTTTTGTGGCTCAAATGGCTTAAAATTGTCAAAACGACGTTGTTTTGGCAATTTTGATGTTGTTTTGTACTCAAAACGATCTCGTTTTGGCAAATTCGAGCCATTTAAGCCACAAAAAGTAGGTGCCTCTACCATTACTGAAAAAAAAAAAAAAAATGGAATACTTATTCTCTTTTAACCAAAAAAATGAATTACTATAATTTATAATCGGTGCAAAGGAACAAACCTATTAACTCATTAAAATTCTTTTTATACGAAACAAAAAAGTCTGTAAAAATCTGTTCTATTTTTGTTTCCTATTTTTTTTTTGGGTAAAAATTTTTTTTGGGTACTTGTTTGTTTGTTTGTTTGTTTGTTTCGTTGTTTGTTTGTTTGTTTGTTTGTTTCCTATTTTAATCGGCCAATAGCTCCAATTTACCGTTCTCTGTATCTTTCATTTTTCTTCTCAACTGCTTACCATCTTTTTCTTTGTATGTTATGTCGTTTTTGCTATTTTCTTTGTTATTTCTGTATAAATGAAAAGTAAAGTGAAAAATAAAATGGTTAAAATATTCAATTTTTGTAACCTCAATTTACTTTTTAAAACATAGGCTTCAGAATGATAGATTTGTAGTAGGTTTTTTTTTAAAAAAATTGTTTAAGATTAATTGCACTTTATTTTTAAAACAGTCTTCTTTTTTTAAAACATAACTTTTTTTTTTCTTAGATAGGGATTAATTGACTTAATAATGATGAACTAATGAAAGGACTATTCATCATGCGATTATAAAAAAAAAAAATTTCTATCGCTTGCTTGTCGAAAATATATACTTAAATCGCTTGCGTGTTGAAGTTATATACTTCGTTTGCTAGAAAATGAGGTCGGCAAGGCGGGCCATTAAATCGGGTCACAAAATGAAGAAAGTCCATTAGATATAAGTAAAAAGAGTAGTTCAAGCCATCATTAAACAATTTTTTAGAGACGAGCATTAATTGCACTTGCATCCAAAAGAAGAAGGAAAAAAAAAAAAGAAAAATGTTTTGGGGCCCTAATTTTTGTGGCTCAAATGGCTTAAAATTTTCAAAACGACGTCGTTTTGGCAATTTTGATGTTGTTTTGTACTCAAAACGACGTCGTTTTGGCAAATTCGAGCCATTTGAGCCACAAAAATTAAGGCCCTCTACCATTACTGGAAAAAAAAAAAAATGGAATACTTATTCTCTTTTAACCAAAAAAATGAATTACTATAATTTATAATCGGTGCAATGGAACAAACCTATTAACTCAATAAAATTCTTTTTATACGAAACAAAAAAGTCTGTAAAAATCTGGTCTATTTTTGTTTCCTATTTTAAACGGCCAATAGCTCCAATTTACCGTTCTCTCTATCTTTCATTTTTCTTCTCAACAGCTTACCATCTTTTTCTTTGTATGTTATGTCGTTTTTGCTATTTTCTTTGTTATTTCTGTATAAATAAAAAGTAAAGTGAAAAATAAAATGGTTAAAATATTCAATTTTTGTGACCTCAATTTACTTTTTAAAACATAGTCTTCAGAATGATAGATTTGTAGCAGGTTTTTTAAAAAAAAAAATTGTTTAAGATTAATTGCACTTTATTTTTAAAACATAGTCTTCTTTTTTTAAAACATAACTTTTTTTTTTTCATAGATAGGGATTAATTGATTTAATAATGGTGAACTAATGAAAGGACTATTCATCATGCGATTATGAAAAAAAAAATTTCTATCGCTTGCTTGTCGAAAATATATACTTAAATCGTTTGCGTGTTGAAATTATATACTTCGTTAGCTAGAAAACGAGGTCGGCAAGGCGGGCCATTAAATCGGGTTACAAAATGAAGATGGTCCATTAGATATAAGTAAAAAGAGTAGTTGAAGCCATCATTAAACAATTTTTTAGAGACGAGCATTAATTGCACTTGCATCCAAAAGAAGAAGGAAAAAAAAAAATAAAAATGGAATACTTATTCTCTTTTAACCAAAAAAATGAATTACTTTAACTTATAATCGGTGCAAAGGAACAAACCTGTTAACTCATTAAAATTCGTTTTATACGAAACAAAAAAGTCTGTAAAATCTGTTCTGTTTTTGTTTCCTATTTTAAACGGCCAATAGCTCCAATTTACCGTTCTCTCTATCTTTCATTTTTCTTCTCAACTGCTTACCATCTTTTTCTTTGTTATTTCTGTATAAATAAAAAGTAAAGTGAAAAATAAAATGGTTAAAATATTCAATTTTTGTAACCTCAATTTACTTTTTAAAACATAGTCTTTAGAATGATAGATTTGTAGTAGGTTTTTTTTTAAAAAAAATTGTTTAAGATTAATTGCACTTTATTTTTAAAACATAGTCTTCTTTTTTTAAAACATAACTTTTTTTTTTTCTTAGATGGGGATTAATTGACTTAATAATGATGAACTAATGAAAGGACTATTCATCATCCGATTATAAAAAAAAAAATTTCTATCGCTTGCTTGTCGAAAATATATACTTAAATCGCTTGCGTGTTGAAATTATATACTTCGTTTGCTAGAAAACGAGGTCGGCAAGGCGGGCATTAAATTCGGTCACAAAATGAAGAAGGTCCATTAGATATAAGTAAAAAGAGTAGTTGAAGCCATCATTAAGCAATTTTTTAGAGACGAGCATTAATTGCACTTGCATCCAAAAGAAGAAGGAAAAAAAAAAAAAAAAAAAAAATGTTTGGGTGCCCTAATTTTTGTCGCTCAAATGGTTTAAAATTGTCAAAACGACGTCGTTTTGGCAATTTTGATGTTGTTTTGTACTCAAAGCGACGTCGTTTTGGCAAATTCGAGCCATTTGAGCCACAAAAATTAGAACCCTCTACCATTACTGAAAAAAAAAAAAAAAAATGGAATACTTGTTCTCTTTTAACCAAAAAAATGAATTACTATAATTTATAATCGGTGCAAAGGAACAAACCTATTAACTCATTAAAATTCTTTTTATACGAAACAAAAAAGTCTGTAAAAATCTGTTCTATTTTTGTTTCCTATTTTAAACGGCCAATAGCTCCAATTTACCGTTCTCTCTGTCTTTCATTTTTCTTCAGAATCGCTACCGCTTTTTTTCTTTGTATGTTATGTCGTTTTTGCTATTTTTTTTGTTATTTCTGTATAAAAAAAAAGGAAAGTGAAAAATAAAATGGTTAAAATATTCAATTTTTGTAACCTCAATTTAGTTTTTAAAACATAGTCTTCAGAATGATAGATTTGTAGTAGGTTTTTTTTAAAAAAAATTATTTAAGATTAATTGCACTTTATTTTTAAAACATAGTCTTCTTTTTTGAAAACATAACTTTTTTTTTTCATAGATAGGGATTAATTGACTTAATAATGATGAACTAATGAAAGGACTATTCATCTTGCGATTATAATTTTTTTTTTTCTATCGCTTGCTTGTCGAAAATATATACTTAAATCGCTTGCGTGTTGAAATTATATACTTCGTTTGCTAGAAAACGAGGTCGGCAAGGCAGGCCATTAAATTGGGTCACAAAATGAAGAAGGTCCATTAGATATAAGTAAAAAGAGTAGTTGACGCCATCATTAAACAATTTTTTAGAGAGCATTAATTGCACTTGCATCCAAAAGAAGAAGGGAAAAAAAAAAAAAATGTTTGCAAACAGTATTTATTTATTTTTTTATTTTTAAACAATTTTTTTAAAAAGAAACCATTATTCTTAGACAATTTTATTTTAAGAAGAAATTTTTTTTTTGAAAAAAAAAAAAAAAAATTGTTTAAGATTAATTGCACTTTATTTTTTATTTTTATTTTTTTTATTTGGTGTGGTACCCAGAAAAAAAGAATAATGGTTTCTTTTAACTAATACGCAATTTGCAAACGAGTAATTTAAGGAGAGTCAATGGACTGGACAATTTGAAATACCTCTTACCAACTTTTGTTAGTCATAGAGGGGCCATTCACTTATGACCATATGCTCACATAATCAAGCATAATCAAGTAAAATACTGTTATATCCCCTTTCCCCAAGCCACATGCTCCTATTCCCATGAAATTCCAACATCAGTAACTTCTTAACTTGAGCTTTAACTTAAAATTAACTGAAAAAATAGTTTTAGCGACAAGTAGCCAAAATCATCATTGTATGTGTTAAAATTTGACCACACAATCAAATTGAATCTTCTTCCTAAGATTTCGGGAACCAAGCCGAATAGTACAAACCAACTTTTTTTTTTTTTTTTTTGATCGGCAAAGAAAATCTTTATTGATGAAACTAACAAGGAATGGAAGAATACATCAATAAAGAGGAGCTTGGGGCTAAAGAGCACCAAGCGCCAGTTGGTGAGAAACCAACAAAAGAGAGGAAGAAAAAGAACAACAAAGAAGCAAAACACCCAGCATAAACCAACCACAAAAAATTCCCTATGGCAAGATTCCCTATGGCAGAATCCAACCACAAGATTTCCTATACAAAAATTCTGAAGCAGACCACCCTCCACCCAGACTGATATGCTGCAAAACACCTACCCAGCACCACCACAGCAGACCCAGATTGATATGCTGCATAACACCTAATCAGAGGGACATCACCCACACAAGGCAGCCACAGATACACACCACCAACTTCTCAACTGAAGAGGACATCACCCACAAGTAGGCCCCCAACCGATAAGCTCCCAACAGATCGAAGCCTTCCCAAAACTAACCAACCACCCGCTTATAGCCGACAGAACACACCAACAAAGAAAGTGACACACCAAGGCAGACATTAGAAAAGCGCATAAGGCACCCAAAGAAATTTCTTCAATCCAACACAAAGAAGAAACCAAGCAGACATAATCCATAATAAGAAGGTTGCCTCTGAGTTGCAGCTTGCAATAGGACACACAGCAAACCCAATTGTTGTTTAATCTCCTAGTTGTTTAATCCAACACAGCAGTGAACCAGAGCAGATTTGCACAGCCACAAGGACACCCCATTTACAGAGCCACCAGCAGAATACCATCCATAGCAGCCACAATCAGATTACAATCCGTAACAGTGCTATTCTGAGTTGCAGCCTGCAATAGAACACACAGCAAACCAGTGCTACTACACTACACACCAGAAAACACACCAGAACCCCAGAATACCAATCCTATATTGCCTTCCAACTCTATACCTATGACAAGCACCTTCTAATCTGCTGCAGATTATGCACCAGATCATGGACAGAGTAGTTCAATGCTGGGACATAGGACTTAACCCACAAAGCAATTCGAACCTCAATGGTTTCACACAGAGCTACGGAATTAGGTTCCACCCCATTGAACACAGAGTCATTCCTCTGTTTCCATATGGACCAGAAAATAGCATATGGTATTACACTCCACAACTTCTCAATTTGCCTCATTCTACAACCATACCACCACTAAAGTGCACTCTGAATCGAACCAGGTGAAACCCACTGCAGCCCCACCTTTTGACAAAATAAGACCAAATCAGCCATACACACGGGCAATGAAGTAACACATGATTAATAGTTTCCTCCGCTTCTTTGCAGAAAACACAGCAGACATTCACATTGGCATTGAGGATGCCAATCCTACGAAAATAACTAGCAGATTTGATTCTTCTCCTCCACACCAACCAACCAAAAAATAGTGCTCTTGGTGGAGCAGGGGCCTTCCACAAACAAGTAGAAATCAAACTATTAGACCCATACCCCAATTCAAACCACTGATAGACAGATGCTACACTGAAGCAACTAGATGAAGTAGCATTCCAAGTCAGACAGTCAGCAACATTATCTCTGAGCAAAAGTGGGCTACTTAGATGCTGTAGCAATCTACTCAATTCTTCTTCCTCCCAAGCAAAGAGGGGCCTCCTAAAGTTAAACACCCAATTCCCATATACATCTCTATTGTTGTGAAACATGAATACAGACCCTTGCTTGTCAACTGATAGGGAATATAGTCTAGGAAACTCATCTTTAAGACAAACGCCCTCTGCCCAACAATCAGACCAAAATCTAATTCTTCTGCCATCCCCAATCTTGACCACAGCATTGCCCCTAAAAAATTGCATAAGCTCTGCCCTAGAAGCCACAGTGTAAATAATGTCAGCCCAAGTCTTGGAGAAGGTGCTAGCCCTCTCACTTGAAGGAAACCATGCCCCACCTAACTCCCTGTACTTACCACATATAACATCCTTTCAAAGAGAGTTCTCTTCAGTACCAAACCTCCACCACCACTTCAGTAAAAGGCATACATTCATAATTCTAATACTCTTAACACCCAACCCTCCTAAGTTTCTACTTTTAGAAACATCCTCCCATTTCACCAAGTGCACTTTCCTCCTCAAATCTGAGCCACCCCAAAGAAAAGCAGACTGAATACTATCCATCTTTTTAGCTACCATCTCAGGCATCTTAAAGATTGAGAGATAAAATACGAGTAAGCTGGCAAGAACAGACTTAATCAAGGTTAGCCGACCTGCAAATGATAGATATCTCCTCTTCCAAGAAGCAAGCCTTTGTTTACACTTATCAATCACTGGCCTCCAAGTTCTACTACTTCTTGGGCTGGCCCCTAATGGCAGCCCCAAGTATTTGATGGGCAATTTTTGGAATTTACAATTCAACCTACTTGCAAAATCTTGACCCAGCTCATCTGTAATCCCCACCCCACAAACCACACTTTTGTTAAAATTAATTCTAAGGCCGGACAAGACTTCAAAGCACCTGAGAATTCGTTTTATATTAACCATTTCCCCCCAATCTACTTCACAGAACAAAATGGTATCATCCGCAAATTGAAGATGAGTAATCCGAAGACCATTGGGCCCAACAGACGCCCCTCTAATCAGGCCCAAATTTTTAGCTCGACCCAACAAGATATTAAGTGCTTCAGCCACAATGATGAACAGGAAAGGTGACAGTGGGTCTCCCTGTCGAAGTCCCCTCTGAGGACAAAATTCAGGAGTTGGAGACCCATTAACCAACACTGAAGTTCTCTGTATAACACATTCCTTCATCCAACTTACCCACTTAGGCCCAAAACCAAATTTAGATAACATAGAATACAAAAATTCCCAATTGACCGAATCATAAGCTTTATGAAAATCCAGTTTAAGCACAACTCCACTTCCTCTAGCCTTCTTCCACCCATCTACTATCTCATTAGCGATAAGTATGCCATCTAAAATGTTTCTGCCCCTCAAAAATGCTGATTGAGATTCACTTATGATCCTAGGTAGCACCTGTTTCAACCTATTTGCAAGTACCTTGGCCAATATCTTGTATATGGAGCCCACTAAGCTGATGGGCCTATATTCATTAAGGCTAGCTGGGTTCTCATTTTTTGGGATTAAGGCTATGAAGGAACTGTTTAACCCTCTGACCAACTTGGCATTTTGATGAAATTCCCTCATAACCTGCAAGACCTCCTCCTTCACAATATGCCAGCATTTCTGAAAAAAACCCATATTAAATCCATCAGGCTTGGGGGCCTTGTTTCCCCCACAAGATTTGATAGCATTAAAGATTTCCTCCTCAGAAAATTCTGCTTCCAAAAATCCAGCATCATGGCCTTCCCCAATTGACTTAAAGGGGCCATCTAAAGTGGGCCTAACCCTCCAAGACTCCTCAAACATCTTGGTAAAGTGTTTCAAGACCTCATCCTTAATAGCTATTGGCTCTTCTATAGTATTTCCACCCACCAAAATAGAGCATAAGGCATTCCTGTTACTTCTACATCTGGCCATAGCATGGAAAAAAGAGGTATTTCTGTCACCCAATAATGCCCATTTAAGTCTAGATTTTTGGAACCACATCCTCTCCAGCATTTTACTTAATTTCCAAGCATCACCTTTTAGTTCTCTCTTCCTAGCTAATTCATCTGCAGATAAAGCCCTTACTTCAGCCACTATATCAAGTGCATGAACCTCCTCCTCTGTAGCTTTGAGCTTGCTCTCCACATTTCCGAACACCTCATTATTCCACCTCTTCAAAGCTGATTTTGACCCTTTGAATTTGACCAAACATCTGAATCCAGCCCAACCCGTCACATTTAGAGCAGCCCAAGTTTGTTCCACAAATGACAAGAATTTTGGGTGCATAGACCAAGCAATTATAAACCTGAATGGTCTAGGCCCCCAATCCCTCTCATCCTCCATCAAAACAATAGGGCAATGGTCAGAAACCAGTCTAGGTAAACCCCAAAGCTTGAAATTGAATGTCTGCAACCATTCAGGATTTAATAAAAATCTGTCAAGCCTGCTCCATCTATCACCCTCTTGTGAATGACACCAAGTAAACTTCCTTCCACACACAGGTAGATCAAAGACCTCTAATTGTTCTATCATTTCATTAAACTCCCTCATCCCCTTATCCCTCCTAGAACACCCTTTTCTTTCAAAAATGCTTTTAATCTCATTAAAATCACCCCCCAAGCACCATGGATCCAAGAATTGTGATTTAAGATTCACAAGAATATCCCACACCCTTTTCCTTCCTACAGGATCATTTGGCCCATAAACATTAACAATTACACAGTTAAAAGAAAAAAAGATCGAACTTGTCAGGAGAATAAAATTGCGGTTGCAACTGCAGTTATTGAGCTGAAAAACTTCAGGATTCCAGATACAGAGAAGCCCACCAGCAGACCCTATTGAATCAACTGACACAAACTCCATTTTTTCCCCAGCCCAAATAGATTGCACCAGCTCTGAATTAACCACTTCTTTTTTGGTCTCTTGCAAAAGAGCCATATCTATCTTCCTCTCCTTAAGAGATGAATAGAATAGAATAACTATCCTAGTTGCTCGTCAACCAAAAAGACATTTCAATGATCAAGTCAATAATCTTTATCTCACTAGATAATCAAATAGAGCAACAACAACTCACACAAGTTAACATATACAAAATCACATACCTTCCATCCATGGGGTGCATGCCTTTTATAGAATACCAGTGCCCTCTTCCTCCTCCCAGTAATCATACTTCAATAGAACTCTTAACTTCCTTTAGGAATAACAAATCACCTAAGATTCATCTCTCCTAGTTGAATTAAGATTAACCTAACCTATGCGTCATTTTTTTTATTAAGAACTTTCGTTCTTCATCTCATATGCCAGCCCGAATATGAATCGTTTCCATATCTCGAGCCATCTCAGGTTGATAAACGGCACCTCGACCCTAAGCCTAGGTACATGGATATGTCGAAAGTTATGTCCCTACAATCATGCAAAATAATAAAATGATGATAATATGTCCACTTTGCTACTAAAGTAATAGCAACAGTGACGAAAATAGTTTCTCCTTCAGCCCATTATAT
Source organism: Camellia lanceoleosa (assembly GCA_025200525.1). Taxonomy (NCBI): domain Eukaryota; kingdom Viridiplantae; phylum Streptophyta; class Magnoliopsida; order Ericales; family Theaceae; genus Camellia; species Camellia lanceoleosa. The sequence goes on from CM045760.1 coordinate 103,789,915, forward strand.
TGGGATTGCTATTCGCATTCTCGTTCTTTGTAATTAAACTCCATTGATAAAACTAAAAAATTAAAATTTATTTTGTTTTAAGGCTAAATTTTTTTTAAAAAAATTATAATTTTTCCAAAATTTTTATATATGATGGTTATTATCAAATGTTAAGTTAGTAGGAGATAACACTTTATCCATTTAATCTTTTAAGATTTTTTTTTTTTTTTTTTTTATTATTGACAAGTGATATCATCATTATCATCATTAATTAATATTTTTTTGAGTAAATTATAAATAAAATTGTTGGAAATTCCACAACTATGTAATTATTTATTAAAATATTTATATTTTTTGTGTGGGTCCTACAAGTGTCCACTTAAAGTCTTTGTGTGATATTTTATAACCACAGTTACGAATAAAAATATTAGAGATTTTAAATAAATTATTATAAAAATATTAGAGATTCTAAATAAATTATTATATATTTCACCAAATACTTATATGGGTGTGGGATTAGACCCATGTGACTCATGTGAATATTTGATAAAATATTTTTTGAGTCTTTAACCATTACTCAATTATGAATATACTTTATTAAGTTTACTTAAAATATAGATTGGTCTTTGTATTTTTAAAAATTATAAATACCATCTTATCATAATTTGTTGTTCAATAGAGTTGATAGAAAAAATAGTTTTTTTAACTATCCTTTTATTCAATAATAAAATTATCAGAAATGTTAATTGAAATATATTATTAATTGACTTAATATTGATGAACTAATGAAAGGATTATTCATCATGCGACTATATATTTTTTTTTCCTCCTATTGCTTGCGTGTCGAAAATATATACTTGAATCACTTGCTTGTCAAAAAAATATACTTCATTTGCCAAAAAACGGGGTCAGCGAGGTAGGTCATCAAATTGTTAATCTTACTCTTTGATTCTAAATTTTTTTCATATAGCTTTTCTCACAATATTATTTTGATAACTTTTTTTCGCGTGCCCATCCTTTAGTACGTGCTAAAATACATGCAACATAATAAGAAAAAAGAAAAAAGAAAAAAGAAGAAGAAGAAATACCAAAAAGAGTCCAAAACGAAAATGCAAAGCAGACTTATCTGTGGAGAAAGATGAAGGGTAACTATTTATTTTATGCCTTGAAACCAGTTTGGGAAGAAATGAGGTTACACAGAATTAATTTAAGGGTGAGATGTGGGGGTTAGGCAGTTACAGCAATTTCAGAGTTTTCGCAATTCATTGTTGTGGTAGTCCTCGGCTAGAGCAATATTGCTATTACTACTACTAGTAGTCGTGACGCTTTTGTCGAGAAGAATCGCGACCATGGTATAGTGACTGAGTGTAGAAAAGTTGTTTACTATGAGGGGCTTGTAATTGTCATCTTTGAGTGGAACGCTATTAATGAAGTTTTCTCGATCTTTCGAAAGCAGAACCTGCTTGGACATAGCCGACCATTTGTTCTCCATGCTCACTATCAAACCTCTTGGTGTAAAAGTGTTTCGATCGGTTATGCTTTTGCGGACTTGTTCCTCAATGTATTTGAACCTTGCCGCTTCCGAGACCATCTGAATGACCACAAGGAGCGGTTCCGCGACGCTCCCACCGTACCACAACCTTGTGATGGCGTCAGCTAAGGGAGTTGGTCGCAGAGGGAGTTGGTCCCTCTCCCTAACTCCTCGCTGCTTCTCGAGGCTGGGATAGGTGCCGTTGAAGCCTAACTTGATTTGATTGGTGCTGACGAACAAATTGTCGTATTGAAGTGCCGTAGCGTCTTTGAAAAAGTAGGATTTGTTATTTGCACCACTAAAAGCCACCACATAAAGGTTCACCACATCTATTGCCAACGTGACTGTGTCGCCATTGATGAGACCGACCAGAACGAACCGGTTCCCAACCAGTACTTTACTTTCGGGGTTCAGTACTGGCAGACAACGTACCGTACGGGTTCCCCGTGTCACGTTTTTGCGCAGTGCCCCTATGAATTCTGTGTATGTGGCCACGGTGATATCCGCCACATTGAAGGAGACGGAGGGATAGGCCTGGATGTCGCCTTGGATTCCAAGGCTGCAAATTGCGAGAACAACAATGCATAATATTGCCGCTACCACTCTCATCTTGCTATACTTGCTAGTTGCTACGTGGGTATCGGCTGCAGTGTGATGCACTATATATATTGGCCTATGGGTTTTATTTGGTTTTTTTTAACTAAAATAGTATAAAAGATAAAATAAATTAAAATATATAACAAAATAAAATATTACATTAAATTTATAATTATTTATTTATTTTTATTACAAATATCATATTTAATTATAAAAAAATTCATCTCTTTTTACGGATATAATTATTTTAATTAGATTAAAAATAATTTATTAAAATAGTGACATCTTCAAAAGGCCATTATATTCATGTAATTTGATGGCCAATTCTTCATGTAATGTGAACGCCAGCCGCCATCATTGTTGACATGGCCGCTCATATGTCCACTTCTTTTTTGTTTGTACTAGCGCCAACAAAATATCATTGTTCTCAATTTCTCAATGATTAGCTAAAAACGGAAGTATGAGAGGAGTACTAATGAGGTAGCTCTTCTTTTAACGTAATAGTTATTTTTTTTTATATTATAATTTTTTATTTTTAATTTTTTTATATTTTTCAACTCATTAGAACTATTAGTGGTATGTTTTTTAATAGTCTCAATCAGTTCTGTTTCTCAATTTCTCACCACATCAGTAATAATGCCATTATTCTCGGACCTTCGGCTTTGAGATTATTATATTTTTACTCCTATACTTTTATGCAATTTTTAATGATCCTCACAAATTATTCTTATTTTCATGCGTACCCCCATACTATTTAAGTTACTATCAATTTTGCTCTTGCTGTCACATTTGACATGGAAAAAGTTAAAAGAATTACATTTTGGTCCCAAATTTCAAAAGAAAGATGTAGACCCACCATTTCCTACTAGCATACCACCATAAACCACCACTTCAAGCCCTTCTATCTCGTTCGTCATAACTCCATTTCACCTCATATTTATGTCGTTGGATTCAACTCACGATCTAATTTTCGTATCACATCTTACACATCTCGTTCTTCCTCTTTTTGCATGCTATCAAAACTCCGAAAGTTGATTAAAAAAATAACACTTTTCTTTCCGTTTTCGACTTTTCTTCGAGCCATCTTTTAGACTTCATATCTTTCTCGATTCTTGGTTCTACTTCATTCTTTCACTATTCTCGTCACCTCACTTTCTACTTTGCCCTACATTACCTCGCTTTTTTCACTTTTTCATGTAATGGGCGATTTTGGTATGTCGAAAGTTATCTGAAAACTAATTTTGAAAATTTCAAAACATTCATCTTTTGTTTCTTTCTTCTCCATCTTCCTCATTCTTCTTCTTCTCCATCTTCTTTATTCTTTTTCTTCTTTTTCACTTATAACATGATGTGGAACATGGTTATAGGGGGTAACATAACTGGTAATGGTGGTAGCGGCAGTCTGGTGATGGCGGTGGGTTTGGTGTTATAAGGTGGTGGTGATGGTAATATTCATGGTGGCGGTAATGAAACTTGATTGTGAAAAATGTGGGTTTGGTGTTGTAAGGTGGTAGTGATGGTAATATTCATGGTGGCGGTAATGAAACTTGATTGTGAAAAATGTAAGTTTGGTGTTGTAAGGTGGTAGTGGTGGTAGAGGTGGTGGTGATGTTCATGGTGGTGATAATAGAGTTCAGTGGCGGTGAAGTTGGTAGTTCGGGTGACGATGTTGGTAAAGTTGATGGAGGTGATGAAATTGATGAAGAGATATATATCATCTTTCTATACATAAACATACATATCAATAATCTATCTCCATACAATTCTGTTGAAATTGAATAACTCCATAATTTTCTTCTTCTTCTTCTTTTCTTCCCCAAAATTCTTTATTATTATCATGATCCAAGAAGACCTATCATCATCATGTAGCCTCCTCCAATTATGAACCAAGATAGATACAGCAGAAAACAAGTTGATTGCTTGATCACTTTCAAACCCATTTTCAAACCCATTTTCATTTTGTCTTGATTTCTTCACATTTCCCTCATACTCCTTTCCAACCAACATAGCAATATCCGCCATCTCTCTCTCTCTCTCTCTAGATCTCTTTGTGGTGGAAAATATGATATTATGATTATTGAATTGTGTTTTCTCTCATCTTTCTCACTAAAATAAAGAAAAAGCTTAGATGGATAATTGAAGAAGAAGAAGAAGATCACTACCTGAACCACCAACTTCACCGCCACACTACCATCACCATTTCCGTAACCACCTAGAACCATGTTTCACATCATATTATAAGTGAAGAAGAAGAAGAAGAATGAGGAGAAAGAAACAAAAGATGAATGTTTTGAAATTTTTAAAATTAGTTTTCAGACAACTTTCGGCATACCAAAATCACCCATTACACAAAGAAGCGAGAAAGCGAGGTAGTGCAGGGCGAAGTAGGAAGTGAGGTGAAGAGAATGGCGAAAGAATGAAGTAGAACTGTCAAGAATTGAGAAAAATATGAAGTCCGAAAGATGGCTTGAAGAAAAATTAAAAGCGAGAAGAAAAGTTTTACTATTTTATCAACTTTCGAAACTCCGATGGTATGCAAAAAGAGGAAGAACGAGACATGTGAGATGTGATACGAAAACTAGACCGTGAGTAGAATCCAACGACATAAAAATGAGGTGAAACGGAATTATGATGACGGAGATAGAATGGCTTGAAGTGGTGGTTGGTTGTGGTGGTTTGCTAGTAGGAAAGAGTATGTCTGCATCTTTCTTTTGAAATTTAGGGTCAAAATATAATTTTTTTTAACTTTTTCCATTTCAAATGTGACGGTAAGGTGCAAAATTATTAGTAAATTAAATAGTACGGGGGTACGCGTAAAAATAAAAGTAGTCTGGGAAGGTCATTGAAAATCGTGTAAAAGTATAAAGGTATAAATGAAATAATCTACTTTATTTTTTACCAGACTGACTTTGCTCTTTCCAAACCTACTCTCCGTCGCAACCCAATCAAAATCACCTCAAGCAAAAAATGAAGGATTTGAAGTTGCAAGGAGCGTATTTGAGGTTTAGCCTTTTTGGTACCTCGCCGGAGAAGACGAAGTTCAGATCTTGTTTTTTTTCCTCCCGGAGAAGAGGAATTATCTCTAGTTTTCTTAAACAAAATTCAATCGATTACAATTTAAATTTTGATAAGTTGTCTATAAATATTGAGGAATGTTAGGGATCATGAAAAATATATCATGAAATATATCATGAAAATTTTTCATCCCTTGATTAGTCTTGATTGGTGTGTAGGGTTTTATTACATGGGTAATCCAAAGGTTGAGAATCTTTCATGATAATATTCATGATATATTTTTCATGACCCCTAACATTACTGATAAATATTGTACTACTTTTTAAAATATTTGTATATACTTTGGCTGTGTTTGTTTGGACAGGCTGGATAAGAAGAGATTGTAATCTATCGAACTGTTAGTCTTGGGATACATTGTCCCTGGACTATTTGGTTGGATTGGATTTATATTCTATATTTGTTTAGTCATAGTATTAGATATCGGATTGGATTATTTTTAGTGAATCCAATGTTTGGTTAGACGGACTGGATAAGAATAAATGTTCAAAAGACTATTTTACCCTTGTAATTTATAATTTTTATTTAATATATAATTTTAAATTAACAACAATAAAAAATAATTTTATTTAATATATAAATTAAATTTTCAACAACACTAAAAAAATTTAATTTATAAGGCCATAATTTATAATTTTTTATTTTTAAATAAATTTAATTTATAATATATATTTTTTATTTAATATATAATTTTAAATTAACAACACTAAAAAAAATTTATTTAATATGTAAATTTAATTTTTTAACAACATTAAAATAATTTAATTTATAAGGCTATAATTTTTGATTTATTATTTTTAATTAAATTAAATTAAATTTATAATTTATAATTTATAATTTAAATTTTTTATTTAATATATAATTTTAAATTAACAACACTAAAAAAATAATTTATAAATGTTCAAAAGACTATTTTACTTTTTTCTAATTATTTGCTAAGTAATAGTATGGGGGTAAAATGGACAATGGACTATTAGTCCCATCGGACTAATAGTCCAATCCCACACCCTAATCCTTCAAAACAAATACAACCTTTGAGTTTGAATGAAGTTATTGTTCATCTTTCTCTTTAATTCAAATTTTTTTATATATATCTTTTTCATAATATTATTTTGATAACTTTTTTCGCTTGTGTCTGGACTCTATTATATATTAAAATAGATGCAACATAAGAAGGAGAGGGAAAAAAAAAAAAGGCCCTAAGCTGTGTCATCGCCACACTTTCACGTGCAATTTTTACAATTGTTCTTTATTGTCAAACCAATTCTGAAGTTTGGTTCTCACTCAACAAACTATTTACTTCACTTTCTCGCACTCATATTCATCAGTTAAAGAACAAGTTGAATTCAATTTCAAAGAACTCTGATACCATGAAGAAATATATAGAAGTTCGTATATTATTGAATGAATGAACTTCAGTCTATTTACATCAGTATATATACCATATACAATACTAACAATATCCCAACCATCTAACCAACTCACTTGCTTACTAACTAATTCTGTTATGATTTATAATCTTATGTTACACAGCACACCATAGCCTTAGTTGGTACTCCAATCTTGTGCACTTGATCATTGTCAATTGGATGACCTTCTTTATTAGTTATGCTCTAGATACAAGCGGCTTGAGAAACTTATCTGGGAGTGTTTATTTGCATCTACGTGTTGGAACATTTGGCTTTCTAGAAACAAATTGATTTTTAACAATGTCTATGAAGGTTGGGGTTTGATGGTTAATCTAATCAAATTACAAAGTGACTTTTTGGACAAAGATGTGTTCGGGCTACACTGGTTTCTCCATTGAGGACTTTTTGCTCCACATTGATTCGGTGCGGAAGTTTAAGTCTAAAGGAAACCATGTCAAGTTTTGAGAGTTGGTCGCTAACTTAGCGTTTTTGCTTGTTATCTTAAGTTGAGGGTGCCAACCTAGTTGAAATACTCTATACTTGGGATGTTTATCATCTTAGTGTCATTTTAACAATGTTTTCGAATATGTATTGATGTTTTTGGTGTTTTTAATAAGATTCCCTTTTGCTCTTGCCAATAATATATATATATATATATATACTTAAATTAGACTTAAACAATTTTGTAATTCCAAATACATTTACTTTTCCTGATAGTTATTAAAGGACAAAACAGTAAACTAAAAAAATGCGCCATGTTTTTGAGAAAAATTCTATTTCCACACACCTATTTACCTTTGTTCACATCACTTCTCAGTACACATTTAGTTGTTTGATTATTAGTTAATATTCTCAGTCCACACACCAAATATTCCAATCATACCCTTAACTCATATCTTTGTACACACACCGCCTCAACCCTCTTTCTCCACACCTATTCAAAATTGTAGACGAATGATTGACCCCTATTTTGATCCCACATAGTGAAGACTACAGTAAAGACCCACCACCTTAACCCTCAATTGAAGACCCTCCATTGCATTGTTGTAGGTAAGTATTTTTTTTTTTTTTTCGATTTTGTAAGTAAGCATTTTTTTTCCGATAACAACAGTATCAGTAGTTAGGAATCATCGGTGTTGAAGAGATTGGTGGTTTACAGAGCTTTGTTTGGGGAGAGGCAAGATGGTTTGCAGTGGAAAAGTTTCATTGACACCATAAAGATAAAATCGATGAGACGGTTCACCACCATTCCATTGTTGTCTAGGTACAATATTTCGAAGAAGAATTTAGTAAAGAAATTGAGGAGGAATCAGAGTGCTGATGATGAAATCGATTGCGGTGATATGGTGGTGCCTAAAGCATCGTGGAGGAACTTCAGTCGAACCGAGCTCATCGTTGCAACCAATATTTTGTGATGGCTCGGGTTAAGACCCGACCCTTTTACACTGTTGCTGATGAGTTTATGTCTATTTTGTATTGGTTTTTAGTTCCCTTCGGGTTTCATGGGCTTCAGAAACTTCGTTTGATTGTTAATAGCGAGGCAAAATTTTCTACTGCCAGCCAGGTCGCACCTACGATAGGATATGTCACGTTCGCGGTAGGCCATGACTAGGCCATGACCAAAACACAGCTTTAGGTCCAATGTATGGAAGTAAAAGTGTGTGTGAGGGGTCTCGACCAACATGGTTGTGCCTGCGGTAAGAGAGTTGCGCCCACGAGGGCGCCACTTGGGCATGTCGCCCTCGCGAGCTTATGTTCGCACCCGCGACTGTCTTCTGCCTACAAATATTAGTAAAGTGCAAAAATATCTATTTTTCATTCGTTTCTTCTCCAAAACTTCTGCAGACGCCATTTTTTTGCCTTTCTAAAGTCTAAACCCTTAGTTTTGATTTAGTTGCACACATCTCCTACCCTTAGTCCCTAAGGATTTTATGTAGAGCAAGGTTGGGGTTGCGTTTTAATTTGAAAATTTTGACTTTTCGGCATTATTGGTTTTTGGTCGTTCTTCAGTTGCTCCTTGAGCTTTGAGGTAGGGATTTCTTTAATGACTTGTGTGTTATTTACCTTTATTATGTGTTACTTGAGTAGCTTAACACTTTGGGGGCTTTTGTTTGGTTGAAATGTATTCTAAAAAGCTTAAAAAAGAGGTTTTCTTGATGTTGTTTCCAAAACTCTTTTCTTTTTTTCCTTTTTTGTTTGTTTGTTGACTCATGGGAGTGAGTGTAGTTGAAGGTTGAAAGAAATGGATCTTTAAAAGATCTTTCCTTTTGTTTTTCTCAAAATCTTTGAGAAATGGTGTTTTGAGTTGTGGAGCTTATAGTTATAGAAGTTTTGGCTTAAAAATGGAAATGGTGGAAATATAGTACTTGTTGACATATTGGTGATGACAACTTGGACTCTTTTATATGTATTGTTACTTTTGCTATATATCTTGAATAGAGATAACTTTTTTGGCTATTGATGGAGGATAATATTATTTGTTGTAGAACTTGCATGAGAACTAGGTTGATTGAAACTATTTAACTCGCGCATAGCATGCATTCAAATGTTTTATTATCACGTATTGAAAAGGTTTGTTTTGAGAAAACTGGGTGAATACCTTGGCGAATCTGGTTAGGGGGTGTAGGTTGTGGTTTTAATTTGGCCTTTGTGTCCTTGGTGAAATTCCACAAACCCGTGTGATTAGATGCCGATCCATTTGGATAGTACCAGTAAAATGACTTTTGACAGTGCTTGTACAACCTACTTGCAGACACATATTTAGAGATTCTCACTGTGTGTATTTACTGCCCTATTACATGTTTTGAAGAAATGATGCAATCATATGAGATATAACTCAAATTATGGCATTGTATGGTTTCGGAAAACAGAGAAAACTCATGGTTTTGGGTAACGACATAACACACATTCACTGCATCATTTGGTTAAGCATCATATAACTTGTTAAACTTATCTTTATTGGGTGTTAGCTCACCCTATGTCGAAAAACATTTCAGGTGCTGATGGTTTGCTTCCGCCAAGAGGATAGCTTGGGAGGAAGTTAGAGCTGAACGCTCATCTTTTGTATCTCATTTTGTGCTTAGCCTTAGGCTTTCATGTATTGTGCTTAAGTCCCACTTTTGTTGTAACCAAGTATAAACTTGGGAGCTTGTAGGCATCGACTTGTAATAGTATAGACATTAGTACTTAACACTCACATGCAATGGATTCAAGGTCCGCTATCAATAAATGTATTATGCATGTGTACTCGTTTTGTAGAAGTATAACATTGATCCTTATATATATATATATATATAACCGGTCTTGATTTATTTACATTTGTATAAAGTTTAAATGTTAGGATTTCGGGTAATCCGTATGTCAATATTTTGGGGGTGTCACATAATTTCAGCTCCAGTAACAGATTTTATTTTGTTAATTTGTTTATTTCTCTGTTTTTATCATTTTGGTTTCATAGTGCTCTGTTTTTAATAGTTTAGGGGAGAGAACATTTGAGTTCTTAGGCACCCTTGTTTTGTACCAAACATTAAATGGATTGAACAAAAATGCAAATCCTAATAAAAAATTAAGATATGTTTAACTGAGAGAGAGAGAGAGAGAGAGAGAGAGAGAGAAAGAGAGAGATGTTTTGTTGAAGATGAATGCATGGGCTCCGGTATTGTAAATTGAATGCTACTTGCCTACAATAAATTTGATGTTACATTTGCATTTTTTTGACTATTTGTTCTTTGTACATAGTTTTGTGGATGATATTACTTTAGTTTAGATAGGGTTTTAATGTCATTGAGTTGTATTTTTGTATATCTATCAAAAACAATTATTCAAGCCTAGGATTGGGATAAAAGACAAAAGCTCTAAAATTGAAATGGACAATAGACCAAAAGATTATAGAGTGTGTTGCAAGCGGTGGACAATATACTAAGTGAGAAACAATGGAAGAAGGGGCAAAATGGAGAAATCAGGGACAATATACTAGATGTGTATTATTTTTATTTATTTTATTTTTTTTAAAGATGTGTTCAGAGAAATATTGATATAAAATTGTAGGTGTGTTTTGAAATCCATTATAGTAATTTTACTTTAAGGTATAATTATCATTAAAATAATATTTCATTAAGTGTGTGCAGTGTTATGTAAAAGTGTAAAAATAGAATTTCCCTGGGGATAGAGGCCCAAAAACGTGGGGCATCTTTTGGTTTACTATTTGTCCTTTAATAATTGTCAGGAAAAGTAAATGTATTTGGAATTACAAAATTGTTTAAGTCTTTTCTTTTTTTCTTTTTCTTTTTTTTTTTTCAACAAGAGCAAAAGGAATTTTATTAAAAACACCAAAAACATCAATATATATTCAAAAACACGGTTAAAACAACACTAAGATGATAAGCATTCAAGTATAGAGCAAAATAATTTCAATATTTAATAATAATTTCAATCAAACTGAAAATAAATACAAATATTTTCAAAAGCTATACAATATTAACAAAATATATACACATATTAAAAAAAATAATACATAATGAATCCATAGAAAATATAATTTTGGTGGCATGAGACTGAGAGTAATTGAAAATATATATAATATTGTGGTAGCCGAATAATTGGCAAATATAAAGGAGGTATATTTCGGAGGGTTGACGCTAGCCGGCCTATATCACGCAAGGATAAGGGGCCGAATAGGATAGACAGGCCGAATAGGAGGCATCCCTATAGCCGAATAGTGGAAAAGGTAATGATTGAAAAAGTAGGCCCTGGCCCCGAGGATCAGAGGAGACGAGTATAAATATAATGGCAACGGACTAGAAAAGGTATGCAAGAATTACTACTAAAAACTTATTAAACAAGCTTTCTTGAGTAGAGGAACTGACTTGTCCTTGAGTGCTAATTCCGCACCCAATCGAGCATTTGTATTTTTGCAGGTGACTAGCTGAGGATCATTGGCGTCTTCTAGGATCTGAAGAGTATTTCTAAACCACTCCCCCACAATTGGCGCCGTCTGTGGAAATACTCACATACATCCATGGAAGGCGTGACCGAAGATCCTCCGATAGCCACCGACGAGATCGCACAGGAAGACGATCTCACCCCAGCTAACATGCTCGGAAAAGAAACCATCGCAAGACGACGCCTTTGAACTTTGATTCGCCAACAACTTCAAAGACAAGAAACAATGCAAGCTATCATGGAACAAGCAAAGCGAATCGAACAAAGGCTCGAGAACATGATCGGCGAGAACGACTCCGTCAAGACTTGGCCCTGGAGGTAGCAAAATCTAGAGAGGCCATGCGCCAGGAACCAGAGCAACTTCCGAGGGCAGACGGGCAAAGACCTCAGGCCCGACCAAAGAATACCGATAGCAACTCCAACTCATTATCCACGGAGTCCGACGCAAAGGGACGATCCGAAACCTCCAGCTCCTCCGAAAAGGATCTGCGAACAAGGAACAAGCGTTTTAAACGAGGAAGACCAGCACGATCCTTTCGTTCGACGGATCGCAAGGGCGTCCCTGCCCAAGAAATTCAAAGCTCCGTCGTTCACTCTTTACGACGGAAAATCAGACCCCATCGATCATATCCGTCATTACAAACAGGCCATGACGCTGCACGCAGATAATGAAGCCCTCATGTGCCGAATATTCCCTAGCAGCCTAGGTCCACTAGCCGTCAGGTGGTATTACAAGTGGGAGCCAGCTTCAATTAAAAGCTTCCGCCAACTGCAGAAATCCTTCAGGGCCAGGTTCATCACCAACGAGGTACAACCGAAACAGGTAGACTCCCTCTGGGCTATGCAGATCCAGTCAGGAGAGACGCTCAGAGTGTACTTGGCACGATATTGGGAGTGCTTCAACCTTGTCGACGACGCTTGCAACGACTCCATGGCCATCACCGCCTTCAAAATGGGCTTACATCCTGACAGTGCTCTGCGTAGTTCCCTGACCAGAAGGCCCCCCAAAACAGTCTGGGCATTGATGAAGAAAGTTGAAGAATATTGTAAAGTCGAAGACGATGCCCTGAGGATAAAAGCCGGACAAATATCCAACAAAACGGCCCTCCCCGAAATTGCTCGACCAATAAGCTTCGTGCCGCCGCCAAGCCCTGAGCCCCGGCAACGAACCAAGCGAGACAAAAGGCGGGACTCCCACCAATCAAGCGATCAGTGCTCCCACCGAACGAACGAACAACTACAAGTCGACAGCAGACGCTCAAGGCGAACCGACAAGAAGTATACAGAGTTGACGGAGCCAATCGCGACAATAATGACCAAAGTCCAGCACCTTCCGTTTTTCAAGTGGTCGTCGAAGATGGTAGGGCCTCCCGACACACGGAGGAGGGGCAGACGATGCGAATATCACAAAGATCACGGCCACGAAACCGAGAGTTGTTATGCGCTAAAAGGATCATCTGGAGGAACTGGTGCAAGATGGTCGACTGCATCAATACGTGAGCAAGGGAAAGCCAACCAAAGCATTAGCCTTGAGACAGGATTCACCTCCGCTTGATGTGATCCACGTAATCTACGGTCCGCCGGCGTCCCCGACCGTGCATATGATCCAATCGCACGCAATCCCCCGGCAACATAACATGTCAACTGGCAGGCCCAGAGAAGCTCCGACAATTAAGTTCGATGACTCCGACCTCATCGGAACAGTGGCCAGCCACGTCGATCCTTTGGTCGTCCAATTACGCGTACGTCAGTTTAGCGTTGAACGCATTCTTATAGACCCAGGAAGCACTTCGGAGATCTTGTATTACAGAACTTTTGTTGAACTCGGCCTCAACGAGTCGGACCTATCACCATCGTCTCAGCCACTGTTCGGCTTCAATACGAATCCAGAGTACCCGTTGGGGAGGGTCGTGCTACCTGTTCGAGCGGGCTCAAAAACGGTTGACGTGGAATTCTTGGTTGTGAAGCTTCCGTCGTCGTATAACGCCATCATGGGGCGCCCCTGGTTGCACGTCATGAAGGCTGTCCCAAGCACCTACCATCAGCTTATGCGCTTCCCAACAGACCGTGGCATTGAGGAGATCCGTGGCTCACCGCAATCCACGCGAACGTAGATTTTATGAAGATCCATTTACAGACCCGACTTGTGGGATCTGATGCTTGTACTGGTACCACATTTTAATGAAAATCGATTTTCTTTGTCACTCTCCTTCAAGCCTCTTAGTCCCAATTAAGTCTCCGGATTCGGAGCGCCCATTGGTGCATGTCACCCTAGGGCCGAACAAGCCTCCGGATTCGGAGCGCCCTTCGTGGATATCACAATTGGCCAAATTAAAGTCTCCGTATTCGGAGCGCCCATTGGTGCATGTCACCCTAGGGCCGAACAAGCCTCTGGATTTGGAGCGCCCTTCGTGGACATCACGATTGGCCAAATTAAAGTCTCCGAATTCGAAGCGCCCTTTGGTGCAGGTCACCTTAGGGCCGAATAAGCCTTCGGATTCGGAGCGCCCTTCATGGATATCACGATTGGCTAAATTAAAGTCTCCGGATTCGGAGCGCCCGTTGGTGCAGGTCACCTTAGGGCCGAACAAGCCTCCGCATTCGGAGCGCCCTTCGTGGATATCACGATTGGCCAAATTAAAGTCTCCGGATTCGGAGCGCCCTTTGGTGCAGGTCACCTTAGGGCCGAATAAGCCTCCGGATTCGGAGCGCCCTTCGTGGATATCACGATTGGCTAAATTAAAGTCTCCGGATTCGGAGCGCCCGTTGGTGCAGGTCACCCTAGGGCCGAACAAGCCTCCGGATTCGGAGCGCCCTCTGTGGATATCACGATTGGCCAAATTAAAGTCTCCGGATTCGGAGCGCCCTTTGGTGCAGGTCACCTTAGGGCCGAATAATCCTCCAGATTCGGAGCGCCCTTCGTGGACATCACGATCTGCCAAATTAAAGTCTCCGAATTCGGAGCGCCCTTTGGTGCAGATCACCATAGGGCCGAATAAAATCTCCGGACTCGGAGCGCCCTTTGATCACCTTAGGGCCGACTAAAATCTCCGGACTCGGAGCCCACTTGATGCACGACACCTTAGGGCCGAATAAGTCTCCGGATTCGGAGTGCGCTTCGTGGATATCACGATTGGCCAAATTAAAGTCTCCGGATCCGGAGCCCGTTTTAATCAACTAATATGGTCCGCCGGAGAAGGCGTGCCTTAGCCGGCCCACGAGTACGACCCATTCCGGTCAAACTCGCACCTCGCCTAAGGCAAGGGCCGATAGCAAACTAATAGCAAGCTATCAAACCATATGAAATGACGTGCTTAAACCATTAAAAGTTGGGATCAGGAACATTCATTCGGCATAGCTAAACAAAAGATTATCAGAGTAAGACTCAACTATATGAAATAACACTTTTTATTTGATTTAAAAGATGTTACACAGACGCAATCCGCGTTCGAACATTACAATATCTATCTCTAACTTCGAAGACAAATCAACCCATCGATCCAACTCTTGTCATTTGAACAACCATCGCGGCTCAAAATGCATCGATCTAACCGTGCCGGAACCGGCATGTCGCCGGGCCCCTGACACCATTGACAATGTCAAGGCCAAGATCCAAGACAAGGGAGGTTAGGGGCAGTGGTCGTTGTGTCTCCTTTCGGGGCGATCTGCTTCAACGACTTGGAGGCTGACGTGTTTCCAGTTTCTCTTTTCAGCGGTCCACCTCCCACACCGGAGAATCCTCCGCTGCAAACCATCTGAGCGCCAGGATCGGCCGGAACTTGAGCTCCTGCAACTATCATCACCATCTGATGATGAGAACTCTTGATCATCCCTCGCAAATATGTTTGATTGCATAAGGTGCCTGCCGCTTTTATTCCCAGTAATGGCTGCGATCTCGAGGCCCAAATCCCGAAGTGATTTTATCAACACTAAACCCCACGAGACAGGCGTCGGTCAACATTCTCCATGACCTAGTCACCCAGCGGTTGGCTAAAACCCGCAGAGATCGCAAGAAGGGCAAACATTACCTAGCCCAATCGGCTAGACACCTGGCATTCGAGCTAAGTCCGTAGCCCCTCCGATCCCTGGCTCACGGCCTCTTTAAATTTCAACAACACACGCCGAAATGGCTTTATTCAAAAGTAAACGGCCATTACATGTAGGCCAATCACGCCAACGAGTCGGCGCATCGATTTAACATGCTGAGTCTGTTTGATGTATTTACGTCTATCCAAACATTTATGCAATAAAATTAAACACGCACACGTCGAATGCGGGAGACAATTTGATATTTTCAATAAAGCGTCTTTTATTCAAAAAAGCAAGAAATTACATAATTGCGAACGCGACCAACGTTCGAACCTTACAACAATTAAAGTCATACGGCGTCGCCCTCATCCTCACTCTTCTCAACCTCGAAAGCAGAAAACGGAAAGTCCTTACTCTGGTAGAGAGGTGACGCCGAATCGATGCTTGACAAGTGAAGAGATTCGGCGACTTGAGATGCCTTGATCCAACCATGCCTGAACCCACGGTTTTCACATCGGCAAACCTCTTCGGCAAGCTTCTCATTGGTCTGTTGGATCCCAACCAAGCGCCCTTCGTGAAAACCTTTTTCATAAGACCTCCCCTTGGCGGACTCCAATGCGAACATGCTCGCCGTTTCACGATCGGCAATAGCAGCGCTTATAAGCCGACTGGTAACCCTCTCTTCCACGATTGGATTCACCTGCCCTGCTGGTTGTACTTGAGCCGCTTTGATCTTTCTTAACTCACGTTCAGCCGCCTCCACGCGAGCCTCCAAACTGTGGATATGCTCATCCTTTTTCTCCATTTCTCGGCTGGCGTACAGAATCGCATGCCGACTTCATAAGCCGTATAGAGCCCTTTCACCGCCCGTGAATGCCCTCATGAAAACACTTTGTAGTCTGACGACCAACCATTGATCTTGAACTTTCGGAGGAAATATTTGTCGAGCAAACTCGGCCGCCACATCTGGATCTCGAACGATCGAGTCCGCTTCCGTCATGGGCTTATTCTTCACAAATACTGCAAAACTTAACGGGCACGGATTCGCGTCTGATCTCCTTTCGACTTGGGCGTGTGGCGATCTCCCCTGGGACTGCCTATCCTGTCTGGGCGACCTACTACGACGTCGAGGAGATTGACGCCTCTCTCGACCCATAGAACTCTTACTCGCAGCACGCAAGGGCGCACCACGGTGTTCACTTCGATGCATATCACCGCCAAGCTCAGCCAGCGTCTTGGCTTCCCCTTTGCTGTTAAAGAAGAGTTTGTTTGACATTCGTACAACAGATTTTCTCTCAGAAGTCTCAAACAGATACCTACCAGACTCTTAAAAGCTGTACCTTTGATCATTTAACACTCGCAGAGGTAGCACGATCGAGGCAAGTTCATTAATCGCGAAACCCAAGCGCCCGACGCCGACTAAGTTAACGGCAGGACAAGGTTTTGGCTCAAGATCTTCAGCCTAAGTACGTAGTACCCAGCCGGCTCACAATTTGATTCGGGCAAGGGCAGATACATCAATCTGTTCGGCTAAACTACCCCAGCCGGCTCACGAATTGATTCCTCAGAGCCAGAGTTCCTATCGTGAACCCCCTGGGGCAAGGGCAGACTCATCAATCTAAGGGCCCAAGATCAGTAGGCAGTGAAATTGCAAATGGTGATTTTGATGGGACATGTATTGAATCTGCAGGAACCCAGATATTGACCAATCTTTTCCTCTCTACCCTCAGTGGTTAGCGACTTCAGATTTGTTTAGAAGAATTCTAGATAAAATCTAATTAAAGTTTGGACAAACGATATTCTACGTATGGTTTGTTTAGAAGAATTCTAGATAAAATCATTCGTGCCACAGTAAAATTATCCAGCTCACGCTCAATCTATTCGGACCAAGTACCCCAGCCGGCTCACAAGTCGATTCAGAACTAGAATTCTTTTTATGAACCCCCTGGGGTAAGGGCAGATTCACAAATCAGGGTTTCCCCACAGTATATGCAATTCCATTTTACCAAATGCATTGAACCACAGAACTCTTTCATACAAAGTGTGTGTTAGTAACAAAAAATTACAAGATTAATTACACAATTAAAATTAAACCACAGAACTCTTTCATACAAAGTGTGTGGTGGTAGCAAAAAATTACAAGGAAATTTTCATTAATAAATTGCGCGCAGATGCCAACCAATTTATACATGAAAACTACCCTAAACCAACAAAGCACTATCCAAAAGAAGAACAAAAACAAAAAGATGCCTGCTCAGTAAATGGCTCCAGTTCATTCTTCGGTATCGGATTCAAGTGGCTCAACATCCACCTGCTCATAAGGGATTGGCAAATCCAATGTAACTTCAGCGGCAGCAAGGGCTTTGAGCCACCCATGTTTGAACCCGCGATTCTCAAATTTGGACACCTCTTCAACATATTCCGTCAGAGCGGCGCCTCTCCCCGCCTCAAAGGCCTCTAATACGGCTTTCTCGCGGGCCGCCTTAAGCTCCTCTAACTGAGCTTCCACTTCAGCAAGTGCTTTCTTGGAAAGATTGAGCGATTCCTCGCCGATTTACCCTATCGGTATCTGAACGGTCGTTCGGCGACGCGAACCCTCTCTTTCTCCGCTTCGGCCCGCGCGCTCTCCATTTCAACTCTCATAATTTCGAACTCGGCCCTACTTTTCTGACCCTCCAGCTCCGTTTGCAAATGGTCAATTCTCCCGAGAGCATCACGCAGGCGGCGACCCAAGTCGGCAATCTTTCCGACCGTCTGCAAAACAAGTCGATATGATTAGACGCCTTTAACAAACAAGAGCGAAATGAAGGTAACTTACCAGAAGTGCCGATTGAGCAATTAGGGCAACGGCCATAATATCAGGCACGGCACCGAAGGCTTTGTTGTCAGCCGGCAGAGAAATTGAAGCCGCCAGGCTCAGAGCCACGGCTGGATCCTCGATGGCCGAAGCGTCGGATAAAATCGGCATATCCCTGATCTTTGGCTGAATGACGAACGGAGCGACCACGTCCGGTTCTTCAAGTCGAGGCCGTTTGCTAACAGGGCCAGCTTCTGAACTCGTCTCTCCCTCGGCACCACGCCTTTGGCCTTGCTCCAGAATCAGCCGTTCCCCATCGGCCTGCTCCCCACCCTCTTTTTCCGTATCAAACACAGCAACCTCAACCGTTCCCTCAGAAACGGGTACGAAGGGCTTGATCAAGCTAGGGTCTGATACAGCGCATTTGGCCTTCTTTCGGGCGGCTATCCGCTCGGCATTTCTTTTACGCGCCATCTGCGTTAGGCTTTCCTTCGCCATACCCTCAAAGAAATCGCTGGGTAGATCCTCTAAATTCACAAAAATATCCCCGGAAGAGAAATCTGCTCGTCCTGACCCGGACGGCTCGGTGGCCTCGAATGCCGAGCGTACGGCCTCGTCGCCCTCTACAACCCCCTCAGTAAACTCCCCAGCCGGATTGGCAATCACTTCAGCAATCGGCTCGGCGTCTTCTCCCGAATCAGAAGCTACGAGACCAATCTGCCTAAGGTTTTTGAAGCTGGGGAAGATAAGGGCCGAAAACTGTTGATTGCCGGCTGGAATCGGAATGTTATCTGCAGCCGAGAAAGTAGTATAAGTGGGTTCGTACCGAAGGAGAATATGGGCGGCCCTCCCTTGCTTTTGTAAGTTTGGGCGGTCGAAATATCTGAGTGCAGTCTTGATTTCCCCAAGAACCACGTCGTCAACCGAAGTCAGAACTTTCTTCAACCTATTACCTGCAGAAGATAAAAAGCGATTTAGGGAAAAGAGCCGAATAAGAGATAGACCAACAAATATAAGGCATTGCGTGGCAACCTGGGTCACCCTTATGTCTGGGAATAGGGTCCAGGCGATCCTCCCCTTCAGCGAACTCCCAGTTACCTCGGACGTTGACCATCACGTCGTCAACCCGCTTACCAGAACTGGCAAGCATAGTCACCAAGTGATGGTCAGTATCTTTGGCCCTGAGGAAATATCGCCCCAGCCGACCGGAGGATTTGGCTAAGGCGTAACAATGCCGAATGGCCGGAATCCCAAGGTTAATCCTAAGGCGTTGATTCAACTCTACAACCCCCATGATGATCCGAAAGAAATTTACATTGGGCTGAGAGGGAATCAAACCCCAATAGCAGAGAACGGCCCTAAGAAGTGGGTGTAGGGGGAAACGAACCCCGCCCTTAGCAATGGATAAAAGAGGGAATACGATCGGGTTTTGATCTTCCCTCTCCATGTCGAGAGCGTTGTCCGTTACAAGGGATAAGTGGACATCATCAGGAATAGAAAAATGTCGCCGGAAACCGGAGACACGATCCTCAGAAAGGAGGTCTTTCAAATGTTTGGCCATCTTAGCAAAGAACTAAATATTCGCCGAAGCCAAAATAGCAAACAAAAAATAGGATTACAAAGAAGGGATAAGGAAACTTACGAAGAGCAGATGAGACAAGGGAAGACGGGAAGAAGTTGCAGAAAATGCGAATCACGGAGGGATATGCACTGGCGTTCCAAAAACCCCAGAAAATCGACGAAATGTGAATTCGAAAGGACCAAAATTTCAAATCGCAATAAATGCTGAGATACATATGGATAGAGCGGGAAAGCGTAATGATGAGCAAAGAAGCGCGTGCCCCCTGACATATATTGGGGAACACGAAGCCGCGTGATGATAAACTTCTCGAATTCTGAACCAAACACGCCGATTGACTACCGTCAACAGGGAGTTCGGAGGGCAATTGTGGTAGCCGAATAATTGGCAAATATAAAGGAGGTATATTTCGGAGGGTTGACGCTAGCCGGCCTATATCACGCAAGGATAAGGGGCCGAATAGGATAGACAGGCCGAATAGGGAGCATCCCTATAGCCGAATAGTGGAAAAGGTAATGATTGAAAAAGTAGGCCCTGGCCCCGAGGATCAGAGGAGACGAGTATAAATATAATGGCAACGGACTAGAAAAGGTATGCAAGAATTACTACTAAAAACTTATTAAACAAGCTTTCTTGAGTAGAGGAACTGACTTGTCCGTCGGAGTGCTAATTCCGGCACCCCCGACCGGAGCATTTGTATTTTTGCAGGTGACTAGCTGAGGATCATTGGCGTCTTCTAGGATCTGAAGAGTATTTCCAAACCACTCCCCCACAAATATATAGACCAATCTAGTATTATTTAATAGATTGTGCAAAGACTAAGATAAAAAGTAAAAACCATAAAGATACTAACTTTAGTTTTTTTTTTTTTTGTTTATGTAATTGATTGATTGTGTTATGTATGAAGACAACGAATGTTAATATCATTGAACTTTTTTTTAAAACGAAAATTAAAAATTAAAAAATTACATTTGACATGGGCCCCGTTTGATAGAGCTGTGGAAAAGTGATTATATATTATAACTTAACAGATTATGACTTATAGCTGTAAACATAAGCTGTTAACCTGTTTGGTACAACTGTAGGATTATGGATTTAAACAGTATTTGGTTAATAAGATGTAAAATAGTTTTTTACTGTATAATTGTCCTTTCTACCCTTATATGATATAAAAATGATTATTTTATCATTTTTTTCAGTTTTAATTTAAAAAAATATATATTTCATTAATAAAAGTTAATATAAGTAGTATTAATTAGTATCAATTAATATAAAAATTGATACATTTGCTAAAAATGTAATGGAAGTATTATTGTCACAATTCTTTTCCATTATAAATTAATTAGTATCAATTAATTGCTTAATTAGTATCAATTAATACTAAAATTATTAATTAGTATCAATTAATATTAAAATTATTAATTAGTATAAATTAATATTAATATTTAATTTTTATTAGTATCAATTAATATTAATAATCAACAATTGTTATTAAGTAGTATCAATTAATAATTAATTCATTACAAAAGTATACAATATTAATTTATTAATAATTAATACCAATTAATATTGATTTTTTTAATTAATATTGATTTTTTCTTTTTCTTCAGCAATATACAATTTTTTATTTTTTTAATTAATATAAAAATATACAATGTGAATTTATTAATAATTAATACCAATTAATATTTATTTTTCAATTAATATTAATTTTTTTTCTTTTTCTTCAAAAATATACAATTTTTTAATTTTTAATTAATATAAAAATATACAATATGAATTAATTAATAATTAATACCAATTAATATTTATTTTTCAATTAATATTGATTTTTTTCTTTTTTTCAGAAATATACAATTTTTAATTTTTTAATTAATATTAATTAATAATATTAATATTTGGGTATTGACGAGAGCATTTAAGTAGTTTCAGCCCCCCAACACCAGTTGTGCGCTTAGGTATTATTTTCCACCATTTCTTATTTATGATTCTCTCATAACTTTGGCACTCAATCTCTAGCCCTATTCTCATTTTTCCTACTCAACACACATCTCTCTATTCTTTTATCTCTCTTGTTTTGCATCCCTCCTCAGGTGTGGTTGATGGATAAGCTGAAAGTAGTGGATCCTTGCCCTAAGTACTCAGCTAGGACCTACTCTTCTCACTCCCAACTGTGAGCTTTTCCTCAGAGGGATTGTGGTGTGATTAGATGTGCAGCAGATCTGCAACTGACATTGCTTGGCGATGTCCTTGGCTTGACTTACATAAGATGAGTTACAGCATATCTTGCCAACCAAGGATACAACTAATTGGCCTAACACACTATGTTTTCTATTTCCCACTTAGGTTCAGACAACAGTTCAAGCGTGATCAGACCCACCGTGTTGAGGGAGTTGAGTATCTGGCTTCATTCTTGACCCGTGATTCATACTTGGCTCGGTATCTAAATGCTGGGAGAACTAGAGAGCTTATGCCCTCCACTGTTAGCTTCAGTCGTACTCTTTCAAGTGAATGCTTGTTCGAGCTTAAGGAAGAGGCACAAGTTAGTCCATTCCTGGCAGCGAAGACTTCTAAAAGTATAGGAAACAAACAGAGGACTTCAACCTAACTCGACTATGCCCCTATTTCATTGCTTTGATTTTTTTTGCTTTTAAGTACTTTGATGTAAAAAGGTTTGAATAACACGACAGTTAGATCAGCGTGTTTGTTTCACTTCTTGTTTTGAAATCAAGTAATCAAAGTTGTGGGTATTGAAAATTTTCCTTTTTGGTCCAAAGAATGGTCTGTTTTGCAAAAAGTAAAATTTTGAGAAAATCAACTTCATTAAAACCTTTCAAAATAATTTTTCGCAAGCGATCATTACCTGATACACATGGAATCAATCCTCAAGACGTACAGCCCTAAATCAAGAGGATTATGACTATCCACAATTGCATTCACCTTTACTATTATTCCGCCCCTTGCTTTATCTTGCAACTGAATCTTCTGCTAAATGAAGGTAAAACAATCTAGCTAACCGATGGTGAGATGGACTGATTGAACAATGGATAAGACAGTTGAGTTGAAAATGGTTAGGGTCGAACTTTGAGATGAAGTTGCCTACGTATCCTAAAGATGGAAATCAAGTCTTATGTAGTTCCTAGTAAGGGTTCACTCGAGTATTAACTCTTTCTTTTTACGCTCTAACTTTTGCCAAAGCCGTCCTTTCAAGTTTTCGACCTTGCGAGCTCCATTTTTCATTCATTTCTCATTTTTTCACATTCTAACTTTTGCCTAGGTCACCCTTTCGGGTTTTTGGCCTAACGAGCCTCTGAAGGGTAGTACTTTTTCAATTTGTCCATGTTGATTGGTTGTGAGAACTCCAAACCATCTAAATCCATAAGAATGATTGCTTTTTTCGACCAAATAGATTTGATGATATAGGGATCAGTCCAATTGGGTCGGAACTTGCCCCTAGGGTCATGGATAGGAGCTCGATTGTCTTTAAGCACCTTATCTCCTTCTCTCAGATTTTTGGACTTGACCTTCTTGTTGAATGCCCTAGCAATTCTGCGCTGATACCCCTAGATGTGATACAACGCCTTCAACCTCCTCTCATCAAACAGCATCAGTTCTTCAAACCTGTTTTGTTGCCAATCTGCCTTTGTTACCTAACACTCATCCATAATTCTCAACAATGGCACCTTAATTTCGGTCGGTAAAACAGCTTCCATCCCATACACCAAAGAGTAGAGAGTTGCCCTGGTAGATGTACGGATTGATGTCCTATAACCCAACAAGGCAAAAGGCAATTTGTCTGGCCAGTCTCTGCATGTTTCTACCATTTTTCACAAAATATTCTTGATGTTCTTATTTGCCACCTCAACGGCTCCATTAGTTTGTGGTCTGTATGTCGATGACTTGTGAAAGGCCACATTGTATTTCTCAAGTAAGTTTAACACTTCCTTTTTGAAATGTGAGCCGTTATTTGATATTATTTCATTCGACACCCCATATTTGCAAATGATGTTATTCCTAACAAACTTGGCCACATGCAAAGCTTTTAACACAGAATATGACAGCGTCTCTACACATTTGGTGAAGTAGTCGATTGCTACTAAAATGAACTCGTGTCCATTCGAGCCCTTCAACGAAACTGCTCCAATGACATTTATGCCCCAAACCGAGAATGGTCATAGTGAAGTCATATTATAGAGCTTTGACAACAGAATATTCATGCGATTAGCATGGATTTGACACTTATGTCATCGCCAAACAAAGTTGACACAATTGTTCTCTATGGTTGACCAATAGTAACCTTGTCTGAGGATCTTCCTGGCTAGCATTACATCATTCATGTGTGCTCCATACTTGAATGGCTTCCATAAGACGCTTTGACTCTTCCTCTTCTACACACAATTTGTGCATTTCCGGATCCCCTCTTCTGTACATTTTACTTCAATAGATGATGAACTGGATGACTAGACACCGTATTCCCCTTTTATCTTTGGCATTTGCCCTTATGGATACATGCCCTTCTCCAGAAAGTTCCATATGTCATGATACCAAGGATTCTTGTCCTGAACCGCTTTTATTACGGCTATTGTTTCGTACGTGGGCACATACTTTTGTTCAATAATGATCGGGCGTATCTTGACCTCAATCGGTATTTCCACTATTGAAGCTAGCGTTGCCAACGCGTCACCAAATCCATTGTTTTCTCTCAACAAGTTTATAAATGTCAGCTTTTTAAACCTCGGAATCAGGATGTCCAAGGTCTGGTGATAAACTTTCATTTTCTCTTCTTTAACCTTCCAATCTCCATTGCCTTGGGAAACAACTAGATTCGAACCTACGATGACATCGAACCTTATTGCCCCTAGTTCCAGGACAACTTCTAATCCAACAATACACGCCTCATACTCTGCTTCGTTATTGGATACTTTGAAATGGAGTTAGAAAGCTAGGGGTATATTGTAACCATCGGGTTCTATAAGTAACACGCCTATTCCATAACTGTGTTAATTAGCCACCCCGTCAAAGTACAGTTTCCACGTCTCTTCTTCTACTTGTAAGATCTCTTCATCTGGGAATAGGTACTCTACATCTTCATTTCCCTTAACTTGGTGGTCTTCCAGAAATTCCGCTACAACCCTTCCTTTGAGTGACTTGTGAGTGACATACTTAAGGTCGAACTCAGAAAGAAAAAGCAACCAACGAGCTAGCATACTCATAAGTACTGGTTTCTCGAAGAGATATTTAATGGGATCCAATCTTGAATCCAGAATTACCGAATGGGCTAACAGGTAGTGCCTCAACTTCTTAGTGGTCCAAACCAAAGCTAAATAAGCCTTCTCCAAAGGAGTGTAACGGGTCTCATATGCCAGCATCTTTTTACTCAGATAGTAAATGGCCTTCTCCACCTTAGCGTCCGACTATTGTGCAAGCATACATCCCTTAGTTGACTTCGTCACTGACATCAGCAGCTTCCCTAGCTTTGGTGGTGACAGCACAGCTGGATTTCACAGATATTGCTTAACTTGTTCGAAAGAAACTGACATCGATCGTCCCATTGAAATTTCTTTCCTTTTTTTCAAGAGACCAAATAGTGGTTCACAAGTCAAGATTAATTTGGAGATAAACCGTCTTATGAATTGCACTTTTCCTAGAAAGTCATGCACCTCATTTTCAGTCCTTGGTGGTTGTATTTCTAGGATGGCTTTGATTTTTGATGGATCGATCTCAATTCCCCTCTGAGTGATCAAGAATCCCAACATCTTACCTACGATGACCCTGAAGGTGCATTTCTGTGGATTTAACCTTAGCCTGTACTCCTTAATCCATTCGAAGAACTTCTCTAGCTCGACTTAGTGGCCTTCCCGCTCTTTGGATTTCACAATCATATCATTCACATATACCTCAACTTTTTTGTGAATCGTGTCATGCAGTAATGTGGTTGCAGCCCTCTGGAATGGAGCCCCAGCATTCTTCAACCCGAATGGCATGACTCTATAGCAGTACATCCCCGACTGTGTGGTGAAAGCAATCTTTTTCCTGACTTCTGGTGCCATCAAGATTAGGTTGTACCTTGAAAAGCCATCCATAAATGACAACAATGCGTGGCCAGCGGTGAAGTCTACCAATTCATCAATGTGTGGCAACGGAAAGTCGACGCAAGCACTAATTTTGTTGTCTTTCTTCGGAACTGAAATGATGGTGACCAACCAAATCGGATATTCAAATACCATCAAGAACCGTTCGTTGGTCTGCTTGGTGAATTCCTCTTTGATTTTCAATGCCCAGTCTAGACGAATTTTGCGAAGCTTCTACTTAATTGGTCGAGCCTTGGGTTCGAGAGGGATCCTATGCTATACAATCTCAAGATCGATTCCAGGCATGTCTTCGCAAGACCAACCAAAAACATCTTTGAAATCTTTTGACAAAACGATTAATCGCTTGCGCTCCTCCGAAGACAATGTAGAACTAATTTGGACCAAGCGAGGGTCCTCAGTACCAACGTTAATTGAAATGATCTTATCCATGAAAGGTCTAACAGACCTCTCCTCCTTTCGATCATATAAATAAAAGGGATAGAAAGATATGAAGTTAGAAGATTATTATAACAATTCGAATGAGAGAGAGAGAGAGAGAGAGAAAAGAAAAAGAAAAATGAGGGATTATTACAATAATTGGATAAATAATAAAAATAAAAGACATGGAATTAGAGAAATTATTACAACAATGAATAGATTCAGCCAAATTGTTGCTGAATCTAACAAATCATATTAAATAAATAAAAGAATTTGATCAGCAACTCCAGAAACACCCCAGGAGAGCACTCTCCAAAAATTGTCTATCTTGCTCTAGGTAAAACCATTTGGCCAGACACAAAATAGACCGGGAGACTACTAATATGACCGATCCAACATAACCCCCAGGTAGAATTCAAATTGGTGTAGAAAGTCCAGAACAAAGACAAAAAACATCTTCCAAGGGGTGCTCATCCCTTCCATCTCTTCTTCTCACATAAACATATAAAGAAGAGGTAGATGAGCCTTAACCCTCAACAATAGTATGCAATAGATATGCACAATAGATATTTTTCAATAGTTTATCAAATTAAATGGATTAAAGTAAGATCAAATTCAAGCATAAGAAATAGATGGGAACCTACATCATCACTTTGTGAATAAGGACAGGTCAATACACAAATCCATGCTATTAATTGGAGAGAGTAGATTAATGCACATCATTTCTTAGTGGAAGCTTTGTTTTTAAAGCAATGGATTCATCAAAAGCTATTGAGAACTCATCTTCTATTCATGGAACAAGGATATTTCCACCCCTTTCCATGTTCATGAATGATTGAAAAGAGAGATTTCCACACTCTCGACATAGAATCTCTTGCTTTGCTTCCAATAAAAGATCAATGAAATAGAAAACCACAACCCTCTCAACATCAAATCCCAAGAATCATCCAAGTAATCTTATGAAACAACCACTATTACTCACTCATATTGAGCAAAGGTTGAAACACGTGGATTAACATGCTTGAATGATAAGATATATGAGGAGAAGATATGTAACAAGAAAGAAATCTACTCTACATATCAAATTTGTGAATAGATGGCTACTTTCTACTCCCAACCACATTCACAAGGTTCCACATATACATAATAATAATGAATTTAAAAAATTCTAGCTATGAAAAGCAAGAAAGTAGAGATAAACTGTGGAAAAAGAAGAAAAACTATCAACTCAATTGATGGGTGGCTACTTTCTACCCCCGACCACATCCATGAGGACTTATCACGTAATTATTGTGGGTATAGAACAAGAATAAAGTGAAAAATGAAGGATAAGAGGGAGAAAGATAATGAATAGAACTTACCCAAAAAAAGAAAGATAATGAATAGTGAACGAATCTCACCTCTTGAAGAGGGTGAGTTACTTGGTTTTCCTAACCCTTTCTTGGTATCCTTACGACCCTCTAGATGTGTCTTAGAGTGTCCAAGATTCTCAGCAACAAGCTTAGAAGTTAGCTTTAATGGAGTTTTGGATGATAGAAGATTGAATAAGGTAGGTTGAAGATGAAGAAGATGAGGAGAGCTCTCAATCCCTCTTCTAAGCCTTAGGCAACCCCTTGAAATGATATTGCATCCTCTACTTATAGAGTTTTGGACATAAATATCTGAGATATTTGTGAAATGTGTGCGGAACAAGCTAAAATTCTTGAAAATGCTCTGTACCCGGACAATTCAGCAGGTGCGCTTTGGTATTTGGCAGAATATGTTTTGAGTCAGCCATGATATGTTGTCCAGCCAGTTAGAAAATGCATCATTGGATCAACAAGGTAAAGTTAGCACAAGTTGAAAGGAGAAATAGGTATTTCAGAGGATTACCCACATTCCATTTAGCCCCCTTATATCCATTGCTAGGTCTGTTTGAAAGTAAATGACATTTTGATTTTGAAAATGTGAGTCTCAAGATATTGTGGCAATGTCTAGAATTGCGCTACCAAACGTATTTTGGAAAAGGGTTTTCAACCGATTAAAAAGTATTTTGAGCAAAACTGGTGCTTGGTTAGTTTCAAACTTGACCCTTGGGCTTTTTGCTGAGGGATTCATAAGATTAACACATCTCAACTTTCATCATTGGGTACCCAAGAAAGAGTGTCTAAGCCTTAGGGCCAGTTAAATGGGGTGTCTACAATAGGTTCCCACCATATTGAAATAGGTTCTGTAAGCCTTTTTAAGTATTTACTTTGAATTTATAAGTTCTTTATTTGATAAGTTTTAACACAACCTCAAATTTTTTAAAACAATGAAATGATAACAGAGTAAAATTTTACTATATTTTTAAAACAGAGTATCAACAAACAAAAGATATATTACATATTTATAACAAATCAAAGTAAAATTTTACTGTCATTTTTAAATAAAGCACCAACAAAACAAAATATAAGCCACATATTCCTAGGGCAAACCAAAGTAAAGTTAATCTAACAACAAATAAAAGTTCCATTATTCAATCAGATTCAACAAAAAATAATTGTAACGAACGAAAATACATATCGTTCAATCTTCAATCTTGCTTGAAAAAATCTTCAACAATTATTCACTGTTTCATCCGAAGAAACAAACACACATCAAACTCGTGATGTCATCCAATCTAAGCTACTTTGAAGTTCCATAACTCAATTGCAAGGGTCAATCCAAATAATCATCGAAATACAACAAATAAGTTCAAAATATAGCAATCACCGAAGTTCTACGACTCGATTGTGGAACCATTTCTTGCAATCTTATAGAAATTTTCAACTTGAAGCGTTGAAGATGATATATACATATAGATTTAAGTCTATGTATGTGTGGAAAGAGAAACTTTATCATGTTGATGGTTGAAATGTGAAAAAATAAGTAACAGAGGATAAAAATAAAAATAAAAAAAGGTATACAGCTGTGTTTGGTTGTTTTTCCAAACAATGATTCTACACCTATATTCAAATATGATGTTTGGTTGTAATTCTCAAATCACATTTTCAAAACTCTGTGGAAAACTCTGTCTTAGGCGCGTTTTTCAAATTTTTTTTTTCAAAGTTGGCCTAACCGGTCGTCCCACCGAATGTCCCACCGGTTGACCAGAACAGTGAAATTTTTTTTTTTAATCAAATACATGGAAGCATTCCTTCAGGCATCGGGAACCTCCTCAACCTCACTGTCTTATCTATGGCAGGGAATTATCTTACTTGCCCTATTCCATCCTCCATTGGCAGACTTCATAAGTTGCAAATTGTAAGTTTATACAATAACAAATTGACAGAACTGCCATCTTCACTTGGTAATTTGACTTCGTTGTATATTCTCTACTTCGAAGAAAACAACATCCATGGAAGCATACCTCCGAGTTTGGGCGATTGTCATAGCTTGTTGGAATTAGACCTTTCTAAAAATAATCTCAATGGTCCAATACCCCCTAAAATTTTGAATCACTTGTCCAGTTCAATATTCCTCTTGTTAGGTCACAATGCACTAACAGGTTCTCTGCCATCAGAAATCGGGTCTCTAAAAAATCTTGAAATGATGGATGTGTCCTATAATAGATTATCATGACCCATACCAAGCACTCTAAGCAACTGTTTGAGTCTAGAAAAGCTTCAATTGGAGGCTAATTCATTTGAAGGAGAGATACCTCAAAGTTTAAGAATGCTGAGGGGTTTAAGAGTCTTGGATCTTTTGTGCAACAATTTGTCAAGGCTGATCCCAAGTTATCTTGGTGAGCTTCAACTAGGTATGTTGAATTTGTCTTTTAATATGTTACAAGGACAAGTTCCCATACAAGGAGTGTTTCGAAATTTGAGTGCAATTTCAATTGTTGGAAATAATGACATATGTGGAGGTATTGCAGAATTAAACCTTCCTCATTGTTCATTCTCCAACTCAAGCAAGAATAAGCTCTCTCACATAGTGAAAGTGATCCTAGTCGTGGTTAGTGTTGTGATATTTTTGTCTTTGTTAGTTATCTTCTTTATTTTTCTTCAAAGGCATCATGTTTCAAAAAAGAAGGCCTCTTGCACGCCATCAATCATGCATCAATTTTTGAGGGTTTCTTATGCAGAGCTTCTCAAAGCCACTAATGGATTCTCAAAGGTCAATCTAATTGGAGTTGGGAGTTATGCTTCAGTTTACAAAGGGATTCTTGATGAAGTTCAGATGGTCGTGGCAGTGAAAGTACTCAATCTTCAGACCAGAGGAGCTTTTAGGAGCTTCATGACAGAATGCAAAGCACTAAGAGCGATAAGGCATCGAAATCTATTGAAAATTTTGAGTGTTTCTTCTAGTGTGGATTTCAATGGTTATGAATTCAAAGCTTTGGTATATGAATTTATGGCCAATGGAAACTTAGGCAAATGGCTACATCAAGTTGGAGTGGAAGACCACAGGCAGGCAGAAGAACCCAAAAATCTTAAACTCATCCAACGACTAGACATTTCAACTGATGTTGCTTCTGCACTTGAGTATCTTCATAGTGGTTGTGAGTCTACAATTATTCATGGTGATCTAAAGCCAAGTAATGTTCTTTTGGATGATAAGATGACGGCCCATATTGGAGATTTTGGGCAGACAAAAATTATTTCTACCGGTTCACGTGATGTGGCACAAGGTCAAAGCAATTCAGTTGTGATAAGGGGAACCATAGGCTATGTTGCTCCAGGTACAAATCTTTTCAATTTCCTTGGAGTAGAAAAATTGAACTTGCAATAGGAAAAGTAATTATATATATATAGTTTTTTTTTACACAAACATGAATACATTTCAGCATAAACATACAAACCATGGCTTCTACAAAATAGTGGGCACCTACATATTTTGAAGCATTATTTTTATACATAGCTATTTATGAATGCTCCCCAATGTGTGCTTCCACCTCCTCACTGCTTGCAAAGCAAGTACTAAGTTTACTTTGTTTCATGTGGTCATGCTTAATCTTAGTATAAATATTACCATTGAAGTTTACATCGTTTAATGTGGCCATGCTTAAACTTGGCTCTGAAAAACTTGAGTTAATCCTCTATGCCACCTTTTTTTTTTTTTTTTAAATCTTCTTTATGTAATTGTAGTATGAGATTTTAGTTTGATCAAAATAGTCCACGTATCGACTAGCGTAAAGAATCAATTTACTAGTTTGCTACCAAAGCATTTTCTAAAAATGTACTCAATGCTTGGAAACTTATATAGTTCATTCTGACAAAATACCTCATGCAAGACTAATTTATGTTTGCTTCAATAAAAAATACAATTAAACTATGTCATTCTCAACAATTATCTTACTTAGTCACTTGCAAACACAAACAAAAATATTGTTATTGAGAGGGACATCAGAGCATTAAAAAGTTTTTTAAGTTTCATTAAGAAAATTATTAAAAACATTTATCAGGATTGCAACTACCCCAACTAACCAACTCATTTTTCACACTAACATTAAAAACCATTTGCAGAGTATGGCATGGGGGACATGGCTTCCACACCAGGGGATGTATATAGTTTTGGGATTCTTTTATTGGAGATGTTTACAGGTAAAAAACGAACTAACAATCTATTTAAGGATGATCTAAATCTTCATAACTTTGTTAAGAATGGTTTGCCTGATCGAGTGATGGAGATTGTGGATCCCCGCATCCTATTCGAGCATAACACAAGGTGGATTAAAGACTGCATGATTTCCATTCTACGAATTGGGATTGCATGTTCAATGGAATCGCCAAGAGATCGAATGGAAATGGGGAGTGTTATTAGTGAACTGAATAAGATAAAAAATACATACATGAATCAAGGGTTGAACCAAGACTTGGAAGTTGGAAGAGATTGTGCAACATGAAAACCAAAGGTGAGTAGCCTCTTGACCTATGCATATGCATACTAAAATAGAAAATGTTGTACTCAAAACAAATTTTCTTCTATTCACATTTCTTACCACTAGACCTAATGACATGAATTCCACCTATATTTATTAATATGGACGTTACTAAATTTGTGACTAGTAGTAAGAAAATCTGATATGAAATTCCTTTATATATAACATTACTCTACCAGAATACATCTTTCCCTATTTCATGTTCTCATTTTCTTTCTTTATCTTTTTTTTATTCTAATCTATTCACATAGCAAATATGAGTTAGTAGATTAAAGTTTCATTTTCTGTTTTTTTATTTATTTATATTTTTTTTTGGGGGGCAAGTCAACTAAAGCACGTTTATTTTTTTGCGACTCAAGGTTACTTCCAAGGTCCTCCAAAAATGATAGCTTCATGTTAGTTATGGTTGCCTCATTGATGAGTGTTCATGTGATCCTTCATCTTCATCAGCAATCTTCATTGTATTGCTTGAATAAATAACCGTCACTTATTTTCTGTTGAATAGATTGTATTATATTTATATAAAAATGTGTTCATCTGTGACAATTTCCAAATAAGATTGTGTGCCTTGGATTACTATTTACCCCTTTTAAAATTATCATTTTGTTGTTCCTTTCCCTTGAAATTGCATGTGTTCCTACTCTTTATACATTGGTAAATTGTTGTTCAAAATTAGTGTTTATGTTTTGTTTATTTATGCAAGAAGTGTTATCTATAGAAAATGTTTTCCTATGGTTTGTTGTTGTGCATAGAGTCCTTTGAAAACTTGATCATACTAAGATAGTTAATGGCCTCAAATATGAAATAAAAGAACCATACAAATCTAAGAGAGACAAACAACCACAAACTAACAAAATACCATTATTTATATTGTTCGGCCTAAGCCTACATCTACGAACAATCACAAAGAGAAAGATTCTGCTAACAAAGAGAACAATGCTCCGAAGAGTTACAATGGTGACAAAATAATCTCTTACAAATAACTAAGCTCACATAAGTTCTCTCACCAAATACAAATCCTCTCTACAGAAGTCTCATGAAACTTACCAAGTGATCAAAGGCCATACCAAATACCTAAAGGCCTACCAACAAAACCCCCTTGTGGGGGCTCCAAAGAACCAAAAAGTTCTACCAAATGAACTAAAAGTTCAACTAAATTAATAAGAGTCTCCACCTATTTATAACCAAAGAATCATTCCTAAAGCAAAATATGTTTCCTTTCAATCATATCCAAAACCAACTAGGAAACACTAAAGATCTCTCACAAATCCAAACTACTATGGGAGTCAAAATCAAGTCAATGTTTGACTACCATCAAATCCTATTTTAATTTGGAAATAAAATACCAAATCCAAATCATATTGGAAATGGACATTGAGCCAATAATCCAACAAATCTCCACCTTGGCGAGATTTCCAATTGCTGCATCAAAACAAACATTGAACCAAGACAAACAAAACTCCAGCTAAGTGAGATACCCAATAATCCAAATCAAACTGAACAAATTTTGTTGAATCGAAACAAACTACGAGCACTCAAATTGAAATTAGACCAAGCAAAATGAAACAGCAGAATCAAACAAGTGTTTGAGACACATCAAGAAAATCAAAACAAATTGTAAAACAAAACAAGCTAACTCTTCTAATTTTTTACAATCCCAAACCAAACTTCAAACTCCACCACGGCACCAAGTTCCGAGTTCAAAGTCAAAGGTGCCAAATAAAACAAGTTGTCTTCAACAACTCCAAACAAACCATGGTGAGCAAACAAACTAACCGCTAGAACTAATGTGAGGAGACCAATCCAAAATTCATAGAAACTTCAAATTCTCCATCTAAGTAACTCCAAAAGCGATCAGTTTCAAGTTTGATCAATACTGAACAGAAATTTTCTCTCAGCAAGCTCTAACCAAACAAGAGAGCCAAACAAATTATGAGAGAACCCAAAAATGCTCTCATATAAACAAACTGCTGATGCAAACAAGCTCTAACCAAATTTTGAAGTTTCGAAACAAACTTCAAACAATAACGAAAGAGTCAAATTTTCTGCAATATTGAGCAAACTCCATAATCCAAAACAAATTCAAAAGATCACCAGCAATCCCAATTGACTCAATCGAGTCTCCAAACGATCTATCTTCACCAAATCAAAAGGCCTATGTGAATAAATTTGATTTCTAAAGGACAAATCCAAAACCAATGAGGAAAGCCACAAGCAATATATCCAAAGCTTAACTCCCAAAAATGTGAGATTTACAATCATCATCTTCAAATTTCACCTTCAAAGCAAAATTGCTAGAAGATTTCTCTTCACCAATCTTCTCTCCAATCTTCAAGAACCACCAGCGATACAAACTTCAACGAAAGGAAACGAATGAAACCTAGACCATCACCCAAACTTTCATACCAATTTGTTATGCGGAAAGCCTTTAGAAAACTCAACCACACCAAAATAATTGATGGCTTTGAATATGGAGTAAAAGAACCTGTAGACGCGCCCTTGGGCTTCATGCTACAGTTCGGACTCAAATTGTCACGGTTCTTAATCTGATCTCACAATGTACAATGTGAGATTGATAAATCACCAAAGAGTCCAAATCCGGCAAATCGTTTTGGAAAACTGATTTTTTGGTCAAACATGGACTACTTTGCCAAATACAGAGTCGCCACCTAAATATTTTATTTTGGGGGAATTTAGGAAACCCTGACTCGTTGCCTAAGGCCACCTGTCCGTCATCACCAAAGTTGCCTCGGCTCGGGAATTTGGGTACGATTGGGGAAGGTCATCTATGAGCACCCCCGCTCGCCCGATCAAAAATCGACCTATACTAAACATGATATCTTGTTTTTGAAAACACATGCGTTCTTATTCCGATTAATTAGTTAATCTTACTATGTGATGCGCACAGCAAAAAGTATAGACTAGATTGCCTAATTTGGAACAAAACATTGCATATTCATTTGTTTGAAAACGGTTTAAAGTTTGCTACTCGTAAGTAGGCTAAATCGAAGATTTCAATGAATTGTTCTAGTTCAAGTAATCCAACCTTCATCCACAGGCATTTAGGCAGTTTATATCAACTAAGCAGTTAGCCTCATGGCAAGCATGTTTCTATGGAAATCAATAACACACATGCAGCAAGCTAAAGCATAAAAGCTTACCTAGTACTCTGAGCCAAAACAATAGCAAGTTAGTAATCAATCCATAATCCTAGTTCATGTTTAAAATAGCTAATGCAACACATGCAAAATGCAACTAGAAATAGACTCGGCTATTCTAAGATGACATATGAGATGTGATTTAGATAACATGTATTCAACTTGGAATTGAAATACAATGCAGTTAGTATGATGCGCCGAGCCCGGTGCATGCAATGTAAATGAATGATACAAACATGCGAAGCATAAGGATGCTAATTAAAACATGCCCTAAAACTAACCATTATAAGTAGTTAAGTAAAAGGGAGAAATAAATGGAGGTTGGAAGACATGCACACACGCACGCACCCTTATTACAAAATTCGTCCTCTCGACGGAAGGTCCGAATGAATAATACAAACCAACTAATTAACTAACTAACTAACAAGCCAATTAATTATTACACAACCGAATTAAATAATTAGCTACAACTAATTATTACAAAACTTAATTAATTAACAAATTAACTAATTAAATTACAAAACCAAATGCTAACTAACAAGTAAGCAATTAAACAAAGCTGCTTCGGCAAGTTGAAGAAGATGAACATGCATGGTTCCTGTCCCGGTAAGCTCTCCGATTGCTCTCGAGAGGCTCTGTCTGCAAGGTGTCCTTGAGAACTTGCTGCTAGAACTTACCAAAAACATGCTGGGAAGTGCATCAGTGGCCTGCCGGCTATGGGGAGATGCTGCCGACCACCTGCCGGCCAAAGATGGTACACTGCCGACCAAAGATGAGGAGGTGCCAGCCATCTGTAGAACACTGCCAGCCACTGATGTGCTGGGACACCAAGCTGCAGCAGAGCACAAAATAGAGAAAATGGAGGGTCTCCCAAGGGTATGTACGCACTATGCCATCCCATATCACCTCGAAACATCAAGAGAGAGGCATAGTCAGATCCAAGACCATCAATTACGCATCCCGATGCATGATGGCCAAAGATCCAACTTGTGCAAAATCAATGAGAAATGAATGCACAAATAAACAAATAAATGCCTAGAACTCTATCATGGATAATTAAGAGCGTCGGCGATCGAGAATTGAGACACGTTTCATCACTTGAAGTATGAAACGTTCCTCGTTTCTCGTGCTCGGATTAACACTTAATCCAAACAACAATGCAATGCAAGGATGGCATACACAATGCTAACTTGAACATGCAATCATGCAATATGACTTAAGCATGCAAAATGCAGTGTAATAAACATGCAACAACATGTAATGGAACTAGCATGCGACAACATGCAAAGATGGAGCAAGCATACAACAATATGCAAGACAAGCATGCAACAACATGCAAGGATGGGCTTAAACCAAGATGGGCAGACCTCAACTATGCCCAAATCAGTGGCCATAATGCTAAGATGAAGGCACCGAAAACATATACAAGCATGCATGCCAATTGGCTCACCAATTGAGGCATAAAGATGAAACTCTCAAGAATGCTTAAAGAGTGGAAAGTGTGGAAGTGTAACAACACTAAGTGCACTGAAATGAGATGATAAACGATGCCAAATCATTTAAACAACACAAGTAAAGCATGCAAAGGTCCTTAAAGCATGGAGCTATCAAAAAGGATTACAAAGGAGGCATGCAATACATGGCACAAATGCATGAACTAAGCATGGACGGAGCTTAAATAGGTCAAAATGAGTACCTAAACATGCTGAGATGAGGGCCCAAAGACCTAGGCATGCAAGCATACAAGCTAAGCCATAAACTAGGCAATAATGCACAACACTCAAAGGTACTTAAAGCATGATTGAAGTGGGAATATGGCAATGCTATAGGCTTTGAAATGAAGTATTAAGTGATGCCAAATCGTCTAAATAGCTCAAAGATAGCATGTATGAGTCAACAAAACACAAAGCTTGCAAGGCCAATTACACTACAGCTATACAAAGCATGGAGCATATGGCAAAGACAACCCAAAACAGTCCTAGTACAAGTTAATATGAGACTAAAACATGCATGGAAGGAAGCCAAAACAAGCTAGCATGGTGAGCATGAGGCATGATGCATACAAGGCAAATAAGGTGGATTACATTACACCTATTAAGACCAAGCATGGGATGACTCAACTAACAAAAATCAGAGTTAAGGCATGGCATAATAACCCCAAAAACCCACTGAGATGGCATCCCAAAGACCTAAGCATAGAGGCATACACAATGATCCATTCATGAGGCATAAAACACAAACTCTCTAAGACATTGAAAGCATGTCAAATGCAGGTGTATGACCACATTTCATGGACTAAAAGAACATTCAAAATGATGGCAAAGCATGGAGACATCACACGCATGGCATGGTAGGGGCCTCAAAACCCAAAGCTAACCAAAGCATTTACACTATAGCTATACAAAACATGAGTGGTATAACCATGGTAGCCCAGAAAAGTCCTAGAACATCCCAAAATAAGAATAAAATCATGCTGGAGCAAAGCCAAAACATGCTGGAATGATGAGTCAAAACATTATGCACATAAAGCTAGTAAGCAAGATTAGTTCTACAAGTATATGGAGCATGCAAAAGATGACCAAACCCACTTTAGACAGAGTCATGTCATGGCAAAACATCACCAAAAACACGCTGAAATGGACTCAACATAAGCTAGGCAAATATGCTACTTTGATGAGTCACAAATGGGATTATACTACACATACAAGAAGCATGCAAAATATGACCAAACCAGCCATGGACAGAGTCAAGGCAAGTCCTAAAAGTCACAAAAAAGGGCCTGAACCAAGCCTCAAAAGCAAAGGGATACATGCTCCTTTGATAGACCAATAACTCAAGCAAACAAAAACAAGAAGAGAAGGGGCCACCCCCTCTGATTTGAGACTTCAAAACCACATGCCTACCACTGAAAATCCACTGGATTTCAGTGGCTAAAAGGCCAAACAAAGCCTAGCTCAAAGGCCTTAAAGCATGGCTCAAAACAAGGCCAAACAAAGCATACAAGGGGGTTGTACACCCCTAACACCAAAAAGACCATAAACAAACTTCAAAAGCACTTAAATACAGAACTTTTTTCAATAGAAAGCAAGGCCAAAAACAATATGCAAGGATGGCTAAAGTAAATGCTAAAAAGGGAAAGAAACTCACCCTTGAAGACCAACTTCGAAACTTGCAATCTCAGGCTCCAAAAACCAAGTTTCAGAGCTCAAGTAACCCCCTCAAGAACCTCAGCTCAAAGATAGTGGTGTATCTCTATGTGTTGTAGTGCAAAAGTGCAAGAAAAAAGGACTTTAGAGCACTATTCTATGCAATATAGAGAGAGAGAGAGGGAGAGAGAGAGAGAGATACAACTCCTTCAAAACTTTTTTCAACCTCTGATATAGAAGAAGGCTCATTCCTTATATAGAAGAATACAAGAAGAAGCTTGTTAAACAAGCTTGGCAAGAGCTTCATCCCCCCATACACGTGTATGGAGGGAAGATGAGTGCAAACCAGCTGGCTCAAAAGATCTGGCGTGAAACCTGCTGAGACAGGGGGTCTGCTGGCCATCAGTGGTGGCCATTGATTGCCGGCAGGCATCATCAATGGCCAGCAGTGGCAAAGGCATGGCCGGCAGGGCCAAAAAGGGGCCGGCAGTGCCTTCCACAAAGCATGCAGAAAGGGCCAATACAAGGTCCAAAAATGGGGCAGGAAGGATACAAGGTTTAGAAAGTTCAAACCTGTGTTGTTCCGCGGTGAAAGTCGAGTACTCGGCGAGCAATCGAACTAGTTGTTGGGTGTACCTGCAAGCACAACCAAGTCTTGAGGACGATCAAAAATGGGGTGTCTACAGTTGCCCCTCTTTGATAGAACTCGAAAGTCACAATGCGACGGGAGTAAATGTCAAAGCCCAAAGACGACCCATTTTTGACAAGGCCGAAGACTCCGGCAAACATTCAATATAACCATGTAGAGATGTGCCCGTAGGCTGGGGCAAAATGCAAATGACATGCAAGATGCAAGAGCATAACTTATGATTATGCAAAGAGAGCTGTAACAGAGCAATTATATACAATAAATGCAACAGTTTTAAGCAAGTGAATAACAGTCCTACATATTCCAACAGAAAGGATGTAAGAAAATCATGCAATCTTAGCGAACATGTGCGATAAATACACAAAGCGAACAAAGTGTGATAGATACACTAAGTGGACAAGCATATGTGATAGATACACAAAGTGAGAATAGTGTGATAGATACACAAGGTGAGCGTAGTGTGATAGATACAAAAAGAGAACGTATGATAGATACACTATATGAAGCAAAGTGTGATAGATACAGTAGGTGAGCGTGTGATAAATACACAAAGCGAGCATAGTGCAAAGCGAGCATAGTGCGATAAATACAAAGCGAGCGTAGTGTGATAGATACACAAAGCGAGTGTGTGATAGATGCACAAAGGGAGTGTGTGACAGATGCACAAAGGGTGAACACAAAGTGTGATAGATGCACTAAGTGAACAAAGTGTGATGGATACACAAAAGGTGAACACAAAGTGTGATAGATGCACTTAGTGAACAAAGTGTGATGGATACACAAAAAGTGAACACAAAGTGTGATGGATACACAAAAGGTGAACACAAAGTGTGATAGATGCACTAAGTGAACAAAGTGTGATGGATACACAAAAGGTGAACACAAAGTGTGATAGATGCACTAAGTGAACAAAGTATGATAAATACACTAAAGGTTAACACAAAGTGTGATAGATGCACTAAGTGAACAAAGTATGATAGATATACTAAAGGTGAACACAAAGTGTGATAGATGCACTAAGTGAACAGAGTATGATAGATACACTAAAGGTGAACACAAAGTGTGATAGATGCACTAAGTGAACAGAGTATGGTAGATACACTAAAGGTGAACACAAAGTGTGATAGATGCACTAAATGAACAAAGTATGATAGATACACTAAAGGTGAACACAAAATGTCATAGATGCACTAAGTGAACAAAGTATGATAGATACACTAAAAGTGAACACGAAGTGTGATAGATGCACTGAATGAACAAAGTATGATAGATACACTAAAGGTGAACACGAAGTGTGATAGATGCACTAAGTGAAGAGGGTGTGATTGATACACTAAGGTGCCGTTTGGTAACACTTACGTTTTCTGTTTTTCGTTTATATTTACAAAAATTAAAAAAACTCAAATAAAAACTTGTTTGGTAAAATTTTTGATTTATAAATCAGTGGTCTCAGTTTATAAATTTGGCCAAAAAATGAAAACACAAAAAAATGTGTTTCCGTTTTGAGTTTTCAATTTTTTTTTTTTTTTTTTTTTTTACCACCCAACACTAGCCACCACCCGCCATCATGTTCCACCACCGTCTTCCGGCACCACCACCCACCCCCCACCACCACTCACCACCCACCTGCCACCACCACCCACCACCACCCACCTGCCACCCACTCGCCACCACCACTGCCACCACCCGCCGCCACCACCCACCACCCGCCACTTACTTGTTACCACCACTCACCAGCCACCTGCCACCACCATCCACCACCACCACCCACCACTACCTCCACCACCACCACCAGCCACCTGCCAACCATCCGCCACCCACCTGCCACCACCACCCGCCACTACCACCACCACCACCCACTCGCTACTACCTACCACCTGCCACCATCACCCACTCACCCACCACCACCACCACCCGCCACCTACCCACCACCACCCGCCACCTACCCGCCACCACCACCACCACCACCATCACCGCCCACCACCCACCCACCACCACCACCACCACCGCCATCTGCCACACCCGCCACCCACCACCACTCACCACCCGCCGCAGCCACCACCACCACCACCACCACCCACTCGCTACCACCCACCACCCGCCACCATCACCCACCCATCTACCACCACCACCCGCCACCACTACCCACCTGTCATCTGCCATCCGCCATCCACCTGCCACTACCACCCGTCATCACTACCACCACCACCACCACCCACTCACTACCACCCGCCACCGTCACCCACCCACCCACCACCACCACCCACCTGCCACCACCCACCACCACCAGCTACCCACCACCCACCGTCACCACTTTTCACCACCGTCTTCCGCTGCCACCTGCCATTTCTCACTCTTTTTTATATTTTAAATTTTTTTTAAACATTTTGTCAATTACCAAACGCGTTTGTAGTTTATGTTTTTCTAAAAATAAACAAAAATCAGTTTATAAAATTTTTGTAAATATAAACTGAAAACGTAAACGTTACCAAACACACCCTAAGTGAGTGAAGTGTGATTGATACACTAAGTGAATGATCTTAAACGGAACTTCTTTGAATGAACCGTACATACAATATCGT
This sequence comes from Camellia lanceoleosa, assembly GCA_025200525.1. Lineage (NCBI taxonomy): Eukaryota > Viridiplantae > Streptophyta > Magnoliopsida > Ericales > Theaceae > Camellia > Camellia lanceoleosa. Next base: position 103,831,777 of record CM045760.1, read on the forward strand.
GCATGAATGAGAAAGAAACTTGACAGATACAATATAGTAGAAACGCATATAGGTAGAGCATGCATAACAATACAAGTGAAACGTGCATGACAACGCGAATGAAGTAGCGCATAACAATGCAAGTAACATGCGTGACAAGGCAAGATAGATGTGCATAACAATGTTATTAAAACATGCGTGACAGCGCAAATAGATAAAGTGCGTAACAGCGCAAGTAAAACATGCTTGACAACGCAAGTAGATGAAGTGCGTAACAGCGCAAGTAAAGCATGCATAACAGCGCAAGTTAAAGAAGTGCATAACGGTATAAAGTAAAACATGCGAATAAATAAGAAGTTAAAGAAGTGTGTAATAACAAGTTAAAACATAATAAATAAGAAGTTAAAAAAGTGCGTAACAACGCAAGTAAAGCATGCGTAACGGCACAAGTTAAAGAAGTGTGTAACAGCGCAAGTTAGATGTGCGAAACAATGCAAGTAATGTGCATGACAGCGCAAGTTAAAGAAAAGGTACATAACAATGCACGTAACGTGTACATGACAATACTCATGAGACATACACAGCAAGGCAAGTGCAAGAAATGTATGCTCCATGCAACATTAGGATGCGCATTTCATGCCAGGGTGAGAAGTGCACATTCTATGCAAGCAAGGTTAAAACATGCTCCATGCAATGTACATACTCTATGCTAAAGGATCAACGACGTACATCCAATGTAACGTGTATATTCTATGCAACAATAAGAATATGTATAGTACAAGATGCATTTATGCAATATGTGTGATGACATGATACATGTTACAAGCAATTTAGATCATGATGTCTAGGGAATGCAATAAGCAAACAAAACAGCGCTTTAGAAAGCGCCTCATGGGGTGAGTGGCGATGAACTGCTCTACTCTGATGGGGATCTCCCTTTGTGTTCTTCGAATCTTACCTTCAACTCACAGTACAAAGGTCTTGAAATGCTGACAAGGGGTAACTTCTGCATGTAGAAACCACAAATGCCGTTTTCCTTCCTGATCATATTCACAACTTTCCTTATTCTCCAACGGGGTGACAGACTAGGTTGGTTTAGTATCCAGAATTGAAGCGCGCACACGCTATCTCAACCTATGGGGCTTCCATACAGATTTCAAACCGGGGATATACCCCTAGGTATTTAAACCAGACTTTAGTCTCGGAAATCCCAAACCTTTGCGTTCTAGGCAACAGCCATTCGAACTCTAGTTTCCACCGTCGCAGTTGGTCTCCTAGGAACTCATTGCGAACACAGCCAAGATGCCTCTGGCAGGGAATGGTACTTAGGGAGAGCACTTTTGATAGCCATTCCGGCTTGAAGCAGGCTTGAGCTTGGAGTAGAGGCACACTCATACTTCGGAGCATTGACAAGGCCTGAGGAGGTACATCCGGAGTACAATCACGGAATTTGCAGAAGTTGAAACAAACTCAAATGCTCCAAATTTTTCCTCTTTTCTTTTGCTTTGCAGTCTAGAATCTTTATAGCTTTAGATAGGTCCTAGTTTTACTGTTCTCACATGACCTGGGTTGAACCCTGCGGTTTTATGAAAGAACAAATCCTGTTTTGCACATATGTGGAGAACGACACAGCATTCTAAGCACAAAACGAATTTTTTTTTAAATTGAGAAATGAATTCTTAACCGGGTATTGAGCCTACAACTGACCACAGCCAAAATGACTCAACAATGGAAAACAAAAGATAAACGACCTAAACACATCTATTGATGCACGAAACGACTCAAAACAAGAATCGAGACAGACAAAACACAACAAAACACAAGACTCAAATGTGCACAGGGAGCCTGTTTCTCCGGGTATGTTTCCCACCCTTCCTTATTTGTGATTCTCACATCACTCGGCCCTCAGGCTCTGTTTTTCTGAAAAAAGCCCTTTTCCTCACTTTTTCTCTCAGCGCACATCTCTCTATTCTTCAATCTCTCTTCTTTTTTATCCCTCCCCTGGGTGGTTGATGGATAAATAGGAAGTTGCGGGCTCTTGCCCCTAGCATTCTGCTAGATTCCTCTTCTTCTGCTCATAACAGTGAACTTTCCCACAGAGGGGTTGCGCTACAACTGGGTGTATAGCCAATCTGCAGCTAACATCGATTGACAATGCTCTGTTGGGGAGTTTGGACGTGATCAAATCTATCCAGATGAGGGAGTGGAATATCTTGATCCCTTCTAGTTCATGCTTCGCACTTGGCTTGATATCTCGCTGCTTAGAGGATGTTGAGAGCTTTTAGCCCTTTTGCTGTTGGCTTCAATTGTGCCTTTTTCTAGCAAATATGATGCCCTTTCTGGCAAGCATATTGACAATGGGGAAAAGACAGAAAACATGACTCAACTATGCCCCTAGTTCATTATTTTGACCATTTTTGTTTTTGAGCTTCTACTAAAACAATTTTAATCAATATGAGAGTTAGATTAACATGCTTGTTCAACTTTCTGATTCAAAATCATACAAGTCAAGCTGTGAGCACTGAAAATTTTCCTTTTTTGGGTCCAAGAAATGGTCCTGTTTTTGGAAAAATTGGAATAATTTTTGAGAAAATTAGTCAACCTCAGTAAAAGTTCTCAAAAACTGTTTTTACAAACGGCCACTTCTCAACAAGTACGGAACCTACTCTTGAGATGCACAACCTTAGACCCAAAACAATGTAAAATTGCCCCTTATCTAAAGGACACTGCATGGCAACAGAAAGTTGCCCCTTATTTGAATGGCACCACAGCGCACTGTAATCGGTCCTCAAGATAATGATCACAACCGAACTCTCGGATACAGAGAAGACAAAGATGACCAAAACCATTGCATGGACACAGTTGATTTGGAAGTGTTTACGGCTAGACTTCGGAATGAAGTTACCTAAGTATCCCAAACATGGGAATCAAGCCTTACGTAGTTCGGGTTAAGGTACACTCGGGTATTAACCTCTCCTTTTACGCTCTAACTTTTGCCAAGGCCGCCCTTCTGGGCTTTCAACCTTGCGAGCTATGTTTTTCTTTTCTTTTCTTTTCATTCTTTCCTTTTCAAGAATTTTTATTTCCTTTTTTTTTTCATTTCTTTTTTGTTCTTTTTCATTGTTTGCACTTTTTTTTTTGCTTTTTTTTTTTCTTGCTCTAACTTTTGCCTGGGTCGCCCTTCCGAGTTTTCGGCCTGGCAAGCCTCTCAGGGGTAAAAGTGTAGCTTGGTCCATGTTGAATGGTTTTGAGATCTCAAAGCCATCTAAATCCAGGAGAATAGCTGTTGTTCGCTGATGATGTAGAAGTCCATCCAATGGGGGCTAAATTTGCCCCTAGTGTTGTGGATAGGAACTCAGTTGTCCTTCAGTGATAAACTTTCTTCTTTCCTCCTTTCTGGGATTTGGCATTCTTGCCGATCTTCATTAGCTTGAGAAACATCCCAATTTTGACTCTTCGAGCGCATCTAACATTTTTTGTGCCCCTAGTTCAAGGGCTGCTTCTGATCTAGCTTCACAAGCTTCCTTTGATAACATTTGATCTTCTTGCCCCTAGTTCATGGGCTGCTTCAAATCTGGCCATACAAGCCTTACATTGTGGTTGACCATTGAACATTTTGAATTAAGGTTCAAGGTTTGAAAGCAAAAGGGGTCGAGTCTCGAGGCTGAGAGCGATCCTAGGCTGCACAATCTCAAGAGCGATTCTACACAGGTCTTCGCAGGACTGCACAAAACATTTTTTTGAAATCTTTTAAGAAAGTGACTAGTCGCTCATGAAGACAGGGTAGAACCAATCTGGATCAAGCCAGGATCCTTCTCAGTACTCACATTAACACGCATGATCTCATTCATTAAGGGCTTAGCATGCCTCTCTCTCTCTCTCAATTTGATCAAATTTTGCAAATCCCGAGGAATTCCTTCCTCTTTGTTTTCATCACAGTTTTCAAAAAGTTTTGAAAAACTTAGGTCAATGCAATGACTTCAAGGCACAGAAAAGACACAATTTTAGTCAAATACTGTCATCTCATTCAGAACTTCTGCCACAACTAGCACAAGGCAGAAGTAAACACAAGAGTGTGAAAATTACTGCTGTTTCATTCAGATCTTTTGGTGTAACTAGCTCCATGGCAGAAACAGACCCAAAAGAAAGCAAAAAGACAAACACAAAACAAAACAGTGATACCCGAGGTAACAACCCCGGAATCACCCAACTTCTGTACAACAGGACTGACTCGATACAACAAGACAGACCCTTAATAAAAAAAGACTGACTCAAAACAATATTGAGACAAACTCAAAACAAAACCACAAAACTGACTCCACACCCAAGTTAGAAACTACAAAACTAGCATTCGCAAATGCTCAAAACAGTGCATGCCATACGCCACATCTGGAGTAAACTGAGCGCCACCTGCACGTGGTTCATCCCTTGATCACAAATTTGTACTATCCCCCAAGTTCACTGATCCAGTGGCAATAGACATTGCTGAGCTGGTACGGCGATGACCTTGTTGTCAAACAGATCTTGTACATCATAGCGGAGACGAAAGCAACTGTCAGTGTCATGACCGGTTTGTTGATGGTAGGCACAGTATTTAGTCTGGTCATGCTTTGAAGGGATAGGATCGGGTAGAGGTCGTTGTTCCAACAGTTTCAGATGTCCTTTCCGAAGTAAGACCTCTAGAGCCTTTGACAAAGGCATATAAAGTGGGGTAAAAACCCTCTTGACTTGAGGTGGATATTTGGTTTCTTGTGAGCTACTTCCGGACACACCGGTGAATGGGGTAGCTGTTTTTGATGTGGTGGTGGTGACCATGCCCACTTCAGAAGATCTTGCAGCTGCATCACCACTGGTGGTTGCATTCAAACTGCGGGAAAATGCCCTCTTGGGCTACTCCTTCTTCTGGTCAATGAGGCCCTGCTTCATAGCGTCCTCGATCTCTACCCTAAGCTCATGCAAGTCAGCAAAGGTAGGGAGGGGTAAGACTATCATTTTTTGCATCAATCTAGGTTGGAGGTTGCGCACAACCATCCTTGTCTGGTCTTTGTCTGAAGGCCTTGTAGTCACTGTCGAGGCCTTTGCTCTCTATCTCCTCACAAACTCTGAAAAATCCTCCTTTGGCTCTTGGCGGGTAACTTTAAGATCACGAGTTGTGACCTCGATCTGTGTGTTATAAGAGTATTGAGCGATGAAGGCCTCAGCCATTTCTTCCCAGTTCTGTTTCACAGAGTTCTCCCATTTCGCATACTAGATTGCGACTATCCCAGACATGGTTCGGCCGAATAGTGACAGCTTCTGGGCTGTGGTCAAGCCCATTGGCCTCAGGATATCAGAAAATAGGTGGAGGTGCACCATTGGGTCTCCAAAGCCATCGAAGCGGTCAATAAGTGGCATCTTGAACCGGTCGAATAGAGTCACGGCTGAATCGGTGTATCCATCCTCTGTGTCCGGAATGGATTTTATGCTTTAAGCCTTCTTGAACAATTTCTCAAGCTTGCTCACTTTTAGTGCTGTGGGGTCCGTCTCAAACTTAAAGGGAGAATCCGGTAGGTTAGTAGGTGTAGGTACCTTGGATAGTTGGGGTAGGATCGGGGGCGGAGCTGGCCCGATTGGAATGTCCGTATCATCCTAGACGTTAGCTGTCTCCCCGAGTATGGGAACTCTTGGTGGGAGAGGAACCTGGTGTGAAGCAGAAGCTCCGGCTTGCTGTGGTTGTTGTTGTTGTTGAAGTCTAGCAATCATTTCTGCCTGTTGAGCCATAACCTCGGCCTAGCGTGCGACAAACTCTGCTTAACGGGCAGCATCCTGCTGCATGGCTTGCATACTCTCCTGGAGCTAACGCATCATATCCTCCATAGATGCCATATTGTGCTGATCTAGCTGAATAACAGGTGTATCTCCCTGAGGTAAAAGCAGATATCTCAACCCAACTGGGCGCAAGTGAGATGGATAGTGGTCGCTGATCCGAAGACTATTGAATTGATGATTTGTGCCTGACTGGCCTTTTTACCCTGCCTCTGGTGAAGGAACACTGATTTGCCTTTGAACTGAATCTCTGACCTGACAAAGTCTATCAACACAAGTCCGATGTACCCGGGGGATGTTGGAGCCTTCTGAAGCTACAGTTCCCAAGACTACCTAGCAAAAGAGAAAACAGGCAGCATCTTAGCCCAATTTCACCAAGACAGATGTAAGCATAACTGCATGACTGTGCTCTCTACTGAATTCTGCCCAAAATTCTGCCTGTAAACTGATACCCTCAGGTAAAACTGATTCCGCAAAAATACTGATACTGATGCCCGCAGGCCTAATACTTAGACTTGCAAACTGATACATGTGTATTCCTGTAGAGGTATACTCTGAAAGCACATAGCAAGCAAATGAGAGCCAATACACCCCTAGGTTGGGGTAGGGTTTTCCTGTCCTATCTTGTCAAGAGCTAAGGTTTCACTACACACACAGCGGTTTCAAACAACCTATAATCAGGTAAGTAACCTGTCCTAGTTTGGAATAGTCACTATGGATTCCGATATGCACTAGGTCGAATGGTCAAAAATGGTGCCCTGAAAAAAATTGGGGTTTGTGTTCCCATCGTGGCAGAGCCCGCAATCGGTCAGCCTTGTGGCACGCTTCTCGAAGCGAGCCTCAACAAACCGTTCAGGAATAGCATACGGTAAACACGGTGTCCTAGGCGCACCAATGCAAATGCAATGCAAAGAAACACATAAGTGTAGTCAAAACAAGATATCATGAGTTCGAGTCAAGTTCTCTAACTTCCCAGGAGAGTCGCCAGAAACTGCAGACGCGCCCTTGGGCTTTATGCTATAGTTCGAACTCAAATTGTCACGGTTCTTAATCTGATCTCACAATGTGCAATGTGAGATTGATAAATCACCAAAGAGTCCAAATCCGGCAAAACGTTTTGGAAAACTGATTTTTTGTAAAGAAGTGCCAAACATGGACTGCTTTGCCAGATACAGAGCCGCCACCTAAATATTTTATTTTGGGGAAATTTAGGAAACCCTGACTCGTTGCCTAAGGCCACATGTCCGTCATCACCAAAGTTGCCTCGGCTCGAGAACTTGGGTACGATTGGGGAAGGTCATCTATGAGCACCCCCGGTCGCCCGATCAAAGATCGGCCTGTACTAAACATGATATCTGGTTTTTGAAAACACATGCGTTCTTATTCCGATTAATTAGCTAATCTTACTATGTGATGCGCACAGTAAAAAGTATAGACTAGATCGCCTAAGAAGGGCCATAGATGCGAACCGATCGACGAGTCTTATATACTGTGTTACGCGGGCTTCAAGAAGTTCCTGAGTGTCTGGGGTTAAGTAAGAATGTGGTGACTTCTTTCCTTTGTTTGGCTTCAGTCCAATCCCCATCAACGATGTCTGAAAACGGATGATTTAATGACCGATCGACGGGATCTTGGAGGTTTGTAGGAAGCCTGGTGGTTCCCACTTCAACCCCGATTGTTGGGTATGGTGGGCGAGCGAATCACTATTTGGACTTCTATTGATTATCTCCTCTAACTAGCTTTGGGCTTTCACTCTTGATTGATCAACGCGAGGACTCTTCGCCTAACTCGGACGTGCTACCTTATCCGGCTTTGTTGTCACCAAAGGAAAAGGAGAAATCGAGAATCGAGCGGACGAAGGACACTTTTACTTTTTCTCCTTCCCGCTTTGGTCCTACTTCAGACAGGAGGAAGCGGTTAATGCTCAAATTACCCGATGTCGCAGGAGAGGCGGTGTGGATGAAGGGAGGAGGAATTACATACTCCGATCTTCCCGGCTATATATAGTTGTAATTGTTCTCTTTCATAGAAGAAAGGGCAAGCTCATAACGAAGGGATCTAACCTCGGTGCTCCATACGGGAAAGTGATTGATACCATGGAGGAGATTAAGTGGACTAGCCCTCTAGCGATAGGAAGGTCTAGTGCCTTGTTATGATGAGCGGGCCTTCAAAAAGAAAGAAAACGAACCACTTCTATTCTACTAAAGAGCAATAGGGTACTCCTTTTTGTAATCGACTCTATAGCTTCTTCAAAGTTTGAGAGGAAGGAAAGGGCGAAAAGTCGGTAGAAGGGGAAGTATTGATAGAAGATGGTGGCAAGAAGGTAAGCCGCGGTACCTTCCTTGTTCTTGTTAGTAGCCATTCAGAGCGGACAGGCAAGGAGAAGTCCCAATGCTTTCGTCTCAGGCTAGAAACAAGAGAGATTTCTATTGATAGGAAATGGTAGCTATTGATTTGGTTTGGTCGAAAGCAGAAATTTGAAAATGAGCACGGCCCTGAAGTACAAAATCGAAACCGCATGTCGGATGAGGAGCGGGAGGAATTCCTCTTCTACCTATCAGTCAGGAAACGACTCATACCATTCGAGGAGTCAAGGATTTGCTGGGAACAAAATATTGCATATTCGTTTGTTTGAAAACAGTTTGAAGTTTGCTACTCGTAAGTAGGCTAAATCGAAGATTTCAATGAATTGTTCCAGTTCAAGTAATCCAACCTTCACCCACAGGCATTCAGGCAGTTTATATCAACTAAGCAGTTAGCCTCATGGCAAGCATGCTTCTATGGCAATCAATAACACACATGCAGCATGCTAAAGCATAAAAGCTTACCTAGTACTCCGAGCCAAAACAATAGCTAGTTAGTAATCAATGCATGATCCTAGTTCATGTTTAAAATGGCTAATGCAACACATGCAAAATGCAACTAGAAATAGGCTCAGCTATTCTAAGATGGCATATGAGATGCGATTTAGATCACATGTATTCAACTTGGAATTGAAATACATTGCAGTTAGTATGATGCGCCGAGCCCAGTGCATACAATGTAGATAAATGATGCAAACATGCGAAGCATAAGGATGCTAATTAAAACATGCCCTAGAACTAATCATTGTAAGCGGTAAAGTAAAAGGGAGAAAGAAATGGAGGTTGGAAGACATGTACACACGCACGCACCCTTATTACAAAATTCGCCCTCACGACAGAGGGTCCGAATGAATAATACAAACCAACTAATTAACTAACTAACAAGCTAATTAATTATTACACAACTGAATTGAATAACTAGCTACAACTAATTATTACAAAACTTAATTAATTAACAAATTAACTAATTAAATTACAAAACCAAATGCTAACTAACAAGTAAACAATTAAACAAAGCTACCTCGGCAAGTTGAAGAAGATGAACATGCATGCTCGGTTCCTGTCCCGGTAAGCTCTCCGGTTGCTCTCAAGAGGCTCTGTCTGCAGGGTGTCCTTGAGAACTTGCTGCTAGAACTTACCAAAAACATGCTGGGAAATGCATCAGTGGCCTGTCGCCCATGGGGAGATGCTGCCAACCACCTGCCGGCCAAGGATGGTACACTGCCGGCCAAGGATGAGGACGTGTCGGCCATCTATAGAGCACTGCCAGCCACTGATGTGCTGGGACACCAAGCTGCAGCAGAGCACAAAATAGAGAAAATGGAGGGTCTCCCAAGGGTATGTACGCACTATGCCACCCCATATCACCTCGAAACATCAAGAGAGAGGCATAATCGGATCCAAGACCATCAATCACGCATCCTGATGCATGATGGCCAAAGATCCAATTTATGTAAATCAATGAGAAATGAATACACAAATAAACACATAAATGCCTAGAACTCTATCATGGATAATCAAGAGCGTCGGCGACCGAGAATTGAGACACGTTTCATCACTTGAAGTATGAAACGTTCCTCGTTTCTCGTGCTCGGATTAACACTTAATCCAAACAACAATGCAATGCAAGGATGGCATACACAATGCTAACTCGAACATGCAATCATGCAATATGACTTACACATGCAAAATGCAGTGTAATAAACATGCAACAACATGTAATGGAACTAGCATGCGACAACATGCAAAGATAGAGCAAGCATACAACAATATGCAAGACAAGCATGCAACAACATGCAAGGATGGGCTTAAACCAAGATGGGCAGACCTCAACTATGCCCAAATCAGTGGCCATAATGCTAAGATGAAGGCACCGAAAACACATACAAGCATGCATGCCAATTGGCTCACCAATTGAGGCATAAAGATGAAACTCTCAAGAATGCTTAAAGAGTGGAAAGTGTGGAAGTGTAACAACACTAAGTGCACTGAAATGAGATGATAAACGATGCCAAATCATTTAAACAACACAAGTAAAGCATGCAAAGGTCCTTAAAGCATGGAGCTATCAAAAAGGATTACAAAGGAGGCATGCAATACATGGCACAAATGCATGAACTAAGCATGGACGGAGCTTAAATAGGTTAAAATGAGTACCTAAACATGCTGAGATGAGGGCCCAAAGACCTAGGCATGCAAGCATACAAGCTAAGCCATAAACTAGGCAATAATGCACAACACTCAAAGGTACTTAAAGCATGATTGAAGTGGGAATATGGCAATGCTATAGGCTTTGAAATGAAGTATTAAGTGATGCCAAATCGTCTAAATAGCTCAAAGATAGCATGTATGAGTCAACAAAACACAAAGCTTGCAAGGCCAATTATACTACAGCTATACAAAACATGGAGCATATGGCAAAGACAACCCAAAACAGTCCTAGTACAAGTTAATATGAGACTAAAACATGCATGGAAGGAAGCCAAAACAAGCTAGCATGGTGAGAATGAGGCATGATGCATACAAGGCAAATAAGGTGAATTACACTACACCTATTAAGACCAAGCATGGGATGACTCAACTAACAAAAATCAGAGTTAAGGCATGGCATAATAACCCCAAAAACCCACTGAGATGGCATCCCAAAGACCTAAGCATAGAGGCATGCACAATGATCCATTCATGAGGCATAAAACACAAACTCTCTAAGACATTGAAAGCATGTCAAATGCAAGTGTATGACCACATTTCATGGACTAAAATAGCATTCGAAATGATGGCAAAGCATGGAGACATCACACGCATGGCATGGTAGGGGCCTCAAAGCCCAAGGCTAACCAAAGCATTTACACTATAGCTATACAAAACATGAGTGGTATGACCACGGCAGCCCAGAAAAGTCCTAGAACATCCCAACATAAGAATAAAATCATGCTGGAGCAAAGCCAAAACATGCTGGAATGATGAGTCAAAACATTATGCACATAAAGCTAGTAAGCAAGATTAGTTCTACAAGTATATGGAGCATGCAAAAGATGACCAAACCCACTTTAGACAGAGTCATGTCATGGCAAAACATCACCAAAAACACGCTGAAATGGACTCAACATAAGCTAGGCAAACATGCTACTTTGATGAGCCACAAATGGGATTATACTACACATACAAGAAGCATGCAAAATATGACCAAACCAGCCATGGACAGAGTCAAGGCAAGTCCTAAAAGTCACAAAAAAGGGCCTAAACCAAGCCTCAAAAGCAAAGGGATACATGCTCCTTTGATAGACCAATAACTCAAGCAAACAAAAATAAGAAGAGAGGGGGCCACCCCCTCTGATTTGAGACTTCAAAACCACATGCCTACCACTGAAAATCCACTGGATTTCAGTGGCTAAAAGGCCAAACAAAGCCTAGCTCAAAGGCCTTAAAGCATGGCTCAAAACAAGGCCAAACAAAGCATACAAGGGGGTTGTACACCCCTAACACCAAAAAGACCATAAACAAACTTCAAAAGCACTTTAATACAGAACTTTTTTCAGTAGAAAGCAAGGCCAAAAACAATATGCAAGGATGGCCAAAATAAATGCTAAAAAGGGGAAGAAACTCACCCTTGAAGACCAACTTTGAAACCTACAATCTCAGGCTCCAAAAACCAAGTTTTAGAGCTCAAGTAACCCCCTCAAGAACCTCAACTCAAAGATGGTGGTGTATCTCTATGTGTTGTAGTGCAAAAGTGCAAGAAAAAAGGACTTTAGAGCACTATTCTATGCAATATAGAGATAGAGAGTGAGAAATATATATATATATATATAGAGATACAACTCCTTCAAAACTTTTTTCAACCTCTGATATAGAAGAAGGCTCTTTCCTTATATAGAAGAATACAAGAAGAAGCTTGTTAAACAAGCTTGGCAAGAGCTTCATCCCCCCATACACGTGTATGGAGGGAAGAGGAGTGCAAACCAGCTGGCTCAAAAGATCTGGCGTGAAACCTGCTGAGACAGGGGTTCTGCCGGCCATCAGTGGTGGCTGGCAGGCATCATCAATGGCTCAAGGGTGGCAAAGGCATGGCAGCGGGGCAAAAAGGCGGCAAAGGCCTTTTCCACAAAGCATGCAGAAAGGGCCAATACAAGGTCCAAAAATGGGATAAGAAGGATACAGGGTTTGGAAAGTTCAAACCTGTGACGTTCCGCGATGAAAGTCGAGTACTCGGCGAGCAATCGAACTAGTTGTTGGGTGTACCTGCAAGCATAACCAAATCTTGAGAACGGTCAAAAATGGGGTGTCTATAGAACCATACAAATCTAAAGGAGAGAAACAACTACAAATTAACAACAACAAAAAAAACTACTATTTACGTGGTTTGGCCTAAGCCAACATCCACGGACAATCACGAAGAAAAGGATTCCACTAGCAAAGAGAACAATGATCTGAAGAGTTACAATGGTGACAAAACAATCTTACAAATAACTAAGCTCATTAAGCCAAAAATACAAGTTCTTTCACCAAACCCAAATGCTCTCTACGAAAATCTCATGAAACTTACCAAGTAACCAAAGGTCACACTAAAGACCCGAAGGCCTATGAACAAAAACCCCCATGGTGGCTCTAAAGAACCAAAAAGTTCTACCAAATGAACTAAAAGTTTAACTGAATTAATAAGAACTTCCATTTATTTATATCCAAAGAATCCCTCCTAAAGTAAAATAGATTTCCTTTCTTTATTTATTTTATTTATTTATTTATTTTTGTGGTTACATCATAGATTTCCTTTCAATTCAATCCAAAACCAATTAAGAAACATTAAATCCAAAACTTTAGGAAGTCCAAACTAAGTCAAATAGGTCTCTCACAAATCCAAACTAATATGGGAATCAAAATCAAGTCAATGTTTGACTACCATCAAATCACATTTCAATTAGGAAATAGAATGCCAAATCCCAATAATTCAACAGTGACCTTGAAATAGGTTAGAAGGGAGATCAAAGTGAAATTTTGATGCCAGGTCAGTATCATGTTAAGGTAACACAATTATAAGTAGGTTAGGTCTATGCTAAAGTAATAGACACGTTTAATTAAATGGACTGTGTTAGTATTGGATTGTTTTGAACACGACACGAAAACAATACTACATGGCACGATTCCCCCCCTAATTGTGATTATAATAATTTTTTCTTTTTACCAATTATATGAGTGTGATAAAAGAATCTAATTAAATATTTTTATGTAAAAAGTATAAAGACAATTAAAATTTTTAATTATATTTCAAATTTCAACTGCATGTATAGATCAAACAGCTTAATTGAATCAGTATCTAAATTTTAGTATATACCAAACAACTTTTTAAATTAAAAAATTCATCATTCAATTTTCTGTACTTAGTTATTAGTTTTATCAAACAGATCCTGTTTCTATTTTTAGATGTATAGAAACAAAATTGCAGTATCCAGAACGTTATAAATATTAAACATCAAGTACCAAATTTATTTGTCATCTTATAAATTTTAAATATTTTTTAGATTTTGAAAGATAGAGGTCCGAAAATACCTAATTTATTCTCAAATCCCAAAATTGTATCCTAATATAATGTAACTGGTCTTACCACAAGTCTCAAAGTTTATTTTGATGTCTTCTTATCAATTTTTTGGAAAAATTAAAAAATACTATTTTTTATTAAAAATTAAACAAACATATTTATAAATAAATAGATAGTACAAAATTAGGAAAAATTATCAAAAAGTTATGGTCATGGTTTTGGTTCGTTAATTTTCCCCAATATCTCAAATATCAAATAAAAATTATGAAGGTAATTTTTAAATCTTAATCAATTAACATATCTAGGCTACTGATGCAAATTTATTTGGAGAATACAATCTTCTTGAATGAGATTTTATTACTTATATTATATAATTGAAAGAAATGAACCTGGCATGGTTGGTCATAATAATATTATGCATGGTGGCACAACATGAAAGTCCCACAATTCGAGATCTTTCTCAATCAAAAAAGTATGATAATACCATATAATATAATTTTTGTAATCATATAAAAAATAAAAATAATAATTTTTTTAAAAAATCAATGTACTCTTTTGTGTACTGATTTCATTTTAAGTTAAAACATCAATGGATGATAAACCCAATCGAAAGATGCATAACGTATTAAGTTCAATGAATATTTTTTATTAGTAAAAGATCTATCATTTATGAGATAGTTTGGTAAGAAATCTTTTTGTTTGTTCTGAAAAAACATTTCATTTTCAATTTTACTCTTTAATTTATCTATTGACTTTTTTTTTTTATCTATGGACTTTCATTGACTATCTGTTTTCAATTTTTTCCTATCTGTTCAATTTTTTTAACCTATTTGTTAGCTTTTTTAATCTTTTCAATTCAAATTTCCCCATCTGTTTGAATATTTGTCCAAATAAAATTCTTTATGTTCAAATTTTTTTTTAACTATCTGTTCAAATCATTTTCAAATTTATAAGATTTCATATCTGTTCAAATCGTATATGTTGTTCATCAACATCACCAAATCCTATTTGTTCATCATCATCAACATCAACAAAAAAAAAAAAAAAATTTAAATTTTTTTTTGATGAACTCATCACCAAATCCTATCTGTTCATCATCAACAACATCAAAAAAATTAAAAATAAAAATAAATAATAGATTCAAAGCTACAAAAAAAAAAAAAAAAATAGATTTGACAAAAAAAAATGAACAGGTCAGATCAAGTCAGATATTGTTCTGACAAACAGATAAGATCAGATCAACTCCAATCGAACGACCACATCTGCGAGGGAGACTGACTTCTCAACTACAAAACATGTATTGTATATAAATATGCATATACATATCTGTGTGTAATGTGTATATGTAATGGAAAAATAAATAAATAAATAAAATAAGAAATTGTGATTGTAATGAAATTGTAATGACCCTCATCCTCGTCTTAGCCATGTTCATGTGCATCTGCGTGATTTTGTTTTGATAAGCTTGCATTTGTGGATCTTTACTTGTTTTGCCTAAAGTAAAGGTCTCTGTCTTGTTTTGTGCTTGTGTGATTTTGCTTAAGTATTGCTTGCATGTTTTATTCCTTGCTTGGTGTGGGTAGCCTAGGTCCCACCCTTGAACCTCTTACACCTAGGGCCATCTTGGAGCCACTTTGGTTGACCCACATCTTCACCCTAACATATTGGTCGAGATGTCATCATCTAGGCCGAGGTGTGCATCACCTAGGCTGAGATGTGTATCATCTAGGCCGAGATGTTGTCATCTAAGCAACCAACATCCTTGATCCTTGCACCTAGTGATCTTGTTCCTGGACTGGTATGACCTAGACCGAGGTGTGGCACATCTAGGCCGAGGTGTGTCAGAGTGCCCTTGTCACCTTACTTGTTGTGCACCCTTTGTCATGCTCTTGTCTTGTCATTCAGTTACCTTTTTGAGAAAATCCAATCCGGCGTTGCTATGTGTCCTAGTAGAGGGTTAAGTCAGGTACTAACTGAGAACCCATATCATTTTGTGTCATACCTTTTGCATTGTAGAGAGAGAAACGCTAGGAAGAGGAAGAGAAGTTTAGAATGAGAGAGCTAGATTCCAAGCTTGATCTTTAGAGTATGAACCGTTAGATCCACGTTTTGAGATTAGATTCTTGATCTACTCTTGTTGTTCTTTATGTTTATTTGATCACATTGCATGATCTAACATGATACATGAGCCATGCATTGATTTAAAGTTTGGTTTTAGAAAGAGAAAATGATGTTCTTGTGTTCTTGAAGAAAAACCCACGTTTTGATCTGGAAGTGTGTATCAAGATCCATGTTTCTGTGTTTGTTTTCATGTAATCTTCAAGTATGGGTACCCGAGTCCATGTTTTTGAACTCATATCATGAAATCTCAGATTTCGAATAAAGAAGTTCTGATTTTAGCATTCATGTTCTTCATGTTCATATTCTTCATGCTCTTCAAAAAGAAACCCAGATTTTCTAGACTTCATTTCCCTGAATGTGGTCACCGAGACCACACCTCGGCCAAGAGGTGTGGGACCTCGGCCAAGACCTGGTTGGTACCCAGCGTGTTTTCCCGAGATGAAAAACAGTGTCTTAACTCCCAGCACATGTTTGGCCTTGTCTTGACTTAGGGGTTGTTTGGGTTGTACTAAATAAGTGCACTTTTTGTCTTTTTGGACTAAAAAGTTGAGGAAAAAAATATGGTTGTTTGGGTTAACTTTTTGACTTTTTATGGAAAAATGTGTATTAAAAAATTGTATAAATTAGTGTGTAGGGAAAAATTGGGATTGGGAGTTGTGCAACCGTAATTTTTGACTTTGGATGAATAATGATAACTTTTTAACTTTTTGAGTAACTTTTTAGCTTGTTGGTAACTTTCCAAACTTGGCCTTAGTTTTGAAAGAAATGCTGGGATCATTTACACTCATGTAGAGCTTGTTTTAAGGATGCATTGCATAGCCATCTTTGAGCATCTCTTCTTATCTTCTTGAAGTGCATTCAATGGGATTTATTATGTATTTGTAGGTCTTGGATTCTTTCATTAATCCCTACACCCGAAGAGCTATGTGAGTGGTATTTTTAATAAAGTTATGTTCTAATGTTTTGATAAAAGCTTTGCTTGTTTCGTTTGAAAAAGTGTTTGTTCAAGTATGAATGATTATTCCTAATTTTGTATCAAGTAGTATCTTGTTTTGATGACATTCTTGGAAAGTCCTTAGTGCTAGGGGACTATAATGCAACTAGTACCCTTGTTTGAGATATCTCTCTTGCCACCAACGGTCTTGTACGGGTGGGTTTGTCTAATCGATTTCGAGTAGATTATTCCCTTGTTTTGTTAGGAATGTCATCCCTTGTATTATATTGATGCTAGTAAGCATCCCTTGAAGCTTTGAAAGACTTGATAGATGAACTTGGTTCATCCCTTGATTTTGTACAAGATATGCTATGTATTGTTTTGATAAAGATCTCGAATATCATTCATTCAAACCTTTATTAGTAATATCATTCACTGAGTATCCAAGCTCACCCTCTTCTTATATATATGTAGGTGACGAGCAAGAAGGTGGTGACGCCTAGATGTATTTTGCAAGATTGTTTTGGATTCATGTTTTGCTAGCATCTTGAAGATTATGCTTCTTAGCTTTGTAATTCATTTCTTTTGTATATGTTAGTTTGAGAAGCCTTTTGATCAAGATGTAATATGTACTTTATTTTATTTGTATCCAAGTTGTAAACCACGTCATGATGTATGTCATTTCATTTGATCTATGCACAGCTCTTGTGGATTATTTAGATTTAAATTTATTGCTTCCGCACATGTAAGCCCCATATGTATACTCTGATTGTGTGTGAATCCTTGTAAGTTGGCCTTTGGTAATCTCGGATTACTGGCCATCATGGCACCATTCTACTAAAGGCGGAATGGGGTCGTGACAGAAATTAAACTCACCGATTGAGGAAATCAGCAAGAGTTCCATCTACGAGAAGAATACAGGTTCAAATAATTCTTCAAGTGATTACGAGTATTCCTTGGAAATTTTCTTGGATTTGGTTCTACTTCTTAAGCATCAATGTACATAAAAAAATCATCAGATCAACTCAAATCGAAGCACTACGGTAGGCGAGATCCATTGCTGAGATCTATGAAGGCTTTCCTCCTCCAGATCTGAGGTCACGCCAAGAGAAAAGGAGCAAATTCTGAGGCCAAACACAGGTCGTGGTGACATAGATCTTTTCATAGGCCGTTGCCAGCTATGTCGACGTCGTGGAGAAAAGAGAGAAAGAGAGACGCGTTATAGATCTGAGGCACTGACGGCAGATTGGAGGCGGCGCACGGCAGATCTGGTACTAGCGACAGCGCCGTTGCTTGGGAACTTAGGGTGACAGATGGTGGCGATGGAGGGGGACAGAGGCAGGAGGAGGAGGTGATTACTCGGCGGTGATAGAGGTAAAGAGAAGAGGAAAGAGGATGAGATCAGGCGACGGTGGAGTAGTTGGCATCTTCCTTCTTCACTGATCTCTCTCTCTCTCTCTCTCTCATATTTTTCTCCGTCTATCTCATTTTGCTCCCAGTGGTTGATGTGGTATATATATACAATATATAGGCACTTTGGTCATTTTATCCTTATTGACATAGTAAATTAATGCCTAGACCTTTCAACAAAGAAAAATATAAAATCAGACTTTTCGCCCAAGCACCCTATATATTATAGTCATAGGAAAAAAATAAATCCAGAGTAGACACCCCATTTTGACTGGCTTTAAAACTTAGACGCTTTCTTCTGAACACTTGATGATGAAAGTTGAAATGTACAATCCTTAAAGTTCCTAATCAAGAAAGTCGGATTCAAACTTTAATCTCAACCTTACACTCGTTTTGCACAAACTATTTTAGACCCTCTTAAAACCCTTTTCAAAATATTTTTTTTTCATGTGGATTCAAATATTTCAAAGTTCCAAGGCTCGCATTTCAAATTTCAAGTGTTATACTTTTCAAGTAAATTGAGCAAGGAAAAAGTAGAGATGAGTGGAAGAGAGGAGAATTCTCTGGAGAAAACCCTGTTTTCCCCTCCAAAAAATTGATCTGGCTGTACAAATTTTTCATCTAGCCATACAAAAAAGGTATTGGCCAAATGAATAATTTGCTGGTTGGATGAATTTTGTTTGGTCGAATGAGTTGTCTGGGAAATAGAGTAGTTTCAAAAAAATTGGCTTCCTATGTAAGTTTTTACACAAATATCTCAAATATTTTGCCTTAAAAATCTATAAATACACCTCTCCACCTCATTCTTTAGGGAAAGTATCACGACCCAAATCCCGCCCCTAGAAGTTTAGGTCATGACCGATCTATACTCAGGCCTCAGAGACAAAATTTCAAAACTACTTATTCAAATACGGGGCCTTAAGTGGAAGCAGATACCAAAAATAATAACAATGTCCATTAAGCTGTGCATACATGATGACCTAAAATAATTAAACTATTTAACTACACTTTCCATAGTTACATATATAATAACAGAGCTTATACAAATCTCACACACTATATGAAAGACTTCAAACAAAACTAGGCTTGGCGAAATAACGCTATGCCTCTATATGGAGGCACTTCCTGGGAGGCTTGACAGAGAGGCTGACTTGGTACAAACTCTAATGTTGATCCTTCGATGGCTCACCTACATATATATATATATATATAAAGTAAAAGGGTGAGCAAACGCCCAGTGAGTAATAATAAAGTAAAAAGATTAATGAATGATGACCTTAATATTAGGAAAACATATTTCACAATTCTGAAACGTATCTTAAATCATTTTAAAACAAACATTTATCATATCAAAATTCATGCTTTTGCAAATGGAATACATACCTGAAACCATTATAAAACATTTTACGTGGTACGTTGTACGCCTACTTATACAAATGGTTGGAATCACATTTCAAAATAGGACATCCATTCATTCATATAAAATAACATTTCGTAACATGAGTCATATAGCGATGTAAAAATATTTGTATTCATATCATATTTTCTGAATGACCTCAGGTCCACGTATGACAAAACGGCCTCGGGCCCAATTATATATCAAAACGGCATCAAGCCCAATCATATATCAAAATGACCTTAGGTCCAATCGTATCATTGTATCTTATTATGGAGTAGATGGAACATCGACATGTCTCCACCTCTCTCGGGGCCCAATTCATGTATGTATGGACCCAAGAGGTGACTCATATGGACTTTAGAGGTGACTCCTACTGTAGCACTTAGTTTCGTACAACACTTTGTTCCGTACAAGAAACGAACAATTCATATCATGTCATAGCATAAACGGAACAGATAAACAAAACGGCCTTGGGCCCATCATATCATATTACAAACAATTCACATTTCTTGTTCATAACTCATTTCACAATCCTTGGAAAACTTATGCATTTTGACAAAATACGATATTTAGAGGATCATGTCATACATAAATCAAAATAAATAAGGAAAAACATATCTTTACTATACTATTACTCATAGTGATGGGCTTCTGGTAGCAGTTGGGCAATGTCCTCGTCTTGACCTACAAACATAATTACACAACACAACATATCGAAACATAGAATTACTCTCTTGATCAAATTTACTTCTCTTAATCTTTTGTTAATCAAATAACCCGATCCCTTACTTTGCCTTAACCAATTATTTATGTTGGTTCTAAACTCATTAGTCCTCAATGGGTCATAATTCATATCTAGGAAAAATAGAAAGAAACGAAATGAAACTTTGTTAGGAAAGAAAATAGCATGAAACGGTTAGAAAAAAAGTGAACAGACTTCACTAATTTGAATATAGACATTTGTGTACTTAGAATTTAGATGTAACACCACCACCATTGGAAACTATACTTTTGGGGCTTGAATTTAGGCTCAAGAATCACTTAAAATGGAGTCCGGATGAGGGAGATATGCCATTTGAAGTTGGGCTGAAATAGGGGTTTTCCGCACGTGCGGGATAAGGTGCGGGACAAGGTGTGATTATTTCAGAATACAAAAGTGTCTAGGGTTTGGTTAGCCGCATGCAATTTTTCGGTCTCAAGCATCCAAGTTTTGGCCTTTAGCGATTCAATACCTCCTAGAAAAGTTGATGGCTTTATTTTGTTGAACTTCTGAGTCAAACTAATGATGTCATTGTTCACTGGCTCTACTTGTACCGAAGAAGATAGATGAGGCAAACGTTGTTGTCTTTGTTGTTGTCTCAATGATTCGGTCAGAGTTTCTATCATTCTTTCTAATCGATCGATACAGGCATCAAAGGATTCAATCACATCATCACTTTTTGTCCTTTCCATTTGCAATAAGTAAATAGAGCACTAATAAACATAGGCAAATCGTCTTTTCGCAGTGTTTACAGCGTTCAGTTTCAGTTCATTTCATATCTGACAAGTTCGTATTTTCATTTTATTTCAAATATATTCACATAACTCACACCCACTCACATATGCTGATGTAATGCTCCTAATTCTTTTCTAGGACATCCTATAACTCATATGGACTCTTGTGTGCTCTATAACTCGTGCTTTGATACCACTTTGTCACGACCCAAACTCGTTACGATAAGTTTAGCATCGTAACCAGCCAATAATCCTGAGATTGCCGAAGGCCACTAAAACAGATTAACAAAATAAAATATAAATATACAATGTCCATAAAGCTGTGCAAACATATATGGGATAGAAAATTTAAACTTAATTTACATATATTATGACATTATTCTAGCATCATCACATGTACAGATAGAACAAAATGAGGCTTAGCCCTATATACAGATTAACAAAAGTTGTCCCGACAAAAACAAAAGAAAATAAAACTTGATCACAAAAGACAAGACCACTTGCCAATTTTGGAACCTCCATCAGAGACGCACAGGTTGGCTTGACACAACAGATCTCCAGGCAGCAACTTAGGCCTGGTCACGCGCCTGATCACCTACATACATAATATAAATAGATGAGCTGGAGCCTAGTGAATAACAATAGAGTAAAGGTTTGATAAATGATGTCCATAATAGATTCAAAAATTAGAATTCAGATCAGAAACAGATTTGTAAATAGATTCAAATTTTGCATAAAGTCATCTGTGGTACATTCATTAGCGCTAATAGATCAGATTGGTCATAAAGGCTCATGTGCAAAGTAGGTGGTCATTTAGATGACCTTTATTCACATGAGATGGTCACTTGGACCCATATACAGAGCAAATAGGTAATTATGCATAACTAGTTTCATAATTGGAACCCATATGCCAGGTAACAGATAACAGATTCACATGATCCTAAGGATGCCATGAATACATTTCAGAAAACTAGACAATCATTCATGATTCACAAAATAACATTTCAGAAAACAAATCATATCATATTGTTCAGAAAATACTTATAGTTAAACATAGCTTTATAGAATTGTTACTCACATATAGCTCTAAAAGCAAATTAGAAAGAGTAAACCAATCAAACAGATCAGGCAGCGATAACACGTGACCTACACAAACACATGACAGATACACATTAAAACACACGCTCTGTTGACGTTTAAACATATTACTTTTCTTTCTTGGTGTGTTTCTAATTCATTTCCTCATTATTGTAGCTTAAGTCATGGCCTAAGAATGTTTTAGATAAAATGTGGATGCAAAAATGCACTTGGAAAACACTTTGTAAACTTTTTGAAATAGGGTAGTTCACTTGAGCAGTCATTTGGTCTCTCGAGTAGACCTCTTGGTCTACAAAAGTATTGGATGCTCTCATTTTATGCTCGAACTAACTTTCTGGTCGTTTAAGCCAAGGCTGAATAAAAAAAGTGGTCGCTCGAGTGGTCTTTTGGTCGCTCAAGCCAACTTTCATTCTCTACAAAAATACTGAGAGCTCAAAATGTGCGCTCGAGTGAAGCTTTCTTCACTTGAGCGAAGAGGCAGAATTCTGGAATTTCTAGAATTTGATTCCAAGTTCAAAGCTTCCAAGCTCATTCTTTTGGGCCAAAACATGTAGAAACTTATAGAAAACCATGGAATGAAGTTCAATTCATAAATCAAAGCCGAAAAGAATGCTAACTATTCAAAATAAAGTTGAAACTTTATATATAATACACATGCATACATGAACTTGAAATATTTGCTTTGAAAACATGATCAACTAAGACAAAGTGGTATAGAACGTGATGAATTCCCAAAATAGAGTTAAAATAATGACATGCATGTGAGTATTCTTTGGAAATTAACTTCAAAGTATGAAATGAAATGATCACACATGCATGAATTAATCCACAATTCTACATTTTTAGCTCAATTCCTATGCTTAATCTCTTAATTCACTTGAATTCTTACATTAATTACTTACCCAAAAAAAAATTATTGCATTAATGTCTCAAGTATAAGTTTAAGTGTTGATCTCCTTACCTAAATTCCTCAATTGAGCTCCAACTAGTTAATTCTTTGATTTTCCAAGTCAAGTCTTCTAATTTTCCTTCTCAAAATTTGATTGATCTCCTCTCTACTTCTCTCTCTCACGATTTTAGCCTCAAGAAGATGAAGAAGTATGAGTGTATGAGAGTTCTAGAATTTATATGAGCCTTTTATAGGCTTAGTTAGTAGACTTAATTAAATTTGATTAGAGTTAATTAATCAAACTCTAATTTATTCTAGTTATTTGATCCAGAATCGAATTCAAATTAAACCTACCATAATATTCCAAAAATTCTAAATTATTCGTTGACCTAGTCAATTTCGTGTTCGGTGGCCAATAAGGCCTTCAATTCACATGTCGAAATGGAAATTCAAACAGATATTCCTACATCAAATAGATATAATCACAAATAACACATGAAACGCACAATTAACACATGATTTCATCTTAATTACTTATTAGGCATTCTTAATAATGGTTTATTAGCTAATTACATATTGGGGTTGTCACAAGCGTGGAGTACCTTATAAGCTTCTTCAACCTCCATCTTTCTCTTCATACCTACATAGCACAAACACAATTGAAACTTAAACTTGGAGCTTCTTACTGAGAATTCAAGCTATATCCTAGAACCTTAAGGGTGTTTGGAATAAAGTTTGGCAATTAAGAAGCTTTTTCTCTCTTCTAGAGGTGAACTTTTAAACTCTTTCATTTACGCTCATTCCTTTTTCTCTCTTACTTTCAGCGTTGTTGTATTTAAATATGTAAGTTAGGTCTTATGGATGTGGAGGGGATTGGAAAATAGCCACCGATCCACAAGAACTACTTGAATGAGGTAATTTATTTTTTTTCTCACACTTCCTCTTGCTTTCTCACCTTGTGGATGCGGAAGAATGTAGACCTTTGCTACCTATCCACAAGAATTGCTTACGTGATGTTATTTTTTTTGTTTCCATGCACTTTTTTGTCACTTTCCTTATCATCCAAGTGTTTTGGTTCGTATGAGTCAATCTATACTCAATCTTAAGGAGTATTTCTAGCTTCCTCATAAAATCTATTGGATGATTCTTCGCTATCTGTTTTTTTCTCCTTGTTTTCTTTCAAGTCTAGATGAAAGATTCTTTGTCAAAATTGTTGGAAATGCTTTTCTCAATCAACTGTGAACATGGAAATGGATGCTGAATCCATATTCCATGAGAAGGAGAATGAGTTTCCAATTACTCTTGATAATGTAATCCCTTACTTAAGCTTCTCCCTTAGAAATGGTAGCAATCTACTTTCTCCAATTAATAGCATGGATTTGGGTATTAACTTACTCTTGTCCACAAAGAGATGAATGCAGGTTTTCATCTTTTTTTTTTTTTTTTTTTTTTGCTTGACTTTCTTTTAGCTTCAATTTCAACACATATTAGTTTTTGTCCATTTAATAGCATTTGTACGTATGCAACATGACTAATGCAACACATGCGATATGCAATTACTAAGCTCGACTACTAATGTAGCATATGAATCAATTAAATAACATGCGGTCTAAGCATATATTCAAAGAATGTTTAACTAACAATGCAAGTTAAAATGATGAACCGAGCTTCGGTGCATGCAATACAAGTGGATGCAAAGAATGCTAAACAAAACATGACACCCTAATCTAACCATTATAAGCAGGTAAATAAAAGGGAGAAAGACGTGGGGTTGGAAAATATACACATTATTACAACATTGCGCCCTCACACAGGAGGGTCCGAATGAATAAACTAGCTAACTAATTAAAGCTAAGCTAATTAATTAACTATTACAAACCCAAATGAATAACTTAGCTAAACTACTTAACTAATTATTACAAACCGAATAAAATAATTAGTTAACTAATTGAACTAACTAACTAATTAATTACAAATCAAAACGAACTAATTAATTACAAATTAACTAATTAAACAAGAAAGAAGTACTAAACTAGCTATTCTAATTACTCTGCCTCGGGAAATGAGGAATGCTCATGCATGCTCAGGATTTCCACCCGAAAAAGGCCACTGTCCTGTTGCCAGATGTCTCTATTGCACAATAGAACACTTACACTGATTTCCATCTCAGAACCAACTTTATTCTGCTTCACTAGTACACTGCTGGATTTTACACAGGTGGGCGGCAGGCTAGAAATGATGGCCTGCCATCCACTAATGGTGGCCTATCGGCCACTGATGACTGGATTTTCCTGCTGCAACAAAGAGCAAACAGAGTAGGAACAGAGTATTCTCAAGGGTTTTTTGTACAACTTACCCCTCCTTATCATCAAATAGCTCAAAGGTGTGGAAAAAATTGATTCACAAACCATCAACGGATGCAATTTCATTGCATGATAGTTTATGAACCAAAAGTGTGCAAGTTCAATTAATGCAACAAAACAAGACACTCAAAACTACCTCCCTATCATAAATGATCAAGGGAAGTAGCTAACAATGAATCTTAAGCCGTTTGCATCACTTATAAGTATGAAACGACTCAAGACTCAAGGGTTTAATTAACGTCCAATTGAACCCGAACCAAATTATTATCTTGCCCTTTTTTAGTAACCAAATTTATTACTCCATTTTAATTACCTTTCAATCCTTTAATCAATTAAGTCCAAAAAGTGAGTTTAAGTTCTCTAAATGAGAGAAATGTCAAACCAAGAGTTAGCTTAAGGCATGAGAGAGATATCATGCCATTGATAATGAACCCTTAAAAGCGATTAAACCATTAAGCATGACAACCTCAATCTCAAGCTTAAAAGAACAATAGGTTTGAAACAACTCTCAAATCAAAGCAAAGAAAAAGCCAAGAAATGAGGGAGGTTGCAAAGGTGATTAAAGGTGATCACAAGTAAGGAAAGCATGAAATAAATGCTATCAACTCAAATATGATGGTTGCTAAGGCCTAACCCACGAAACCTATGAGGACAATTGCACTACAAGCATGCAATACAAGGCTCAAATGCAAGGAACACTCAAAAATAGTCCTAAAACAGTCCTAACTAAGTCTTAAAACATGCTGGAATTAAGCTAGCAAAAGCTATAATAATAAGCTAAAACATGGAGTATGCTAGGCTAGTGAACAAACACAAAGAGGGGAGGTTATATAGAGACTATAAAAATCACTTGACTTAGTAGAGACCGATCTTTTGATCGGGTGAGTGGAGTGCTCAATTTATGACCTTCCCCTCTCATACCTAAATTCCTAAGTTGAGACACTTTGGTTATGATGGACAGTGGCTTTTGGCACGAATCACGGATTTTCTAGTTTTTCCAAAAAGATTAAGTAGCAACTCTAAGATTTGGAGGTGGATTTTCTATACAAATTGTCAGATCTAAACTCTCATTCATGTTTCACCTTACACTTGTGAATCTAGATTAGGAGATAGGATGTCCAAACTATTGGGCCATCTCGGTAACCCCAAAAAAGGCATCCCACACTCAACTAAACGTTTTGTCACACTTGTCAAATAAGATGAAATCAAGAAGAGAAAAATCTACTAGAGTGAATTTATACTAGAAGAAATGAGAAGAAAATAGAAAGGAAGAAATGAGAAAAGGAAGAAAAATCAAAGGAACCTCAATTCTAGCTTGTAGAAAACTAAGAAATTCACCAAAATGTAAGAAAACTCATCAGCTTTCTTGTATTGTTGCTTTGATCTAGCAAGAAAATCATTAAAGATAGGATTTGAATGATTGAAGTTAAAGTTTTGAATGTTAGGTTGGAAAAGAAAATAAGTTTTGAAGATTTGTTGTGAAAATCATGTTTTAATTTGGTTTGAACATTGAATTCTTGCATACAAATGTTTTTCCATGGATTTCCTATCATTAATTTATGTTTTGAGACTTGAACTATCATGAGTTGAAACTTTGGATGGAAGGAATGGATGAAGAACACTAAGAACACACACTAACCCATTTTGCCTGCCTGAAACCCGCTTGCGTGGCCAAAAATTCTGCACGAGCAGATTCAAAGTACACTGGCAATGGAAATCCCTACCTCAATCCACTCGAGCAGATTTACCAAGCTTAACCAATTCACCTGAGCAGATTTGCTAGGGCATTTGCCTGATTTCATTCTTTTCATTCATTTTGATGCATCGGACCTCATTACAATCTTTTGAGACCTAAAATAGGATTAGCGCAGAAACCAACTTAAAGTAAGAGTAGTTAAGAAAGAAAATTGAAGTTAAGTAGACACATTTGTTTCGCATTTCGCTTTTTGTATGCTTGTTTGTGTAGGTCAAGCACTTTGAAGAAGAAACCCTTTGTTTTGAAGAGCCATTTGTGAATAGTAATGTCATAAAGTTATGTTTGTTAAGTTATGATTTGAAACGTGAAACCTATGTTATGTTTATGAAAGCTAAGTTCATGTTCTACCATGAATGAACATCCTGTCTCTTGTATCATGTATGAAGATGACACCCCTTGCAAACGTCCTAGTTATTGGGAGACACCATGATGGCCGAACTCTTTGCCACCTTCAGGTGGGTTGTCTAATTATTCACTTTCAAGGTCCTTGAAATGTTCATCTTTATGTAAATGTTTGAAAGTTAAGCTTTGTATTATCATATTCATGTTAAGCTATTTTCAAGTTATGATTCTTGTGCTATGTTTTATAAACTCATCGATGTTCATTCATTACCACTTTACTATGTTACTATTCGCTTGCCAATGGCTCACTCTTCTTCCCTATTGTATGTAAGTGATAAAGAAGAGCACAGTTGTAAGGAGGAATTTGCTTAGAAGTCTTTTCCTTTTTGTTTTTGCACTTTTGAGAGATGTACCCTTAAGAAGATAGCCTTATATATTTGTTTTGGTTTTTGTAAGCTTGTATCATAAATGGTGTCTCTTACTCTTCTTTTTTTTTTTTTTTTTGGACTTTGTAATAATGCAAGACGTCAATCTAAAAGGGATGTATGTTTTCATTTCATATGACTTATGCACATGCTCTGAATAGACTTTTTGGTAATCAATTAGATGAATAATTTCGCATAAGGCCCAAGTATTGTTAGTTCAATCTTGTCTCGTCTTGCTGTGCCTTCGGTAGTCAAGCACTACTAGCCAGTCACAATGCTATCCTGTTTGGGCGAGATGGGTTCGTGACAATAATTTATTTCCAATTCCCATTATTTAACCAAACATTTCATTTAAAATAACATTTCACAATCCAACTGATCTCACCCTATTGAATCCTCTCCAATATATATATCTGCCAATGGCCATCACTAAGCACATCTAAACCCTACTTTACCAGTTGCTAATTGGAAAGAATTGGGTGCCTACTATCACAACCACATCCCGTCCCAAACAGGATAGCAGTTGTGACTAGCTAGTAGTGCCAAACTATCAAAGGCCTAGCAAGACCAAACAAAACAGAACTAAAAACATTGGGGCTTATGCGAAAATTTTTGTCCATTAATTACCAAGAGTCCATTCAGAACATGTGCGTAAATCATATGAAACAAAACAAGAAAGCTTCTCATTCTATTTACTTACAAGTCCAAACAACAAAAAGAAAAAAGTACAGTATTTACAAACATACTCTAAACAAAAACCCAAAACATATATACAAGGCTATTGTCTCTAAATCTCCACTCCCAAAAGTACAAAACAAAAAGAAAAAGACTTCTAGCTTGACTCTCTTCTTGAACTTGTTCTTCATCATCACCTACATATATATAGGGGAGATGGATGAGCCAAAGCCCAGTGAATAGCAATAAAGTAAAGTAGTAAATGAATGAATATCGATAAATTTTATTAAAACCAAACACAAGATCATTTCAACAATAATATAATTTTTTCGAGACAATATAAGTTTAACTTGCAAGCATATACATAGCGATAAACATTCCAAGGTTTTCGGATCAAGAGTCTACAACAGGTGACAAGAGGAGCTCAGTTAGCTAAAGGTTATTGGCATGATTCCCAATAACAAACATGATCCAGGATGTCATCTTAATACATGATACAAGAGTATATGATGTTCATTTATAGTAAAACAATATTATAACTTTCTTAAACATATCATAGATTTAAATCATGGTTTTAACAAACATAACTTTGTTACACTACTACTCACAAATGGCTCTTTGAACAATAGTTATTCTCTTCCAAAGCTCGACCAACACGAAACAAGAACAAAGCATTGAAGTGCTAAACAAACTTATACAAACATGACAATTGAGTGTCTAAACTTTGCTAAATGTTTTCCTTAGATTTCTTTCATGTGTTTGGTGTTGTTCTAGGTCTAGTTTGGGTACCAAATAAGTGTTAAATATGTACTAGGAGTGTCCTATGTGAAAGAGGCTTCCAAAACAAATTTGCACGCAAAACAAGGGATTTTCGCATGTGTGGGGCTCAAACCACATGTGGGGGACAAGTAGGGCACATGCGGCCCACATATGTCTTTTTTTTCAAAATTGATCAAGTGTTCTGGAGACCTAGCCACACATGCGATGCTCTTAGCGGCACGTGTGAAACTAGGCAAAACAGCCATGTCCGAAGTTCTTTCAAGTTCTAAGTGTTCTTTTCTTGGTTCTAAGGCTAGGGCTCAAGCAAACTTCAACCTAAACCAAAAACCAAACCAAACCAAGCCTTAAGTCCCATCAAATGGGGTCGGCTACATAAATCATTCTTCTTCACTCGACTCTATCAACGGCCATTTGGTTAGTCAAGTAAAGGAGATTCATATCTTTATTTACTACACTAGCCCATGTTAATATAGGTCTGTCCCTTCTTCTAACACTTTCATCTACCGTTACTGCATCGCATCTCTTCACTACTACTTCTGTTGGTCTTCGTTGTATATGACTATATCATCTCAATCCATTCTCTTTCAACTTATCGTCTATCGGTACTACTTACCCATTCTCGAATATATGCATTCCTAACTCTGTCTTTTCTAGTTTTGCCACACATCCACCTTAGCATCCTCATCTCAAAAACACTTATCTTATCTACATGTTGATTCTTAGTTGCTCAACATTCCGCCCCATACAACATCGATGGTCTAATAGCCATTCTATCAAACATTTTTTTTTTTTTTAGTCTAGTAGGTACTCATTTATTACACAGTACCTCAGATGCACTCATCCACTTAAGTTACCCTACCTTAATTCTATGGACCATATCCACTCCAATCTCCAAAGCAATTATAATAATCGATCCTAAATAACAAAAATATTCACTCTTAGGTAGTTCTTGGTTTTCAATCTTCACTTCTCCTTTGCTTTCATTGTTAATGTTACTAAAATTATACTCGATGTACTATGTCTTAGTTTTGCTTATCTTAAATCCTTTAGATTCAAGTGTTTCTCTCCAAGTCTCTAGCTTAGTGTTAATTTCTTCTCTTGTCTTATCCATTAACACGATATTATCTGCAAAAAGCATACACTATGACACATCATCCTGAATATTTCTCATCAACTCATCCATAACTAAAGCAAAAAGATAAGGACTTAAGGTAAATCCTTAGTGCAACCCCACAGTAATTGGAAATTCACTTGTCCTTCCAATAGGTGATCTAATAGTGGCCACCACACCTTCGTACATGTCCCTAATCACATCAATGTAACCTTTTGTAAATTTAATGACAAACGTGAAAGGATGATTGTTTTCCAAATCGATAACATTAAAACTTAACTTGGTTTCAACATTCAAAGATCAAACTTCAAGTTTTGTTGAAAATTTCGTTGTTCCAAGTTTGTATCAAAACCCTTCCTTTTCATTCCTTTAAAACCTAAAGTTAGCTTGCAAAATCATTAGAAATCAAGGGAACATATGAAGATGAAGACCTAGATGTATCATGAACATCAAAAACTTAATCAAGAAGATGAATTTCTAAACTTCCTACCTAGTTCTTCAACCTAACGTAACTTTTCTCATTCTTTTCCAAATTTTTTCATTTCTAACTCAAATTAATCCTAATTTCTTCTTGTTCTTAGATGTTAGAAGGGTTTACTACAAGTTTTGGAATTGAGATCTTACCTTACCTTGGTTAAAGGATGAGTTTTGGTCAAATTCTTGGGTTCCTCTTCTTTTCTCTCTTCTTTCTCCCTTTCTCTAGCTCTTTCTTCTCTTTTCTAGCAGATTTTCGTCTCTGTTTGACTTAGCTTGGCTTTTATGAGGTAGAAATAAGAGAGACTAATTGGGACAAAAAGGAGATGTGTATGTATGCTTAATCAAAATATCTAATTTTTGTTTGCTTAGCTTAACTAATCTTACTTATTTAACTTAGTTACCTAAGGTTTGTACTAATTAGGCCTTGTTTGGGAACATGTTATTTTAGTTACTTTTTGGTTTTTTGACTAAAATATGAGATAAAACAAATTAGTATGTTTGGAATGACTTTTTGATTTTTTACAAAAAAATGTGCAAAAAGTAAAAAGAAAATGAAATCTTTGACTTTTTGGTACAAGTTGTTATCTTTTTAGTTTTTTTAGTAACTTTTTAACTTTTAAGCTAAAATATTGAGTTGCCAAATGAGACCTTAATCTAGGTTTAATTTTAATCATACTTAACTTAGTTAATCCTAATTAAGGCTCACTAATCATAATTAATAGTAATCCCGATTAGCAAATCATATAGCATGAAATGACAAGCACATTAGACTACAACTTTTAAGCTCCTTAATTAGTGTTAAGGCATATCCTATCATTCTCAAATCAAGTCTAAGGTCATTTCCTAACCCAAGGCACAAAGCAAATAAGTTATAGACATAAGGTTTCAAACTAACTTCTCCTTCTCTTTTCTAATCCTAATAAGTCTTATTTCACATAAGCATATAACACAAGGACAAATGCAATAACATTATATACATTATGCATGAATGGTTGGTTGTCACACCTACTCTGCACAGGTTTTCGGTCTTTCATCGTGGACTCTCCCACAAACTTATTTTCATTCTCATTCTCATTCTTACCTATACATGACCTAAATTCACCACCATTATTCAATTTAAAACCATGATGTTTAAATAAAAGTGCAACACATATTGTTGAATTTATCATCATAGGATGAACTAAAACCCATTTTATCAAATTATGAAGTGTTGAATTCATATATAGAAAACTCATTGTTGAACAGAGGTGGTGTTGAACACATTTTGGAGAAAGTTGAGAATGACCAACAATACAATTTCTACCAGTGCTATAATTTCATAAATTACATGCACTTATCCTCAATTTCAAGATATAGATACAATTTCATCATTTTATAAAATTAAGGTTTCTATAAAATTAGAGTTTTCTCCAATTACAATACCCTCTTGCTATTTTATACAACAAAAATAAGTTTGATAGGAAAATTATAAAAAAAAAAAATACACAATCGATTCCAAACCTCAACTCTCTGTCATGCATTTTTTCAAAATCTCTACCAATACCTCAATGTAATATATCAAAATTAGCACACATACACATATATATAAGCCCATATTGAGTAAATGGACGAAAACCCTACCTCAAAGAGAGAAGAGAAGAAGGAAGAAAACTTGAAAGCTGACGAAAAGAATATCAGCTTTGGTGATATGAAGCCCTCGTTGTGCTTTACTATGTTGAAGTTTGAGTTTTTATTTATTTATTCCAACTCTAGCTAGGGTAGATCTAAGCTTGAATGGACCATTAATGGTGAAGAGAAGGTAGATAAGGAAAAGTGAGTAGAGAGAGCGAGAGAGAGGTGTGAAAATATCAAAAGTCTATATATAATATAAGCAAGTAGCTTTGGCCCCACAAATTTGACTAGAAGTACATGATTTGACGCACTAAAGTTGAACAAATGATTGAATAGTCAAAAGTTTGCTCTAGCAGTGAATGGGTGCTATCAATATCTCTATTTTTGCAAATCAAAGTTGTTCAGATTTACAAACCGCTCAAGCGGTCAAAAATTTGCTAGAAAAGCGGTCAAAAATTTGCTAAAACAAACTATGCTGATTGCTTTGATGCCTAAACTTTAAACAGATATAACTTTCCTGTTCAAATTCCATTTTGGGCAATTCATGTGTCTAATGGTTGGTTTGGCATGTACTAAAAAAGTACACTTTTTGACTTATTGATGGGTTTGGGTTGGATTTGGGTTGGGTGTTATGTGATGTGTTAGAAAGGTGATGTGATTTAAATAGGATGATGTGACTTAAATAAGATAATGACTTTTTGACTTATTTAGATGATGCCAAACCAAGCCTAAATCGAAGCCCTAGAAGTAAGTTTCCTAATGGTTCTAGTGTCACACGAAGATTCAAAATGTGGAGAGAGAAAAGCGCCCCAAAAAGAGTAAAAACTACTCAAACAAATATCTGAATTTAAAGTTTTTGATCCAATCTTACCCAACCATCATTTAACACATTAATCAAGGCTCTAAACATTTATAAGTCCCAATTATAATAATTAAAAGCTCAAATATAAACCTATCGTTTCTAAGAGTCCAAAAACAATGCAAGTATACAAGGTAACAGGTACTAATTAACATAAATAAGTAGGTTTAAGACCCAAAACGCTACACATTTACAGTAATTTTACAACATCCACTCAACACAGCCTAACTTAAAATACAGAAATTCTTAGCTTGGGCCATTCAAGGTGAACAATATGACTATAAACGAAATAATTTGTATGTAGCCATGGAAAAGGCCATGAATATACAAAAACCCATATAAAAAACCAGCCCTTGCTCACAATAGCCAAGAATAAATTCTAAACTGTAACAATCAGGTTATACACAGCTGAATGAGACAAGTACAGAATCTAGCTCAAACCATTATGACTTGAAGAACTCCAGTCCAACAATGGATCACCATCACACAAATCCTTTCTCCACCATAGAAACTTGAAATCACAGCAGTCCCATTTAGATGTTCAATAGATAAAACCAAATGTTCATTTATCTTAATCTGAAAGACCAAATCTGTTTCATAGATCTAAACAGTTCCAGCCCCACTTAAGATACAGCAATCCAAACTCTACTAGAATGGTGCATCTTTGAAAGATCAATTAAATACGCTTGAAAAGAACTAAAAGCTTCAAACAAAACTATACCTCTGATGAAGCATCTGCAAAACAGATTCTATGCAACCCAGACAATTTCCTCTCACAGAATCCAACAAAAACAAGTGACCAAAAACCGCAAAATGAAAACCTAATTTCTGGTCCAACATCAACACTCAACAGTAGCACCACTTGAGCCAAGGTCTGGAATGCCGCTGCAATAGGCTTTTCAAAATATGTTCTTCTTTGTTGTCCTAGAGGAGATGATGGTGGTGTATAGCTTTCCATGAAGAACACAATAATACATATGGAAACATAGCACAATGAAGCAGATCATTTCACGTTAACTTTAAAAATAATACGAAACACACTATCCTCGAATTGAAAAAGAGAAAGAAAATAACCACACAAAAAAATAAAATAAAATAAATAAAATAAGTGTCCAACTAACAACAGCTAATAGTAATACAGAAGAGCAAGGGAGATTACTATGATCAATTTTGCTCTACATCAAACCAGAAAAAGACAGAAGTTCGAGCATAAATAACTCGAACTCGCTGCACTGCCAGGGTTCCACTTGTTGAAACTGCCTTTGCACCTCCTTCGATACGAGTACGAGAAACGGAGACACCATCGCCACGACCATTATTCAACAAGGATGGGAAGACCTCAGGGCCATTGGCTGTGCTCACGATCGCATATGAAAGGTAGTCTAAGGGGTTGGACTCGCATTGAAGAATACACCCATCAATTATCAGCCTCCCACTCCTATGAAGCAAGCAGCAGCCTAGCTCTGCCTTCACCGTTAAGTTTGCGACTTTGCAGGTGGACAGGAACTCCAATGCACTGCCCAAACACAAGGAACAGTGCGTACAATTTATTTTGTCAGCAGTGAAAACAAACACTAACGAGTTTCTAGGAGCCAACCCCAACCACTTTTTTCTGATTGACTTGGCATAAAAACCAGATTGCTTTTTACATTTAATAGAAATCTTGAAAGATAAATCTATATTAAAATTCAAGTTTTTGAAAACATTTAGAATAAATTTTCACTTTACAACACTAAAAATTTTAAAAAACAGCCAGTGCATCTTGAATAATTTTACCAAATGTAAGTTTTCACATCTTGAATATTTTACAAAATGTTATCATCAAGTGGAGAAAATTCTAAAATCATATAGTCCAACATGTACCCAAATAATTCCAGGGATTGAATCAGACAAGGCTAACCTAGTCATGGGCCCCATACACTAAGCATTTGCGTGCCACCTTCAGCCTTGGGGCTCAGAGGTGATTCCCTTTAAACAAAAATAACTGCCAAATTCACCAGCTCGGAAGTGGCTCCTAAAATTCCCATAAGCTACTGAGTACAAGTAAGAGGCACAATAAAAACTTGCAAACCTGTCTGAGCCTCGAGAACAGGTAAGTGTTGTATCATCTGGAAGCTCACCTCCACCAATCTGGAAAAAGATGAGGTAAAATATGCACATGGTAATGTTCTGTATTCAAGAATTACATTTCTTCACTCTGGTATACAGTTAAGTAGGGCGTCCTTGAATTAAGCAGGAAATGTGTACAATGGTCTATGGTGCTGAGATTAAAAAGGGAAAGCCCAGTAAGCAAGCTCAAATAAACATAGCTTTTGTAGGCTTTTAAAACCACTTTTCCAGCTCTGGAAACCCAAGAAACTTCATCCAACTTGGTTTTCACAAGCATGGATTCACAACAGAAATATAGTAAATTTGGTTTTTGTTGCCAAAAATCACAAAAATATCAGCAGGACTAATGGAATTCCTTACGTAGAAACAAAAAATTCTAAATAGGCTAGAATACATGCATGTTACAGTATCGATCTTAAGTAACAAGAACTTAATTATCAATCAATGACATGAACAGAAATATTCACTGATAACTATAACCAAGAGTAGATATCAACCCATAATAAGAAAGACAAGGGACTATAAACAAAAGCAAACAATATGCGCAGCATCAGATGCTCAGACACCAATTGAAATTACTACAACCCACAACCATCTATGAGAGGAAAATTAACATGATTTTTTAAACCTTATTGACTATGAAGCATGGATTTGGACACGAATACAGACACGGACACAGGTACAAACACGGACACGGGACACGGCAATTTCTAAAAAATGGGAGCACGGACACAGCGGGGGACACATCAAATATACATATATTTATATATATTTTTTTATTTGCTAACAAAAACTAACATAATAACATTAATTCAATAAATATAATATATAAATAAATACATATAAATTAAAACAAATATATATATATATAATTTATAAAGGCTATATATATAATATATAAATAAAAACACATATATACATATTATATATAAGTTTAATTTATAAAAATATAAATAAAAATATATATACATACATATATATCTATATACTAATATTCTAGGTTATATATATATATATGTCTATATATGTCACAGATCTTGATCAAAGATGGAGAGATGAGAGAAACAAAGCTCTTGAAGGTGAGCAAGCAAGCGAGCGAGAGAGAGAGAGAAAGAGAAATCGAAGGCATCGCTCGTAGAAGGTCGTCGGACCTTCAAAAGTCGTCATTGTTCGTCGAGATCGAAGGCGAGACAAAGACAGATGGAGATCGAGGTTGTCGCTCGTCGCTTGTCGAGTTCATCATCTCTTCTGGTTAGGGCAAATACCAAGTCACTCCTCTCTTCTCTCTTTCTCTCCTCTCTTCTTCTCTCTTTCTTGTCTTCTGATTTCTTTGCCATGTCCCCACCGTGTCCCATACCCAAACAAAAAAAAAAGGGGTACACACCAAATGGCGTGTCCTGTATGTGTCCATGGCATGTCCCCATTTCTGACACCGCTATAGCACTGAATTTGCCGTGTCCGTGCTTCATAGCTTATTGATGAGAGAGGAAACCTCTAAACAGAAACACATGGTAAGAAAATCAGCAGTTGTATCAAAAATATATTAGCATAAAGCCATAAACTAGAAGCATGTCAGAGCTGTTTTCAGTAGGGCAAGTCAAATACCTAGCAAGCATAAATTTCACATTATAGTGACATTTCAAATAAAAAAAAAGCCTCAGACATACCAGGCAGAGTGGCTTTCTAATCTGAATGTTAGAAGCAATATGAGTTCCCCCGGCTGCAATAAGAATTGTGTCACCAGGCCTACATGGCACATAGTCTTGATGAGGCTTTCCAAGCTTACTTTATCACCCTGAACGAAATATAAGGAAATGAATCTTTACTAACCTTGCAGCAGAGACTGCTACTTCAATGTTGGGAAAAACTCCAGGCTGAGACAAGTCTTTGACAGACCGGTCTACTCGCAGCCAAAGACGAGGATGACATGCCAGGAAAAGCCATCTGTGGCAAACGAGGGCGGTGTTATACCGATCTGCAAACTCAATAGCAATTCGTGAAAGAGACCACAAAGTTATATCATACATGCATAGAATTTTGGTTTCATTTTCAGCAGTTCAATTGCAAAGAATTTCTGAAAATGTGTATGCATATTATATAGGCTTTAAACCTCCTCTGATAAGGCTAATATTCTGCAAATTTGATCAAAACACTTTTCTATTTAAGTAAATTTGATCAGCACTCTGTAATAACCTATGTATTACTTTTACCCATTTTATGTTGGTATTTATGAATTCCTTGTATTAATATGTTTATCCAGAATTAAGAGTGTATTCTATTTGAATTCAAAACTTCAAAATTTAATCATCTCAATTGAGATTTCAAATAATTGATCATGTAATTTTGGTTCGAGTTAAAATGTTGTTACTTCCACTTAATTCATATTATTTTCTTATGAATAATTTCTAGGTGGATTTGTGAACATGATTTGTGGTTAAATTAATTAAGATTAGCTAACTAATGGGAGATTAATTAAAGTATATTACATGTGTTGGCTTGTGAGGTGGACACACCTCATCCATAAAAGGATTGGGAGAAGGATATGTCCCATATCATGCAATGCAAGTGAGTTATAGATACAAGTCTCTCATTGTTCTTTTGTTTAATGTTAGAGACAGTTCAAGGGAAAATTATGAAGCTTGACCAAGGAAATCCAGTCCTATACTCTACTTGTATTCTTGTTACAAATTGTAAAGGAACTAATTAACCCACATAAATTGGTGAAAATTTGTGCATGTGTGTGAAATTTGAGCTAAAACAATATTTTAGGAAATTTTCATGTGTGAGATTACCATTCCGCAGTAGAGTTGAAATTTAGCACCATATTGTTGTCTTGGGCCCTTAAATAACTTATGTTTAAAAATCCAGCAAGCTGTTCTACATCATTTTGGTTTGGTATCAAAGCTTCAAGATCCTACCTTTGTTCGCCACCAATTTTTTTATTCTTTATTTTTTATTTTTCTTCTTACAATGGTGTCAAACGCTGAATTGAACTCCAAGTTTGAAGCATTCTCAAAAGATAATGAGGCTACCAAGGAAGAAGATATTGCGATGTTAAAGAGCAATGTGAATACTATCAAGACAAGTTTGAAAGAATTAAAAGCTTGCTATTTCAAAAGAAACTAATATCAAGGAGCAAAAAGATGATAATATTGAGGTTCTTGAAGAAGCTACAAAATAGTGAGATAAACATGTAATAATGAGGATATTGAAGGGAAGAAGGGAAAATTAATGTGCTTACTAAAGAAAGCATGAAAGAACATATTGATCAAGATTCTAAACCCAAGGAAGCCAAAGAAAAAGA
Organism: Camellia lanceoleosa; assembly: GCA_025200525.1. Lineage (NCBI taxonomy): Eukaryota > Viridiplantae > Streptophyta > Magnoliopsida > Ericales > Theaceae > Camellia > Camellia lanceoleosa. The sequence continues at coordinate 103,870,617 of CM045760.1, forward strand.
TGAGAATGCAACAAAACTTTTTTCTTTAGACAAGAAAAAGGAAGTTTATGTTGAGTTTATTATTCCAAATAAATCAACATAACGTTGAGCTTTTTGGTTTTCTCATTGTTAGTTAAAGAAGAATAATTTGAATGGAAGCAAGTCCAGTAGTCCAAAATCCTTATACTTCCAACATTATAAAACTCAACTTCGAGTTTTTTCAAATGCAGGGGACGATGATGAAGATCAGGGAAAGAAGAGACATGGCAAATTTGGAATTTCATATGAAGCATGTTTAGGGTATCAAGGATTGAAGTTTTGGATTAATTTTGAGTCTTTATTTGTATTTATTATAATTTACTATGTTGCTAGACAGATTTATATTCTTGTAATAGGTCTTACGCTCCGTTTGTTTGGACGGAAAACGTTGTCCACATTTTCTGTATTTTCTGGTGTTTGGTACAATAGAAAATGAAAGTCAACAGAAAATATTTTCTATGGTCAACAAAAAACAAGACTATATAGGCAGAATCCACTTTTAAAAGGCAGAAAACATTTTTCGGACCAAAGTCTTACTAATATCACCACACTACTACCGCCACTCTCACGATTTGATTTATTATTTTGATTGGCTTTTTGATTTATAAATATTAGGGTTTGCATTGTATTATTTAGCTTTGAAATAAAATTAAGTATTGAAGACTCTGGTTGTGTTAGTGTTGTGGCCCTTTTCTTCTTCCCCTCTCTTCTGTTTCCCCTACTGCATATTACATCTTCCATACATGTATGTTTTGTATAGGTTGGATGACCAACTTGTTTTGGAGGCAAAGTTGTGATGTATTGTATGTATCAAGCACTTGATTTGTTTGGAAAATGATGTTGGTTACATCGTCCTCTCACTAATTAATGATGGAATGATGTGGTTTACAAAGTCATCCCAATGTTTACAGATAATTTTGAATTAGCTACCACCAGTATATATTCCAATTTGCATTAGTAGAGGCCTTTTGTAGCTTAGACTACGGGCTAGTAACGTCCACCCATTCCGAAGGGTTCAGAGTAGGGATGCATCACAAACTATGTCCTATTGTCCATATATGATAGATTAGGAAAATTATACAATCACATATCCTACGATAGAGCCTAGTGACTATAATGTCTGCTTTTAAAACAAAATATACATTTTCCAAAATGCCTCTCCCTCCCTCCCTCCTAAATGCCATAAAATTGTTTCTTTTCTTCTTTTTTTCCTCTATCCATATCCATTCAAATGCAAGGGCATGCATGCGTATTTTATCATATTTTATGGGGAGGAAACTAGCCTTCTCATGGCTCACTCAAATTCTCTGCATTTTTGCATGTCTATTAACAAGAATGCGTTGCTTTGCTCCACTGAGTTGCTTCAATTACAACAGTCGCAACGAAGCACTTAAATCCTTCCATGTCTACTAATATTAAATGGGCAAGTCATAAAAGATTTTATTGTAATTAATCTATTTAAGTTTGAATAGTGCAGTAATGTCCCAATTCCCTATCCTTTCATTCATTGATTGGACACCTCACGCACTGCACATACTTGCTTCTAAAAGCAATTAATAATATATTAAGAAGCACCGACACTTCAAAGAAGGGGTTGTGTTTGTGTCGAACACTAACACTCATTGGATAGTGTCGGATGCACATCCAAACATGTCTTATTACTTAAGTTGTAATGACCAGATAAATTTGAACTTCTAATCAATGTAATTAAGCCCCAATTAAGTTTAATTAATTATAATTAAGCCTGGAAGTATCCCTATTCATTTTAGTTAAACCTTCGTCGGTTATACGCAGTCAATTATCTAGGTTTGCATGCACCGAATCCCAAGCCAACCCGGGACCCAAGGGATAGACCCTCCAGGCCTAATAGGTGATGTTAATGTGACCATAGAGTCAATCATCTTAAATTAGAATTTAATTGCTTGTTGAGAAAGGCAGTGTAACAACTGTCTCAAGTTGCATGCATGTAACACCCCAAATTATGCCATGTATCAATACCACATTCATTTCTATATTCAAATGTCCTAAGTCAAATTAACTATTTCATTACATAAAATACTTGAATTAAAGCTTAGAAATAAATAGTTAAGAAGCTTTGAACATGTGAATTTCCTTGTCAACTATTAAAAGTTGGGAAGTAGTCTTCTCCTGAACTTAGAAAACAAATGTGTGTAACATCGAGACCTTCTTGTAGTATAAAATTATATCTCATCCTTGTTTAATTGTCTTGCATTCCATTAGAAGTTGGGACATGAATCGCTTAGATACCAACTTAGAAATGTAAGCTATAGTTAGAGAATTTTGAAAGCACAGATTCCTTAGATTGTGTTGAGAATTAGAGAATAACTTTCTCTTGAACCTAGGAAAGTAGGTACCACACCAAAAGCATTCTTGCTTGACATGAACCAACACTTGACCTTAATTACCTTACATGGCAATAGAGATAAGAATGTGGATTAATTAAACTAATGAAGGAGCTAAGAGATGAAGGTAACACCTCAAAATTACACCTCCTACTTTGGAGGATACGGAAAACAAATTAGAGATAAGTGTCCCCTTTAATTATAAAACAAAATAAGAGAGAAAGAGGGAGAAAAATCTTCTGGAGTCTTAGAGAGGAGAGAGATGAGATAGAAGGGAAGAAGAAGAAGAAGAAGAAGAAAGAGAGAGAAGGAGAAAAATCTGCTGGAGTCTTAGAGAGGAGAGTGTTAAGTGTTAGGGATAGTTTGGTTTTTATGTATTATTCTTATTAGTATAAATAGTTGTGTGTAAGGGGGAAACCCTTTGTTTTTTGATTTAAGGAATAGAGCAGCTCTCTCTCTCTCTCTCGTTCTTCTTCTTCTTCTTCTTCTTCTTCTTCTTCTTCTTCTTCTTCTCATCATCTATACATTCAACATGGTATCAGAGCAATATCTTCCTCATTGAAGATGATTCCTCTCATTCTTTAGGTACGTCTATAGCAACAGCAGCAGCAAAAAAAAAAAAAATAGTATGCTCAAAATTTAATGGGTATTCACCCTGTAATCTTCTTTTGATGTTTTGGTCCTTCTTGATTGCTTTTTCCAATTTTTTTGATTTTTCATCAATTTTGGGTGATTTTTCGAAAGTTGCTGTTTGAACCCTTTTTGCTTGGTTTTGTCTCTTCTTCTCACATATGTGGGAGCTGACTAAAACCCTTAAAGGGTTTACTATCCTTGATTTGAGGTATGTTGGCCCTACCTTGGCTTTTTTTCTGCGTTTTGGATGGTCTGCTTTAGTTTTTTGGCTTGTAGGTGATCTGGTCACTGTGTTCTGGGATACTCTTGCCCTTTTTTAGTCTTAAAAGGTGAGTCTGCCCCATCTTTCTCTCATCTCATGGTTGCCAACAAAGGTAAAGGCAAGGAGGAGAGTGGACTGAGTCGTGGAATGACTCTTGGTGATAGTCCATCTCTCCAGATTAGTCCGATCAAGCTTAATGGTACCAATTACTTGATTTGGTCCCGCTCCTGTAGTCTTGCCATTGCCGCCCGGCGATTGAGAAGCTATATTACTGGTCACAAGATATGGATAGCTGCCTCTCAAATGTATTCTCAATAGGGGAATGATGCACAAGCCTATGAATTGCGTAAGAAGATTAAGGGTTTGGATCAGAAAGATCGCTCTCTGGCAGTCTACTATACTGAGTTGAGTGGTTTATGGCAGGAGCTAGATTTCTACCAGAGTTTCTAGCCAGTTTGCTCCATAGATGTCACTATGTTTCAGCAGGCTGTGGAGAAGCAGTGGGTGTATGACTTTCTTGCTAGCCTAAATTTGGAGTATGATCAGATACGGGTTCAAGTGTTGGGTCGTTCTCCGTTTCCTACATTGCGTGAGGCTTATGCACTGGTTCAGCAAGAGGAGAATCGTCGTAGTGCTATGGTGCATGCTCTTATTTCGGATCGGTCAGCGATGGTTGTCGGCCCCAAGTCACATGATGCTCCGCCTTGTCAACCTTAAGGTGGTAGTAAGGGTCCATTGGTTGATCGGGTCCGGTTGAAGTGTGAGTATTGTGGAAAAGATAGACATGATAAAGAACACTGTTGGAAGTTGCATGGCCGCCCTACTCGAGGTCGTGGTCGTGGTGTTTGTCCTCAAGCATATGTTTCTGAGACTACTGCTAGTGCCTCGAATGCTGCTAATTCTATTTCCCAAGATGAGCTTCACACTCTCAAACATTTGATGGCTTGACTTGATTCTTCATCTACCTTAGCTCCTTTCTCTTCTGCCTCTTCCAACTTTGTTATTTCTGCTGGTGCACTTAGTGCCTCTTCATCGTCTCCTTGGATCATTGATTCCGGTGCTACCGATCACATGACGGGTACTTCTAGTTTTTTCCATTCTTATTCACCTAATTTTGGGCGAGATAAGGTTCGAGTGGCTGATGGCACTTTATTTTCCATCTCTGGCAAGGGTTCTGTTCATTGCACGTCTTTACTTTTGTTGTCATCTATTCTTCATGTTCGTAATTTTTAACTTACTTTCTATTAGTAACCTTACTATTGCTCTCAATTGCTCTGTAACCTTTTTTCCGACTCATTGTATCTTTTATGAACTGGCTACGGGGAAAATAATTGACAATGGTAGAGCACAAAGTGGACTGTACTTTTTGGATGCCATTCCTACCTCACCTTTGTCCCTCAGGCTCTTCAAAGCACTTCTGGCTCCTCCCTTTGTCTTCTTCATCAGTGGCATCGCCGTTTGGAGCATCCTTCCTTTAGCATTTTAAAGCAACTTTTTCCATTATTAGTTCATGATTGTCCTAGGAATAACTTTGTTTGTGATGCTTGTGAGCTTGCTAAGCATAAACGTACTTGTTATTCTTCAATTAATAAAAGAAGTACTTTTCCTTTTATACTTATTCATACCGATGTGTGGGGTCCTTCCCCTGTGGTTTCTACCCCTGGTTATCGGTGGTTTGTCACCTCTATTGATTGCTATTCCCGTATGACTTGGATTTATTTACTTCGTACTAAAAATGAAGTTTTCTCGTGCTTCAAAAGTTTTCATAAAATGGTATCCAATCTCTTCAATGCTACTATCAAAATTCTTAGGAGTGATAATGGGACTGAATATGTTGATGGCGCTTTCAGGACATACCTCAAGGAGCATGGCATTCTTTATCAAACTAGTTATGTTGGCACTCTTGAACAGAATGGAGTTGCTGAACGCAAGAATGGCCACCTCCTTGAGGTTGCTCGCTCTCTCTTGTTTACCATGAACGTTCCTAAGTCCTTTTGGGGGATGTTATTCTTACCACAGCTTACCTTATTAACCATATGCCCTCTAGTGTCCTCTACTTCCAAATTCCTCTTGAGCTTCTTCTTGTGACTTATCCTGCTTCTTCCCTTTCACCTCGGGTTTTTGGTAATGTCTGTTTTGTTCATCTTCAACCTCGTACTCGTGGGAAGCTTGATCCTAAGGCTGTCCGGTGTGTCTTTCTTGGTTATTCTGCTACTCAGAAGGGCTACAAATGCTATGACTCTCACACTCATAAGCTGTATGTTAGTATGGATGTTACCTTCCGTGAATCTGAGTCCTTTTTTTCTAGTCCTCCGCTATCTCCTTAGGGGGAGAGTGGTATTTAATCAGATTGCGGATGAGACGGCATCACATCAGCATAAGTTGTCTTTTTTCCTTCCTAATCAGCGGGCTGTTATTTGTGGTGAGAGGGAACCTAGCAGTTCTGTTGATGAGTCGTCGGATATCGGTGGTCATTTGGACAGAGCTGACCTTAAGACTTATTCACAGCGTCAGAAAGAGCAGGCTTCTCTTGTGCCACCAAGTCAATCATCATCTCCTATGCCAATTCCACACCTAGTTTCAACTGACTCTACAGGTAATGATCCTCAACCCATTTCTTCACCTATTGTTGATGGTTCTGTTACTAATGACTTGAGTCTTCCTATTGCTTTCAGAAAGGGGGTTAGAGCCTATATTCAACACTCTATTTCTAAATTCGTGTCATATGATTCGTTGTCTTCTCCATATCGTGCTTTTGTTTCGTCTCTTTCTTCTGCATGTATTCCGCAAGATTGGAAAGAAGCCATCAATGATCCTAAGTGGAAGGTAGCTATGGTAGAAGAGATGCAATAATACATGGGAGTTGGTGTCTCTTCCTAATGGCAAAAAACCAGTCGGATGTAAGTGGATGTTCACCATTAACCACAATGCAGATGGGACGATTGAACGGTAGAAAACAAGACTAGTGGGCAAGGGATTTACCCAGACATATGGAATAGATTTTCAAGAAACTTTTGTCCCGGTAGCAAAGATGAATTCCATTCGAGTTATTCTGTCGTGTGCTGCTAATTTGGGATGGCCTTTACAGCAACTAGATGTGAAGTATGCTTTTCTTCATGGGGATTTGGAGGAGGAAGTATATATGGATGTACCTCCAAGATTCTCATCTCAGTCTACAGTTGGAAAGGTTTGTAGATTGAAGAAGGCTTTGTACGGTTTAAAACAATCTCCTAGAGCCTGGTTTGGTAGATTCCTAAAGGCAATGGGATTTGGGTATCAGCAAAGCAATGAGGATTACACCTTGTTTGTCAAACGCAATGTACATAAGGTAACAGTGCTTATTGTATATGTAGATGACATAGTTGTGACAGGTAATGATAAAGAGGAAGTAACCCATCTCAAGATGCAGTTAGCCAAGGAGTTTGAGATAAAAAATCTTGGTTCACTAAGATACTTTCTTGGGATTGAAGTTGCCAGATCTGATAAAGGCATCTTCATTTCTCAAAGGAAGTACATTCTAGATCTTCTTGAGGAAACTGGCATTTTGGGCTGCAGACCGGTTAATTCACCGATTGAGACTAATCATCATCTTTGTAGTGGGGTTGGTGAGCCTGTGGAGAAAGAAAGGTACCAAAGACTTATAGGAAGACTGATATATCTCTCATACTTGTCCAGATATTGCCTATCTAATTAGGATAGTGAATCAGTTTATGCATGATCCTCGTGCAACTCATTTGGATGCAGTCTATAGCATTTTGAGGTACCTTAAATCTGCCCCCTGAAAAATGAATTTTGTTCTCTAATCATGGTCACTTGAGGTTGGAAGCGTTCACAAATGCAGATTGGGCAAGCTCTATAGATAATCGACGCTCTACCTCCGGTTATTTTGCTTTTATAGAGGGAAATCTAGTCATATGACGTAGTAAGAAGTAGGCAGTAGTTTCCAGATCTAGTGCTGAAGCTGAATACAGGGCTATGGCACATGGAACATGTGAACTAATGTGACTTCAATCTTTGTTGAGTGATATAGGGCTTGATTGGAGTGATCCCATGACTTTGTATTGCGACAATAAGGCTACTATTAGTATTGTACACAATCCTGTTCAACATGACCGGACTAAACATATTGAGATTGACAAACATTTCATTAAGGAAAAGTTGAATAAAGGCGTGATATGTATGCCTTTTGTTAAGTCTGAAGATCAACTGGCGGATGTTTTTACTAAGGGTCTTAGTAGTAAAATCTTTCACCCTCTTTGTAGCAAGTTGGGCATAAGAAACATCTTTCCACGAACTTGAGGGGGAGTGTTAAGTGTTAAGGGTAGTTTGGTCTTTATATATTATTCTTATTAGTATAAATAGCTGTGTGTAAGGAGGAAACCCTATGTTTTTGGAATTAAGGAATACAGTAGCTCTCTCTCTCGTTCTTCTTCTTCTTCTTCTTCTTCTTCTCATCATCTATACATTCAACAGAGAGATGAGATAGAAGGGAAGAAGAACAAGAAGAACAAGAACAACAACAACAACAACAACAACAACGACAACAACAAAAGGGAAGTTTCAAACTTAGCCCAAAAATTAAGCAAAAATCACCAAAAGTTAAGGTTTTCAACCCTCTTTCACATGATATAAATATTAATCAACAAGAAAATGATTTATGATATGTTCTTGATAGAATAAAAGAAAAGATATGGAAAAGAGATGAAAATAAGCTAGGTTAAGAAGAAATTGAAGGAATTCAACCATTTACTTGAACAAATCAAAAGATTTTGTGTCGAATCTTTCAATTAGTCATCCTACAACATTTTTGTATGTTTTGCATCATGTTTAGATGCCTTGAATTGAAGAAAATAGGAAGGAGTGAAAGAAAGATGGAAAAAGACAAAGCTAGGGAAGAAATGAATTTTAAATGATTAAGAGAAAGTGAGCAACCTTCACTAATTTAATCATATCTCTTTGTATATTTAGACTTTAGATATGAGACTACCACCATTAGAAACTAGACTTTCCGGGCTTGAATTTAGAATCAAGAATTGCCAAAAACCAAGTCCGGACAAGAGATATGCCCATTTGAAATTCGAAGGAAAAACCCATCGGGAGGACTGCTTGAATCCGCACATGCAGCCCAGAGGCCCCACATGTGCAGCCAACAGAGCATTTGCTTAGTTTTTCACCTTTTTGGCTTGTCAGGCCTTGTTTCGCCTAATTGGTACTTGAAACAAACTTGAACAAGACTTGAAAATGGACCTAAATGTATATAGTTTATACAAATAATATAAACATAGGCTAGAACATTAGAATTAGAACCGAAAAGAGTAGTATTACATTGCTTTGGACTGTATTTCATTGAATGCTTGTATTATACTGGTGTAGGTTACATCTTTGGAAGTCTTCCCCTTTCCTAAGAGCCATTGGTGAGTAATATTATTGTAAAGTTACGCTTGATAAACTATTATTCAAATGCAAAACATATGCCATGTTTATGAAAGCTATGCTAATGTTTTATCATGAATGAATGTCCTATACTCTTGTATCACATATGAAGATGACACCCTTGGAAACGTCCTAGTTATTGGGGGACGTGATAACATGCCAATAACACCATGATGGCCAAGCTCTCTTGCCACCTTCGGGTGGGTTGTCTAATTGGTACCCGGGCCGGTTATTCAAGTTAATGTTCTTGCAATGTTCATCTCTATGTAAATGTTTGAAAGTTAAGCCTTGTATTATGATACACTTGTTAAGCTATGTTTGAGCTATGATTCTTGTACTATTTTTTTTTTTTGATAATTAAGTCATAAAATAAAACAGCAAAATATACAGATATACAAGGGGTATGCCCCAAGCCCTACTACAAAGCTAACAAACCCAACACAAAACTGAAAAAAAAAAAAAAAAAAAAAAAAAAAAAAACTAGAACATAACCTAACTAGGAAAGCAACAAACAATACAACATAAAAGCAAGGAGCCAACTAGACAAGCACAAAGAGCAACCTAAGGCAGTAGCTCCTACAAACACACTGTACAGCAAAACAGCCGGGCAATGGCACCTAGAAGAAACAACCAAAAAGCATCTGTGAAGCAAGCCCATCAAAGTCCATCAGCAACATGAACATAGCCCAGATCACTAATGAAACAACAACCAGCAGCAGCCTGCCATCGGAGAGACCAGCAGCCTAAACAAAAGAAATCAAACTTAATTTCCTGTTCAACATCCACATATGAGAGATATGGGGATGTTGAACAGGCAGCCAATGGAGTATATCCCATGCACAGCCCGCATGAGTAAGCAAAAGAGAGAACTAGAAAAGAAAAGAGACGGGCATGACAAAGCCTATCCCTTGCACAATAAAGCAGTAATAACCAAAAACCAAAGAAGCAAAAACTAAACAAAATAAACTCCCAAGCATCCCATGAGGAGAGCATACTAAAAAAACATAAGGAAGAAACCTTGCACACCCCACAAGGAAAGGAAAAATAACCAGAAGAAACCAAGGCAGGGCAGAAATCCCCAACAGCAGCAAGACTGAACCCCTTACATTCCATGCACAAATGCACTAAGTTTTATAAAGCTCATCGACATTCATTCATTTACCACTTTATTTTGATATTACTTACTGGGTTTTGGCTCACCCCCTCTCCCTTATATGTGTGTAGGTGAAAGAGACATCACGGAGAGTTTGGCTTCTTGAGGTCTATGTGTATATCTTTGTGAGAAGAAATTGTATTTAGATTTGGAAGAAATGTTCTTATGAAAAGTTGTACTCTCAGTAAGAGAATTAAATAATGTAATCAAGAATGATGTATGTTTCATTTCATATAGATATGCACTGTTCTTAATAGATTTGCAAATGGACTCAATTAAATAAATTAATAGCTTCCGCAACTTAAAACAAAATTTTGTCCCAATTATTACGTACTAGAGTCCAACTTGTTTCGTGAGCTAGGCCTTTGGTAGTCCATGACTACTGGCCGGTCATTGCATTATCCTGTTTGGGTCGTGACCTGGGCCCAAACTGGCACGAGACCCAAGAAATGAACTCACCGGGCCTAGTATTAGATGTCAAAGTGGGACATATGTCACTTCAGGAGGTTCAACACCCCACTAACAGAAGTTGCAGATTTTCAGGGATTTTCAAGAGGCTCCAACATCTATAAATACAAGAAATGAAGCTGGAACAAAGCCACCCAATTAATCCAACATTCAACACAACTTAGTACATAGTCTAATGCTATTTATCCTTAGTTTAGCCCTAGTTCAACTTAAGAGTAGACTTGCAAGGCATCTTTGCCATAGATTTAGCTTTAATTTCTTAGTTTCCATGACATCCGTGTCAAATTAACGTTATTTTGGCCTTCATAGGCATTGTTTTGAGACTTAAATTGTGTTTCAATTCCGTTTTGCAACTTAATTTCATGTTTTCAAATTTGTTCTTATGCTTTTGTAATTTTAAATCCGTTGAATTTATAAAAGTATGTGTTTTGGTGTTCATTTCTCTTTACTCTCTTGTTGACGTTCCATAAATCCTTTTGATTTAACCAAGAGGTCTTTTATCCCTTTGAGTCTCACATAGCCTCCTATTTTCAGAAGTCAGATTTTTTCCAAAAGTATTTCCACAACGTAGGCACTATTGCCTTGGCACGCCCTCAAATCACACAAATCCTCATGGTTTTAGCCAAAACTTGTGTTTTAATCAAAAGATATAGGGTATGTTTGGTTTGAGTTTGGGAAATGAGTTTTAGAAAAAAAATTTCAAAAATTTGTTTGGTTTGAGATTTTTCTCAAAAAATTTCCAAAATCACTTTCTCTCTCTTACACATCAATCAATCACTTTTTCTCTCTCCTCTGTCCTTCTCAATTGCTTTTTCTCTCACACACATCTACTCAATTCTCCCAAAATATCAAATCATCCCAAACTTCAAAAAAAAAATTGTCTCTCAAAATATACAACCAAACAAACCAAAAAATTTTCTAAAACAAGTCTCTCAAATTTTTTTCAAAAACAATCCTCCCAAAAACAAACCAAACAAGCCCATAATGTTTGTATTTTTTTGCACAAACACACTCAAATTCTGATTCAACAACACAATTTTAATCTTTAGATTGAAATTTGAATTGAATCGTGAATTGTATGATAAAAAAAAAGTCAATGTTTACACAGTTGAGCAGATATTTCTGAAGACCAATTGTTAAATCAAATTGTTTGAATTGAGCTAAAACAAGAGAAAAATAGATCGCATTGTATTTGTTAAAATTTTGAACGTTATGAAGATAAATAGGTAAAATCACAAAAGGGTTTTCACGAAATGAAACACAAATGTGCAAATCTAAAGTGAAACAATAGAATTTACAATAAAACCAGGGCTTATGAATTCACTTCACGGTAAGCACACAAGTATAGATATAAGAGCAATCCGAACAATCTGATCTTGATTCATATTAATAGACAAACTGAATAACTGCGTTCCTTTATTTATTGAATCAAAACACTAGAATTGAAGTGAGAAAACAAATTTCCAGTAGCGAAACATGTAGATAAACGGCAAATGGATAATATATACCTGGAATAGGGGATAAGAAGCTGAAGATGTGCATAAGACAACCATCGTCAAGATTGTTTATATGCGAATAAGCCGACGACGACGGCGAGTGTTCGGAGAAGCGCTTCCACCTTCGCTCCTCTTCCATTCCAATTAGATCAATTATGGTCACAGAGCTCACAACACAACCGCTCAGGCCTCTCCTCCTGCTTCTACGTCTCAGAATAATTTTTATTTATTTACTAGAATAATAGCAATTTCATGTGGGTCGGGCCGGGCCAGCTGGGCATTTCATTAACCGACTTAAAAAATTTTTCCCCCTTAAGTGTTTTAAAGTAGCAAGTGGTTGTTTGAAATGATCTATATAAATATATTTTTTGATTTTTTAAATAAAAAAATTAAGAAAAAAATATGTATGTTTAGAAAAAGTTTTTAACTTTTTACGAAAAAATGTGTAATAAAATATTTTAATAAATATCAAAATTATCAGATTGTCCTTCCTAACACAGTCAGCAACACTGCACTGCCTTTCCATCCATTTCAATTTTATTTTTTTATGAGAATTTGTGGCTGCATGCTTTCTTTTCTTTTTTTTTTTTTTTTTTTTTTTTTTGACCTGACAGATTTCTCGCCAAAATAAGGTGAATAGTATGAATTTTTTTGCTTTTGTAGTATTTTTTAGCTTTTGTAGGTGATGCCAAACCAATCATAAATCACATTTTTAATTAAATTCACCATTTTTTTTTTTTTTGGATAAAAAATAAGGTATTTATGAATATCCTAAAGAAGAAGTGGTTTGAGGTGCCCAAGTTCTAATCGAGTTAAACCATTACACCTTATTATATTGATAGTAACAAATAAAGATTTGATTAAAATGTCTATTTGTACCTTATTTATGAACATCCGAAAGAAAAAAGAAGTGGTTTGAGGTCAATCATGGAGCCCAAGTTTTGATCAAGTTAAACCGTACTGTTTACACCTTAATATATTCATAATAACAAACAAGGAATTGACTTGGTCAAAAATAGCAATTATGAGTTCTTAGTTTTTAAGAAACAATTTGAAATCTTGCTCTTATTTTCTTTCAATTCAGCAATTCAAAATGTGCAAAGATGATTTAGCCATGATGCACACCATATGTTCACATTTTAGGATTTCTTGATATTTACTCCCATAATCTCAGCTAACACAATATTCTATTATTAATTAATAATACCAGGTGTTGCCTTGGTGTGCAACTCTACCTCCTCGATTTAAATTATTTTGTAACATTTTCTACAAATATTTGTGTAATAAAATTTTAATCTAGGGAACTAAGTTACAAACTAAACTATTCTAGTTAGAAGATCCCTTGCCAGTATATATATATAGAATCTAGTTCCAACTCAACTACATTAATGCTGTGTTTGGTTGAGGGATTTGGGGAAAGATTTGGAAAGAGAAATGGAAAAGGTAGATGAAATGTGAATAAAACATACCTACATTTCACCTAATTTCACACACATTTTTCCTTTTCCTTTCCAAATCTCCCAACTAAAGACAGCATAAAAGCAAAAACAGAAAAGAGAAAAGGCCGAATTGGGGTCTCCCTCTAGGTAGAAAGGACACACTTCACCAACCATTTTACATACAAAAATATTTGGTTTCAAATTATTTTTATTCTATCACTATTATCAACTATATAATGAGACCCTCAGCCCCCTTTTTACTACATTATTCGCAAGGACAGAACCAAGGATTCATTTGCGCGGGGCCAAGACATAAATAAATTTTTTTTGTATGAATTGATACAAGCTATTTTTTTTTTTAATTTGAAAAATAAACTATAATTTAATATTAAATTAGTACGTAAAAAGTAAAACAACCATATATTTAGTGAATTTAATATATAAATAAAAGTAAAGTCATGTATTAAATAATTCTTTATACAAATCAATTCAATCATCTATCAAAGTGGAACTCAACATTCTTTCATATTTCAAAAGTATTCAATGATTGACTTTGTGGTAAAATTTTTAGCAAAGAGTTTGTAAGAAATTCATCTTCCATTTTGTTGTGCAGTTTAGTTTTGACAATTTTCATGTCTGAAAATGATCGCTCTGTAGTTGCATCAGAAATTGGAAGAGTAAGAACAAGTATAATCACCCTATAAACAAGTTGATATACCATAGATTTGTTTGTTCTTACCAACCACTGACACAATTCAGAAATAGTAAACAACTTTTTGTAGTCCTCATGCTAAACTACATTATGCTATAATGGTAAAGTTGCATTCTCAAGTGTATTTTCTCTTTATATGTGAAGTCTTGCAGATGAAATTTTTTCTACCAACCGACAAATATCATCAATTCTAAAAGTTTCAGACACATCTCAAGGATCTAGAGCTGAGCTATGAAAGTAATTGTACTTCATGTTCACTACACTGCCCATTTAATTATTGTAGTTGAGAATCTATTATAGCATAAAAAATATTTACTCGATAATGATGCTCAATTGTAAAGTCATCTTGATGATCACAAGCTCAACCACTTCTCTCAATATAACGAGCATTCATATTCGGGACATCTATGTTACGTACCTCACAAAATGATTTCACATTGACTAGTAAAGCATCCCATTTGTCATCTCTAAACTTTTGCAGAAGTGCCTTGGTGGATGAAACTAGATTCAAAGCATTAAGATGTCTTGAGATCGACATTGCAAAACTTGACAAAGTAAATCAGTGATCTCCAACGTTTCTTTCATGAGATGCAAAATAATGACAAATTGAAATGAAGTCAATGTTTCATAAGTTGAGTTTGCATCTCCTCATTGGGCAGAAGTTGTTCCTTCATTAATGATGTTAAGAAGAACTTCACATGTTGGACTGAACATTTTTATTAAGCTTGAAACTGATTTGAAGTGAGAACTCCAATGAGTATCTCTAGCTCCCTGTAAAGTGCCGATATGATTAAGTCCTTTTCCAGTCTCGTGCTCATCAATGTCAATCATATGTTCAATTTTAGTAGCTTGAGAAACTTTGAATTTATCATTGCGCTTGCATGAAGCATCGACAATATTGACATCAAAAGTCAATGTAGGAAAAAATTTATGAATTAGGACAACATCTTTCGATGCTACCACTAAAGCCAATTGCAAGTGATGTGCAAAACAATGAATCAGCATATGGACAATCAATCAAAACCAATGCTTGTAATCCTTTCCACTCACCTCGCATATTGCTTGCACCATCGTATCATTGCCCTCGAATATTATCAATATCTAAATTGTGACGAGACAATACAAAATATGTTCTATCTTTTAGGGTTGATGTAGCAATGTTAGAGACATGAATAAGCCCAAGAAAAAGCTCTCTCACAAAACCATATTTGTCAAGGAATCTCAAAACTATAGCCATTTGCTCCTTCTTTGACTCATCATGAGCTTTATCAACAATTATGCAATACTTTGTATCATCAATTTCTTCACAAATTGCATTCTTCACTTTGGTTGAAAAAATATGTAAAATTTCTTTTTGAATCTTTAGTGACATATGAGAGGCATTTTTTGAAGCTTTATACAATACTATAGCAACATTATCATTATATGATCACAACAAATTCACTATTTGAAGAAAATTTCAGTGATTGATTGAATTTGGCCTTTCATCACAACCTCTAAAAGCATAACCTTGGAATGCAAGCAATCGGATTGTATCAATTGAGACCTTTAATCTTAGCCAATTATCTATAATTTGTTCAAAATTGACATTGTCCAATACCTTTTGTATATGTTAAAATTAATTCATCAAGTCTTCACATGATCTCTTGGCAACATTGTAAAAAGAGTTAGTGTGATGACCTTGACCTCCGTATTATTTTTATATAGTGTTTGATTGGGCATAAATTGCATAATTATGTGTTTATTAGAAACTTATCTGCTTCTATATGAATTATCTGTTTAATTGTCAACTTAGAATTTGATATTGAGAGCCCAAACGGATTCAGAAACCAAAATTGGTTAATTCAATAGGCTAGTTAGAATTTTTAGAACCACATGGTAAGTTTGATTAAAATTTGATTCAAATCAAAATAATTAGAATAAGTATTTATACTTGTTTAGATTTAAGCTCAATTGATTAGGCATAACCACACTTAATTAGTCTAACTCTAATCACCCTATATATATTTGTTAATCAAGCTTATTACCTCATTTCAACCACTCTTTGAGCTAAAAATTGAGAGAGAACAAGAGAGTTCAATATTCTAGAGAGAGAGAGAAGAGGAACTCAAGAGAATTCAAGGGAAGACAATGGAGATTGTAGAGATTAAGCTTAATTGAGGCTTAATTCAAGCTGTAGGTATGTTTCTAACCGACAATTCATGAAGTTAAACCATGTAAGAAGATAAATTCACCAATTTGTAGGACCATTTGCATGTAATTGAATAGAAATGAGCCAAATGAAAAGAAATGAGCTAGAATCAATGAGAGTTTAGTGAATTCAAGTGAATTGTGTACTTGCATGCATAATTTTTTACTTTTGAACTTAGTTTCTTCAAAATTCATACATGCATGGGCCTTACTTGGATTATCTCTTGATGCTCTTCATGGTTTTGCACTCAACATTTCATACAAACATGTTTTGGAACGAAAAGAGTTGAATTTGATACATTCATGTTTTAAACAAGTTTTGAGCATTGTTTTGAAGATTTGAAAGAGAATTTGAAGTTATGGTTTCATACTTTCCAAAGGTACATGTTTTATAAAGTGTTTCCAAGTGTTTGAGAACAACCATAAGAATTTTGATCGAGAGAGCATTGTTTTTGAACTTCAAACATCAATCTAGAAAACTCAAAATTCATCCAGTTCGCTCGAGTAAAGGATCCATCACTTGAGCAAAAAATGAGGGCATCTAGTATTTTTACAGACATTTGGCCATTGGCTCGAGTAACCAAGTGTGCAATCGAGCGAACTCACTTTTGTTCAGCACTTGGCTAGAGTGACTATCGAGCAATCATCGAGTGTAAAAATCGAGCATCCAGTACTTTTGTAGTCCTTATAGATGGCTTGAGCGACCAAGTGTGTGCTCGAGCGAACCCTTTGCATATTGTTGGACCGCTTGAGCGACCAAGTGTGAGCTCGAGCAAAGGCTCTAGTTTTAGCATTTTTTTTTTTTTTTTGACTAACACTTGTGAACATAATTGCATCCCCATGCCCATTTAGGCATTCTTAAGCCTTATTTGAACATCCTTCAACATGGAATAAGCTAGAAACACACGTAAGAGAATAATTAAGATACGTTACTCATTTTGAACGTGTGCTTCAATGTGTGTTGGTGTTATGTGCTTGTGTAAGCAGACGTCCGAGGCCTAGTATCGACCTAACCCACTGTAAGTAATGTCTTTATAAAGCTATGTTCGAAATGTACTTGGAAAATTGTTCAAGATTGGTATTTTGAATTCTATTTTGCTATTTATGAATGAATGTCGATTTTTGAAACATATTTGTGGCATCTTTTAGTGAGACCCTTGCCTGGGGGAAACAATACCATCGCCCATTGGCCCTTGCTTGGGGGAAATAATACTGTGGCCCGTTGGATTAATTGAAACACAGAGATCTCTGATGTTAGACCTTAAAGGTCCATATTGAATTATTGATTGACCCGTTGAGGTCCCATTGGATTGACCCTAGTGGTCCTATTGGCTTCGGCACATTGTTTATTGATCTCTATTGGATGTACCACGTAAATTGATTGATTGTTAATTGAATTCTATCGAATCACTTATTGATAATGTTGTATTGTTTTGAAAATGGAAGATATGATTGTAATTGTTGGATTTCATTCATATAAACCTTTATACTGATATTACTCATTGGGCTCCAGCTCACCCCTCTCCCTTATATATATATGTGTATGTGTGTGTGTGTGTGTGTGTGTAGGTGAGCAAGCGGAACATCATGTTTAAAGTTGTCTACTCTTTTAAAGCCTTTTGGAAAGCACCTCTGTGAAAGGGGGAGCTTGGACTCGAAAGGGGTCAAGCTTTGTCAACCCAACTTTTGTCTTGCTTTGTTTTTGTTCCTTTGGATAATTTTGCAACTTGTATGAATGATGTTAGGCGAGAAATCTATCTTTGGGCTATTGTATATAAGTTGTATGAAGTTATAAAGTTAAAGGTTTTTTTTTTTTTTTAACTTACTACTTATGGTTTCAGCATGTATGCACTGCTCAATGGCTCGTTATTATTTTATGCTTTTACTTCCGCTAAGCCCTATTATTATATTATGATTGATTTGACTTTGAGGCCGAAGGTAATCTGAGATTATTGGTCGGTCATGGCCTGTACCTCTAGGGGCAGGCTAGGGTCGTGACAGTTAGGGTCTTTCCCTATATGATTTAAAAAATCACATTTTGCTCCATCCCTAACTTTGTTCCAATTCTTAAATCCATCAACAATGGATGCTTGCTGCCCATAATATCTAGATCCACATGGTTTATAAAAATAAAAATAAAAAAGCATGGTAAACAAAAAGTTGCATCTTTTGCAAGTGAATATTCCAACTATGACGGAAATAGCTTGAACCATGACGGTTGAAAGCTAAAAAAATGAGTTGCTGATCTAGATTTCGGATACTTTGAAAGTATAGGTTGGTATGAACCAGCCTTAATATAAGCTGGTGGAATTTCATCACATTGATTAATATGATAATCTCAAATCTGTATACGTAATCTAGGATCTCGCTCCAATAAACCAATATCAATTTCTTTAACATCAATTTTTTGAGATTTTGTGGACGGATTTTTAGGGATATCAATATTGAAAGTTGGCAATGATGCATTGTTAGCATTGACTTTTGAGGAACTTGCATTTTTTCTTTTAAAACATCTATCAATTGTGCATAACTTTTCGATAATAATCTATAAATCAAAATAGAATTCATTACATACATGGTCAATATTCTACTTAGAAGTTAGAACCAATTGTTAGTGTAATAAATATATATATATATATGTTAGAAATGGGCGCCCATGTGGCATGACCCTTATCAACATTTTGAACTTGATCCAAATGGGTTTTGAATTCGAATTCAAACCTATATGGATAACTACTCTGCATATATATCTATCATATTCTAATATAGATAGATGAGAAAGATATATGATATTATCTCTAGTAACTAATGTGGATAAATGAGATAATTAGATTATATATCTTATATATGGGATATGGGTGATTAAGAGATTAAGAACGTATGTTTTGATCTTTTCCCATACACAGACTCTCTCCTAAAAAATAACGATCAAAGCCATTTGCACTGTGGATTGTGTGGGTGATATTCAACACTGTAATATCACCCCATTGCTGGGTTGATTGACAAGAGTAAGGAAGCACGTGATTTACCCAGAGATCCTTCAATTCAGACTCTGTATCTGAAAGGTATGACCACTACCGCTGCGTCATTTTTGTTTACAATATATATATATATCACAGGACATAGAATTTTTTTGTGCCTAGTATAACACAAAGGCATTTCAAAATAAATTTCATATTAATTTAAAAGTTCAAAATTCAGATTGAACACATAAATTATATACAAGTCTCAATTCATTTTAATTTTGAATTTATAACACTTAATCTGAATAAAATTAAACTTGCCCAAATATGATTAAAAAAAACCCCACCCTAGTAATTGAAATCTTACGTCCTAATTCATGGATTTTTTTTTCTTAATATGTAAAATTTAAAAATTTGTAATTGTATCAACATGAAATTGAAAAAAAAAAAGATAATAAAAGTATTATAAATTGAAAACAACAATAAAAAAGAATATGAATCACATACTTGTAATAATGTGAATAGAAAGAAGAGACCAAGAAAAAAAGAGTGGCCCCATACCACTTGACAATGACAAAAGAAGTAGGCCATCTTTCCTAAACAATTATATATTATTAATATTAGTTTCAAAAGTAGTACACTTATATCTTTTTTTTTATTTGAGCGGGGGGTCGTGGCCTCTGTTAGTCCATGTGCTGGTCTATCCTTGATCATTCGACCAATAGAGAGAAAGGAGAGGGAGAGAGAGAGAACGAAGGACGGGGGAAAGGGAGAAAGAAATGATAGGTAGAAGAAAGGAGTAAAGACTTGAAACTATTTTTGTAAAAGCTCTTGTGGTGGTGTGGATGCCGTGTCTTTTTTGTTATTAGGCACGTTTCCACACTCACGTTGTGCCAACATGCTTTACTCTACATCGAAAGAGTCGCTACTTAATTTTATGGGGAATCAAGAAACCTTTAATAATGAAAACTAAGTAAAAGACCTGATGCATCATAACTAGAGAATTTCGAATTCGGAAGCTAAGGTACAAAAAGGAAAGGTCATTGAATGAAAGCACCCCCTTTTGCCCAATCTAAAAATTGGCCTCTACTAACTTTTCTATTTTATGATTTTAGTGATTAATTATTTCAAAAAAATCCATTATTAGACCCTAACACCTTCACTAACCCTAAAGTTAGGTGATTTGAATAAAATAAATGTCATTTATTTTAGATTCAAAGAATAAAGCCATATTTTCTATCAAAATAATGATTTTCCAATAAAAATAGATTTTTAATACAACATTGCCAATAAACTTAAACTAAAATAAACAATATTTACAACAACAACAACAACAAAAAAATCCAAAACATCCAATTTTTGCATAGAAAAGCACAGACTTGAATTATTGAAAAATAATGCAAATAACCAAGCATATGCTATGAAGAACAAGGAAACTTACCTGGATGCCCTTGCAACATGCAAAATATGATTAAATAAAATACACATGAGCCTAAACATGCAACTAAATACACACAATACAAACCTAAGCCCGGTTTAGTGGCTACTAACATGATTAAATGCAAAAAAAACAACCAACAAATAAAAAAAAGAAAAATATACTAAAACTAGATGATGGTCAAACCGGGCTATATGCCTAAATATTACATGATTAATCTAGCCTAAATATGTTGTTTTGATAAACTAAACAAAATATGCAAAAATAAAGCGAAAAACTAACAAAAATACTAACCTAGATGAACATGCATACAACCTATCATCCTAGCCATGATTACATAATGAAAAATAAACTACAAGCTATAGAAAATTAAAAGAAATAGAGGACTTACTTGTTGGTTTATAACAAACCGAAGAGCACAACAGAAAAGTAAGCAAAATGTTCTCGAATACTTTTCTCAAGCTTTGGCAAGGCTATGGATGTTTTTCTTCAAACCCTAAATCTACTTTTAGTTGCTAGAGCTACTGTAGGGTTTGTTATTTCGAAGTTTAGGGTTTCGGTGGAAGGGAGGAGGCTATTCTCTCTCAAAACTCACTCAAAGTTGATTTGAATTCCCAATCCCTTGAAAAGGGAGGAGGGGGCGGTGTATTTATAGGCTTAGAGGTGCCTTAGGGGCTAAGAAAAGTCCCCTTAGGGTTCCCCTTGCGGTGCCTCCTACTTAATTCATGCAAACAGTTTGTTTTCAAGCAAAAATCTAAGTGTCGGGTGGTTGTACAGGCACACAACCAAAAAAATGCTAAAAATAGGAAGTGCGGTCACATAACTCCATCAGACTTTTGTATTTTGGGGATATCTCTCATCTGACATCAGATTGAGGCGAATCAAATAGTGTTGAAAAGATAAATCAAAGGGCTAAAATTTTGTATGAAATAGGCATTTTCAAATTTCAACTTTTTCTAGGTTAAAATAAGCCTTCAAGATCAACCAATAAATGGTAATTTTGACAAAAATAGTTTTTTTGCAAGAAAATGGCAACACAACAACTCTAACAACTTCAAGCATCTCTAAGGTTGCAATTACGACACCTTTTATCATCAAGAAGCATTTCAAGCACCTAAATCTTATTGGTTGGTCAAAATGGGGTGACCGTCGCTAAGCTCCTCATAAACCCATCAAATTTACCAACTTCTAACAAAAGGACCTTGGCACCTACATTGTGCGGGTTTTTGGTCTTTCACCATGGATTATTGAGCCAAATTATTCCCAACCTCATCTATACATGTAACAGCCCAGGTCGAGATCTGACCTATTTTCTTTTTTTCGTATGGCAATGGTACATGTTTAGAATTGTTCTTCACTTCATTTGATTGGGTTTTGCACAGGTTACCCTTAAAATTGTCCTAGAAATTTGGAATCAACATTTTCTACAAGTGTGTTAACACCTGTGACCATCACCATCGTGCCCGCAATTAGGAAGGTTGTGGACCAAAAACACCATCCAATACTTTTTCTGTGGAAAGTGGTTATGCTCGTGAGCGTGGCCCGTAATCTGTTTGGTCGCACCTGCAAACAAGTTGATCACGCCCACAGTTGCGTCTTTTGAGCCCCGTGAAAGTAAGTTTGCGCCAACGATGTCTGCATCTATATAAGATTTTTAGTGAGCGAAAAAGCTAATTTTCTACTCTCTCTTTCTCTCTCTCTCATTCCGCCATTTTCGAGCCCTCAATCTTTTTGGTTTAGTTTTAGATAAATCCAGAGAGAGAATTTCTCTGAATCGATAATGAGGGACCTTAAACACTACAAAATAATATTGTGGACCTCTTATATTGTTAAAAACGGGAGAGTTAGACTAATTTTCTCTTTTTCTTTACCTTATGTGTTAGCCAAAAATTCAAAAAAATACCAAAATAGCCTATTCTCAAAACAACATTCAGTACCAAAAAAAAAAAAAATCAATTTGCGATCATTGCATGAGAAATCGTACTCAAAATAAACCCGGATCACACAAATAATATTCCTAATCATATTTATGTAATTTTTTTCCTTATACACATTTCATTAACCAAAGCCCTAATTTCATTATTTTATTATAATGATATAATATTAACCCAGATTTTATTTTATTTTTTAATATGGAAGTACCACTTATCTAATCTTCTAATTGTATAGCAGGTACTTCTTTTCATCGTGTTTTCTTATCGTCTTCAAACGGTATATAGAACCACATTTTCTTTATTGAGGGAATTTTGTGATAATATTACAAATTGTTTTAACAAAAATTCCGTAAAAAATTAGGAAAATTTTCAATTTAGTGTGAGATTTTTTTAAAAAAAATTACAGATAAGTGGTATATTTTAAAACACCTATAATTTTATGATAGGATCACTAAGGGTAATTTCCCAAAAAATTATGTATAATTTTATTGTCTTTCATCTCAATCTTTGGGTATAAAAATGTTATAATCACATTATTTTATATGAGTTTTATGTATAACAATTTTGTTGATAAATCATTTTATTTGAAAACAGTGGCAATATGAAAACGAATTGGCTTAATTACACAAAAAATCCTAGGGTTTTGTTCCCTTTTCATTTTAAACCCCAGATTTTCAATTTCGACAAATTAAACCCCATCATTCCACCTGTGTTTCAATCCGGCCCCTTCGTCCATCTCTATCATATTAAACTAACGAAAATTTGAGTAGAATTTCATATTCAAGCATTTGTATCTCCCTCGTTGTAACTCCGTTTCGCCTTGTTTTCATGTTGTTGGATTCATCTCTATGCCTTGTTCCACCTCTTTTTGCGTGCCATCAAAGGTCCGAAAGTTGGTCGAAAATAAGATTTTTGTCCTTTTTTTTCCCCCCTCTATCTTCTATCTCCATACTTTTTCCTTCCTCCTTCCTTTCCACAATTATTCTCTCTTATCCTCTTCTTTCATGGCCCTTCCCCTACCCTTACGTTTCTTCCCCTTCATGTAAGTCATATACCTCCATACTTGACGGCACTGCCACCATCAGAGGTTCGGTGGCCACCACAAGCTCAATAGAAGGGCCATGAAGGAAGAGAAAAATAGAGAATAATTATGGAAAGGAAAGAAAAATGAGGAAGGAAGAAGCATGAAGATAAAAGATAGAGGAAGAAAGAAAACAAAAAACAAAAAAAAAAACAAAAAAAAGAGAGAGAAATCTTATTTTTGGCCAACTTTTGAAGCTCTAACAGCACGTAAAAAGAGGTGAAATAAGATGTATGAAGAGTGGAATGACAACTAAGTCATGAGGTGAGTCCAACGATGTGAAAATGAGGCAAAACAGAATTACAACGAGGGAGATACAAGTTCTCGAATATGTGAGTTTAAATTTGAAAATTTTGTCCAAAGAGAGAAAAAACTTATTTTTAGCCAACTTTCAAAATTCTGACAGTACGCAAAAAGAGGTAGAACATGGCGTGTGAGAATTAGAATGAAAACTAGGCCATAAGGTGAATCCAACGATAGAAAATGAGGCCAAACAGAGTTACGGCGATAGAGATACAAGTGCTTGAACATGCAGGTTTGAATATGAAATTCCATCCAGATTTTTTTTAGTTTAATATGACGGAGATGGACAGAGGGGTCAGATTGAAACACGGATGGAAGAATGGGGTTTAATTTGTCGAAATTGAAAACTTGGGATTTAAAATGAAAGAGTTGCGAAACCTTAGGGTTTTTTTGTGTAATTAACCCAAAAGAATTTGTAAAAATGTGAAGGTTATCTTCATTGATTTACAATTCCCATACTTTGTTTGCTCCCACAACAACAGTGACATAACCTCGGCTTTTGGAGTATAAGACAATGGTGTACTTTTAAGTTCATAGACAAAGTGTTTGTAGACATGCTTGAAAGAATATTGGTCAATTTGATATTGATACCGATTGAGCTCTTGTTTGGTTATTCAAATTTGCCTCAAAATTTATTATTTTTTTGAATCAAATTATTTTGTTTCTAAATTATTAGAAACATTTTCAAATTTTTGTCACTAAATTTTTTTTCCTCCAACATTTTGGGACGACGACAAGAATTGGTCCTTAAATATTTTTTGTAATAAAATTTTCAATTTTTTATACGACAAATTTGGTCCCTAAAACTCTTATATGTTATAGTAAATTTGATTTTCAAGTTGATCTTAAATGATTATAGTGGCTTAGATTTTTATAATGTAACCAAGTAAAATAATAGTAATTTTGGTGCTTGAAATTTTTAAAAAATTTCAATTATATTCAAGTTTGATTTATTGAAACAATAAGCGATCTTGAATGCACTTTTAACAAGTTTAGTAATTTGATTCGTTTTACGCCTATATTCAAAATCTAACCATATGAGAGTACTATTTTCCACAAACTTTCTTATTGCCCAATTACAACAATTAATATTAGAAAACACAAAAGAAAAAAATGCTAAGATATAAAAAATTAGGCAATCAAATAGAAATTTTAAAAATTTAAGGAAAACTACCAGAAAGATTGCCTTTTTCAACAAACATGGAGTATGGGACAACCAAACCTTTCATGTATGCTCAATCTATTTCTTTAGTGATTTTTTTTTATCAATATTTCAAAAAAAAAAAATCACTTTTAGATTTTACTAGATGAGATGGGCCTAAAAAAACAAAAAGCAAAAAGCCAATTAAAGAAAGAAAAAAAAGGTTAATATTTATTTTGTTGTAACTTTTTTTTTTTTTTTTTATTCCTTCTAAATTAGACTAAATTGAAAAATAAAAATTTTGACATAAATTTTAAAAAATTACCAAAAAACAAAAGTTTGAAAAAACAAATGTAATATATCTGCACCATACATATTGTCAAAATGCTAGTTTGGACCTTGGAAATAATACCTGCACCAAACATATTGTAATACACCTGCACCATACATATTGTCAAAATGCTAGCGAATATGATGGAATTGAAAATTTTACAGCTTTTGATGATGCCAAATGCTTACGAACTTTCTTAGAGTTTTTGCCGGAAAGTTCCAACTACGTAACGAGGTACTTGTTTCATGATTTATTGCCAAAGTTAAAATGCTTACGTGAGTTGCATTTTTGTAGTTCAGGAATAGATAAACTACCAGATTCCATTGGAGATCTAAAGAATCTATGCTACTTTGATGTATCCAAATTGGGGATTAGAAAATTACTTGAATCAGTAATGACTCTATAATTTACAAGTCTTGTTTTTGAAATCTTGTCATCAACTTGAGAAGTTGCCTCCAAACTGTAAAGCTTCCAAATTATTTAAATTAAATTATTAGCCGTAATATTATTAATCTGAAATCCTGTCATGCCCAATGATAACATTATCCCAAAAGTCCTCTTTCTGATTGAACTATAGTTTCAAATTACAAGTTCTATGTTGAAGAAATAAATACATAATCAATTACACAGTTCAAAAAGCTAGAGGATAACTTTAAATGCCTTAATGGCTTACAAAAATAAACAAGGCAGGGCCTTGAGACAACAAAAAATGGACACTCAGTCCCAAAACATATTAGCTCGAAGCTTTCATACAATAAACCCATGAGCCTTCGTGCTCCAACAAAACGAAAGAATCCATCTCATCTTCATTGGGGAGGGTGCACATCACCAAGTCTTGAAATGTTAGATAGGAATGAGCCAAATGCCCAATAGAAATGCTTTTAACAGAGTGTCTAATTATTTGAAAATCTATATGGCATTGTCATAACTAAAAACATTACTTATGTAACTCATGTTAGAAACTTAAGCAACGGACCTTAGATATTATAGTTTCCATAGAATCACAATTTTCAACACCGGCCATGAGTCCCTAAAGAGAGTCCCAATCCATACATATAAATAGGTTTATATCCAAAAATATCCCTACATTTGCCGGCTATTAATATGGTAGGAAATAGGCATCCAAAATCATCCATTTTTTTACTTTTGCTAACTACAATATGGCAGGACCAGTGAACACGCAAAAACATTTCCCTACATTTGTCCGATGATAAGCTCAAGACAGGGCAATTGTGTCATGACCCAAACCCACCCCTATGGGTTAAGGACATAACCGGCCAGTAATCAAGGGATTACCTACGGCCTCAAACCAAACAAGGCATAACTCATCAGAGTAAAGGGGCCAAACGGAAGCAATTTCAAACTTTTGTTCATAGAATTGTGCTTACATGGCACGTCATAACCTTTCACAAACATACATTAATAACTCACACCAAGGAAAGTTAACATATAAGCTTTACATAACAGGATCATTTAAGTCATGGTCAGCCAATCAAAACTATATACAACCATAATCCAAAGTTCTCGCCAACATGACAAAAATATAACGAAATGGCAAAAGGGCAAAAACTAGTCTCGTGCGTGAGACGATTGGGCTGACTCCTCAAACCTTGATTATTCCTCACAACTTTACTGAGGCTAGGTTTGGACCTCCCTTGGCTCACCTATAGACACATGAATGAGCGTGAGCGAAAGCCCAATGAATAATATCAAACAAAGAAGATACACGAACGGTATTTAGATCAACATACATCAGATGGCCTTGGGCCCAATTCATGTTTCTATCTAGTACAAATATAGATAGGTCAAGAGACTGCGGTTCCAAACACATCAAACGGCCTCAGGCCCAATTTATTCATATCAGACGGCCTTTGGCCCAATCGTTCCTATCCGACGACCTTTGGCCGAACATTCGTGCCAAACGGCCTTTGGCCCATCCATTCGTATCAAACGACCTTCGGCCTAATCATTCATGTCAGACGGCCTTTGGCCCATTCATTCATGTCATACGGCCTTCGGCCTATTCATTCTTTCATGTCAAACGGCCTTCGGCCCATTCATTCATGTCAAACAGCCTTCGGCCCATTCATTCATGTCAGATGGCCTTTGGCCCATTCATTCTTGTCTTACAACCTTCGGTCCAATCAATTGTATCCCACGGCCTTTGGCCAACCATATGGCATAACAAACATTTGTCCACAATTCCAGTTAACGAACTTATAAGACTTATAAAGAAATAAGCAATTGGACAAATAACATACTTCAAAATATCTTTACTAAGATATTACTCATAGTGTTCTGCCGGTGGATTCACCCTTGAGCTCGACCCTACACATTACATAACATATATAGGTCACAAACGATTCAATCCGTTCTTAATTCATACATTCCTCTTAGGCTTCTTTCTTATTCTTTTAATTCATTCATAATGCTCAATGGATGCCTAAGAGTGCTTAGAAGTGAAAGAGAACGGAAAATGAAACATAGAACATCTTTACAAAATTTCTAAAACAGGGGTCCCCGCTCGAGTGTGGACTTTCCCGCTCGAGCGGACCCATTAGGTCTGCAAAAGTACTGGTTGTCTCATTTGTACACTCGAGCGTGAATTCGGACGCTCGAGTTGAAAGTCTCACCACATGGCTCCCCGCTCGAGCGTGAATCTCTCCGCTCGAGCGGGCATCCATGTTTGCAAAACTTCTGGGAGCTCATATTTCTCGCTCGAGCGGCGCTTTCCCTGCTCGAGCGGACATGCGGAATTCTGAAAAATTCAGAATTGTTCTTGAGGCTCAAACTTGACATTCAAAGGCTTCAAAACTCGAATTAAGGTACCAAAATAGGGAAACACATTATATAACATGAGTACACAAACAATATGAGGCCAATTGCTCAAAATCATGGTCCAATCTTCAAAATTAATCAACATTTCTTTAGTATAATCAAGACTTATGCATTCAACCCTCATATAAGCTCCATATCTTCCATAATCAAACATGCATGCAAATTTTTGACTTCATCTCTACTTCAAATCATGCAAATGACACTTATTATTATGGAACCCATGAAAATTATGCATGCATGTGAAGATTGGTGCCCAATTCTCCATGTTCAAAATTATTCATGCTAGCTCATGCAAATTTCAATCTCAAACATACAATTCATGTTCTTGATCACCACTCAACTTTGAATTCACAAAGTTACAAACTAAAATCTATGAATTTACTCACATAGGAGCTTCAAACACCCAAATTCTAGCCAATTCTTGAGTTAATCTTCAAGATTTCCAAGCCTCTTACTCAAATCTCCAATTGTTTCCCTCTCTCTCTCTCTCTCTAGCCGACCCTCACTCTCTTTCCTTAGAGCAATTTTCAGCTTTAAGCTCAAATAAAATGAATATAAGCATAATAGAGCTCCTTTTACAGTCTCTCACTAATCACATTTGATTAGAGTTAAATAATAAAGCTTGATTAATCGTTCCGAATCTAATTATTTTGATCCAAATAGATTTTTAATTAAATTTCACCGTAGGCTCTAAAAATTACGCTAATTACAAAGGCGTAGTCAATTTTGGTTTCTATGGCCGATAAGTCCTTCAATTTTCAGTATATAACAGTAAGTTGAACAAATATTCCTACGGTAAACAGATAGAAATTCAAAACCACATATATTCATATAAGTGGCACACAAAATCACGTCAAACACATAATCACAATCATAATTAAGATTAATTAGTATAATACGGAACATGGTTATCATAAATTGGGTACATGGACTTCCTCATGCGGGTACCAACATTACACAACACTTTCCCAAAACCGACTCTTTACTTAGACTCACACGCTATTTACTACCCCCTCAAAACAATCTTTCCAAGGTTTCCAAGTATTTATATATTCATGAGGATAAAAGTAATCTTTCACTATTCAAGAAATTGTAACAATCATAACATGAAAATTTCCAAAATCTCAAATCAATTCTTAAAAACAATCCAATTTCACAATTCTCAATTTAATACTTCTCAATATCACAAATCAATCACCAATTTTAAGGAATCAAAGACCAATTTCTTTTTAATTACGTTATCTTTAGATTTTAAGAAATTAGGGTTCCATGAAATTTGGGGCTTTTGCCTCTCTGTAGACACTCCATTTTTGACCGCCCTCAAGACTTGGGCGTTACTGATGGTTTACTTGGTGAAGAAAGGTGTGCAGGGCAAAGGTTCAATTTCTTCGGCAATGAGAGAGTCAAATCCCAACTTCATTCCCCTTTTGGATCAAAACAATCTTGATCAAAAGATTTTAGATCTTAAAACCCCCTCTTTCAAAATGTTTTGAAAATAAAGTTTCTACAATGTTCCGAGGCTCACATTTTGTCAAATAATGCACTTTTCGATAAACCAAGCAAGGACAAAGTGGAAATGAATGAAATAGAGATGAAATCTTTGAAAAATGTTTCAAAACACCTTACTTATGGGTTTGAAGTTGAAGAAAAGAGGAGAGGAGAGGAGAAAACTAGTTTGGAAGAAGTTCAGCATGAATCCGGGTAGAAGAGAGTCGAGCAACCCTCGCTGAATCGGGCTTATTCATTTGCATACTTGGATTTTAGCTATGAGGCCACCACCGTTGGAAAACTTACTTCCGGGCCTTCATTTTGCACTCAAGAATCTCCTAAAGCCAAGTCCGAGTGGGGGAGATATGGTTGATTGAAGTAAGGATCACTCCGGTTGGACTGAATCTGCGCGGCTTCACCAAAAAGGGCATAACTTTTTGCATAGGAGGAATTTTAATAAAAGGTTTGCGCCATTGGAAAGCTAACTTTTGGGGCTTCAATTTGGACACCCACCGACCACTTTTTGGCCTTGTCAGCCACCACCGGCCATCAATTTAGCCGACCAGCCAAATAAGTAGCAGGCTGACCATTTATAGTAGCCGACCGACCATTTTTGCTGGTCGACGACCTTCCGGTGTATTCTACAGATTGAGTGAATGCCAGCTGTGCCAGCTGGAGGGCACAGACTGGATCCTCCATACACATGTATGGAGGATCTTTGCTCTTGGTTTGAAGCTTCTAAGAGAAGCTTTAGTCTCTTGGCTCTGTAAAGGAAGGCTCCCCTCTCCTTTGCCATGGTTCTAAATTTTCAGAGGCTCATACACACACACTCCTCCATATCTCTCTATTCTACCTCCTTGTATCTTCCATCTCTCTTTTAGAGCTAATTTTGCATCCTAGCTTAGCCTTACTTGCAAGCATTTTCGAGATTTTCCTTAAACTAAAAAAAGTATTATTTTGAGCCCCTCTTGAAGTTTGATTAAGGGCATTTTTCTGTTTGGGGTCATCTTCCCCTTTGCATGCTTCATTTTCTCATGATTAGGGCTATGCATTAGAGCATTTGTGTTGGCCTTGGTTTGGCCTCTTAGCCACTAAAATCCAGTGGATTTTCAGTGGCTTAGGTGTGTTCTTGAGCCTTAAAATCAGAGGGGGGTGACCCCTTCTCTCCTTGTCTCGTTTGGTGGCCTTTTGGGCCTTCCAAAGGACCCCCTATTTGAAAGCTTCCAAGCTTTGTTTCTATCATTTTTCAGTAGGTTTTAGGACTCCCATTACTCATTTTCAGAGTTGGTTTTGCTATGCTAAGTATCCTTGATGCATGTGTAGAGTAACCCCTCTTGTAGCTTATCAAAGGAGCTCATCGTTCTTGCATGTGTAGACCTCATTTCAGTGGGTATTTGGGCATATTTTGACATGTTTTGTTCACTGTTTTTGGCTGGTTTGGTGAGATTTCATATGCTTCATATAGGTGTGGTATAAACCATGCTTACTAGCCAATCTTGCATATTGTTTTAGCCCTACATGTTAGCGCTTTTTGGCCATGCTTTAAACTAGCATTGTATATATTTTGGGACTGCCTTGGCTCTGTCTTTGTGCTTTATGATCAAATAATGCTTGCTTTGCATAGTTATAGTTCAATACATGTGCCTAGTTTTGAGTTTCGGGGGCTATTTCATGCATTGGGTGGCATATTTGCATGTTTCGGGACCATTGAGCATCATACTTCAGTGCTGGAACATATGCCATTGTATGCCATAATTCATCCTTTCAATGCTTTTGTGGAGTTGTGTTTTGTGCCTTAGACTCAGGGCCATTGCATTGTGCATGTTTGCATGCATCTTGGTTGCCTCATTTTCATCACATGGCCACTGATTTTGGCAAGCTTGCGAGCTATCCATGTTAGTTTAAGTCCATCATCGCATGTTGTTGCATGCCATGTTTGCTTACATGTTTAGGTTGCGTACCTAGTATACATTGCTCATTTGCATGTTCATGTTGCATACTTAGCCTCTATGCCTAGGTTGCATTTCATTGAGCATGCATCCTTTGCCTCTTGATCAATCATGATAGGGGTTGGGGCCCTTTGATGTGTTTTGTGCTTGCATTTCATTTGATATCGAAGTTGCACACTTGGTTTTTGGGCCATCATGCATTGAAATGCGTGATTGATGGCCCGAGGGTTGAGGGCCACACTCCCTTAAGTCCATTACATGATTGGGAGAGTGGCCATGCATACATTGCTTTGAATTTCCTTGCCATGCGCCTCTGCTCTTTGCCAAAAACAGTTTCTGAGGAAGAAATGGTGGCTTGACCACATACAGTGCCGACCGACCATCAATGTCCAGCCGGTGGTGTAACTTTTGGCCGATAAGCCTATCCCCATAGTCGGTGAACTCGAATTGTGGCCGGTGACAATTCCCCTTAACCGGTGGTGTTCCACAATGTCCAGAGAATCATCCTTGAGAATTGTGCCATTTTCAGAGGAGCAGAGCAGGGAAAACAGAGGCAACATGTGTATAGCAGTGGACTTCCGAGCAGAACCGAGCACGTATTGCATTAGGCCCTCTTCCCGAGGCTGTTTACTGTTTTATTAGATTAGTTAATTTGCTTAACTAGTTTAATTAGTCTATAATATTTAAATTAGCTTGTAGGTTAATTCAATTGTATTATTCTTTCGGACCCTCTGAGGAGGGCAATGTTGTAATAAGTGTGGGTGTGTGTGTGCATGTCTTCCAACCCCTACTTCTTTCTTCCCTTTTATTTACTAGCTTTCGATGGTTAGTTTAGGACATGTTTCAATTAGCATACTTATGAAAACATGTTTGCATACATTCATTCATTTTGCATGCACCGGGCTCGGCGCATCATACTAACTGCATTTGTATTTCAATCCCAAATTGAATACATGTTAGTTGTAGCATTTCACATGTCATTTTAGAATAGCCGAGCCTATTGCAGTTGCATCTTGCATGTGTTACATTAGCCATCTTAACATGAACTAGGATCATGCATTTGATTACTAACTAGTTTCTGTTTTGGCTTGGAGTACTTGGTAAGCATTTACGCTTTAGCATCCTTGCATGTGTGTGAGTGTTGCCATGATAGTATGCTTACCATGAGGCTATGTGCTTATGTGATATATCTGCCTGAATGCCTGTGGGTGAAAGTTGGATTATCTGAATTGGAAAAATGCATTGACTGTGAGTTTTAAGCCAACTAAATAGTGGCAAAACCATGTTTTTCTAAGCCCACCCGAGGGTGGCAAAATCTACATTTTAGCCTACTTACGAGTAGCAAACCATTTTCAAAACAAACATAAAATGTTTTGATCCAATTCAGACGACCCAGTCTATACTTGTATGCTGTGCGCATCATGTAGTAAATCTAGGCTAATAACCAGAATAAGAATGCATAATGTTTTCAAAACTCGATATCATGGTTAGTAGAGGTCGATCTTTGATCAGGCGAGCGGGGGTGCTCACGAAGTGACCTTCCCCAATCGTACCCAAGTTCCCGAGCCGAGGCAACTTTGGTGATGACGGACACGTGGCCTTAGGCAAACGAGTCAAGGTTTCCTAAATTCCCCCATTAAAAAATATTTAGGTGGCGACTCTGTATCTGGCAAAGCAGTCCATGTTTGGCACTTCTTTACAAAAAAATCTGTTTTCAAAAACGATTTGCCGGATTTGGACTCTTTGGTTCAGATTAAGAACTGTGACAATTTAAGTCCGAACTGTAGTAGACCCACAGACGAACAAAACGGGATCTCCTCCCGGGGCGTTCGGGGACGTCTATAGTTTCTGGCGACTTTGTTGGGGATTTAGAGAACTTGACTCGAACTCATGATATCTTATTTTGACTGCACTTATGTGTTTCTTTGCATTGCATGTGCATTGGTGTGCCTAGGATACCGTGTTGGCCATCTGCCATTCCTGAATGATTTGCCAGAGGCTTGTCTTGTCAAGGCATGGCCATAAGGTTGACCGGTTATGGGCTCTGACAGTATGGGAACACAAACCCCGATTTTTACCAGGGCACCCTTTTTGACCATTCAACCTAGTGCATATCGAAATCCATAGTGACCATTCCAAACTAGGACAGGTTGCTTACCCGATCATAGGTTGTTTGAAACCACTGCGTGCGTAGTGAAACCCTAGCTCCTGACAAAATAGGACAGGGAAACCCTACCCCAACATAGGGGTGTTTTGGCTCTCACTTATCTGTTATGTGCTTTAGAGTTGGCCTCTACAGGATTGCATGTATTAGTTTACAAGTTTGGGTATCAGGCCCGCGGGCACCAGCATTAGTATTTTGGGACAATCAGTTCTACCTGAGGGTATCAGTTTACAGGCAGAATTTGGGACAGAGTTCAGTAGAGAGCACAGTCATTCAACTTTGCTCAAATCTGTTCTGGTAAATCAGGCTAAGATGCTGCATGTTTTCTCTTTTGCTAGGTAGTCCTGGAACTATAGCTTCAAAAGGCTTCGATATCCCCCGGGTACATTGGACTAGTGCTGATAGACTTTGTTAGGTCAGAAATTCAATTCAAGGGCAACCAGTGTTCTTTCGCTGAGGCAAGGCAAAGAAAGGCCAGTCAGGGCTCACCGGTTCATCTGATCCGTCAGTCGCCAGTCATATCACCTTTGTTCGGACTCAGCAGACCGTGATGGCACAAAGTTCGGAAAAATTTGTGGCCGTGATAGCAGCATTAAATCAGGGAACTGCCATGCAAGCTGAGACCAGTACTAAAACGCAACGCCCATCTGGGGCATTTGCCTCACATCCGGCTTTGGGACCCCAGTCGAACTTTGACCCACTTCCGCCAGTTAAAGATTTGTAGTGTCCGAATCCTCGAGAAAGGTTGACTCAAGCTCAGGTGCTCAGACCCCTGGTGCAACCTAATGAGAGGCTTTATTCCCTTGATGTTAATGAGTTCAATCCGACTACAGTGAAAATTGCGAACCTTGAGAAGCAATTCAAGAAGGCACAGGGCCTTAACTCCATCCCCGACATTGAGGATAGGCACACCGAGGCTACCGGTCGGCTCCCAAACAGATTCAAAATGCCATATATTGACCGTTTTGACGGGTCTGGAGATCCAATGGTACATATCCGACTTTTCTTGGATATCCTGAAGCCGATGGGTCTGACTAAGCCACAGAAACTCTCTCTATATGGAAGAACCCTGTCAGGTGTAGCAGCCACTTGGTACGCTAAGTTGGAGGACAAAGTGAAGCAAGACTGGGAAGAATTGGCTGAGGCCTTTGTCGATCAGTATTCTTACAATACCCAAGTCGAAATGACCATCCAAGAGCTTGAAGCAACCCGCCAGAACCCAACAGAGCCTTTTGTGGAATTTGTTGCTAGGTGGAGAGCAAAGACAAAGACCTGGATGATGATCGTCGCCCTTCTGAGAGGGATCAAGTGCAGATGATGGTGCGAAACCTCGACCATGATATGTTACAAAAGTTGATAGTCGCTCCACTATTCACTTTCAAAAGTTTGCATGAACTAGGGGTTCAGATTGAGAATGCGTTCAACAGTGGGATCATTCCCAGAACAAGTAAACCGACAAGGAGGGTGATTTCAGGGAGTACCAATGCTGGTAGTAGCACTATTCCCAAACCCACAGAAATCAATATAGTCGCCACAGCCAACCCTTTTGCCAATCCAAGCCTACCAACCGCCGACCCAGCCCGAGCTTAGGGCAGAACTTTCACCCCCCTCTATATGAGCCTGACTAGTGCACTAAAAGTCTTGATGGAAAAAGGGTATCTCAAACCCCTCGATTCTCAACCTCTGCCTAATCCGCTCCCAGCCAGACATAACCCCTCCAAGTACTATATGTACCATCAGCAGCACGGTCATGGCACCGACCGTTGCTACCGCCTTCGTCATGAGGTCCAAAATCTCATCGACAACCGGACGATAGCTCCACCTTCAGACCCCAATGGCCAAGTACCCTATCCACATCTCAATCTCATCCATACACTGCCGTCCACCTACGACCCCAGCGTATACATCACCCCGGCCCATCTACCCAAGCCTGAGGTGTTTATCCAAGAAAGCATGGACTTATGCATGATGGGTGCATCTGAACCCCAGTCATCCCAAACCCATGAACCCACTACTTCTGAGCTGATAAAGATGATCGAAGATCTTCAGAGAACTGTGGCAGATCTGGCCTTTGGAGTTTTGGCTCCGTCATCAACCGCATCACATACCAGGGAGTTCATGTCAAAAGGCTTCCTAACCTTGGGACGGGCTGCATTGGAAGAAGGCCACTTCCTTGGCAAAGTAGAGGCTAGTGGTAAGAACAAGGTAGGGGCAGGCATTGGTCCCCATGAACACCTTCAGTGGGATATTGAGGCTTTGAAAGCCGAAGGGCTGAGCAAACAGCAAGTACTCGCAGTTGTTGCAAAAACTGTGGATGACACTTTCGCCACTCAGAATGAGAGTAGTTCAAATCAAGGAGCAAGTTGGGAGAAGGGTCGTTGCACCAGGAATGTCCCTTTCAGCTCTAATCCCGTGCTTGGAAAAGATCAGCAAACCCAGTCAGTGCCTATCAATCCCTTTGTTGGTACGTCCAGCATAACTCCACAAACCTCAAAACACCCACCTCGGGGCCAGAGGGTGTTCACCCCACTGTACATGTCTCTATCAACGGCCTTGAGGGTCTTGATTAGAAAGGGGGATCTGAAGCCTCTGGAGCTGCAGCCGCTGCCAGATAAACTCCCCCCTCTCATGATCCGACTAAGTACTGTGTTTTCCATCAACAAGTCGGCCATGGCACTGATAGTTGTTACCGTCTTCGCCATGAAATAAAAGATCTGATTGACAACAAGGTTATCGTCGCACCAAGTCCTGCAAAGTCTATCGGCACTTGATCAGTGAACTTGTGGGGGATAATGTGACTATTTGATCGGGGGATGAACCACCTGTGGGCGATGCTCGATTTACTCCAGATGTGGCGTATGGCACGCACTGTTTTGAGCATTTGTGAATGTTAGTTTCTGACTTGGGTATTTAGGTCAGTTTTGTTGTGTTGTTTTGAGTCTGTCTCTTTGTTTTGAGTCAGTCTTTTTGTTTCGGGTCTGTCTTGTTGTATCGAGTCAGTCCTGTTTTGTTAGAGTCAGGTGATTCCGGGGGTGTTACCTCGGGCATCACTATTTTGTTTTGTGTTTGTCTTTTTGCTTTCTTTTGAGTTTGTTTTTGCCATGGAGCCAGTTACACCAACAGTTATGAATGAAACAGCAGTGTTTTTTCATGCTTTTGTGCTTGCTTCTACCTTGTGCCAGTTGTGCCAGAAAGTTGAATGGAACGGCAGTGCATGTCACCTGCTTTTCTATGCTTTTAAGTCATTACATTGACCTAAGTTTTTTAAAACTGTTTTTGAACATTGTGATGAAAACGGAGAGGAAGGAATTCCTCGGGATTTGCAAAAACTTGATCGATTGAGAGAAAGAGAGGCATGCTAAGCCCTTAATGATTGAAATCATGCTTGTTAATGTGAGTACTGAGAAGGATCCTAGCTTGATCTAGATTGGTTCTACATTGTCTTCAGCGTGAGTGATTTGTCGCTTTCTTAAAAAATTTCAAAAAAAATGTTTTGCGCGGTCCTGCGAAGACCTGTGTAGAATCGCTCTTGAGATTGTGCAGCCTAGGATCGCTCTCAGCCTCAAGACTCGACCCCTCATTTTCAAACCTTGGACTTAAATTCAGAATGTTCAACGGTCAACCACAATGTAAGGCCTGTGTGGCCAGATCAGAAGCAGCCCATGAACTAGGGACAAGAATGTCAGATACGATCAAAGGGAGCTTACGAAGCTAGATCAGGAACACCCCTCGAACTAGGGGCAAAAAAATGTCAGATGTGCTTGAAGAGCCGAAGATGGATCATCTTGCAAATCAATGAAGATCGGCAAGAATGCCAAGTCCGAGAAGGGAAGAAAGAAGAAAGTATTGCTGAAGAACAACGGAGTTCCTATCCACAACACTAGGGGCAATTCAGCCCCCATTGGATGGACTTCTACATCGTCAGCGAACAGCAGCCATTCTCCTGGATTCAAATGACTTCAGAATCTCAAAACCATTTGACATGGACAAAGCTACACTTTTACCCTTGAGAGGCTCGCTGGGCCGAAAACTCGGAAGGGCGACCCAAGCAAAAGTTAGAGCAAGAAAAAGAAGAAAAGAACAAAAAAAAAATGCAAAGAAAAGAACAAAAACAAAAAATGCAAAGAAAAGAACAATAAAAAAAGAAAATCAAAAAAAAATGAAAAGAAAAGAAATGAAAAGAATTCAAAAGAAAAGAAAAACAAAACTCGCATGGTTGAAAACCCAGAAGGGCGGCCTTGGCAAAAGTTAGAGCGCAAAAGGAGAGGTTAATACCCGAGTGTACCTTACCCCCGAACTACGTAAGGCTTGATTCCCATCTTTGGGATACGTAGGCAACTTCATTCTGAAGTCCAGCCATAAAACACTTCAAAATCGATTGTGTCCATGTAATGGTTCTGACCATCTTTGTCTTCTCTGTATTCGAGAGTTCGGTTGTGATCATCACTAGGAGGACTGATTATAGTGTGCTACAGCGCTATCCAAACAAGGGGTAACTTTCCATTGCCATGAGTCGCCATTCAAACCAGGGGCAACTTTCCGTTGCTGTGTAGTGACATCTAGACAAGGGGCAATTTTCCGTTGCCTCCGATTCGAGGTTGTGCATCTCGAGAGTAAGTTCTGTGCTCGTTGAGCAGTGGCCATTTGCAAAAATAGTTTTTGAGAATTTTTACTGAGGTTGACTAATTCTCTCGAAAATTATTCCATCTTTTCCAAAACTGGACCATTTCTTGGACCCAAAAAAGGAAAATTTTCAATGCTCATAACCTAACTTGCATGATTTTAAATCAGAAAATCGAACAAGTATGCTCATCTAACTCTCACATTGGTCAAAATTGTTTTAGTAGAAAACCAAAACAAAAAAAAAAATGGTCAAAATGATAAACTAGGGGCACAGTTGAGTCAGGTGTCCTGTCTTTTCCCCGTTATCAATGCATTTGCCAAAAAGGGCACTATACTTGCCAGAAAGGGCACTTTACTTGCCGAAAAAGGGCACCACTGAAGCCAACCGCAAAAGGGCAGAAAACTCTCACATCCCCCAAGCAACAAGGTATCAAGCCAAGTGTGAAGCACGAACTGGAATGGATCAAGATGTTCCACTCCCTCATTTGGACGGATCTGATCACGTCCAAACTCCCCAGCAGAGCATCATCAACCAATGTCAGCTGCAGATTTGCTACACACCCAGTTGTAGTGTAACCCCTCTGTGGGAGAGTTCACTGTTGTGAGCAGAACAAGAGAATCTAGCAGAATGCTAGGGGCAAGAGCCCGCGACTTCCTATTCATCTATCAACCACCCAGGGGAGGGATAAAAAATGAGAGATTGAAGAATAGAGAGATGTGCACTGAGAGAAAAAGTGAGAAAAGGGCTTTTTCAGAAAAACAGAGCCTGAGGGCCGAGTGATGTGAGAATCACAAATGAGAAAGGGTGGGAAACAATACCTGGAGAAACAGGCTCCTCGCGATCTGAGAGGTCTGTCATCTTGGTAACACGTCTGTGTGTCGTGTCTTTTGTTTTGTTGGTCTCGATTCTTGTTTTGAGTCGTTTCCAGTGTCAATGGATGTGTTTAGGTTGTTTACCTTTTTGTTTTCTGTTATTGAGTCTTTTTCGCTTTATTCAGTTGTAGGCTCAATACCCGGTCGAGAACTCATTTCTCAATTTCAAAAAAAAATCGTTTTGTGCTCAGAGTGCTGTGCCATTCTCCGCATTTGTGCAAAACAGGATTTGGTTCTTTCATAAACCGCAGGGTTCAACCCAGGTCGTGTGAGAACAGTAGAACAAGGACCTATCTGAAGCTATATAGGTTCCAGACTACAAAGCAAAAGAAAAAAAAGGAAAATTTGGAGCATCTTAGTGTGTTTCAACTTCGGCAAATTCCGTGATTATACTCCGGATGTACCTCTTCAGGCCTTGTCAGTGCTCCGAAGAATGAGTGTGCCTCTACTCCAAGCTTAAGACTGCTTCAAGTCAGAATGGCAATTGACACAGCAGCAGATGTTATCTCTTGTCAATATAAACAGGGTGTCCCCTTTTGAGCTGAGCGTATTGCCAAGCCCTCCGAGAGATAAATCAGAGGCACCAGAGTACATATTTGATGCTCCTCTATTGCGTAGAATGTGAACTTTCATATACACTGTTGTTGCATGCGTGCCGCGCATCGTTATGATTCATGCATAGAATATGCTTGCTTTGGAAATGCCAAAATAGAAAGATTGGTCTACTTTTGGAATAAATGAAGCTCAATTGTATAATCGGCTCAGCAAGCTTTCCATCCAAAACTGTCCCAAACTTGTTGGAAGATTACCCAATGATCTTCCTTATCTAAAATCTCTTCAAATTGTTGGTTGCCCGAACTTGTTGGTTGATGTTTCAAGCCTTGTTCTTCCATCACTTACCCATTTGTTGATGAGGGAAGCTATTCTTCCAAGCCTCCCGACACTCTTGGAGATGAAAAACATGCTTGAACTTGGTTCCTTTACCCTGGATATTGGAAATGTTTTAGTTTTAGACTCTCTTAGTAATCCAAACGTAGTTGATGAATGGTTACTGGCTAATGCTGTGTTTAAGCATCTGACTTCAATAACTGCTTTGAGTATTTCTAGAGTAAAAAATTGACATGCATACCCACATGTTTACTCAAGGGTTGATGGAACTTAAGAATTGGATAATTAAAGAATGCGGTGAACTCGTGACATTTTGGGAGAATAAGGTAAGACTACAGCACTGTCTCCCTTCCCTCCGGCATTTGGAGATTTCTAGATGCCACAAACTTGTGTGCTTGTTTGAAGAAGAGGAAGAAAAAGAAGAAGGAGAAGGTTGGAAAAGAAGGAACATGAGGGGCTTCCTTGTATGACATGACTCAAGTATTTACAAATTGAAGCTTGTCCAATACTAAAGAAACTGCCACGAGATTTGCACACCTACACGTCCCTTCAGGAGCTAAAAATCTACAGTTGAGCAAGTATTGTCTCTTTTCCAAAGTCAACTTTGCCATCTATGCTGAGAGAACTTGTAATTATAAATTGCAATGTTTTGGAGTCCTTGCCCGAGTTTACGAAACTAAATAATCTCTGAGAGTTGTCATTTTCAAAATGTGCATCACTCGCATATTTATCATCGAGAGGTGGGCTACTGTCCTTACTAAAACAACTTCAAATTGATGAATGTGAAAATCTGAAGTCATTCCTTGCAGAGGACGAGATCAAAATTTATTGTCCATCTCTTGAAACAATAGTTGTCAAATATTGTAACAGTCTCACATCCTTACCAGATGCCCTACATTCTAAAGGGAAATAATCTCAGGGAATTGAAGATAGAAGATTGTAATAATCTAGTGTCTCTTTCAGAAGGATGGTTCCACCCCTCAAGCAATCTGATAGAAATTGTAATACATTAGTGTAAAAAACTGGAATTCCTGCTACCACTTGGTGTCGGTGCGCACAAGAACAACAACATCAACCAATTCAATTCTCTTGATTGGTTGAAATTACATAATTGCCCTGCAAGAATGGTTTCCTACTTTCTCAAGGAAGGGAGTTTCCCCACCAACCTTAGTTCACTTCACATCAGGAATGTCAGAGCGGACATCGGTCAACTTCTTCCACCTCTATCTCCATTAGAGTGGGGTTTGCACAAACTCTCTTCTCTTACAACACTCATACTTGGAGGCCCAACATCGCCGTAGGAAGATACAGTGTCATTTGGGACACTCTCTGATCTACCTGACCATCATCAACTTTCCAAATCTAGAATGACTCTCTTATGAGGAGTTTCAAAACCTCGCCTCTTTCAAAACACTCTATATCATATTTTGTCCTATGTTCACGTCATTTCCAAAGGAAGGGTTGCCTTTTAAATCTGAAAATCTGGGACTGCCCTGAGCTTGCGTCATTTCCAGAACAAGGCTTCCCTCCCTCGCTTTTGTCACTAGCGATCTTGAGATGTCATCTACTACTGAAACAATAGTGTGAAAAGGAGAAAGGCCAATATTGGCCCATCATCCAATACATTCCTCAGGTATATATAGATGGTGATGTCTAGTATAAGCAGCAAACTGCAAGGTACAAATAAACACATTCTATCCTATCATTTTTATTTATTTATTTTTTGGATACCAAAATCGTCTCGGATTTTTATCACAGCTGAGGATTTGCCATTTTTTTTCTTCTTCTTTTTGGATCTTTAACACAACTGAGGATTCCATTTTGTTGTAAATGTGGAATTTCAAGTACAGTGATTGAACACATGATGAACCCCAAAAATATTCTAGTAGGAAACAGAAAAGAAAAACTAGGTAAATAAAGCTTTAGTAATGGAAAGATGAAAGGAAGTAGCAGGGAAGAAGAAGAAGAAGAAGAATAAGAAGAATTCAGAGAGGAGAAAAGAGAAAAGGAGAACAGATCATTGAGAAGGGGGGGGAGAAAACACTGTTTTTATGTTCATTCTTTTTCTTTTCCTTTCAAATATTTCCTTTTCCTTTTCTATCTATATCCACTACAGAGTGCATGAACTTCATTCTCATTTGGTATTTAATTTGTATTATTTTACACCTTAGTGGAAAGTAAGAATTATTTCAAGTTATCAATGGAGATTTTCATTTTTGTATTTGGTAACAATGATCTCCTTTTATGATTTGTTGAAAAGAATACATTTCAATCATTTCTAGTTTTTGCAGTTTTATTTTATGGGTCAATATATGCTGCGTGACCTCCATCTCATCCTTATCACTAAGACATCGATTTTTGCTAGCATAATGTATGACATCATGGATTGGCTTCATAATGTTTCTAGCAGCTACAAATTAATTGGTTTAGTAATTTGATTAGGACAGGGTATTTGTTCTCCCTTTCAAATTTCCTAGATGAGAACTATTGAGTGGTTCCATTTTTGTATTGAAATGCTGATTTTTATTTTTATTTTTATTCTAGAGAGGACAACTTCCTGACTCTATTACAAACCTACAGTTATGACTTTAAATGCAATCTTCTTTTTGTTGTTCAGCTTGTAAAAGTATTTTTTCTATTTTTCTCAGTGTTTTGTGAAAAATATATACAAAAGATTTGTGGATGGTTTAAATAGAAAAAACCTACTAACTATTGTTGTCATTACCTTTTTGTTCTCTAGGGCTTCTTTTGTCGTGGAAACAAACTTCAGGATGTATTCATACTCATTGTTGCTGTAATAACCCGACCCTCGTATACAATTCTGATATATTTTCAGTCCTTATTCTGTGCTTTCAAATGCTTACTGTGAAATTCTATGAGAAATTAAGGTTACTTAAGTGAATCCTTTGATTATGGATACATATCTGTTTAATAAGAAAAATATCTGTCACAATTGGAATATTCGAATCGAAAATTGAGAGCCTTAGAGGCTTAATAATCTGAAATGGACTGTATATTTGAGATCAGCATAATTTTTAGGTAATAATAAGCAGTTTTGTAGAAATTTGATTTGGGATGATTAAACTGTTTAAATTTTGTTTGATTCACTTTATATATATAGCTATGTCCTTTTAAATGGTTGACTTAGAGCTCTACAAAAATATCCTGAGAGAGAAGAGAAGAAATTGAGAGGAGGAGTTCTTCAAGCTAGGAATTTGGGGGAAATCTAGAAGATTGTGGGGTTAGAGCTCCAGGTATGTGAATTTTATTTGAATTAATTGATAATCATGCAAGTTAGGTGTGTGTTGGTTAAATTTAAAGATGTGTTATCATAGAATTGATTTGGGGTTAAGTTAGGTTATAGGGAGTAGGAGTTTATTCTATCTTTTATCATTCTATTCCTTACCTTCACATATTTGAACTCATCTTTGGCCTTGAAGGATTGTGTATATATTTGGTAATTATATAGAAGGGATTCAAAGTGTCCAACTTGTGTTTATGATTGTGAGGAAATGAAGAATCAATTCATGTTGAAATTGTTACATGCTTGAAGTGTCTTTGTACATAAAGTTTGAACCATGTTACATAAATTAAGAGGCCTATTTCAAGCCTTAGAAAAGCTTACCAAAAGATGGGTTTTATAGGAATTTCGGATTGCAAGATTGAGCAAATCGCCGCACGTACGGGGATCATGGCAGCACGTGCGGGAGTCATGGCAGCACGTGCGGGAGTCATGGCCGCACGTGCGGGAAATGAGGAATTTTGGCATTTTGGCTACTGTCTAAAAAGCACGTGCGGGGCATCACTACCGCACATGCGGGAGTCTTTGCCGCAATGCGGGGCTCACAGCCGCACATGCGGCCCATGCTGAAAAAAACAGTTTGCTCCGTTTTGTGTGCTCGACCCTCGAATATTTTTAGAA
Organism: Camellia lanceoleosa; assembly: GCA_025200525.1. Taxonomy (NCBI): domain Eukaryota; kingdom Viridiplantae; phylum Streptophyta; class Magnoliopsida; order Ericales; family Theaceae; genus Camellia; species Camellia lanceoleosa. Next base: position 103,914,720 of record CM045760.1, read on the forward strand.
AGTGTATTTTATGCCTACTGATGTTTGTAAAATTCATTTGAAGTGAAATGAGTCAGGAAATAACTCAACAAAGAAAAATGAACTAATTTGCAAGTTATGAATGTGTGCATGACGTACTCCGAAAGGAACTAGCACGTTGTCACAAACTGTGAGTAGTAGTATTGTTATAGTACGCTTTACTTACAGCTAATGATTATCATTAGCATTCTGTTCTCGCATGTCAATTATGTAAATTATATGAATGATTCAAAGAATGTGAGTGAATGATGGAAAGGATGTGGATACGTACATATGACTCTGAAATTCTGTAAGACTCTAAAACTAGTTTACTATGATGACATCTGGGCCTATGGCCAATCTGTATTTTCTGGTATGAAACAAAGTGCTACACAGAACTAAGTGCTACAAAGTGAGACACCTCTAGAATCCGTGTGAGGCACCTCTTGATTTCATACATCCATGAAAAGGGCTTAATGCCAATCTGTTTAAGGGCTTAATGCCAATCTGTTCAAGGGCTTAAAGCCATTATGTTTACAAGCTGGGCCTAAGGCCGTTCTGAAATCAGTACAGAGTCAGATTAACTATGTGATCTCTGCATTTACATACACATTGATTTGTATTATAATTTAAGTGAGCATCAACTTGTTTAAGTACTATTATTCACTGAGCCTTGCTCACTCCGTGTTATGTCTGTTTCTGTAGGTAACCAATCGGGAGGTCAATCCTAACCCATGACGGCCGTTCTCTTTTGTCAACCTCTATATATCCAGGCCCTAGATGAAGCCACTTATATTTTTGTGAAGTTTGTTAAGATGTTGGCTCGTACTTTAATTTTCTGTCCAAGGTTGAATGTATATAGCTTTCTTAGCTCCAATTATTTTTGTTGTACGCCCAGCCATAAGGCTGGGTCTGTATATGTGTATGTATATAACCGATGCTCAGGTGCATGTTTCTATATATTATTTACCTGTTGTGATGTTTGTGATCCTGGCATAGTAGTGATAGCTCAATGGAGATTGTTTTCTATTATTTTATGATATTTAATGCTTCCGTTCAGGCCCCGTATGTTATGTATATCAGGTAAAATGTATGTTTCTGAACAGGTCATGCCCAAACTTTTAGAGGCGAGTTTGGGGTGTGACAGTTGCGTTGTGAGATTTTGTGCGTCTTTACAAGGTATGCCAAAAAATTTGGTTGAAAATAAGGCTTCTTGTCTTTGGAGAGAACTACAATTCAGGATGCAATGAGTTGCTATTTTATGAGTTTTAGAAATGTCATGAGGTTTTTTATTGAATATATTGGTTTACTTTTGTACAGTCATGCCAAAAACTCTTGTTAGTGATAAATAAATAAGAGATACAAGAAAATTGAGAAGGAAGTCCTTTCCACAGACTATAATTGAAAAAACCTCCCTACCACACACTCTTCAAAGGCAAGAACTTTGATCATTGAGACTTCAATAAATTTGTTTAATATCACGTTGTATTTTAAAACCTTGCTCCTTTTATGCTAGACTACATTTGACAGTTATGAAGCTACCTGGTCTAGTCAAATTCCATGTGGGCAATCTGTTGCAGTTGGAGGGATTTAGGCTTCCTTGATTAAGAGGAGTTTAGAATCCAAATCCAAGGCAAACTCTGACATTCTTTCATTTATTAACCATGTTAGTTATTATTACAACAATATTGTCAAAAATGGTTCTCATCAAAAATTCAAAAAGTAGGGAAAATTGACATATAACACCAATCCTTAATCTCATAGGAACATAAATTTTTGTAATATTGTTACCACAAGAAGGTAATATTTATTCCAATAATTTGACAAAAGGGGAAATTTGTCTAATTGTGAAAAATGGCATATGGCAGAACATGCAATAAATCCAATCCTCGTTGTCTTTTGAGACCTTTTAAGAAGTCGTTTAATATGAGATGAAATAACTTAATTAAGCTGGGAAAAAAAAATGAAATGACTTCCGAGTAATGATAGTTAATGAAATGATTAAGTTTTGTCCTTTGCTTTTGTTTTCCTTTAAAAGAGCCTGAGCTTGGTTGCTAATTTCAATTTATTCTTTATTAATAAAATTCGCTTGCCTTCTAAGTTCTAGGTTAAAAAATTAAAAATTGCCTTCTAACCTTTTGTATTGGATGTTGAATTAGGTCATATTGAAGCCCTATGCTTTGTGGTATAAAGTTTTGCACGGGAGATTCTGCTTCAGAATTGTTCAGGAGATATTTCAGTAATTGGCGACATTGTGGAGGAGATTAATATAATTTGCAACAGCTTGAATCCTTTATGGTGTTCTTGGAAGAGAACCAAAGAGAAGCAAACTGTTGGACTAATGCTTTAACATTTGAGGCAAACAACATAGTGGATGAATCTTTTGGATGGATTCTGGCTGCTAAACTTCCTATCCTTCTAGAACATTCCTATGATTAGCTGTCTTTGGCTTGTCCAAATAAAAAAAGAAGTTACTCATGCAAGGGGTCTAACATCATTCAACTTGCTCACACTTCAGCAGTTAACATTCCGTGCACTGTCGGCATTCGTAACTTTATTGCAATTTCTTTGGCACTCCAACTTACGGAATGTAATCAGACAATTAATTTGTTCTTTATAGAAACCACAATACTTCTACTGTATTTTATTGCTTGCTGCCTTAATAAACAATTGGAGTTGTAGCTATTTTGATTCTATTATAGCTAAATCAACACAATTTCTGCTTTATCTACTTCTCTAGTCCATTAGACGTCCCACTGATCAATTATTGCAGCTATTAACTTGTGCATTATGGGCAAATTAGTGCTGTTTTTTTGGCAGTGTAGCAGTTTCTTTAATGAAACAACATGAATACATATGAAAGAAGAAGTCTTTAGCCTTGTTTTAAGTCGCTGGATACACATCTTCATTTGTAGGTGGTTAGATTGCTGATTTATTAGAATTTAACTTTCTTCTACTCTGTGCCACATGGCCTAATTGATTGTTCAAACGATATTCACTTTTCAAGAGAATTCTTAAGAACAAGTATGTTTTGTTACTTGATCATATAAATGATGTAGAAGCACAATTACTTAGATGTTCCCAGGGCAAAATGCTAGTTTGGACCTTGGAACATAATACCTGCCAAATTTTTTTTTAAAAAAACCTATGGAGTCAAGTATAAAATTGTCTAAGGAAAAAAGACAAAAATACTTATATATGTGGGCATACATAATATATCTGCACCATACATATTGTCGAAGCCTTAAACTCATTTATTTCATCTAATTTCATTCCATTACTGTCGTATAGGCTGAGGATATTATTCCTCATTCTATGGCTATCAACTTGTGGAATGATTCTTCTGCAAAATAGAGATTGATATAATGCTGAAGGGCCTCCTATTCATTATGGTTATATGGCGAGTTAAATCACTCTCAAGCTGAAGTTAGAGCAGTTTGTTCAACTCCCAAAACAGACTCAGTCTTTTAATTTTAGGACTCATTTCTCAACGCTTGAAAACACGTCACTATTCGAATTTTCAAAAATTTGAGGAATCTGCTTGATATTCCCATGTCTCATCCAAAAACTAGAGAATTTGGAAAGTTTTCTCAATTCAATGTCAAGCATCAAAGTAACAAATGGAGGACAAGTATCTGAACCTATAGAGGCCAAGAACTCATCTTCGACTACTTCATCCCAAGGGGGGATACAAAACAAAACTTCATATTATTATCTAGAAATTCAACTCTGCAAGTAATAATTGTTCAGAGGTTTGCAACTCTGAAACTTTTAAGTTGTGTTTGGATAAAGGATTTAAGGGGGTATTTGTGGAGGGAATGTAAAAGAAAACAGTGTAAGATTATCTCTTTCTTTCTCATTTATGAATTTCCAAACATCTCTATGTTTATTGTTTTCAAATCAGGTATGGGTATTATTGACAGGTCTTTTAGTTATAAGCTTGGTTCATTAATTAGCATCAAGTAATTATACCACTTCCTAAGCATGCACTTCTATAATGTGTGCTCAATTTGGAAAGCATTTTAATATGCATCATTCCCCTTCTAATCTGCCTTCAAGCCAATTATTTTGTTCACATTATTTAATTAACCAATAGGTTCTAATAAATATCATCAATGTGACAAAATGAGAGGCTTACCTAATAGCACCTTGTATTTGACAATCCCTTCTCTTTGAAATTTCTTCAAAAACAGTGTCTGAGCTTTCCCCAATATCCATCTTTTCCACGATTTCAATTTTTTGTTTTTATTTTTACTTTCTAAGTAATAATGACCCAGTCTTCCTTTTTAGGATTGTCATTTGTTGACTTCATTTTCCACTGCTTTTCATTTTATTTTCGGCAAAGCATTTCATTTCATTATGTCCAAACAATTTGCATTTAGGTTGTGTTTGGTTGGAGGATTTGGAAAGGGAATTTGGAAAGGGAAAGGGAAAAGGTGTGTGAAACAATGTGAAATGTAGGTATATTTTATTTACATTTCACCTACTTTTTCCCTTTCCCTTTCCCTTTCCAAATCTCTTCCCAAATCCTCCAACCAAACACAACATTAGTATATCCAATGGGTTTCCAAGGATATTTGATTGATTTAACCCAACTATCTACACTGGAGAACTGCAACTTTATTTTCGTAGGAAACATAAAATAAAACCCACCTCAATTGCAGATTCTTGGAAAGATAAATCTCTTGCAAGATTTGGTATGTCTGCCAAAATAAAAAGGTTTGCAAATGGCACTAGCAATGTTATTGAGTCCTTTCTGTTCTCAATCCAAAATTCTAAGGATATATTACAAAACAGTGCCTGTACTGGCACCTTCTTCAAATTTTCTTTTAACAATTATGTATTAGGCTTCCATTTTCTTGCAAAATGGCGAGTACCACTATCCAAGACTTGGTCTAATAGCTCCTTATTGAATTGAATCTGAAAGAAGAAAAATCCATTTTCATTTGACAAAATATTTTAACAACCCAAATCTACCCCCAATTTTGTGGAAATATTCTTTACAAGCAACATGCAATGGCAGCCTTCTGTTCAAAACTTTCTCAATAGGCAGTCCTTCAATTTCTCAATTCCTATACATAGATAGAATGACCACAATTTTTTCATCTTTGATTATATAATTGCTAAGGCTTTTCTTGATTGAATAAATCTTTTTAGGACACATGTTTGTTGTTAGGATTGTCTGAAAGTTCCTTTTCTCTATTAGGACATAGACATCATCATAGAAGTAAGAAGTATGAAATTAGTATGGTTCATTATCTTTGTGCTCCTTTTAGTTGAGTTGTGGCTGCAAAGGTTTACTGTTGATTAATGAAATAAATCCCATATGTATTGTTAGAATCCCAAATATTGAGAGTTTTGCCTCTGCAAATATCAAGACATAAATTTTATGTATATGCTATGACTAATTTATATGCTATGACTAATTTCTTCCCTTGATTTATGAAATAAATCCCATATGTATTCTTAGAATCCCATATGTATTGTTAGAATCCCATAAGATAATTCTGTCTCTAAATATACATATGGGTTTACTGTTGATTAATGAAAAATTTAGAGACGAATTATCTTAGTTGCCAAAAGTGTCATTGTTATATTTTTAGCGATGAAACTGAAAATCAAGTAATGAATTACTATCCTTTTGGAACCAAAATTTTCGTCACAAAAATAAACCTTTTGGTAGAAAATTGTTTTTGTCCCTAAATATACTTTTATAAGTGACATTTTCAAAATTTTATCGCTAAGTGTTATTTCCCAAATTCATGAACCAAACACAACCTAAATGTTTAATTTTTCAGAAGTTTGATTATTGTAGAGGCACTTATGATGGAATATAAATGATTAGTGAGCGTATGCTTCATCATACTCTTACATTTGTACCTAATCCATAAATGAACTAGAAAATGATTTAAAAAAAAAAAAAAAAAGACTAGAAACCAAGAAGTCCAAGGAGAAATAAAAATTCAGCAATATTAAACATTATTCATAAAAGGCCAGCCTCTCTCTCTATTCCTATCTCTTCTTGATCACATCCACCAATTATACAGAGAAATTAATAAAAAAGTAGGTAGCAAACAAAACTGGAAAAATGACCAATGAGATGAGACTCCATTATTGTTGACTTCTAATTTCTTCATACCCCTTCTTTGCAGAGGGTCTTCAGTCTGTTCTTGATATCTGTGTTGCTTGGTTTCATTACCTTTCCTTCTTTCAGAACAAACACCATGGATGTATTTGGGATCTTTATCTCTCCATTTGTACAAGCTATGGTTGATAAATTGTCCTCTTTTTTTAGCAACTTAGTGAGCACAGCAGACGTTGGCACTGGCATCCAGAATCTGAAGAAGGCATTAGAGGATTTAGAGACTCAGTTGGCTGATGCAGAGAACAAACAGATATACCACAAGGATATCAAAAAGTGGCTTGAAGAGGTTTACCATTTGGCTTACGATGCAGATGACATATTGGATGATTTTGCCACTGAAGATCTTGAAAGGAAGCTAATGGCGGAGGAGACGACGATGGGAAGAAGACCAGCTAAGTTTCCACGTCTCTCTTCTATTGTTCCATTCAATTTAAAAACTGGGTCAAAGCTAAATGAGATTACTAGTCAATTACAAGAAGTTGCTACAAAAGGAAAAGATATTGGTTTAGATAAAAGACTTGTTGGGAGGATGTCCACAGATCTATGGCAGAGATCACAAACTACATGTTTGAAGGAGCCTCACATTCATGGCAGAGATGAAGACATCAAGCAAACTATGGAATTACTACTTGGGGATGCATCTATTGGAAATTTTTTTGATGTAATTCCTATTGTAGGCATGGGTGGAATCGGCAAGACTACACTAGCTCAGCACATTTACAATGATGGCCGAGTGGAAAATCATTTCAATCTAAAAGCATGGGTATGTGTATCTGATGACTTTGAAGTAATGAGAATAACAAAGGCAATTCTCGAGTCGTTCACTCACGGTTCATGTAATTTAAGTAACTTAAATGAGGTTCAAGTTCAACTTAGCAAAACTTTGGCAGGGAAAAAGTTTTTGCTTGTCCTAGATGATGTGTGGGACTATGGACGTGATGGGTGGAATTTGTTACAATCCCCATTTGGAGCTGGAGCACCTGGAAGTAAAATCATTGTGACAACACGAGACAGAAGTGTTGCAAAGCAGATGGGAATGGATAAATATCACAATTTGCACAACTTATCATATGGCGATTGTTGGTTAATCTTTTCCCAACATGCATTTCAGAGCAGAAATATTGAGGAATACAAAGAATTGGAATCAATTGGTAAGAAAATTGTTGAGAACAGGTGCAGAGGCTTACCCTTGGCAGCGAGGGCTCTTGGCAGCTTATTGTGCTGTGAACAAGAAGAACGTGAATGGAAAGAGATACTAAACAGCAATTTATGGAATGAGGAAAGTGGCATTCTCACAGCATTGAAATTGAGCTACCTTCATCTCCCTGTCCATTTGAAGAGGTGCTTTTCCTACTGTGCAATTATCCCAAAGGACTACGAATTCACGGTGGAGGAATTAGTCTTGCTATGGATGGCTGAAGGTTTAATTGAGCAACCAAAAGGTGAAGACCAAATGGAAGATTTAGGCCGCAAGTATTTTCACGAATTGGTGTCAAGATCATTTTTTCAACCGTCAAGTGGTAAAAAATCGCTATTCGTAATGCATGACCTCATCAATGATTTGGCTCAAGATGTCGCAGGGGACAAATGTTTTAGGTTGGAAAATAATTTAGAAGGGGGCAGCCACAGCAAGATTTCTGAAAAAGCTCGACATGCATCTTATGTTGGTAGCTACATTGATGGAATCAAAAAATTTAAAGTTTTTGATAATGCCAAATGCTTACGAACATTCTTACAATTTTTTCCACTGAGTTTCCATGCAACAAGGTACTTGTTTCATTTGTTGCCAAAGTTAAAATGCTTACGTGAGTTGCGTTTACATTGTAATAGCATGGATGAACTACCAGATTCTGTTGGAGATCTAAAGCATTTGCGGTACCTTGATGTATCCCATTCTGGGATTACAAGGTTACCTGACACAGTGGCAACTCTCTACAATTTACAAGTCTTGTTTTTGAAATTTTGTTCTCGACTTCAGAAGTTGCCTCTAAACATAGGGAGGCTAGTGAACTCGCGCCATTTTGACATGACTGGTGTGGATATTCCATCATCAGAAGAGATGTCGCTACATATAGGTAAATTAACTAATCTCCAAACATTGTCAAATTTTATGGTGGTTAAAGATTGTGGACATAAAATAGAAGAGTTGAAAAACCTATCACACATTCGAGGGGCAATACACATATCAAGACTGGAGAATGTCAGCGGTGTTAAAGATGCAAGGGATGCCAATTTTATGTCTAAGGAGGAGTTAAAAGAGTTATCACTAGAATGGGATGAATCTCACCGTTCACAGAATGACATAGTTGAGAGGGATGTGCTTGACGTGATGAGACCTTTCAAATTGTTGGAACAACTCACCATTAGTGGGTATGGCAGTACAAAATTTCCAAACTGGGTTGGAGATGTTTCATTCTCCAAAATGGTGTTCATGCGATTAAAAGGCAGCAAATGTTGCAGAACTTTGCCACCACTTGGACAACTACCCTTGCTTAAAGACCTTTACATTGAAGGAATGAGTGCAATAAAGCGCTTGGGATGTGAGTTCTATGGGCAGCAGTGTGGTGCCAAACCTTTCCCATCTCTAGAGAGACTGAGCTTTGAGTTTATGCCAGAATGGGAGGATTGGTCTACTTTTGAAACAGAGGGAGTTCAGCCGTTCGGTCATCTCAGTGAGCTTTCCATAAAAAATTGTCCCAAACTTGTTGGAAGATTACCAAATGATCTTCCTTGTCTCAATTCTCTCAAAATTGATGGTTGTCCACAGTTATTGATTGATGTTTCGAGCCTCGCTCACCCATCACTTGCGTCCTTGTCAATGAATAATGTTATGCTCCCAAGCCTTCCAGCACTCTTAGGGACGAAAAACACGATTAAACTTGGTTCTCTCACCTTGGATATTACACATGTTACAGTACTTGACTCCCTCTGCGATCCAAGCACAACTGATGAAGAGTTACTGGCTAATGAAATGTCTAAGCATTTGACTTCAATAACTGCTTTGCGCATTTCTCATGTTGAAAAACTGGAGTTCCTACCGACATGGTTTACTCGAGATTTGATGGGACTTGTGAAATTGGACATTAGTAACTGCCAAGAACTCATAACATTGTGGTGGAATAAGGTGGGAATACAAGTATGTCTCCCTTCCCTCTGCAATTTGAAGATTTCTCATTGCCCCAAACTCGTTTGCTTGTTTGAAGAAGCGCAAGAAAAAGGAGGAGAAAGTTTGAAAAAGCAGCAACATGAGGGGCTGCCTTGCATGACGAGACTCGAGTATTTAACAATTGAAGAGTGTGGAATGCTGAAGAAACTGCCACAAGATCTGCACACATACACATCTCTTGGGGTGCTTAGAATCGACCGTTGTGCAAGTCTGATCTCTTTTCCATTGAAAGGTTTGCCATCTATGCTGAGAGAACTTAGTGTTTCAAGTTGTGATGCTTTGGAGTCCCTACCTGAGTTGATGACACTCAATAATCTGCAAGTGTTGCAGGTTTCTAACTGTGCATCACTCACATATTTATTGTCAAGAGGTGGGCTACCATCCACACTAAAACAACTTCGGATTGAGGTGTGCATAAATTTGGAGTCACTTTTTGCAGAGGAAGGGATAAAATCTTTACCTGAAGCCAATAATCTCAGGAATCTCAAAGAATTGCTGATAAGATGGTGTCCTAAACTGGAGCCCCTGTCACTTGGTGGTCGTGATGAGAATAACAACACCAACCAACTCACTTCGCTTCAAAAGCTATGTTTATATAATTGTAGAGCAGGAATGGTCTCCTGCTTTGTCAAGGAAGGGAGTTTCCCCACCAACATCACTTCACTTCAAATCGGGAATTTCAAAGTGGATCACGTCGGTCAACTTCCACCTCCGCCTTCGTCTCCATTAGAGTGGGGTTTGCACAAACTCTCTTCTCTTACAACACTCGTACTTGAAGGCCCAGCTTGGCCGTGGGGAGATATTGTGTCCTTTTCAGAAGAAGGGATGTTCCTGCCCACCTCTCTCATCAATTTGTCCATCTTCGACTTCCCAAATCTGGAAAGACTCTCTTACGAGGAGTTTCAAAACCTCACCTCTCTCCAAAGACTTCATATCGCACTTTGCCCTAGGCTCGCGTCCTTTCCAAAGGAAGGGTTGCCTCCCTCTCTTTGTCATCTATGGATCTCTAATTGTCCTGAGCTTGCAACCTTTCCAGAACAAGGCTTCCCTCCCTCGCTTTTGTCGCTGATGATCGGTGGATGTAGTCCAATATTGAAACAGAAGTGTGAAAGGGGGAAAGAATATTGGCCCATCATCCAATACATTCCTCAAGTAGAATTACTAGTAGATTAAGCAGCCAACTGCAAGGTACAAACAAACAAATATTTATTTTCTCATTACCAATATCATCTCAGATTTTTATCAAAACTGAGAGTTTACTATCTACTTCTTTTGGATCTTAATGTGTGTTTAGGTGAGAGATTTGCGGAGGGATTTGGAATGGGAAATAGAAAAGGTAGGTGAAATGTGAATAAAACATACCTATATTTCACCTAGTTTCACACACCCTTTCCTTTTCCCTTTCCAAATCCCTCAACCAAACACAACGTAAAAGAATTCCAGTTTGTTGTGAATGTTAAATTCTTTGTCTTTTCCTTTCAAATATTTCTATTTCCTTTTCCCTTAATGATGAATGGATAATTTTCATTCTCATTTGTTATTGTATCTTGTATTATTCATATGTGCCCCTGGAAAAATTGCCCTATTCTTTATAACCGCCACTAGCAATTGAAAGGTAAGATTAACTACTTCACCTTATGAGCCGAGCAGTGACGTAGTCAGGAATTCAGTGAAGAGGGGGCACAAATTAATGACAATATCATTATTTTTTTTTTCCATAATAAACAACAATAAGATATTACTAAACTTAACTATTAAGAGTTCATTTGGATAAATGTGAATTTTAAATTGAAGGATTTGAGATTAAATTTTATACAAATATTGGAAAGTAACTATTTTATAAGTGAATTGGAAAATTAAAAAAGAATATAAGTTGAGATAGAAATGATATATTCTAGTAGAGAAATTCTATTAAACATACCGCAAAAAAATTGTCTATCATATGTCGTAATTATGATCTTCGTGGTCTTTAGTTATAACACATTATAGTGTTAGATATAATTTAGTTATAACTTCTTATGGTTGTTATTTTGGTTATGACTATATCAAGTAATAGTTAGTTATGACTCATTTTGATATTAGTTATGATCTATTGTAATTTTTTTTAATTTTTTTAATTGAAGATGTGTTGCTTAATTATAATTTATATAGTGGTCATTTTAGTTATGAATGGAAAGAAACACATGGAGGATAAATTCTACATGTCAAATGTAACTAACAATCCAATAAATTCCATATCTTCATTGAAATTAATTATGTTTGCATGTCAATAATGATAAGCATCACCATTATATTGAAATTTTCATAGATAATAATGACTTATAGTCTCTTTATTTTCAATCAAAATAATCATTATTGTTCTCATAATTTTAAAAATGTCATTGACATTTCACTTTAAATAATATTTTTACAAATTTTTTTATTTAAAATATTTTCTTTATGTTTTAAAAAAAAAATCCCAAAACCCAGGGTGGGACACGTGACCCCCTCTAGGCCCTATGTGCCTCCGCCACTGGAGCCGAGCCTTTCTACAAAGATTATTTTTCTATAAAATGTTTTCTCTAGAAAATGATCTCCTATGTTTGATTGCAACTTGAAACTAATGTACTAGTGGTTGTATTAGTGGTGGTTTTGGTTATAGTGGGGGTGGTGGCAATAGTGGTGGTTATGGTAGTATGGTGGCGTTGGTAAGATTTTAGACCAAAAAATGTTTCACACTTCGGGAAAAATTTTGCACCTTCAAAAGTGTCCATCAGTTTTCATTCAAAAAGGCTTGTTTTTTTTATTGACCATAGAAAACATTTTCCATTTAACTTTTGTTTTCTATCGTACTAACACCAGAAAATGTAGGGAAAAAAAATTCCGCCAAAACAAACAGAGCATAATAGATGAATTTTTGCTAGGTTCAACAAATATTCTGTCAAAGGAGCGGCTATATATGACTGTTTTTGTAACAACCCCAAAATGCATATCATAATTATATTTATTTAATTATGACTTAATTATTAATTGTGATATGTGCTTTGTGATTAATTTATGCATATCTGTCTTATTTGAAAATTATCTGTTATGATTTCTGCTCTGAATCTGAAATTGATAGCCTAAATGGTTTCAAAAACCGAAATTGAGTAGATAGATAGACTAATTGGAATTTTTGGAACTATTTAAAAAGTTTTGTTAAAAATTGATTCAGTTTAGTAAAATCACATGTGATTAAATTGAGCCTTAATTGGAACCATTTTTGGGTTCAAGTTGTGTGCTAACCTTGATTAATTAAGGCTGTGTTTAATTAAGATGATGCATGATTGGAAACTAATTTATTCCTATTCATGATTTAAGATGTGATTAAGAGTATTATGTGCTGAGCCATTTTGTGATGTTGGGTGTAGAGGATTAAAATCCTTGAGTGTGTTGTAGAGGATTAAAAGGGAACCACATATATACTGGAAATTGCAAAAACTAAATCAAAAGAACTCGTGCATTTACATTTAATGTGTTCAGAACTTATCAACTATTTGCCCAACTATTATGTGTGGGTGTCTATATACATCAATCATGAGAATAATCCAAAGATTATATCGTAGGGAGAGACATCAAAACAAACCTTTATGAACTCTGCAGCTTTTGGTCCATTTTGCACATCAAAACTATAACAAAAAAGATACAACAAATATATAATAAGATCAATATTTACTGTCAAAAGAACATAGATTAAAAAGTGCCAAGGGAAAAACTTAAGAAACATCCTATCAAGTTGCCCAAAGACCTTTCTAAGCTACATGGCATACAAAAAATCTCAAATATAGTATTTGTCGAAACTCATAATACCCACACAGAACCCTTCAATGATTTTATATATCCAATCAATTCGGTGCATACAAAAATGTTAAGACAGAAAAAAACAAATAAATTGTAAGGACAATAATAATAATAATAAACAAAAAATGGGTGAAGCAAATGGGTAGCCTAAATGCAAACACACTCATGAGTGCTGTAGCAGGAAATTTGTTGAATACAATGAAAACGGTAAATTTTGATTAAACCTTATATCAAATGCAACGCCACTTCTCTTCCCTACAAATTTGACGATTGGCACACGTGCCTTGGCAATAACCTGAAAAGTTAACAAAACATATGTTAGATATTAATTGTTAGTAATAATTATTTTTTAATTGTCAAATGAGGCACACCTGTTCTTCTTTGCGATGCCTCTTTGAGATAGGGCCCTAGCAAGGGCTTGCAAACCAATTTGTAGAGTTTTAATATCTGACCCCAGAATCACAACCTACAGTTTGGCAATTAGGTTGCCTAGTTATAGTGATCATCAAATTTGTTCATCAACAAACAGATCACATGCCTTTGAAATAATGTTCTGTTTATGAACAAGATTATGGACATTGTTCTTCCAGACATGGATAAATCGTAAATTAGGTCAGCAAGAAGAATTCAAATTTCTAGGCAATCTAAATCAAGTTTGACACAAGATCATGACAAAAAAATGTTCTTTTGTGCAATTAAACATCATTGGTCACAAACATTTCCATGAAGTGATATTCTACCTTACAGGAGTTACCTTACCAACAGCTATGTCAAAATCTTTATTGAATCTAATGAAATTTTCTCACGTCCAACTATCAGTTGTAGCCCAATGATCTCACAAACGAAGAAACATGGAAACATAAGTTTGATTTATGCCTAAATTGGCCTAAACTCTACTTCCATACTCATATTCATAGTTCCAAATATTGGCCAGTTCGTAGCGTACCAATTCTCAGATAAATAGAAGTTGTATTTTGTTATTATTATTATTATTGTTACTATTTTTAGATTTTCTTTTACAGCATATGGTAAATGATATGCCCACAATTCTGGACAAATTAAACTCTTTTTTCATTTATAATTTGCAACAACAAACCATTTTTAATTCCATAATATGGAATAAGTTACATAGAAATTAAGCATTGCCCTAATTTCAACATTTCCCTAATTTTTACTACCAAATTCAATAACATCTCACCTCAAGCATTGCCCTAATTTTTAATTTCAATCACATTTCAATAACATTTTTCTAAGCATTGCCCTAATTTTCAGCATTTCCTATATGATTTGTGTGTGTATATATATATGTATGTATGTGTGTGTATGTAAACAGAGACAAAGAGAAAGAGAGAGGGAAATCAAGAGGGAGACACTGAGAAGCAAACAGAGAAATCGAGAGGGAGATACAGAGAGAGAGAGAGATGCGAAATAGAGGACATACCCGGGAGGGAGACAAAGCGATGATCCAACAACCCTTGCAGTGATGGCGATGGAGACAAAGCTATAGAGAAGAGGGCAAAGACGTGAGTGAGAAGCAGTCACAGGCGTGAGTGTACCAGTGTATAATCGATTATATATGGGATCAAAGTTGTGTATATATGATTTGTATGTATATATATAGATGTATGTATGTGTGTGGTTAAACAGAGAGAGAGAGAAAGAGAAAGAGGAAAATCGAGAGGCCTCTGTGAGAAGGAGACAGAAATCGAGAGGGAGATACACAGAGAGAGAGAGAGAGAGGCGAAATAGAGGACATACCTGGGAGGGAGACAAAGCGATGATCCAGCAACCCTTGGGGTGATGGTGATGGCGATGGAGACAAAGCTATAGAGAAAAGAGCAAAGCAATGACAGAGGCGGAAGTGAGAGAGGGAGGGTAATGGACTTGTATTGTATCCCTAGCTGCTATTGTATTGCAATAAGAACAAAACCCATATATTTCCCAACCAAAAAACATTATTCGTCGCTAATTTATTTAGGAATAACAAGAAATTTTGAATCCTCCCTCCAAAAATTTTCGTCACAATTGGCTATTAAATTTTAATCGGTAAAAGTGAAATAAACGCTGACTAATTTTTTTTTATAGCTAAAGATTGCAGATTTAGCAACCAAAATATTTTTTTTTCCACGACTAACACACAGTTAGTAGACAAAAATGAAATAAATGCCAATAAAATAAATTTATAATATTTAAAGATTGCACATTTAGCGAACAAAATTTTTTTAGTCGCCGAAAACCTTATTTTCCACAACTAACACACAATTAGTAGCCAAAACTGAAATAAATACTAATAAAATAAAATTATAATATCTAATGATTGTACAATTAGGGACCAGCTTAGTTTTTAGTCGCCCAAAATGCTATTTTTAACGACTAACATGTAATTAGTCGCCAAAAGTAAAGAAAATACCAACTAAATTTATTTTTAGTAGCTAAATAGTGTACTTTTGCCAACCATATATTTTTAGTAGCTAATGCGTATACCTTTGGCGACTAAATTTTTTTAGTAGCTAATGTGTGTACCTTTGGTGACTGAATAAAGTTTAATCGGCATTTTTGGTTGCCGAATGTGTTAATTCCTGTAGTGGTGTGTGCATGTGTCTTGTGTATGAGAGTCAAAATGTGAGTGTGTGTGTGTATGTGTATTCTGCTGAGTTGAGGAAATCTCGGCATCATTTTTTTTGTTCATTTTGGTTCCATGTGTTGAGAGCTCAAGTTAGAAAGAGAGTGAGAGTTGAAGACTTGCTTTAGAGAGAGAAACCCATTTTTGTGCTAGAGATTGAAGAAGCTAGGGAAGATCATCTCATATTGTTGGAAATCAAAGCTCTAGGTAAGAATTTTGAGCATAATTTATGTAGTAAATCTTCCATTTATCATGATTTCATCAAGTTATTGTGCTACTTTCATGAAATTTGTAAGAAAATGGGTCTTTGAGCAAGATGATGAGTTGCATGTGCATTCATGGAGATTAATCTTTGGTTTCATCATTTTGGTTTGAGTTTTGAAACCCCTACATGCATGTGAGTTTAAATCATGTCTGTTGTTTCAGAAATTCATGAGTTTGTTAGTTACCATTTGCATGTTTTGAAAAACCATGAAAAGAGTTGAAAAATCTTGCATGTTCGAGTTTTGGTTCAGATCTTTGACAAATTGATGAAGTTTTGAATAAAGGATATTTTAAGGATTTTGTATTTGAGTTTTCTAAAGCTAACCCATGTATTTGAACGAGCCATGAAAACCCTAAGTTTTGAAAAGTTGCTTGGAAGCCATTTTTGCAAATTTCGAAACCCAGAATTTCACAGATGGCTCGAGCGACCAAGTGGTGGCCCCAGCCAATTGACTGTATGTTTTCATATCCCTACACATTGTAATTGAATTTATTAAGTTTCTCTATTTTTCATTTAATTGACTCAAATTAGATTAACATGCTGACTATCCCTTAGCTTAATTAATCAGTTATTAATATTAATTAATTATGTATAATTCTCATGTTAATTAATCTAATAAACCTCAATTAAGTCTTGATTTATTCTAATTTTCATGCCCCAGATTTACACGGTCCGGCTCACGTGAATAAACCACCCAACAATGAACAATAGATAACAACTCTCATACAAATGAATATAACATAGTCACACAATACAAGTGTTTATCTGATTTTATATATTCCTAGATATAACATCTAAGTCGAATGGATGTTTTGTAATTAAAAACATACATAGATGTTATCAGTTAAATTGAACGTCATGAGGCTTACATCATACACAAGGGTGTAACCCTTACAAGAATGACACATGACCAGCAAATAGCATAAATGGCCCATGGCCTACAAATAACTAAACTACTTTACATTGTTCTGAACACAACTTCACGTCACAGTCCACATCTACATATGTACACTTGAAAAACATTTCAGCCACGTAGGGTGAGCATAAAGCCCAGTAGAGAATATTTCAAAAACTAGACATGCTCCGCCAGCATAAATGATCATGATGCAATACATATATACGATACGAACAAATGCATTTCAAATCCATTTGATTTCTTAACAATCCATTTGATTTCTTTTCAATTACCAAAACCTTACGTTTAATCAAGACATTTTCTGAGTTCAAATCATCTGTTTGATATAACATCCTTTTTCAAAAGCCAATCCAAGTATCTCAATACCAACCACCAAAAATATTGCTAAATCAAATGTGAGTACATCACTGAACAAAAGCAAATATATTGCTCAAAACATTTTCAAACATCCTGTTTGAAAACCAACATAATAGTAAATAAAATGGGTAAATCTCCAAAACAAGCACACCTTTCACAGAAATTTTGTCCGTGGAAAATCGTAAACCGGTACCTATGTAAACGTAGGCTATACAAACACTACTATTGCCATTTCACAAAAATTTCATCCGCGGGATCGACACCCATGTACACGTGCGATTTTTAGGACTTTCACCATGGACACTCAAGCCAACTTATTTCAACGAGATAATACTACTTCCCAAATTCACCATTTTATTCACCCTTTTTCAATAGTACTATACATGTAACTCAAAATATTATTTTTCCAAAATAATGCAAATGTTCCAAAACATAATGTGAGAATTTCCAAAACCTCTTTCCAAAACATATAGTTTTAATTTCCAAAATCAATTACATGCTCCATGAAATAGATGATTTCAATTTTCCTAATCCATATGCAGTTTCTAACACACGACAATGCTATCCTCCACTAATAGCCAAAACAGTTATCACTAATGCAATGGTTAAAAGATAACAATACAAATATATTTTTCCAAAAGAGTAATAACACCCATTGTTTCAAAATCCAACAATCATTCCCTTTCTATCTCTTTCCAACCAAACCACTTACCAAAAATAACTCCCAACTCCCAAAACAATATCATTAGGATTTTCTACAAATTGGGGTTTTTCTCTGTTAGAAAATCAAATGCAAGTTTGTTTACTAAAAATAGATTTAATAGCAAAATCATAACCAAACCCCCAATTTATACAAACCCTCAACCCACAATAACATTTCAAGATCAACCAAATGACTACCAAATATAAATAACAAAATACGTCACAAATATGCTACCAAACTCATATTGAGTTTAAGAAATAGACCCTACCTCTTGAAGCGAAGAGGAGACAAGAGAGAGAGAAAATGGAGAAACCTCAAGGATGTCGAAAGCCAACTTTGCTCCAATCAAAAGAAAGCTCTCGATGTGCTCTACCTTTTTGTCGAAGAGACTAGGGTGAAGAAATCAATGGATCTAGGTGTATTTGTTGAGAGAATGTGAGTTTTAGAGAGAGAAGCTCTAGATCTAGGGTTTTTATAATGTTTAGCGAGAGAGAGAAATGAAAAGTGACTCAAAAATGTGACGGAGACTACTTGAGCGTAAAAAGTGTCGCTCGAGCGTCCAGACACAAAAAGTGTGACTGCTCGAGTGTAGAATACAAACTCTCAGAGGTTTTGCAGAAAGAAGACCACCGCTCGAGCACAAAAAGCACCGCTCGAGCGAAGAATGCCAACTCCCAGTATCTCTGCAAACCTGCAAAAGTACTGGAAGTTTACAAAGACCGCTCGAGCGCAGGAAGTGCCGCTTAAGCGAAGAGGCAAAATTTTGGGTAACAGCGGTTTTGAAAAATAAGCTACCAACATATTCCAAATGCAACCAAGACATTCCAATAACCAAACTTAATGAGGAATAAGGAGAAACAATACATGAACAACCATATAAGACAATGAAACCCAGATCCAAAACATCAACGTGTCGGATCTAAACTAGAATCACTATACTAATCTCACTAAAATTTAATTTAGCTCCCAAAAGTTTTACACATTAGATCAAACTTATTAAACTCCTCACTTATAGTTTCTAAATCAGATAATCATTCAATTTTTTATTCAAACAAAATCTCTTCTAATTTAATTCTTTCATTAACTCACTCGTCTTGATTCAGTTTAATTAATCAGATTCAATTTTTAAATCTTCATTACCTATTTAATTCCAATTAAATTAAATTAGACTCGCCTATTTCTATTAATTTGATTGATTTTTCAACGAATTCTCTAAAATATTCTAAACATCAAATTAAGTTATTAAACTCTTCAATTAAAGTTTCTAAGATGCCCAAATATTTCAATTTCCAGTTTGAAGTTATCATCTAGCTCAATTTCATTCATTAAAATTTAATACAAATGCTTTTCTTAAAATTAATCCAATTTGTTTAAGTCTCATAATTTTAATCACATATTCTTCTTTTAAATTCTTTACCATTATATTGATATTCGAACATTCCATCTTAATAATTCATATTTCCATTTCTAAAATATTTTATAATTATTAAATTATAATACATATATATTTATTTATGTCATGTAAGTAGTATTTTGTTGTGTGGTGGAGTTTGGGGTTGCTGCTGCACAGGTTGCGCAGCAGCAACTGTTGCGCGCCTCATTGGGCCCATTTCAAGGCCTAATTCGATAATCTGAACCGTTCACATTTTAGAAGGTATCGAATAGAATATACCTGTAAAAAATCACAACAATCGGACATCGTTATCTATTTCATCAAATAACATTTGCATTGAATTTTATATTTCAAATTACATTTATCTTTTTTTTTTTGAAATACAAATGTGATTTGATGAAAAGGCAAATGATATCCGATTGACGTGTTTTGTAATAGATATATTCTACACAATATCTTCTAAAATGTAAACGGTTCAGATTATCGAATTAGGCCTTGAAATGAGCCCAATAAGGCGCGCAACAGTTGCTACTGCGCAGGGTGTGCAGCAGCAATCCCAAACTGTATTTGGTGTGGTATATATTTACTTTGACAACTTAGGAGGTGATTACTTTTTAACTTTTACCAATTGACAAGGAAGCTCATGTGGTCAAAACTTATTATCTATATTCTTTTCCAACCATTTAGTTAACAATTTTATATTATAAGTTAACTAACTTGGTTTAAAACATTCAAATATGGATTATAATATGTTTTTCGAAAGTGGTATTATTTGGGTTGTTATACAATGGCTCACCCCTCTCCCTTATATATGTATATATACACGTAGGTGATGAAGAGTTTAAGTACAAAGAGAAATTCGCTAAAACCCAGTCTTGTGTGCTTGTATTGATTTGCTTAAGTTGTAACTTAAGTATTGTATCTTAATTTATTATTGAAGTTATGTAGTTTTGTAAGGTAATAATCTAAGAATTATGTATTTTTTCATTTCATATAGATATACACTGCTTTGATTAGATGTTTTAAATGGACTCAATATAAGAAAATAATAGCTTTCACACTATATAAAAGAACTTTTGCCCCAATAATATTTGGAGTTTGACTTGCTTTTGTTTAGTAGGCCTTTGATAGTCAAGAACTACTGACCGATCATTATACCATCTTGTTTAGGATGGGTTGTGATCGTAACACCTTTATAGAGAGGTGTCTTGGTGCTCTTGTCCTAAATAACAAAGGACTGAGCATCAAATGTGATAGTGCAATCATTGTTAGAAGTTAATTGATGCACAAAAAGAAATTAGAAGAGATAGAAGGAACATGAAGAATGTTTCTAAACTTGAAAGGAAAACAAGGAGTATGAAGAATACCTTGACCTGTATGTTAAATTGGAACGGAATTACCATTACCAATGGTTACCTGATCTGGACCATAATATGCTTGATATTGTTGAAAATTGTTCAAGCCATGTTTGACATGAGTAGTAGCAGTACAGTCCACATACCAGTTGGCAGTTGGTAAGGAAGAAGAAGATGTAACAGCAACAAATGCTGATTTGGACTGAGCAGACAAAGTCTGATAGAAGGAGTCCATCATATACCAACAATCTAGGGTAGTGTGGTTAGGCTTACCACAGATCTGACAAACCAAGGATGAAGACTGATGTTTGCCTACTACCACTAACTCTGCAATTTGAAGCACCATGAAAATATCTATCACCTTTGTAGCCAAAATTACCTCATTCTCTTTGATAATGAGATCTATTTCCTCGAAAACTAGAAGAGTGAGAATGATGTGAACTCTGTTCCTTTATAGCTGTGTAAGAAACTGTAAAATCTGAGAAGGTTTTCTGCTTAATTTCAACAGGAAATGCCTCTGAACACAACAAGGATGAGAGATCCTCCATAGTGATTGGCTCAGACCGAGCTCGAATGGTAGTCTTCAAAGCATTATACTCTGCAGGAAGGCCATTCAAAGCAATGAGAACACGATCTTCATCTTGAATTGGAGAGGCATTAAGGGCCAACTAATTTGAAATTGTCTTGATTTGAAGAAGATATTCATCCATCGAAGAAGATTTCTTCGCAATGTTATTTAGCTTGTTCTTGAGTTGGTGAATGTGAGATCTAAAGAGAGAAGTGAACCATTTGGCAAGAAGAGACCACACTTCTCTACAATTTGAACAATGAAAAACCGAAGTAAACACAGAGGGTGTTAAATTTGCTGTGACGCAACTTAACAAATGAGAATCGATCTGCTTCCATTTGAGAAAATCTGGATTGTTCACATCCTTTCCACTTGAATCTTTCACCATTGCAGATGGACAAACAGAGGATCCATCAACATAACTCATTAAATTTGCAGGTTTAAGTATGTTTTGAAACTGATTTTTCCATACAATGTAGTTAAGATACGTCTAATTTGACAGTGACGAACGAGTTCAGATTAGAAATCAAGAGTGTGAGATTGGAACGAAGAGTAGAAGAAGAAGCCTCCATTGATGCCATTGAAGGACCTTGGAGAAGCTTAGCTCGTTTGAGCATAGGGCTCTGATACCATGAAGAAAGCTTAAGAGATGTCAGAAAATGTCTTTGATGATCATTCACATCCACAACCACTGGTTATATACAAGAGCATCTCATACTAATTGTTAGGACCTTTTATTGTCAAAATCCATGGATTAAAACCAAGTTTGTATCGCATAGAGTTTTCCAGGTTTTCTCACTTTTGGTCGCTTCGGCCGGGAAAGTAACGCCGGCGGGATTGCAAGTCCACAGCATCTCTGCACAGCCTGACAAAGTACTGGATGGTGTGATTCCCCGCTCGAGCGGGGAAATGGACGCTCGAGCGGGAAGACCCACGCTCGAGCGGACCGCGCGATCTCAGATTCTATAAAATCGCATGTTGGGCCTGTTTTAGGATTACTTTTCCCAAATCTGATCTAAGAGTTCTAGGGTTTTGTTTGAAGTTTTCTTCTGAGGTTTTGTGAGTTTTCTTTGATGTTCTTAAGAGAGTTCTAAACTTATGAGTTGAGATTCATATATCAAAGAGTTTGATACTACATATTCAAGAGAGTTCTTTTCGATAGAATTCGAAGGTTAACACGTAGAGTTTCAAAAGGCGTTTGATTCTTTACGTAGTCGTTAATTCGACAAGTGAAGTTGTGGAATCAACTTCAGGATTGATCAGTTCCGTGACGAAGGCGTGGAGAAAGAGTTACAGAAGATTCGAGGGCAAATTGACTGTGTTGGGTAATCTGTGTATTATCTTTGTAATCTTTTAGTTCTTCAGTAGTGGATTGATCAGTGGCGGTTCGCCCGTGGTTTTTTATTACAATTGAAGGTTCTTCAATTGTGGTTTTTCCATGTAAAAAATCGTTTGTGTCAATTTATTGTTTATTCTTAAAAACAAACAAACTAAAATCACTCTCGTAAGTGCTTGATGATTTTAGATTGAGTGTTTTGGATTTTTGGGATTTGGAATAAGTTAATCTTGATCTAATTACGAATCACGTAGGATTTTCAATTGGTATCAGAGCGGGTCACTCTTTGTTTTATCAAAAACTTTGTTTTATCAAAACTATAGGAGTGTGATTTTGTGTGACTAGTATCATGGATTCTATTCGTGAAGGTAACTCGACTCATAGACCCCCTTTACTAGACGGTACAAACTATTCTTATTGGAAAGCTCGTATGAGAGCATTTTTAAAATCCATCGATGAGAAAGTTTGGCACTGCGTAATCTTTGGGTGGAGTGAACCTACAATCACCATTGATGGCATTGATATTCCTAAACCCCTTGATAAATGGGACACAACTGATTACCAGAACTCGAGTTGGAACAGCAAGGCTCTCAACTCCATCTTCTGCTCTGTCACACCTGAAGAATTCCGTCGAATTTGCACGTGTGAAATAGCAAAAGAGGCGTGGGATATTCTTGAAACGATTCACGAAGGTACTACCTCTGTTAAAAGGTCAAAACTTCAACGTCTCACCACCGCCTTTGAAACCCTTTTTATGCGCAACAATGAGACGCTTGATGATTTCTATGCAAAACTCAGTGATATCGTGAATTCCTGTTTCACTCTCGGTGAAAAAATCCTGGAAGCGAAAGTTGTTGGAAAAATTTTGAGGTCCCTTCCCGAGAGGTTCCAATCAAAGGTGACAGCCATTGAGGAAACTCAGAATGTTGATACCCTCAAGCTCGATCAATTGGTTGGAAATTTGCAGACTTATGAAGCCCACCAAATTTCAAAGAAAAAGCAAAAAGAAAGTATGGCTTTCACAAGTGCTCATGAGACTGTAAAACTTCCGGAGACTGAATTTGATTTAGAGTCTGAGATGACAGCTATGCTTACAAAACAGTTTATAATTTTTTTGAAAAAGAAGCCTAATTTCAGAGCCCCTATTTCAAAAGATAAGAGTAATGATAAACCCAAAACTTTTCCACCAAAATTTGCTCAAACTACTGAAAAGAAGATTGTAAGGGGGCCAGGGGTCAAGTGTTATGAATGTCAAGGGTTTGGCCATATGTCCCTTGAATGCCCTTCGAAAAAGAATCGGAAGAAAGTCTACACTGTAACTTGGGATGATGAAAGCGGGTCGGAGCAAAAACTCGAAGAACTTGAATCTGGTAAAGACAGGGATAGTGCTTTCATGGCATTTTGGGCCACGGTTTCAAAACCTCTTCCAAAGCCTTCGGAATCAGCTCATGGTCAGAACTTGCATCATGATCCAACCTTTGATGGGACTAACTACCTGTATTGAAAAATCAGAATGAGGGCTTTTCTGAGAGCTTTTGAACCAGAAGGTTGGTAAGCCATTGAAGAAGATACAGAAAGTGCAGATAATCCGGGCAATCAAAGAGCCCTGATCATTATTCGTGGAGCAATCTCTAATGAAGAACAGCAACGGGTTGTTCACTGCACAAAGGCTAAAGATGCATGGGAAATTCTGAGCCAATTCCATGAAAGAAGAGATTCACCTCCACCTCCATCCAACAACTTGTCTGCCTTGGTTGCTAGATTGGATGAGGTCAAGGAGAATGAGGAGCAAAGAGAGGAAGATGAAACATCTGAAGACATTGATGAGATCAATGGCGATGAACTACAACAAGCTTACAAGAAGCTATACGAGGAATCTCTGAATTTGTCTAAAACCAACGACAAACTCTCTCTCAAGCTCAAAACATGTGAGAGTGAGAATGTCCAGCTCAAAGGAGAACTCTTGACAGCAAAACAGAATGTCATCAAGATCTCAAGTGACAGGCAAGACTTATGTGGAAAACTTCTATCCTGTGAAACTGAAATGAATGAACTTCTAAAGGTGTATTCCACATATGAAGAAAAGCTTGAAAGTCTTGAGTTGTCACAAGCTGCATTGGAAGAGAAAGTCAGTCAGAAAGATGAAGAACTCCGTATTGCTAGAGCAACAATTGCCATGTGGAACAAAGGTTCCAGATCTCTAGAAGACATACTCGGGTCTCAACAAATAGGTTCTGACAAAAGAGGGCTAGGCTATGGTGCGACAGCTCACAAGGGACAGGCCTCTACCTCACATAACTTGAAGACTCAAGCAAAAGGCAAATTGAAGGTAGACTAGGATGATTCTTCTCTTCATCAAGCAAAAGCAGGTAAGATCAACAAATGGGAGGTAAAACCTGTTTTTATTTGTCATCACTGTGGTAGGTATGGCCACATTTGTCCTTACTGCTTTGAACTGTTTGGTAAGGTGTCTCAAAAGGGTAGAAATTCGAATACTTTTTGGGTTAGGAGACAACCTTACATGACTAGGCGGAACACCAAGACTAAAAAGATTTGGGTAAGAAAAGATGATTTGACTTGTTTAGTTGCTCACACTGCTCTAAAAGCACGTGACTCACACATGTGGTATCTTGATAGTGGGTGCTCTCGTCATTTGTCCAGTAACAAATCCTACTTCACCTCTCTTGAAAAATATGAAGGAGGAATTGTTACCTTTGGAGATGGCGGCACTTCTAGAGTCATTGGTAAGGGCTCTATAAGTGTTGCTGGTCTTCCCAAGATGGATAATGCCTTACTTGTTGATGGACTTAAAGCAAATCTTTTGAGCATTAGTCAAATGTGTGATTCCTATCATGAAGTATTGTTTTCAAAAGATAAATGTGAAATTTTGGATAAAAAGGGAAATACTGTCCTACATGGGGTTCGCACATCTGATAACTGCTATGGGATTCTTACTACTAATGATCTCACTTGTCACTCTGCCATCATAAGTAACATTGACTTGTGGCATCAAAGATTAGGTCACATGAATTTCAAAGACCTAACTACGATTGCCAACAAAGAGCTTGTGAGAGGAGTACCTAAACTAGGTAAGAATTTGAGCCATGTGTGTGGACCATGTCAGCTTGGCAAACAAACCCGTGATCCGCATAAAAAGGTGAACAGCTTTACAACCAAACGTCCTCTTGAATTGGTTCACATGGATTTAATGGGTCCTACTCGCACTGAAAGCATTGGAGGTAAAAGATACATTTTTTTAACTGTTGATGATTTTACTCAATTCTCATGGGTAAATTTTTTAAGGGAAAAATCTGATACGTTTAATGCTTTCCAGGCTTTAGTCCTTAAAATCCAAAATGAACAGGGTGTTTCCATTGGGCGTATCATAAGAATTCGAATTGATCATGGTCGTGAATTTGAAAATAGTTCATTTTCGGATTTTTGTGATATGCATGGAATTAAGCATGAGTTTTCTGCACCTATTACTCCACAACAAAATGGAGTGGTTGAGAGAAAGAACAGAGTTGTTCAAGAAATGGCTAGGGTCATGCTCCTTAGTAAGAGTCTTCCTTCAAAGTTTTGGGCCGAAGCCCTAAATACTGCTGTTTATGTCATAAATCGTGTGTATTTAAGGCCCGACACTTTACAAACTCCTTATGAATTGTGGAAGGGTTTGAAACCTAATGTAAAATACTTCAAAACTTTTGGGAGTAAGTGTTATATCTTCAAAGATAGAGAGCCCTTGGGCAAATTTGACTCCCGAAGTGATGAAGGTATTTTTCTAGGGTATTCAACCAACAGTAGGGCTTTTCGAGTCTATAACTTGCGAACTTCATCATTAATGGAATCTATCAATGTGGTTATAGATGACACAGGTTCACCTACTCCAGCAACAAATGAGGATGACAATGGTGAGTCTCCAATCTTGGATACTGAACCACAAAATCAAGGAGATGCTGCGGTTCAATCACAAGAAATTGTTACAGCACCATCCTCACAGGTAAGTTCAAGTCCAAAGAGTGCTCAAAGGGACATCACTCATGTTGCTCCTGTCACCTCAAGTCCTGAACTTAAACCATCAGCAAGGGTGAAACTGAATCATCCAGCTCAACAGGTGATTGGAAGTGTTTCGGATTGAATGAAAACCCGAAGACAGATTCGGGATGAGGTATCACATATGTGTTATGTTTCATTAATTGAACCTAAGAATTTTAATGAGGCCTTGCTAGATGATAGTTGGGTCAATGCTATGCATGAAGAATTAGGTCAATTTGAACGTAACAAAGTTTGGACTCTTGTTTCCAGACCTAGAGACATGAATGTGATAGATACCAAGTGAATCTTTAAAAATAAATCTGATGAGAATGGTACTGTTGTGAGGAATAAAGCTAGGTTGGTTGCTCAAGGCTACACACAAGTTAAGGGTATTGACTATGATGAGACGTTTGCCCCAGTTGCACGTCTCGAATCCATAGGTATTTTGCTTGGTGTTGCATGTTTTCTTGGTTTTAAATTGTTTCAAATGGATGTGAAAAGTGCTTTTCTGAATGGGTACTTAAAAGAAGAGGCATATGTTGAGCAACCAAAAGGGTTTGAGGACCCTAAATGTCCTAATCATGTCTACAAGTTAGACGAGGCTTTGTATGGGTTGAAACAAGCCCCTCGGGCTTGGTATGATAGACTTTCTACCTTTCTTCTTGATAATGATTTTCAAAGGGGTAGTGTGGATAAGACTTTATTTGTGAAACATACTAAGTCTCATATTCTTGTTGCTCAGATATATGTTGGTGATATTGTGTTTGGTTTCACTGCTGATCATCTTGTGAAATATTTTTCGGATTGCATGACACATGAGTTTGAGATGAGCATAATGGGAGAGTTGTCTTATTTTTTGGGTCTCCAAATTAAACAGTCTCCTTCGGGCATATTTGTTTCTCAGTCTAAGTATGCTAAAAATCTTGTGTCAAAGTTTGGTCTTGAGTCTTCCAAGCATGCACGCACTCCCATGAGCACCAGTCTTCACCTTTCCAAAGATTCCTCTGGTATTGATGTTGATCCTACCCTTTATAGGAGTATGATAGGGAGTCTTTTGTATCTCACAGCCAGTCGTCCTGATATTTCCTTCAGTGTCGGTGTTTGTGCTCGTTACCAAGCCAGTCCTAAAGAGTCTCACCTTCTTGCGGTAAAACACATCATCAAGTATGTTAATGGGACCTTGGGGTATGGGGTTTGGTTTTCCACTGATACTACAGCCAAAATTACTGGTTTTTCTGATGCCGACTAGGCAGGGTGTGCTGATGATAGGAAAAGTACATCTGGGGGATGTTTTTACCTTGGGAATAATCTGGTTTCTTGGCATAGTAAAAAGCAAAATGCCATTTCTCTTTCCACGGCTGAGGCTGAGTACATTGCTGCAGGAAGTTGTTGTGCACAAATGTTGTGGATGAAGCAAATGCTTCATGATTATGGAATAGGACAGAACACTCTCACTCTTTTTTGTGATAACACTAGTGCCATAAACATTTCAAAAAATCCTGTCCAACACTCTCGCACCAAACATATTGACATCCGTCATCATTTTATTCGAGAGTTAGTGGATGAAGGCCTTGTTGTTTTGGAACATGTTCCTACTGAGCATCAAAAAGCTGATATTTTTACAAAACCCCTTGATCTTCTTCGATTTGAGTTTCTTAGAAAGACCTTGGGTGTAATGCTCAGTAACTAGGTTGTTTCCTGTTTTTTTCATGTGAGGTGAGTGTGAGTGGTTGGCTTACTGTTCTTGGATGTAGTAATCTCATTGTTATTGAGTCCTGATATCTTTGCATCAAATTTTATATGAACACTGCTCATGTTGCTTACAAGATCTTATTCATCTTTGTTCATAGCTCATTCTGAATGCTCATACTCATTTACTTCATGATCTCATTTTGTACACATCCTTGAGATAAACTGTTGCAGGGGTTTCCACACAAGTGATCAAAGTTCTCTATGGACCACTGACAGTGTTTCTTGTACTCTTTCAGAGGAATTGACCTATACTGGTATATCATGGGTGATGTTAAGTCTCTTAACCATCTACCATCTTATTTCACTTCCATGGTTTCTCCCTCAGTACATGATTTCTGGGCATTAGGAAAAGGCTACCTCAGAGGCACCAACCAGGCCATCATTTTGATTTCATTCTTTTCTGGTTTGGTCTCCATACTCTTAAGCGTGTATGCCACCAATGAGTGCCCACAAGAAAGAAAAGTAAAAAATAAAAAAATAAAAAAAAGGGGATCATTGTCTGAGAGGGAGCTTCTGCATTTACTCAACAAATATCCCGTGATTCCTAGTGGTTTGACTTTTCTCTGTGATGGTCAGTTACTCTTGTTGGAGGTCCAACCATCAGATCACTACGAGGATCAACTCTAGCTTTGTGGCTCTCAAGGATTGCACACACACACATCATTTATGTGAGCTCTCATGTGTGTTTTTGAGTTCTGCATTCTCATGATGCTTGTGGCTTTGATTTAATACTATCTGTTTTATTCATGAGCTGGTGTTTCATCTCTTTTCTCAAATTTTCAGGACTCATGATTGATGAATTCTTTTGTCCTTGTGGTATAGTCTGACACCTGGTCATCTTGCTTGTTACAGGACATCCTAGGTGTTTTTATTTAAAAAAAAGAAAAAAAAGAGAAAAAAAAGAAGTTTTTTTTCTCTCTCCGCTCGAGTGGACTGTTCCACGCTCGAGCGTGGTTTTGAGGCTTGCAGTTGTTTTTGTAGTTCTGGGAGGGGAGTTTTTCCGCTCGAGCGCGCATTCGCGAGGTTTGTCTCCCGCTCGAGCGTTAAACCATACGCTCGAGCGGACTGGTTTTGTATAAATTCCCTCCCTTCGACCCTTGGACTCATTCTTGCCTCTCAACTCCTCCTCTTCTAGGGTTTTTCGGCGATTCGTTGCCTCCTCTGCACATTGGGTTGGTTTCTTCTTCTCTTCACCTCAGGTATATCTCATCTCTCTTTCTTCTCTGTTCCTGAGTCAGTTTTTTTTTCCCCCTTTGTGTTTTTATTTGTGATTGTTAGGTTAGCTTGAGTTGGTTTTACATTGGGTCAGTAAGTTGTTTTAGTTTATGTTGCTCATTTTTTTTTTATTGTTTTGCTAGTTTTCCTTTAGTCTATCCCTCTTCCATTTAGTTTTTTTTTAGGATTTTCTAGTTTGGGTTTCTGGCTTTGTTTTGCATTGGATGTCGATTTGGGGATTTTATTTTTTTTATATCAGTCTGCTGTGATTTGTGTGTTTTTTCTTTGGTTTTTGTTACATTGGATGTCTACCCCTGTTGCTATCCTGTGTGCTTCATCAGATATGTTCATAGCATTGTTTCTCATGTTCTTTCTTCATGCTATTTTCATATTTGAATTCATGTGTGGCTGATTTCTATGTTCTTCATCCTCAGTAATAATTCCATTCCATCTGGACTAGGGTTCTTGTTGATTTTGGATTTTTAATAGGTTTATTGCATCCTCATTTTCATCTTCACTTATCACATTGTTGCAATATTATGCTGTGTTACTAATGTTTGTTTTGTCTCTCTTGGCTTTATTGGTTTTGTTCTTTGGTTTTGGGTTGGGGGTTTGTGTGTTCTGTTTAGCCATGTCCACCCACAAACGTCGTAAGTCGACAGCCTCTCGCCCTCCATATAACACCGAGTGCTTCCCATTAGCCGAAAAAGCTAAGTTATACCGTGAGTCTTACCATTCCCGTTCCATCCACCTTGAACGTAATGTTCATCCATCCACCTTTGAGTCACTTTCTATGCGGTCTTTCTTTGATCACTTGAGAGGTGATAAGGTTCTTTTGTTTTCTGGGCAACAAAATCTTACTTGGGTCCGGGAATTTTATTGTAATCTGGAAGGTATTGATAATATTGGACCGTCTTTTAAGGTCTGGGTTCGATCCAAGGAAATCAATGTAACCACTGATCTTATCCATGAGCTCTTAGGGATTTGTGCGAGATCTCCTATCTATTACCCTTTTCCAGTTCCATCACGCCCCACGTGTAATTTTGATGAGGTTGCTAAGACTTTGTGTGGTTCTCCTCGCTCTTGGCCTTCCGGTTCTTTGATCAAACAGTATGAACTTCTTCCTCAATTTAGGTTGCTCAACTTAATCATGTGTGCCAATATCATTGTTACAACCCACAGTTCTGAGATTAAGCAAGATCAAGGTTTTATTCTCGAGTGTATTGCCCACAACCGGCCCATCGACCTTGCCACTCTTGTCATACAAAAAATGGTTGCTACTTTTGAGCGTAACAATCTCGGGTTACCATATGGCTGTCTCATCAACCGGCTCTTAGCCAAATTTGAGGTCCCTACCTTTGATGAGGATGACTTTGCTTCTCCTACACGCCCATTTACCAAGAAAACAGTCTCCCAGAGTCAGTCTTACATTAGGGGGGTTCCTTCTGGTCGATCTGGTGTAGGTTCTAGTGCTGCTGCAGCCATGGCTGAGGAGACAGAGTATGATGCTGCTGCTAGCGGCGATTTGGGTGAGGGGGAGCCGCATCCTCGAGTTCGTACACTCCGAGGTCAGCTTCAGTCCCTAGAGCGCTCCATTGGTTCCCGATTTGACCATCTTGAGGAGAGGATGGATATATTTGAGGCTCGCCTCACCGATCTTGAGACCACCTCCGATGCCCGGTTCAATGCTTTGGAGACTACTTCCCAGCGGATTGAGGCTTCTGTGGCCCAGTCTTCCTCCCAGCTAGCTCAGATTTTGGCCTTGCTTCAGATGCAGCCTTCACCCCCGGCTCCTTGACTTTGGATCTTTTCTATGGTGTTATTTGTTTCTCTTTGTTTTGTTTCCTCCCGGCCAAAAAGGGGGAGTGGTACAGTTATCTTTGGTACAGTTATCTTGGGTGATTCATGGTACAGTTCTTTGTATTGTTGGTACAGTTCTTTGGTTCTTCTACTTCTATCCTTCTTTGGTACAGTTGGATACAGTTGGATGTTTTGGTACAGTTGGATGTTATTTATGTTTGGATGTTATTTATGTTTATCTTTGGATAGTAGTTTGTTTTTGAATGACTGCATATTTTGTTATTTAATCCAGTTCCACATCTTTGGTTAGCCTGTATGTGGTTGTTTTTTTTTCTAGGATGGTTGTTCAAGAACATAGATTGATTATTCAAGAGCATAGATTTGGTTTTTTTTGTTGTGAGTTGTTGGTAGTATTGAGTTTGTACTTTTGATAGGAAAACTGTTTTAGAATAGTTTTGTTCGGGATTTGACAAAGGGGGAGATTGTTAGGACCTTTTATTGTCAAAATCCATGGATTAAAACCAAGTTTGTATCGCATAGAGTTTTCCAGGTTTTCTCACTTTTGGTCGCCCCGCTCGAGCGGGGAAAGTAACGCTCGAGCGGGGATTGCAAATCCACAGCATCTCTGCCTGACGACAAAATCTTGGATGGTGTGATTCCCGCCGGCGGAAATGGACGCTCGAGCGGGAAGCCTATATGAATCACAAATTATGAAGTCTCCACTCGAGCGGAAAGACCCACGCTCGAGCGGACCGAGCGATCTCAGATTCTATAAAATCGCATGTTGGGCCTGTTTTAGGATTACTTTTCCCAAATCTGATCTAAGAGTTCTAGGGTTTTGTTTGAAGTTTTCTTCTGAGGTTTTGTGAGTTTTCTTTGATGTTCTTAAGAGAGTTCTAAACTTATGAGTTGAGATTCATACATCAAAGAGTTTGATACTACATATTCAAGAGAGTTCTCTTCGGTGGAATTCGAAGGTTAACACGTAGAGTTTCAAAAGGCGTTTGATTCTTTACGTAGTCGTTAATTCGACAAGTGAAGTTGTGGAATCAACTTCAGGATTGATCAGTTCCATGACGAAGGCGTGGAGAAAGAGTTACAGAAGATTCGAGGGCAAATTGACTGTGTTGGGTAATCTATGTATTATCTTTGTAATCTTTTAGTTCTTCAGTAGTGGATTGATCAGTGGCGGTTCGCCCGTGGTTTTTGATTACAATTGAAGGTTCTTCAATTGTGGTTTTTCCATGTAAAAAATCGTTTGTGTCAATTTATTGTTTATTCTTAAAAACAAACAAACTAAAATCACTCTCGTAAGTGCTTAATGATTTTAGATTGAGTGTTTTGGATTTTTGGGATTTGGAATAAGTTAATCTTGATCTAATCACGAATCACGTAGGATTTTCACTAACTACCTATCTCTCTTCTATATGTAACACATCTCAACTAACTCAAACGGTTATAAGAACTTGACATAGGCTATGACTAGTTGCAACTGATCCTCGCGAGCTTAGCTACACCTCTTGATCACTCTTACTTGATTTCTTCATAATCTTGTAAGTTTCTAAGATGGAATCATTTTTTTGTTGTTCGGAATTGAATATGTGGACATAGTTCATTTGTTCAGCATATTCAGATGAAAAAGCTTGAACTAATGTTGTTGTTTGGAATTGTGTATTCGAACATATTTTATTTGTTTGGAACTGAATATCCAAGGAAATTTAATATTTTAGAATTAAATATCCGAACGTATTTAATTTGTTCGGCATTGAATATCCGAATGGCAACAATGAGAGTTTGGCAATGACAAGATAATGTGGTGTAAAAAGTAAGTTTCTAATATATTTTTAGGATTTTTAGGGACATAATAGATATTATTTGGAGTGTCCAAAAAAACTATATATATTTAAATTATATATTAGGGTGTTCAAAGTGATGTGATGCCTAACCTAATTTTTTGCCTGCATTTAGAACCGCCCTTCACGATGGGTGGCATGTATTTTTTATTTTATTTTATTTTATTTTTTTGGTTGCTAGTATTACCCCACTTGTTTCAACAAATGACTTCTTTGTTAGGGCCCTAAATGAAATTCACGTAGCTTCTTATACTTGGCCCATATCAACTGTCAGATTTGCTTTTCTATTATTTTACCTGAATTACCATCTGTTTTATATTTATCTGCTTACCCATTACTTCTTTACTGTTTTTTTTTTTTTTTTGGATAAATTACAAATACACATCTTGAGATTTGCTTCAAATACGAATTACTTTCTATAATTTAGAAAATCATAAATACCCCTTATCATAATTTTTTATCAACAATGCTTGAGGCCTCGAATTTGCCTCGAATTCCTTTTTTTTTTTTTGCTGTGTTAGTTTGGCTTCTTTTTCTTTTTTTTTCCCTCTCTTTTCTTTTCTTTTCTTTTTTTTTTTTCGCAAAAGTGGTTATGTGTAAAAGTATGCTAAAAAACTAGACATCACACACTAACTCAACCTGTATGGTTTGATAAGGTGAGTGAATTGGGTGATAAATTTATCATCTAACCAGTCCAACCCAACTCGCTCACCTTATCAAACCACATAGGCTGAGTTGTTTTTTTTTTTTTTTTTTTTTTCTCATCTGCTTGTTGGGCTATGTTGGTTTGTTGTTGTTGTTGTTTTTTTTTTAAATTTAATTTAATTTAATTTGTTGGGCTGTGTTGATTTTTTTTTATTTTTTTTCAAAAAAGTGGTTATGTATAAGGGTGTGCCAAAAAATTAGACATGCCACGCCAACTCATTGTACAAAATTATATTGAATTAACAAATTTTAACCAGCAACCTAACTGATCAGTCAATTAGGTTGAACTGGTTGAGTGATAAAATTGACTGATCAGTTAAACTATTGGTTAAATTTTGTTAATTTCATATAATTTTATACGATGATTTAGTGCAAGATGTCTAATTTTTTGGCACAACACATAATCACCCTTAAAAAAAAACCACAAAAGAAAAAAAAAAACTAATTAACACAGCCCAAAAACAAAAAAACAAAAAAAAAATGAATTCGAGCCAAATTCGAGGCCTCGAATTCGAGGACTCTAGCACTGCCGATTTTTTATTTAATAGAATTAACTGAAAAATAAAATTCTTAACTGCTTTCCTATACAATAATAAAATTACCTGAATTATTAATTGAAACAAAGTTTTGACATCATTAAAAATGTTAATTGATTTAATGATTTATTAGTAAAAAAAAAGATTATTTGTTATGAAATTAGAAAATTCAAGGAGCGGGATGTAATTTCTAAAACCATAGGGAAGAAATGGTATGGAAGGAAATCTCAGAGGGTGTATTTATAATTAATCTTTTTTTTTTTTTTTTTGGTCTTTTGTTTTGTTTTTTAAAATTTAGGGAGTAATTTAATAAGGAAATTTGGCTAAAACCTCTCTATTGTGCTTTTTTTTTTTTTTTTTTTTTTATGAAAAGAACGATCCATTTTATTTTATTTATAAACCCCCTAAGGAGGAAGTACATAATTGAAGAAGGACAGCGTAATTTTTTTTTTCCTGAACAATATTACCCATGCATATATATATATATATCACGGATTTAAAATATGTATCATCAACTAAGTCCGACTCCATTCAAGCTTAAGTAACTGTCGTCCCTCTCGTCTCATGTGATGATCATCGTCACCGCGGTCTCAATGCTTTTCGTGCTTGGAGCGATGCTTATTGATGAAGGAGTGGTTGTAGTGGTGATCGTCATCAGCGTCTCTAGATTTTAGTTTGCTGCTTTGCTGCTTGCGGTCTCGATCTCATGTGG
Source organism: Camellia lanceoleosa (assembly GCA_025200525.1). Taxonomy (NCBI): domain Eukaryota; kingdom Viridiplantae; phylum Streptophyta; class Magnoliopsida; order Ericales; family Theaceae; genus Camellia; species Camellia lanceoleosa. The sequence goes on from CM045760.1 coordinate 103,949,971, forward strand.
ATTTTGCTTGAATCTCTATATTCATCGGTTGAACCTCTATCTCTCTTGCGTTCATTGTTTACTTTTCGGCTTAATTTGTTTGTTTGTTCATAGATATAAGAGTAAAATTTGATTATGGTTCGTTCATCTGGTATGTATTGTATTTTTGTAATAATAAAATTTTATTCTAGTTGATGACAGTAAACTTAGATTGCTGATCTGCTTAATAACAGTAAATTTTACTCTGAATCATAATAAATTTTATTTTGAATGACACTGCGATTTCATCTTACTGTAGTAGTGACAGTAAAAAGGGTAAAATTTTACCATGAAACAGAGTAAAATTTTACTATTTACATCAATTTCGAAAGTATTTTTTATTTTTATTTTTAAAAAAAATTTCATAATCAATCTGGATCTTGTTTGATAGATCTTGATAAGAGAATTTTAAAAGTATTAATTTTATTAAAAATTGATATTTAGATCAAAAGTTATATTATTTTAAAATTTAAAATATTAAATTAGTTACTAAGAATATTTTGGTAATGATGGTTTGTGTTAGACTTTTTAATGAAAACTTTGTAGTTGTCCTTAATATATTAAAATTTATTATGAGAAAACTTTGACCAATTCTCTCAATTTAATATCTTTAAAAATAAACATTCCAATTAATGTGTCAAATTAATTATTTTATTATAATTTTTATGCTTTTTTTTAAAAAAAAAATAAATTTTTAGATTGTGTAATGAACTCACTTAATGGAGAACAAATTCATTATAACAATCATCTCATATTATTATTCATATACGATATCACTATTCAATCGTAAATTATCACATACAGATAGCATGTCTCCCTCTATAGATGTGCAGTGGATTTTTTTTTTTGAAGGAAATCTATTAAGGAAAGCCAAACGGCACTTACAAGAGTCCATCCAACTTAAAACTTAGGGCTATTTTCCTAAATAAGCCAAAATAGTAAGGGAATTCCCAAACTAAGTTTAGTTTTGAAAGAATTCCCAAAATAGGCTAAATCGCGGTTCACAATCGCGAGTTCAACACTTTTCCAACAATCTCGAGTGAAGTGTGGGTAAAGTTAAACTCGTTGTTACGAAATGCGAGTTTGATTAAGAACTCGCGGTTACAAAACGCGATTTTAGTTTTTTTTTTTTTTTTCTTCTGAACTCGCTATTTCAAACCACGATTTAAAAAAAAAAAAAATTTCTTATGAACTCGTGGTTATGAACCACGAGTTCTTCATTCACTGTGTGACAATGACATCACTCACAATAGGCACACATCACTCACAAAAAAATATATATATATATATATTTTATTTCATAAAATTGAAACCAATATTAAATATGCATAATAATAATTTATAATAGTAAATAATAATTAACTATATAAAATAATTATTTTTTTATTTTAATTCTTAATTTTTTTTATTTTACTGCTTAGAGATAAAATTTTATTTTATTTTATTTTAGGGTTTAGGGTTTAATTCGTAAAATTTATTTATTTTTATTTTAGGGTTTAGGATTTATAAAAAAATAAATTTTAAGAATTAAATTATAAATTCTAAACCCTAAATTCTAAACTCTAAAATAAAAATAAATAAATTTTAAGAATTAAACTCTAAATCCTAAAATAAAAAAATAAATAAATTTTATCCCTAAACACTAAGGTAGCGTTTGGTAACATTTACGTTTTTTGTTTATGTTTACAAAAATTTTATAAACTCGTTTCTGTTTATTTTTAGAAAAACATAAATTACAAACGTGTTTGGTTTGAACAAAATGTTTAAAAAAAATTTAAAACATAAATTTAAAAAAATAAACAAAACATAAATTACAAACGTGTTTTTTTTTCATTTTTTTTCAAATAATTTTTTCTATTAAATTTTTTCCAACTAATTTTTTCTCAAAATTTTTTACAAATCACGTTTTTTTCAATTATTTTTTAATAATTTTTTTTCAATTATAATATGTATGATCCCATTGTCATAAATAATAAATATAAATATTTTAGGCTTGAACAAACATATTTTTTAGTTTACGTTTTAAATTTTTTTTAAACATTTTGTTCAAACCAAACACGTTTGTAATTTATGTTTTTCTAAAAATAAACAGAAACGAGTTTATAAAATTTTTGTAAACATAAACAAAAAACATAAATGTTACCAAACGCTACCTTAGTGTTTAGGGATAAAATTTATTTATTTTTTTATTTTAGGATTTAGGGTTTAATTCTTAAAATTTATTTATTTTTATTTTAGAGTTTAGAATTTAGGGTTTAGAATTTATAATTTAATTCTTAAAATTTATTTTTTTATAAATCCTAAACCCTAAAATAAAAATAAATAAATTTTACGAATTAAACCCTAAACCCTAAAATAAAATAAAAATAAATTTTATCTCTACAAAGAAAATAAAAAAATTAAGAATTAAAATAAAAAAATAATTATTTTATATAGTTAATTATTATTTACTATTATAAATTATTATTATGCATATTTAATATTGGTTTCAATTTTATGAAATAAAATTTATATATATATATTTTTTTTATTGTGAGTGATGTGTGCCTATTGTGAGTGATGTCATTGTCACACAATGAATGAAGAACTCGTGGTTCATAACCATGAGTTCATAAGAATTTTTTTTTTTTTTTTTTAAATCGTGGTTTGAAATAGCGAGTTCAGAAGAAAAAAAAAAAAAAACTAAAATCGCGTTTTGTAACCGCGAGTTCTTAATCAAACTCGCATTTCGTAACAGCGAGTTTAACTTTACCCACACTTCACTCGAGATTGTTGGAAAAGTGTTGAACTCGCGATTGTGAACCGCGATTTAGCCTATTTTGGGAATTCTTTCAAAATTAGGCTTAGTTTGGGAATTCCCTTACTATTTTGGCTTATTTAGGGAAATGGTCCTAAAACTTACACCAAACAAAGGGAAAATACAACAAGAAGCACAGAGGAAGGAAACTATAAACATATTCAGACGCACATTTTGAGCTCGTGTTCGTACTACGAAACAGAGTTGATCATAAGAGTTCAACAATAAAACATATCTGGAATGATTTATAGATTCCCACCACAGAGAGGGTAAATTTAACTTCATCACTGATGAACTCACCAACAAACAAAACAATGAGAAAACCCACTAGATATTGAAATGATAATAAACTTCATTTAGCGTGCCCCTATGCAAATGTATCACAATTATACTAAAACTTTACTCCACTTATTGTGATTTTATACAATAATTTTTTTTTATAAAAAAACACTAATAATAATAAAAAGTTAAACATTTCTTCCCCCATATGTTAAATTTAACATGAGTAGGAAAATAGCAAAGCCTTATTTGAAAATTAGTTATTTTAATTGGCTTTTTAATTTTTTATAATATAAATATATATATAAATAGATATAATAATATGAAAATTTATAATAGTTTTTAAATTTTTTTACTATTTTAGCCAAATACCAAATGAGACCTAAATATTACCTAAACAAATGAAAACTTGATTGGAGTACTTAAGAATCAAATATTACTACTTGAACCGCCATCTAAAATGATAAATAGGCCTCTTCAAATCATTTCCCTACTCTCGAGTTAAACTTTCCGTTTGGGAAGTGGGTTGGCTTTTTAGCTTTTTAACTTTTTTGACTATTTTAGCATGGGCTAAAAAGTTTAGTTTGAGAAGGACTTTTTGATTTTTTTATTTTTTTTTATTTTTTTTATGAGAGAAGAGTGTAATGATTATGGGTTAAATGCGATGTTTTATTTATTGTGACTAAAATAATCTATTTTATCTTTTGTAACAAAAATAGTCACAAAAGCCTTTGCCAAACGAATGTGTTATACGAATACCATTGACGCGCGGTACCATAGTACAATAATAAACGACCAATATAAAACATAATTACTTATTTTTATTGCATCCTGACCGAGCATAATACAATGATATCTACTCATTTTATGTAATTATTTATCTCATCTATTTATTAAATCGTATAAATTAGTACCCTATAATACAATCCAAAATTTTAGCATGTATTTAATAATATATTCCATTCAATTATGTAAGACAACAGTCTTATTTTTAGAGAATATTCTTAGGTTTGTTATCGGAATAAAATGGAATAGAATAGAATAGTTATTCCATAGTCTTTTTATAGAATAATCACTCTTTTATAATAGCGAATGGCAATTTTATATGTATTGTATTTTTTAATATATTTTTAGTTAATCAAATAAAAATATATATATTTTGAGCGAACGATCATTCTATTTGACTTTGTTTAGTTAACTATGATGTGGTTTGGAATTTGAATTTTTAATGGTTTTTGGCTTTCGATTTTTAATGAGGTTAAAAAAAAAAAAAAATTAACATATTTGATAATGACATTTATAGTTGTCCAGAAAAATGTCAATAATTGAATGCATATCATTTTTTTTATTTTTATTTTTAACATTCAAGTGATTTTTTGAACAATAATACTAAAAATTATGTATTTTCCAAATTCAAATTTACTACAATAGTTGGGGTGATCATGGTTCAGATTGATTTGTTTTAGGAGTAAACTAATATTAAACTATTATTTACAGTTTCATGAAATTTGAAACCAAATTGAAATATGAAAATCTTGGAGCCAATCCAGACCAAACCACTGAAATTCAGTTTGTTCGATTTGGAACAATAGTTTTTAGAAATATTGTTATTATTTATAATATGATCACAAAATATTATTCACAACCTAAGAATTGCTTATTAGATAAATGTATAGAATTGGCTCTACCACTATACAATAACACACCGGTAAAAGTAGAGTAATAAGTTATTTAAGTATTTACCATAGTTAACAAATTACATGATATATACAAACGGTCTAGCTCGATTCCAAATGGATTTGTAATATGGATCAAACCATCAAGTACAATTCGCTTATTTTAAGAATTAACACTGAACCGTGCAGTGAGAAAATCAAACCAAACTGAACGATTTGAATTGAATCAAAACAATTTATAATTTTTTCAATTTTTTAATTTGACCCTACACAATAGCTCATGCCTTGCACCATAATTTTCTAGGAAAATTTACCCATAAATCCTATTTTCTGAAAAGTTGAACCATTTAGTCCTAAAAGTTTTCTTATGCACCATTTAGTCTCATTTAATTTTGGTAAACAACATCAAACATCATCATCAAAACAACATCAAACATCACAACATCATCATCAAACAACATCCAGGACTACCAAAGAAGAACCCTAACTTCCACGGCGTCCGATCTCCCACTTCTCACATTATCGGCAAGATTCCCCTTGCTTCAGACTCCTCCCTCATCTTCCTCATTCCAAAAACCAAAAACTCTTCCAGACTCTCACATGAAAAAAAATAAAATAATAATAATAATAATAAATAAATAAGGCTTTGGAAATTTGTGTTTGTTCATCTTCAATTGGTGCAATCGATTCAATGGCGGAAAATCATTGGACCGCAGAATCAAAGAAGTTGCTTCTGACGCAACACGCCGAGAAGCACTTCACGGCAGGCAAGATCGTCCGCGACATCATCATCGGCATCTCTAACAGCCTCACTGTCCCCTTCGCTCTCGCCGCCGGTCTCTCCTGTGCGAACGCTTCCTCCTCCATCATCCTCACCGTCGGCATCGCCGAGGTTGCTGCCGGCGCAATCTCCATGGGATTCGGCGGTGGTTTCAACGTCATCGACGCCACATTCAGTCGGTCTGATGTTCTTCTTCGATTTGAGGGATTTGAGGGAAGAATATCACTGTGTTGATGATTTCGATCGAATATCACACATCCGATATTCAAGAACATTCAAGAACGTCACTGTGTTGAAGAACATCATAGATCCGACATTCAAGAACATCAATGTGTTGAAGAACATCACAGATCCGATATTCGATCCGATTTGAGGGAAGAACATCACTGTGTCGATGATGTTTTGTTAATGTTGATCTGTTTTGATGTTGTTTTGATGATGTTTGATGTTTGAAAATTACCCAAATTTTTTTTTTTCTTTTTCAGATTGCTTTTTTGCTTTGAAGGTTTGGAATGCCTACACATTGACCATTAATGGCGACCCATTATCCTTCAGAAATGGTTGTTTGTTTAGTGATGTATAATGTATATGTTGATGTTTGATATATATTTTTTTAGTTTGATGTTGTGATGTTGTGTTGTTGATGATGTGATGATGTTTGATGATGATGTTGTGATGTTTGATGTTGTTTTAATAATGATGTTTGCGATATTTGATGTTGTTTTGATGATGATGTTTGATATTGTTTGATGATGATGTTGTGATGTTTGATGTTGTTTTGATGATAATGTTTGATGTTGTTTTGATGATGATGATGTTGTTTTGACGATGATGATGTTTGATGTATATGCCCTCTATGGTCAATTTCCCTATAATGGGACCTTTCAGTCTATAAAAAAAATTTTAGAACTAAATAGTGTATAAGTTATTAATTTGAGATTTATTGGTGTATCACCCAATTTTCTATTTATATATATATATATATATGTTAACTAGGGTTTTCAAATATATATCTAACATACACATGAATCAATTTTCAAACATTCAATTCTATTGATTAGGTAAGAAAGTATATATATTGGAATAGTAAAATTTCATTGTTCAAATATAAAAATAATTGAACTGACTGTCAACACAATGTCATCACTACCGTTACCAACACAACCCACCACAATGATGATTTTCCATATCAAAATTTTCTTATGATTTTTAATATAAATTTTAAATAAATGGGCCAAAATTCATATTAAAAAAAAAAAAATCAACTTGCTCTAATGATCATGAAATTAATTATGATGATTCATATATTTTACGTCTAACATGCATTGAAACGATTTAAAAATTTTAATTTCATTGATTGGATAAAAAATTAAAATAAAAAAGTATGAGATTAAGCTTTCTTACAATGAAATTTTACTTATGATTTTTTTGTGGAGTGAAATTTGAAAGAAGTATTTTGTGAGTGAAATACAAGAGATATACACACTCCCATTCATGTGGTGCCACATATAGCCATAATAAGATTAACAGCGATGTGCAAAATACAACTTAATTAGCTAAAGCATGTAATTCGAACTGATCAACCTGTTAATCGTAGGTTAGTTTGATCTGCGATTTGAAATTTATAATTCATATTCGAAATCTCTCCGCTCCGCTATAGTTAATTCATATTTTTTTTTTTACCTCTAACAAATCAAAGTAAAAATCAGTATGAGAAAGATTTAAGATGTGAAATTTATTTCAAATTAGTTTGTGTTATATATATGAAAAATATTATACAAAATAGTATTATATATTATGGAAATACTTGATAATTGTTTAAATTTATTCTTCAATCAATTAGCAAATTGAAACTACCTCAAACCACGGTCTGATTATTTGTCAATCTGCCAATCACATTTTGGTTTAAAATTTTACCCTCAAATTGCACCGTGCACGCCCCTATAGCCCAAATCGTTCAAACTGCGGTTTGATTATTTGTCAATTCACCATTCACATTTGATTTATAATTTTACTTTCAAACTGCACCAAATCACATCCCGCACACCTCCAACAGCGAAAATGGTGAGAGATAAAGACCGCATCAACAACCATGATGGGAATCACATTGCAAATCGGCATAATTTCTGCACCTTTTTCTCTCTAAATTGATACAAATAAGTGAAAACCTAGACAGTGGGAGATCATATGAGCGTTTTTGTACATAAATTTATTTTGAAGGACTATATATATTAAAAATTGGGCACTCGAGTGATAAATTTAATTTTGAATTTTTTTTACCCAAAAGTCCAAGCTCTAAAATATTATGTTCATAAGAACAATCTTCTACAAAATGATTAAAATACCCATTCTTATACTTGCACACATAGCACAACAATCTCTTCAAACCCTAGACTCTCTCTCTCTCTCTCTCTCTCTCTCTCTCTCTCTCTCTCTCTCTCTCCACTTCTTCTTCTTCACCTGCAATTGTTTGGCCGTCCGCCACCGCCAAAACCCCGACCTCTCTCTCTCTATCTCCGTCTTCTTCTTCATCGACGGTTGTTTGGACCTCCACTGCCGTTGAAACCCCGACCTTCATCTCTCTGTCTCTGTGTCTCTCTCTCTCTTTCTTCCTCTCTCTCAGTTGCTCTACCTCTCCTCAATCTACTTTGACGCCGTTTCTTTCACCCTCATTTCCAGCTCCCACATCATTTTCCGGTTGTTGGCACGGCAGAGAAACTGAGCTCGTTGAGATCGGGTTCATTTTCGAGATCTTTGAGTTGTTTGTCTGAGATGCAGAAATATTCAACAAAAAGAAGAAAAAGATGAGCTTTGGTTTCTCTCTCTCTCTCTGTGTCACAACCCAAATCCGTCTCTAAAAGTTTGGATCATGACCGGCCAGTAACCTCTTGATTACCTAGGGCCTCGAACAGATTACAAAGAATTTATAATAACGGGGCCTAAGCGGAAGCAAATAAAATAACAGAACGTCCATTAAACAATGCTTATATGCCAAAATTTTAAACATCATGTCATATATCGAAAGTTCACATACACAGTTCATACGTGCAAGTACGAGTCATGTAGGTATATACAAGGAGTTAGCAACCCAAAAATTATACATTAACAAGGTGTCCAATAAAAGACACCAAAGACTAAACAAAATGTAACATCAAAGGAAATCCCCCAAAAGACAAAAGGCTTCATTTTGGAGGCTTAACAAAACAGGTTCACCAAAATTTTCCTGAAGCTGACCTAGGGCTGGCCTCCGAGCTGATCACTTACATAAATATATATATATATAAATTCGAAGTGAGCAGGGTTTAGTGAGTAATAATATAAGGAGGTTCATATGAATGAGCATATGTCTTGAAAAGAATATATATATATATATAACATACACATGTCTTATTCATAATCACATTCCAGAACGGTCTTGGGCTCACATAAGATGGAATGGCCTTAGGCCCAACATAATATGGAACGATCTCAAGCCCAACATGACAACAACTATTCTGAACATCATAGGGTAGATGGAACATCGACATATCTCCATCTTCCTCAGCCTTAGGGCCACAGGTCATAAGTAATCCATATCAGACATAACGGCCTCATGTCCATTATACATAACAGAAACAGAACAACCTTGGGTCCATTTCATATGCCATTGCTGTCAAATGCTCAATCATTCCAATCAAAACACAATTTATATAAAGTATGCCATTCACGATCAAAAATACATAAGTCAGAACATATCGTTACACTTTTTTTTATTTTAGAATGTTCGGCTTGCTTGCCCTATTTTCCGTACATGTGGCTATAAGCCCCGTATGTGCGATTCTGGCTCTGTTTGTGCAGTTTGAAAATCCATCAAGTTCAAGCTTCTTCAATGCATTTCTAAGGCTCAATTCAAGCAATTTCACTTCAAAGACATGATATATGAACATAATAAGCATGAAACTCAAGCTCAATTAGATCAAACTTCCTTTAATTTGACATATAAACTCCTAACTTTCATAATTCCTTCATTTTCTTCATCTTTTCATGTTATATATGTTTGTATATTCTTACATGAGTGCAAAGCATGCAAAGACTCAAGTTTAGATAGCCATTTCTCACAATCTAACTCAAGATGAACCCAAAATAAAGAATCAACCCTTTAATCAAACAAACCCATGGATTACATGTTCATTTTCATGAGATGTGCTCAATCAAGATCATAACCCATAAATCCTAACTTTTATGAGTGTCAAAGCTTCATCTTAAGGCTTGATTCTGATCAATTGAAGAGATATTCTAAGTAGTTGAGTTGATTTACACTTACCTTAAGCTATCTTCTTGATTTCCCCCTTCAATTTCCCAAGTTCCAAGCTCCTATGTTGAATTCTCTTTTTCTCTTCTTTTTTCCTCTTAAGTCTCCTCCAGGAGATATTTTTGAGCTTAAGTCTAAGTCTTCTACATAAGGCTCAAGTATATATCTTATATATCTAACAAGGCTTAGCTTATTAAGTCTAAGTTTAAGCTTAATTAAGAGTTTAGCCTAAATAAATCCAATTAATTCATTATGAATCAAATTTTTACAAAACTTTATATTATCTCCTAAAAATCATGCTAATCATAATTGTAAAGTCAATTTCAGTTTATCGCGCCTCTAAGGCTTTCAATTTTCAGTCCAAAGGTTGTAATTTCAACAAATTTTCTTATAACTGACAGATACAAGTTCATAAGCATGTAATTCACACATTTAAACATGTCATTTCACATCAAGCACATAAGCACACATATAATCACACACATAATTAGGGAATTAAAGCATATGAGAGAGTCGGGTTCTTACACACACACACACACTCTCTCTCTCTCTCTCTCTCTCTCTCTCTCTCTTTGCTACATCAATGGCTTTTGAGATCAAGTTGGAAGAGGAATCCACGGCAGCAGATGTAACATCCTAATTCTACATGTCCGCTCGAGCAGTAGAGTTACTGCTTGAGCAATGAATTGAGATTCCCAGTATTTCTTTCTGCAATCTGAATGTTGAAGGAAACCGCTCGAGCGATTACTTGATTGCTCAAGCGAAGGTGCGTGGCCACCAGTACTTCATTTTAGACCTGAAATTTTTCTAGAAGCTCGCGTTCACTGCTCGACCGGTGAAAAGATCGCTTGAGTGGTTTGTTCGGAGCAACCAATGTAAAAATCAAATTTTGATTAATTCTTTCTCACTTTTTCATATCCTCTCTCTCTCTCTAACACCCATTTCCGAAAACCCTAGCCAAAAAACACTTGATTTCTGTCATTTACTAAAGGTCCACCTTAATTGAAAAGCAAGCTTGGTTCAAGATTTCTACTGATTGTTTCGCATTTCTTTGAAGTTTCTTGTTAGGTCCTAGCTCTCATTTTCAAGGTAGGGTTACTTTTAACTGAGTATGGCTATGATTTGAGATATATATGTGGTATTTTTCTAGTTATAGTGATGTCTGAGATGATTTTGTGATATTAAGTGGGTTTGACAAACAAAAGGGGCTTATGCCTAATGTTTTTTTTGGAAAGATCATGAATGTTCTTGTTGATTATTGTTGTTTTTGATGAAATAGACTCTTTAATTGTAAAAGAGGGAAAAGTCTAAATTTTCTCAAAATTCCTAGTTTTTAAACTTGATTTAATAATGGTGCTTGGTTCAATTGACTCTTAAATCTTGGAATTGGGTAAATGTTATGGCAAAGGTGTTGAGACTTGGGAGTTTTGAACCTTCTTGGATATATTTATTGCGATAGATGAATGTTGAGATTGTGGAATTGAGGGGTTGGAGAACTCCATTGTTATTGATATTGTTAAATCTTGTTTATGAATTAAATAAACCTTAGGAAAATTGGACTTGAAAACTCATGTATCATGTGTATCATAATTCTCTCATGTGATCTTACAATCTTGTGAATATTGGGAATGTTGGAAGGGGGTAAATAATGTATGAGTCCGAGTAGTAGAGTCAGATTTTGAAAATGAGTTGTGTGTTGTATTGGTATCCACGCGGAGAGTCAAGGTGCTCAATTTCTCTGTCTTGAGCTTATCGTCGGACGACTATAGGAAAAGGTTTTTGGTTGTCCATGAGCCCGTCGTTTCAGGAGTCAGCAAATATGGAAGGGCAATGTTTTTGGTGCCCATCACCCTGCTGTTTATAGAGTCGGAAAATGTGAGAGTATTTATGTATATAAATCTATATATATGTATGTACAGTTTATGGCTCTTGCTTAGGATTTCATAGTGTGTTTACCACCTCATAGTTATGGATAAGCCTTGGTATGGAAATCATGCATTTAACATCATTGGTTTTGAAAGAGAATACATACATTTTCTTATCACTCTCATGGCATGATCTTATGCATCCCGATCATTTACAGACTCAGTTAATAGTATTTCTGTTGGGCAATAGCTCATCCCAAACTAACAATATTTCAAAAAATAATGGTGTGACTCCACTCAAGTGACTTGGCAGTGGATATGTTTTGAAAGGAGCACGAAGGCTCAATGGATGTTATTTGCTGAAGCTTCGGAGCTATTTTGTGATTTGGGTGATTGTCTATTTTTATGTACTCAAGGACTATCCTTGAAAATGTGTACACCGTTAGGGCATTATACTTTTATATTTCTATTGCTCCTTGCACTACTATTATTATTATTATTATTATGTAAATGGAACAATGATGTTTTCACTTGGAATAGTTCTATGAGAAAAAGATTATTTTGAGTAAAGGACTATATTCTCTGATGGCATTCATTGTACGGATTAGAAAATATTTATTGTTTTAAATTATAAAATGGTAGATAAATTTAGGGACATTATAGTAGAGTAAGTGTGGCGATAGGTGAAATCTTTGGAGAAGTAGGGCATGATCATGATCGTCGTGTTCGTTCTCATTCCTCACGATCTCTTCGATGATGAGGCTAGCGAAGCTCAAATCCGAAACGACGACGACATCTGAGATGTGGAAGTCTCTCTTTGCTACATCAATGGTGTCGGTAGCATCTGAGATGTGGAAGTGTTGGAAGTCTCTCTCTGCTATTCTTTGGTGTAATTATCTCAAAGATTTGATCTATTTTGTTACATCCTATCAACTCGTAATTCACCTTGAAGATACTAGTTTAGTAGTATCTCATGTGGTGTTGTTGTTGTTGTTGTTTTTTTTTATTTTTAAATTTTTAAATTTTTTTTAAAGGTGCAAAATGATCAAGACTCTGGCAAGATCTCTACCACTATCGATTACATATTGCCCTTCAAATCCCAACCAAAACCCTAATAGTAACCCAAATCCTTTCTCCAATTTTAACAGATCGGTTTTATTGACAGATCTGTTCAAACTGGCTTAGATCTATTAAAATTGATGACTATCTGTCTAATTTTTTTTGTCCTCATATTTGAATTTTTTGTTTTTTGTTATCTTGGTTGTTGTTGTTGTTGTTGTTATATTTGTTTAAATCTATTTCTGTTTTTGTTTTTGTATTTATTTTTGTTTTTGTTTGTTTTGAAAAGAAGATTTATTGAACATATTATAAACACAGATCTGTTTGAAGTGAATAGATAGTTTTTCAATTTGGTCTTGTCTTCTTCAATTAGTGAACAAATAAAAAAATAAAATAAGTAAACTATCAATAGGTCCTAATATTTAGACTTAATTAAGTTCTACTGAAAGTTAGTCCTAGTAGAATTGTCACTAAAAATAATTTTTTATAATGATTTTTTCGCATGTCACTAAAAATTGACAATTAGCAACTTTTTTTTGTCACGATATTTAAAAATTGTCGCTAAAACTTACAATTAGTGATATTTTTCTGAGTAACTTTTCAAATTGTCACTAAAAGTTGAGAATTTAGTGACTTTTTTTATAAAAAAAAACTGTCGCTAAAACTAATAATTAGTTATTTTTTTGTAGAAGAAAAAAAAAATTCAAATTGTCGCTGAAAATTACCAATTAGTGACATTTTTTTAATAGTGTTTGATGAAAAATGTCGTTAATTATCATAGGAGCTATTGGACAATAAGTTTACCTATTATGACCTACACGTAAATCCCCTCCCAAAAAAAGATGATAGTTTTTCTCATTTTTATAAATTCAATTTGGTCTTGTGTTCTTCAATCAAGGAACATATATATAAAAAAAATTATTGTTGTTGAACATATCTATAACAAATCTATTCAAATTTTGAACAGATAGTGGCTTGGTGTATGTCAGTAACAAAGATTTGAACAGATAAAAAGTCAACAGATAGAATTAAAGAAAAAAATTGAACATAAAATAAAATTTGGATAAATAGATTTAAACAGATAATCAAAAAAATTGAACAGATAATAAAATTTGGACATATATTTGAATAGATAAGGAAAAAAAATTGGACAAATAATCAAAATATTAAATAGATTAAATTTTTTTTTTTTTTTGAACAGATAGTCAAAAAAATTCACCTGATAGTTAAGGGGTAAAATTAAAAATAAAATGTCCTCCAATACAACAAAATGATTTCTCACCAAACAATTTCACAAAAGGTGAATCTCTCACCAATAAAAAATATCCATTGAATCTAATGCCTTATACTCTCTTTAGATTGATCTTTTCAACAATTTTCTCTTAAAAATTCAGGTTAATTTTATTTTTTACTTTTGAACTATTTTAATCCCTACATAATGGATTGATTTTACTAAGTCCATCAAATATATAAATTAAAATTTACTTAATCCCTGAACTATTAATTGAATGTATAAATCCTTAAACTGTTTTTTTGTTTTGCTTTGTTTCTAAAAGAATTACAAAAATAAAATATAAACCTATAAGTATTATAAATTAATAAAAGATCTTAGTTAAAATTTTATTCTATATAAAATCTTAAATTTCTAGTCTTTAAAAAATGTTTTGTTTTGCTATGTTTAAATTGATATTTGAGCCTGATTTTTAACTTTGTCAATAAAATTATACAAACATTAGATTTACTGAAGAAGTAAAATCAAACAATTTAAACAATAACACTTTGCTGTAAAAAATAATATAACATAACACATTAATTAAGTTATAAAGAGAACTTAACGAAAAACTTAAAGTTTTCGGTTAGAAATTATAAATAAAATCTAGCATATAATAGTAGATTAAGCCAAACAAATAGCTATTGTATAAGAGAAAATATTATAGATAATTACTATTATCCTTATAAAGAAAATTCAACGGACGAATTGGTTCCCAATTTTTAAATAAAGGATAGAAATTTTGAAGTTTTTTTAGAACAAATTTTTATTTGGTAATATCTTTTATTAATTTATTATATAATACTCATAGGTTTATATTTTATTTTGTAATCCTTTCAAAGACTAAATAGGTCTAAATAAACTTTGATTAAATTGATCCTCAATAGATTCAATTGATGGTTTAATGACTAAATATACTTTAAGAACTTAATAAACTCAATCGATTATTTAAGAACTAAGTAGACAATTTAACAATAATTTAAAAATGAAAATTGACATAAACCTTAAAAATTAGGATAAACTACCAATAGGTCCTACTTTGGAAACTTATTACCCAATAGGTCCTACTTTTGAAATTTATTACCCATTAAGTCCTATTGATAAATTTATTAAGTGATAAAGATAAATTTATCAGTCTTTTATTTTTATGAATAAATTTATAGTGATAAATTTATCAGTCTCTTTATTTTTATGAATAAATTTTTAGTGATAAATTTATCTCTCTTATTTTTATAGTGTTAAATTTATTAGTTAGGACCTGTAGATAAATAAGTCTAGTTAATAGAACTAATTGGTAAGTATTCCTAAAAATTATTGAACTATCTTTTTAACGTTTTGGTCAAATTTCTATTTTTTAAAAGCTCTTTTAGGGAGGTCAGGTTTTCTGTCCCCCTCTCCTGTATTTTTTGAGGTCATTAATAAAAATTTTCCCTCAAGCCGTTGAAATGAAATATTTAAAAAGAAAAAATAAATAAAAAGAAAAAAAGGATATGGATGAAAACGGAATTTCACGAACATTGATTTGAGGTTAAATTAAGGTATCGTGTTTTAGCCTAAAAGTTAAAAAGTGACTAAAAAAAAATTAAAAAACCAACAGCTTATACTAAAAAATCAAGATTTTCTTCTCTCTATTTTTTGCATATCTTTACATACAAAACTAAAAAATCATTCCAAATATATTAATTTTTTTTACCTTACATTTTAACTAAAAAACTAAAAAATTATTAAAATAACTTATTTCCAAACAAGGTCTAAGAAAACGTTATACCATAACAACACATGATTCAAGGAAGGAACGATTTCACACTGGGCTCCTTCTATTTATTCTACAGTGCATTATACTGATACAACGATACAGTCTCTAGTTTTTATGCTCTAATAAAGCATTTTGATAATGTCGGTCTCAGTCCATTGAAACATACGAAACCAAATGAACAGATGGAAACATGTTATTGGTTCATATATATATATATATATATCATGACATGAGTCATCCATCCATCCATCCCTCCCTTTCAAAGCTGAGATTTATAAATGTCATGACCAGCAGCAGCAGCAGCAGCGGCGGTGGCGATAGGAGAAAACCTGAGAGAAAAGGAGTAGGGCAAAGCAGGAACTAGATACTTGTCATGGACGGATGGAGACCAACTATCGTCTCCACCCAAACCCATGTGCTTGTGGTCAAGATGCACCTGCCACCACACAAAACACAAACACAACACAGGAATGAACATCGAATACTAATCAACTAAAGTTATTAGACAACACCTTTTAAAGATGGACTAAAACAAACAATCAGGTGGCAACTAAAATAATAAAAACCAAAAAGCAATCAGAATAAAGTCAGGTTGAAGAGTCCCAATCAAATCCATTCAGTCAGAAGGAAAAACAATGATAATAATAAAATATAAAAATCGGTTTGACAGCCACCTCCACCTTTACCGTCATCCATCACCACCCCTCTACTCCAACCCACCATCGTCCACTGCTATTCCTCCCCTTCTCTAGCTCACTGCCACCTCTCTAATTCCTTCCCTAGTCCATAGCCATTGCCGTTGTCTAGCACTACCAACAAAAAATGTAAATTGTCCTTGTTCCATTAGTTATGGTTAGAATTAATACCATTTTAAAAGTTAACGGTTTGAATTGAAACAACTAAAAAATTAGAATTTTATTTGTTACCAGAGTCAAAACCTGAGATTTTGTTTTTTTTTTTCCCAAAAAATTGTTAGGGCAAAAGGTCTGATCCCTTGCCCTTTCTCCCTCTCTTCCTCGTTCATCACACAAGTCCGAAGCTGAGAACATACCTTTGGAAAATTGCCAAAACTGTAAGGGAAGCTGTCATCATCACATCACAACTCCTCTCTGAAGCACAACTCCCATTGTTGTCAAATCGCGAATCGAATCGGAAATCATTTTGCTAAAATAGTAAATCATGAATTGTATCGAATTGTGAATCCTAAGGTTCTTATTATTGAATATGATATATAAATAATTTTATATATTTATATACATATAAAAATACATAAACCAAATCAAGCCTTAATTCCCATCAAATGGGGTTAACTACATGAATCATTTTTCTCCACTCCACTTTATCCAAGACCATTTCATTAGTCAAATTAAGGAGATTTATATCTCTATCACTACACTAGTCCACGTCAATCTAAGTCTGTCACTTCCCTTAACAAAATCACATCTCTTTACTACTGCCTCTGTTGGTCTCCGTATATGACCATACCATCTCAATTTATTCTCTCTCAACTTATCTTCTATTGGTACTACTAGTACCCATTCTCAAATGAGTATTCATAACTTTATCTTTTCTAGTTTTGCCATATATCCACCTTAGCATCCTCATCTCAGCAACCTTCATCGCTGGTCTAATAGCCGTTCTATAGAACTTCCCTTTTAATCTAGTGGGTACGCGTTTATCGCACAGTACCCAAACGCACTCCTCCTTTTAAGCCACTTTGCCTTAATTCTACGGTTCACATCTGCTCCAATCTCCCTAGTTGTCGTGGTAACCGATCCTAAATAACGAAAATGTTCACTCTTTAGTAGTTATTGATTCTCAATTTTTACTTCTCCTTTGCTTCTATTGTCACTGTTACTAAAATTATACTCCATACACTCTGTCTTAATTCTGCTTAATCCTTTAGATTTAAGTGCTTTTCTCTAAGTCTCAAATTTAGTGTTAACTCATTCTCTAGTCTCATCCACTAATATGATATCATTAGCAAAAAGTATACACCAAGGCACGTCATCCTGAATATTTTGCGTCAACTCATCCATAACTAAAGCAAAAAGATAATGACTTAAGGCTGATCCTTAGTGTAAACCTACAATGATTGAAAATTCACTCGTCTCTCCAGCAAACTATCTAATAGTGGTCACCATACCTTCATACATATCCTTAATCACATCAATTTAACCTCTTGTCACTCATTTCTTCTCTAACACTCACCAGATTATATCCCGAGACACTTTATCATATGTTTTCTCAAGATCGATAAAAACCATATGAATATCTATCTTCTTTTCTTTATATTTTTCTGTTACTCTCCTTCAAAGATAGATCGCTTCCATTGTTAACCTATCAGGTATAAATCCAAATTAATTCTCTGACACCTTTGTTGCATCGCACAATCGACATTCCATCACTCTCCCACACTTTCATTATATGACACATTAGCTTGATTCCTCTATAGTTGTTGCAGGTCTAGACATTAGCTTCATTCTTATATATTGGCACTAAAATACTCTTCTACATAAAAATACATAGAGTGTATAAATTTTATCAATATGACTAAATCATATATATATGTATATAACATATAGCAATATATCTAATTATTTTCTTCTATATATCTTCTTAGTTTGGCGAAAATGATGTTGTTTCATGCATTATGTAATAAAAAATACAAATAGAATTGAATCGTGTGAATAATAATGAATCGTAAATTGAATTGTACGATTCACTTAATTTTTGATTCAATAATTGTTTTTGTTGAAACTTGTATCGAATCATATGAATCGAATTGTGAATCGTACGATTCTAACAACCATGCACCCTTCAACTAGCCCGTGACTTCAAATCATAGTTAAACTTCTCGTGACTTGTCGTTGCCACAGTACATCCACTGCCGGATTTCATCACCATCATTGACTAAGATCCTCTCTCGTTCTCATTGAAACTCCCAGCCCTAGGTCCCTGCAATCCTCGAGAAGATCATCTCATCATCATTTTCAAATTTGAGTCCTCTCTCATCGAATTTGTGAACTGCATTGACATTAGCTTTCAACGTAGGAAAATGTTGAAACGGGTGATAACCTCAACCCATTTACATGATGCAACCTTTTGATCCGGTTATGCCAATAAACCCATAACCACATCCATTTGGTATTAATTTTAATTTGACCCAAAACAGCCTACTTAACCCAGTAGCATAGCCCAAATAGGCCCAAACCAACAAAAGTACAGACACAGCCCAATCCCCATCAAAACCCAAGACTAGTCACCTTAGAGCATCTCCGAGGAGGCAAAACAGCATTCTAAGGCATTTCTACTAGTGCAACTGATTTTCTCCTTCTCCAAGGGGCTCTGCATCAGAAGAGACAATGTCCATTTTGATTTTGGCTCTCCATAACTAGCTAGCCTTCATTGAGAATTGCTCCCTCCATCTGATCAAGTACCCTTCTTTTGGTTGGTTTGTATTTGTATATTGCATCCAATTGATTTGGTTTTGTATTTGCATTTACTATTTAAAAATATGATCGTTTGAAAATATTTTTTTTAAAAAAATAATTCAATTATATATATTTTTTAAAACTATTTGCAAATGCCATGTCAACATATGCAACATGTCATAAAAAGATTATTTACCCATTTATCTATGTTTATAATATTTTTTTCTTTTAAAAATTAGTTGAGTTAGTTTGATTGATTAGCTAAAATAAAGAGTGTGGTTGGAGTGTACACTATCTAAACTAGTTGCGCAAAATAAAGAAGGTACTTTTCTGTGTACTTTTGCAAGGCATTTTGCCTCTTACCCTATAACCATTTAGCCAGCTCCAAAAAAATAAAAGAATAAAAAAATTAAGCATTCAGGCCATAACTTCTACAAAAAAACCCAGCCCAAATTGATCCTTCACCCCAACCAGACCAGCCAACAAATACTACCCTAAATCCAATCCAGTTAACTAACCCAACTTTTTGATCAGACTACTTCACAAACAATTTCAGCGCATATCCTACCCTAACCCATTGCAACCCTCAACAACTAAACCTAACAACAGCTCTTCCAGTCCCACCAAGCCTAGGCCAGCCCACACTCAACCCAAAAACAAAAACAGAAACCCAATTGCTCTCTTGTGTCATCAACCATAGTTACCAACGCAAAGTAAAATTCTAAATTAGACTGCAGACAAATGTGCAAGAGATGAAGAAAACATTAACCCAGATTGATGTTGATAGAGGTGCCAAACTAGAAGTTCCAGATTTTAATGGGGACCGCGATCCAAAGGTATTTTTTGATAGGTTAAATAATTTAAAGAGTTTTCCTCAGTGGTACCACATGACAAGAAAGATACTTTTTGGTGAAGCAAAATGAAGGGAACAACTAAAATTTGGTGATCTAAATATCAACGAGAACATTATGCAACTATACGTAACAGGGAAGACATGAAAATTGCAATAAATCGTGATTTTGCTCCACTAAGTTACAAACAACAAACTCATTTGCAATTTACTCAGTAATAGAGGTTTGGGTGTATTGATGCAGAATGGTAGTCATTGCTTATGCTTCTCGCCAGTTGAGGCCACTTGAAAAGAATTATCCTACTCATGATTTGAAACTAGTTGCAGTTATCTTTGAGACAAACAAGGAAAAAGAACATACTTTCATCACTAAAACCAATGACAAACAAGGAAAAAGAAGGGCGATAAAGTAAACCTTGACTGGGAGCACCTCTGAGATAACGCAAGATATGACACGAAGCATCAAAATGGGGTTGATAAGGAGTATGCATAAATTGGCTAACAACACCTACAACATATTTAATATTTGAATGAGTGACAGTAAGATAAATCAACTTCCTAACTAAACGGCGATACTGACCACTAATAAGATCAAGAACATACTTTCATTAAGAAAGAAACAAACCCCGAGAGGAGCGAGCAATCTAAATTCCAAGAAAATATCGCAGATGACCTAGTCCTTGGTGTGAAAATGCGTACCCAGATAAAGCTACAGATCAGCAATACCAGCGGAGTCACTGCTAGGGATGATGATGTCTCCACGAAGATAATGAGAACAATAACCCCAGTAGATGAGTTACGAACAAAAAGAGTGATAAAAAATGGAACAATGAAATCCATATGTAAGCACAACGGTACTAAAGCGATCAAATCAAGCATGAGGAGATTGCTTGAGATCATATAAAGCGTTCCGTAACTGACAAACCAGATGCTCACTAGCAGGCACAACATAACCAGGGGACTGATCCATATAGACCTCTTCAGTGAGATTGCCATGAAGAAAAACATTCTTTATACTAAGCTGATATAAAGGCTAAGACTAAATGACGACAACAGAGAGTAGAATCCGAATAGCATTAAGGCGAGCCATGAGAGAGAAGGTCTCTAAATAATCAACGCCATAGGTTTGAGTATAACCTTTGGCCACTAAATGGGCTTTAAGCCGCTCAACAATACCATCAAAAAGGTACTCGACACAACAATCAACAGTCGGTTTCCCAAAAGGTAGAGGTGTAAGTTCCCAAGTCTGATTCTGATTAAGAACACTCATTTCCTCATCCATAGCATGTTTCCAACCCAACATAGACATTGCTTACTAATAAGAAGAGGGAATAGAAAGAGAAGACAAACTACAGGCAAATGAGTGAAAGCTTGGGAAAAGACGAGCATAAGAAACAAAATTAGAAATAGGATGTTGAGTACAAGTACCTTTACCTCGGAGCAATGCAATAGGTAAATCATCAGTAGATGGCACAGATGGAGGAGGGGCAGGAACCTCTGACAAAGAATATGAAGCAGCCAGGCCATAAGAAAGCACGTAATGAGCATGGGTCTATTGATTAGATTTGTAGGGGAGATGACAAAAAAGACTCTAAATCGATGGAAGAGGATGGGAGAACAAAGGGCACCAGAAGAGTAGGGGTGGATAGAGTTGGAGTGGGGAGAGATGGCTCCTCATCATGACAAGAGATAAGATTATCCAACAACCGCTGACCAAACAAGAAAAAGAGTGGACTAAAAAAAATCTAACATCAGCACTAACAAAGAACCAACGAGACTCAGGATAATAACATCGATAACCTTTTTGTGTACGAGAATAACCTAAAAAAATACATCTGTGAGCACAGGAAGATAACTTATCCAATCCCAAATCAAGGACATGGACAAAGGCCACACAACTAAAAACACGAGGAAGAAGAGGAAATGGGGAACAATCGGGGTATAACTGAGAGAAGGGAGACTAGTTCTGTAAACCAATAGAGGGCATGCGGGTAATATGAGAACAGGCAGTAAGCACAACATCACCCCAAAACTGTTTGGGAACATGCATGCTAAACATCAAGGTCCGGGCAACATCTAACAAATTGCGGTGTTGCATTTTGCTGGGAGCACAACTAGTTTGACGTATAATACCCCGATCAACACAAAAAGCATTCACAACAAATTGCACATATTCTAAGGTGTTATCAAATTGAAATATCTTAACACATTTTCCAATTGAGTTAAAACTTTATTATAAAACTCAAATTATTTGGGGCAAGTCAGACCATTGTCTTAGTAAAAACAACCAAGTCATCCAAGAATAATCATCCATAAAAATAACAAAATAAAAGCAATCATTAATAGTGGGGGTGAGAGAAGGCCCCCATATGTCTATATGGACTACATAAAAAAAAAAAGAGGACACGTGACTAATACTATGACTAGGAAAGGAACTACGGTGGTGCTTGCCAAGCTGACACACTTCACATTCAAGTTGAGACACAGGACTTAAAACCAGGAATGGCTAACTTAAGCTTGGCCAAGGATGGATAACCCAAGACAAAAATTCCATTGCAAGGGAGACACGGTAGCACTCAAAATAGTAGAACTAGGAGTAGGAGAGCCAGCATTGTCCAAGAGATATAAGCCATACTTCTCATGTCCCGAACTAATCATCTTCTTAGTCTGGAGGTCTTGTAAAAAATATGAAGGAGAAAAGGTTACAAAGCAGTTTAGAGCTTGAGTTAATTGACTAACAAAGCTTAAGCCAACCAAGGTAGCAGTAGAGGATGAAGGTTTACCATGATCAAGTTTACTTCTGCCAACACCAAGGTTCAGAGTGACCCATGAAATCACAATGAGTACACTTCCAATCACCACTGGATGCAGAACCCGCACCACGAGAACCACATGAACCAGTATGAGATCCATGATGACTCGAGCTACCATGAAAACTACCCCGATTAGGCCCACAACCACCACTGCTCGAGATCAAAGCCGAAAGAGGACACAAGTTGAGAGCAATGTTTTTAAAGGCTCAAGGCACACCAAGGCGCCGAAGGTCTTTGGGGGCTTAGGCACTAAGCGAGATGCGGACCTTATTGAAGTAAGGCACACAATATTAGTAAAAAATAGATAAATTAACATAGACTAATTCATAGTCTCGGTGTAATGTGTAATGAATTAATTATTTGTACCCTTTTTTTCCTAACAAAGACTGAGACTCAAAATTGAAATGGAAGAGAAACAACATTGAAGAAGAGAAAAAAAACAAAAACATGGTTGTAAAAAAACACAAAGACAGAAGAAGAAGAAGAAGAAGAAGACAATATGGAAGAGAAGAAAAACTAAAAAACAGGGAGAGCAGAGAAGAAGAAGACAAAGACGAACACATTATCAAAGAAGCAAAAAAAAAAAATACAGTAGTGAAAGGGAAAGACCCAACCTAGAAGAAAAAGCAAAAAAGAAAAAAAAAAAAAAAAAAGAGCAGCGAAGAAGAACTCACCCGGTCAAATCAAGCCAAAGAACTCAAACATCGCAAGATTTCTTCTTTCCAATCAATTAGGGATTTTCAATCGTATTTGGCGCTGGGTATTAAGTTGTATACATCAGAGTTGTAATCCTATGTAACTCAAGCCTTTAAAAACACTGATATGAACCGTTGATTTCAATCAAGAGAAAAAAAAAAGCCCATCAAGTCACGCACCTTGCACCTTTTGTCGCCTGGCCAAAGTCGCACGCCTTTTGTCGCCTTATTCAACTTGCCTCACCTTGGGTGTCTTAAGGCACATCACTTGCGCCTTGGGCCTAGGTGCGCCTGTCACAACACTAGCTACGAGGAACCAGATGTGGAAGATCCCTAGCCCAGAGAAGAACACAATAGTCGAGAATAGGTATTAGCAACAGAAGTAAAGTCTCACTGGTAAGAATTTGATCTTTGAAACCCCGTAGACTAGAATCTAAACCCAAAATACTATAATAAACTCCTCCCAATATTTCTTTTGTTGAGCCAAATTAGAAGTAAAAGGTTGGTGTTGCAATAATCGATCCCACAAGGTCTTAAAGCCACAAAGATCTGCTCATACAACTCATAAACACGAGAGACAATAGTTTGATTGGAAAACGAATCAACAAGAGAGTCCCAAATGGCCTTAAGAGGTGTCACAAAATTCCACTATAGTAGGAACATGAGGTTCCAAGTTGTGCCACAACCAACCCATAACACAAGAATCCTCACTCAGCCAATTATCATATCCTTTAACATCCTCAGCAGGTGGAAGTTAAGTAAGATAACGCAACTTCTTGCCATGCAAGAAAATCTTAACAGCATGGACCCAAGTGAGTTAATTCTGACCATTTAATTTCTTCGTGATAACGGACTTGGGTAACTCATCATTCTTAATTTAGACTATTTAATTTCTTCACCATGGCAAGTGGTTGACGGTCATAGCCCAACGACAACGAAATTCCGATGACTCCACCATCAATGACAAACAACAATGTTCGAATGATGACTCAGTGGTTCCATGGGGTAGATCGAAGTAGCTAATCAATGGCAATGGCTTTGTTATGGCACTGACAAAGTTGAACACCAATTTTTTTATTATTTATTTATTTTTTTGAATGAAACAAGGTAACCATGGGTCAAGGGTTTTGTCTCTAATACCAATTGATGCAAAACAGCCGATAAAAGAAAATAAAAGTACTGAAAAATAAAGGAAGAAAGGTCACATCAAAACAAAAACAAAACAAAGCGAAACCCTAAATCTCTTCTTTCAATGTCAAAAATTCAGTATCATAATCTGCATAAACCTATTACATAGGTGTCCAAAAAAAACCCTATTTTAAAATTTAACAAAAATAAGACATACAATATTTAGATCCTACTTAATATTCAAATTTGATATAATTCCTAAAATTTAAATTTGCATAAGCTTTCAATTCTTTCCTCATCGAACACCTTGTCGTCATGAAGTCGTAACCAACCTTGGTTTCATTAGAGACATGAGCTCCCACAATGTACAAGATTTTTACTTATTCTGCATTTGCCATGAATTTGGTAGATAAAAGGAGGGAGATGAATAGTATGGTGGTGATGGAGAAGGGAATGATCCAGTGTTATAGATGGGTTTGTGTTTGGTTTATAGATTAATCGTTGGAAGCAACAATGATCCAATGTGGTCAGTGGGATTGTGTTTGGGAGGAAAATCATGTGTGACAAGATAATCTTCTTACTTTTCTACTTCTCCATTTTTTTTTTTTTTAAAAAAAAAAAATGTATATTCTAGTCAATTTACATTGAATACTTCAATTCGACAAAAAGAAAAAACAGATAAGAAGTTACCTCAATGTCATCTCCTTTGATAAGTTCTTGATTGTGTGTTGCACGGTAAAGCTCTTGTGTGGTGTAGTAACTTGCATTCATTTGCATAGGTGGAGATGCGCCATAAATTGAAGCATAGATTCCTATGCCTTCCTTGTTTTGAAATGTCACCCACCTAACGTCTGCCCTACCTGAACATTCTCCAGGAACAATATAGGGAACATGCATGTCACTCACATTCTGCTCATATACATCCACAAAAGCTGCTTCTTTCCGATCTGGATAACATTCAAAGGGCCCTCTCCCATACCATTTGATCTGGTCCATTGATTTGTTCAAATGGAATTCAACCCCAACGCGCGGCAAAGGGGGAAGCTGAGAACTCGGCATCACATTACATTCCACAATGACATCTCCAGAACCATAGATTGAGTAAGTCATATCAACTTTGAAGAGAACGTTTGACTTATTCAATTCAGAGCAAGACTTATCCTCAGCATTTGGGACACAGATATAGACAATTGTTATTTTCACAAGATGATCAGTCATGTTCTGAATAGAACAACTTTCAATCATGATGAGCATGTTATCAAGATGGGCAGCTTTCCACTTGGAGAAATAACTACTTGCATTTCCACCTTTGTCATTATCTGTTGGTGCCCGCCAGAAGCATGGAAAGATGCCTTTATGCATCACTGGAACCCCTTTAACCTATCATTGACAACATATGCCATAAGAATTTGAAAAGAATTTATGCAAGCTCTTATTAAAGTAAGTCAATTTTTTTATGATTTTAAAACATTTAAGCTGTCAAAATGAAGTAAATCAACATGCTTTATGGCTCTTTCTTTGTAACAAAGAACAAGTGAAAAAACAGAGTGTTACACCTTTCAGTAAAATGGTAATAACTGCGGCCAATTTAATAAACACAACTGCATAGACTACCTTCCAGCTTTCCAATGCTCCTGTTTGAGTGTTTATTTTTATCTCCCAAACATTCTGCTGGCTAGCTGTTATTGTATCTCCAAAACTTTCAACATGCAAATTGACATCTTTGGTTTTGATGACCTAAAAGCCATAAACATTTGTAAGCTAGTTAGTAATATCAGAAAATGCTATCATGTATAAAAATGTAGTGTTATGGGTTGAGCAATTACATGAGGAGCAAATTCTCTTTTTGCAGGCAACTGAATTTGAGCAGATGAAATGACATGACCAGATTCAACCCACCGTGTGGAGTTTAAAAGCTTTACAGTTATTGTCAAGAAATTTTCTGCCGTAAAAGATGATGCCCATAGAGAATACCAAGGTCCAGACTCCCACTTTATTTCATAATTGCTCTGGGGTTCTATCAATGGAAGAGAAAGGACTCCAGAGCCAAGTTCACATCCATCACCATGAATGGACCAGCTAAACTCTAATGCTTGCGTCGTTTGATAGAAATTTGTGTTGGTTATCTGCAAAGCAAAAAACCAGCTGATAATAAACACAGACTCCATTTTTACTTTTAAAAAAAAAAAAAAAAAAAAAAAAAAAAAAAAGAAAGAAAAGAAAAAGACGGGTGAAATGTGATAGTACCTTTATTATCCCTTCCTTGAATGAAACCTTGATTGGTTGATAAACATATTTAACCTCTGAAAACAATAGTAGACATTATGAGGTGTAATGCAAAACCATGAATAATGCTCCATTTAGGAAAAGAAAATAAATATGAGGTAAATATTCAAGTTACCATGTAGTGCAGGATGAGGAGTTCGATCTGGACACGTAAGACCATTCAAACAGAAATTCAAATCATTAGGAGTATCCCCAAAATCACCTCCATATGCCCAACGCTTTCTACCATCGGCACCATCCTTCAGTAGGGCCTATATTGAAAGTAAAAATTTTTAGACCTTCTACACCCCCTCCCCCACGTATGCAAACGCATTAGGATATCCAAGGTCTACCGGCAACTATGTGAAGAAATTCAGCAATATGACTCGGAATTCTTCAAGAAATCTACTTGTTTAGCAAATCTACTTATACTAGTCCTGAGCATTTCTTTGCTTCCTTTGAGCTCATCTTCATCTCTTTTTACCGTGAAAAACTGCTAGGAAAAAAACAAAAATTTGAATCCTGACTACTTCCCAAAAAACACAACAGAGTTAACCTAGCCTAGGTGGTGCAATCTAAGATGCACATGAACAAACACGGGACACGTTGATTTCCAAAAGATCAAGATACAAATGTATATGAATATTACATCCACAAACAACTTAAAAATAATGAAAAACAACTTAATCTACAAGTTAAAATTTATTGAATATATAAAATACTATTTCAACTTATATAAAATACACATGTCCTGGCTATTAAAGTTTTTTTTTCAACTGGTTGTTTGTTGCCTGATTGGAATGCTACTGCATTGGCTTTAATCCCTAAGACACGCTGCCCTTCTACTATGAAAGACTACAGACCAATAATTTGCTGTAACGTGCTATATACATGTATTACTAAGATTCTTGCTAATAGGCTTCAGCCTCTTCTACCGCTTCTACCTCTTCTAATCGGTCAATCTCAATAAGCTTTTGTTAATGGTTGATCCATTGCAGATAACATTTTACTTTTTCATGAGCTTGCTAGGAGCTATCATAGGAATGATGCCTGCTACATGTACCATTAAAATTGGCATTATAAAGGCGTATGACTCTGTTGATTGGGCATTTTTGTGGGCATTTTGGCTGCCATGGAGTTTCCCCTTCAGTTCATTAATTGGGTTCATACTTGTGTCTCTACAGCTAAGTTTTCAGTGGTCATTAATGGTGAGTTGGTGAACAACTTTAAGGTTGTGTTTGAATTATGAATTTGGGTAGGGATTTGGAAAGGGAAAAGAAAAGGTGGGTGAAATGTAGTTATCATTCATATTTCACCCACCTTTTCCTTTCCCTTTCCAAATTCCTATCCAAATCCATGATCCAAAAAACAACCAAAGGGGGTAAAGGGACTGGGCAAGGAGATCCTATTTCCCCTTACCTTTTCTTTTTAGTAATTAAGGTGTTTTTGCTATCTTAAGGAATAAGTTTGAAATGAGAATCTTCATCCTACATGTGCGGATGATTTGTTTGTTGTTTGTGGTGTGGATGAAGAGTCCCTTTCCATTCTAAAGAAGGATGTGGATGATTTTTTTATCATTATTCTGGTGTTCAGCATAACTTGCAAAGAGCTCCTAGTTTTTCTCTAGTGTGTGTGCTGAGTTACAAGATGTCTTGTGTGCCATTTTGCCTATCCCTATAGGCACCTTTCCTATGAAATACTTTGGGGTTCCACTCATCTCTACTAGATTGTCTTATGAAGATTGCTTACAACTCAAAGATATAATTCTTCTAAGGATTAGAAGTTGGCCCAATAAGTTGCTGTCCTTTGGTGGTAGATTACAGTTTGCTCAGTCAATTCTATGGAGTATATAGGTTTATAGGTGTTCTCTTTTCATCTTGCCTCAAAGGATTTTAAAGGAAATTGAAGGAGTAACTAGATCCTTCCTTCGGACAGGGGCTGCCTTGAAGCAAACAAGTGCTGAAGTTGGTTCGGATTTTGTTTGTTCTCCTAAATTGGAAGGAGGCATAGGTTTCAAACCTGTCAAGCTTCGGAATAGAGCTTCCATCCTCAGAGATCTGTGGACCATTAGCAAGCAAGAAGCCACTCTTTGGGTTAAATGGATCCACACTTCTGTAATTAAGCATAAGAATTTGTGGCATATGACCCTCCCTCAGGATTCTTCTTGGACAGTTAGGAAATTGTTCAAATTAAGGGTTTAGGCTCAGCCTCTAATTAGATATATGATTGGGGATGAATGTGAGAACTTTTTATGGTTGAACAATTGACATCCAATTGGTCCTTTGCATAAAATCTATGGTGAAAGAGTGGTTAGGAACTTAGGAAGCTCCCTCCTTGCTAAGGTTAGTTCCATTATCAGTAATAGTTTTTGGAGATGGCCAAGACGTAGGAACACATCTATCCTACATATTATAGTAAACAACCCTGCTAATTTCATGCCCAGATCTAAGCACGGAGACTCTGAGCTTTGGTGTCTTGCTGGCAATGGAAAAATTCTTTGTTAGGTTTGCTTGGAATGCTATCAAAGTGCCTAATAGCTGTGTTCCTTGGTGCTTTGTTGTTTGGTTTAGCAACAATATCCCTAAATGGGCTTTTATCCTGTGGCTCTACTGTTTGAGAAGGCTGTCTACTAAGGATCGCCTGCCAAAATGGGAAATGGAGTTCCTTCTCTTTGTGTACTCTGCAAGCTTTCACATGAATCTCATGGCCACCTTTTGTTTAAATAAGCTTATTCTGGTTGTATTTGAGGAGATTTCAGATTTCTAGAGTGCCTTTGCACTGGTCTGCTGAATTGGACTGGCGTATTTTACACATGAGAGGTAAGAGCTTCAAGGATGCTGTGTTTAAACTTTTTCTTCGTGCTGCTATATATCATGTTTGGATTGAGAGGAATGCACATATCTTTAGCAATAATAAAGCTTCTGATGTTGGTGCTGTCTTTAAATCTATGGAAAAAAAATGTGGGGGATGGAATTTGCTCATGGAATGGGGTGGTTAATTCTCTACCTAATTGGGAAGTTTGTCGAGCTTGGAATCTTCCATTGAGAATCTTGAGTTGTAGCATGTTTACTAGAAGATATTAGCTTTTCTGTTTTTCTTGCTTTTGGTTTTGCCTTTACATTGGGCCTTGTATATGCGTTGTTTTCTTGTTTCTTAAATTACCATAACAAAAAACTAAAAACTTAAAAAAAAAACAAAACAAAACAAAACAAAACAAAAAAACACAACAAAACAAAAAAAACAAAATAACTTCTAGAAAAAACTCATTCTACAAGTTAAAACTGTGGTTGTGTAGTAGTAAAAGACGAAGAATACTGGTTTATTACAAGTAAAGATATAGTCATTTCAACAATCAAACAATAATTTAGAATGCCAATTCAAAGAACTTCACAATCAGATTCAAATACCAATTCAAAAATCAAGGGATAGAATGCTATTTGATTGTATTCTTTAAAGAATAAGAGAACATAATACAAAGTGATGATTAACGCAGACAAAATGTTTATATAACAATGATTATGAAATTATGATGACTTTTTTATTCAGCAAAAAAAAAAAATAATGACTCTTTTTACAGTTCATGACAAGATAAATGTCATGGGGCGTGTCTTTTGGTGTGTTCAGAAGTGGGGCACATGTGTCCATGACATGTCCCCAAAGTTTCTGAGAGGAAAAAAAGAAGTTTTAAAGATGGGACATGCAACATGGCATGTCCAATATCTATCCCGACGTGTCTAAGGCATGTCAGTCTCTAACACATGTTGAACATAGCTATGACAACTAAGTTGAAGTGTCCGTACTTCATAAGGTGCAACACAACCTGGCGAATTGTCTAATTTCCACAACCCATTATAGTAACCGGAATCAAAGCTAGGTAAGAACCTGGCTTATTGGACCTAGTACTTTCATTCTGAGCCATCAATGGATCTTATTAGCCAGTTTAATGTGAACTCTGAATACAATCTTCTAAATGAATAGAATGGAAATATTATTAGATTTTATTTGTCAAAAACCACAAAGGAAATATTATTAGATTCTTTTCAATTTTTTGTGACTTTGGTCCATTTTCCAAAGTCATATTTTTTAGATGAAAGTTGGACTTAAATCTAGAGGGTGTTAGCAGAGGATTTTTTTGAACAGGCCATGAGAATATTCGGCTTTATGTCTATATATTTTGTATATATTAGGGATTGAGTAGATATTTGTAGATATTCTTCTTTCCTTTTTCAGTCCTAGGTTAGATTGTTATATAAAGTGATGTACTCGTATTACAAACACAATTGAATATACAAAAATCATTCAGAAATCTTACAAGGTATCAGAGCCATCTCTGAGCCAAAACCCTAGAAGTCGACAGCTTCTTCTCCTTCTGTGTTTGTCCGGTTCGACTACAGGCTTCTTTCGTGGTTCCCTCTTGTTCGCAACACTTATCCTCTACCTCACGAACCATTCGTGTCTGACTACCTCTGCTTCGTGACTCATCTGAGTTCGATTCTGCCTCTGCTTCGTACCCTTTGGTTTTCTAGTTTGTCATCAGTCATAGTCGTGACACATCTGGTCGTCATCTTCTCAGTTCCTTGGGGCTTCGACTCATCTGAGTTTTGATTTCACCTTCGTCACAATCAACCTCTCTAGTTCTCTCTGTCGCTTCAGCTTGCGAGGACCATCTCCCTCTCTACCTAGACTTCAACGATCGAAGAGGTGTCTATCTCTGGTTTGCTCGACTTCAACTTCGACTTCGACTTCGGATTCTGGTCCCGTCTCTCTTAGCTTCATTCTCCTTCTGTCTCTGGTTCTTGATTTGTTTGGTGGTTCTTAGTACTGTTCTTAGACTTTGCTTAGGTATTACAATTAACATCCTATTTTTTAGTTTATTACACTAAAACCCCTGAAATTTTCTAAGTATTATACTTTGCCCCATCAGTCCTCTTCTTTGCCTCTGGTTCATACCAATGTCAAATGCGAAGATTAATAGGCCTAAAACTAGGCCACTGGCTTCAGATGAGTGTGTTTTTTGCCATCAGAAAGGCCATTGAAAGTATCATTGCCCCAAAAAGGGATGTTTGTATGCTTTGCCTGTATCTGCCTTGTCTTCTCAGCCGTTTCCGATCCAATTTTGCGCCCTTCCTCTGAGTACCGTTCAGCCTACCACCGGTTCTACTGCATCTACTCTGGCTCCTGATCCTGATTTGGCTTCCTTAAGTGCTCAAATTAATCATCCATACACTATCTACCTCCCAGCCATCCCCGTATGCCTCCATTGTTTTCTCTCTTTATTCAGGTTTGCTTAGGTCTTCTTCAGGTATCTTTTAGTTTGTCTGAATTTTTTACTCATCATATAACTCCCCATCTCTTCTTACTTCAAAATTGTTTCCTATTACTGTTAATGCTGCTAATGGGTCTGGTATGTCTGTTATATTTGTTGGGTTTGTCTTACTGTCTGCTATGTCTGTTGTCTCTATTCCATCTGTCTTTTATGTTCCTCAGTTATCTATATTAGTCAGCTTGATGCCTCTGGTTTGATGTTATCTTTTCTTCTTCTATCTGTTCTATGCAAGATCGGATGTCCAAGCAACAGATTGGGACTGGTAGTAAAGTTGGAGACCTCTATGTGTGGTGGAAAGCTTGCATCTGCCTATGACTACCTCTCCAATTGCCTTTTTCTCTTTTCAGTTAGATTCTTTGTCCAGTCCTTTCTACTTTTGGCATTCTAGATTAGGACATTTGTCTGCTGACCGTTTACGGTCTTTAGCTCAGTCTGGTATATTAGATAAAGTTTCTCCTAGTGAACTTACTGAGTGTCGTGGGTATAAACTTGCCAAAATGACAGCCTTACCTTTTCATAAAAGTAATTCTACATCTTATACACCATTTTCTTTAGTTCATACTGATGTTTGGGACCCTTCTCTTGTTCTCACCAAAAGGGGTTCTGCATACTGTGTGTCATTTGTTGATGACTGCACCCATTGCACTTGGGTTTATCTTATGACTCATAAGTCCGATTTTTATCCGATATACCGTACCTTTCAGTCTATGATCACTACTCATTTTGGGTCTAAAATTAAAGTGCTATGGACTTGGGTGGGAAATATTTTAAAACTAAGTTCTGTGAGTATTTAGCCAATTTTGGTACCATTCACCAAACTTCTTGTACCAATACACCAGCCCAAAATGGTCGAGTTGAGCATAAACACCATCATCTCCTTGAAACAGCTCGGTCCTTTCTTCTCTCTGCCTCATTTACGACTCCGTTTTAGGAGGAGGCAGTTCTAACAGCTGTTTTTCTTCTTAATCCCATGCCTACTCTCATTCTTTTTGGTCGGTCTCCTTATGAGACTTTCTTCTCTCAAATTCCTAATTACTCCCTCCTCCGTGTGTTTGGGACTACTTGTTTTGTCCTTCTTCCTCATAAAGATCGGACCAAACTTAGTGTCCGGTCTGTTCTATGTATCTTTTTAGATTATAGTCTTACTCAGAAATGTTATCGGTGTTATGACCCTATTTCCCGTCATCTTTATGTCTCTCGTCATGTTTCTTTTCTCGAACGTTTGCCTTACTTTCAGCTTTCTCCTCTCACTGCTCCAGTTCCAAAAGAGGATTTGGTTCACATTGATCCATTTCCCTCTGAGGTCCCTCCTAATGAGTACATCTCTACTATTCCTCATAGACTTGTTCCCTCTTCTCTTTCTACCACCCCTCCTGATGAGTCCCTCTTCACTGACCCATATGAGTCTATTTTCTCTTCTCCTCCTATTACCCCTCCTGATGAGTCCCTCTCCACTGACCCCCATAAATCTGTTCCTTGTTCTCATCCTCCTTCCTCGCCTGCTCCTTCTCCCCCTTCGTTATTAGTCTATTCTCATCGCAAGGCTCTTCCTGCACCAGTTGTCTCTACCCCTGCTGCTGATCCTCTTGCTTCTAACGACTCTGATCTTGCTAACTGTAAGTATCCCTTTCGCATTTGTAAACAAGTTATAAAACTTAATTTTGCTAAAACTTGTTTTTCTCCTTCATATTGTACATTTTTGTCTGTTATTCACTCTTTTTCAGAATTTCAATCTTACAAGGAATGTCATGATCCTCATTGGATTCGAGTTATGGAGGATAAGTTGTCTGCTTTACAGAAAACTAGTACTAGGGAGTTAATTTCTTTGCCTACATGTAAGAATCTGGTTGGTTACAAATGGGTCCACAAAGTCAAGACTCATTCTGATGGTTCTCTTGAGCACTACAAAGCTTGTCTGGTTGCCAAAAGTTTCTCACAGGAGTATGGTATTGATTATGAGGAAACTTTTGCCCCTATTGCCAAATGATTACTGTCCATACTTTGATCTCTGTCGCTACTGTTTATCATTGCCATTGGCCTCTTCATCAGATGGATGTTAAGAATGTTTTTCTTAATGGCCATCTGACTGAGGAGGTTTACATGGGTACTCTAATTGGCCTTCACCATTCCTCTAGACAGGTTTGTCGTCTTCGTCGTGCTCTATATGGTCTGAAACAACCTCCTCGTGCTTGGTATGATTGCTTTGAGACTGCTGTTACTGAGCTTGAGTTTCATACTTGTGCCCAGGACTCTACTTTGTTTCTTCTCCACACCTCCGTTGGATTTGGTGCCTTATTACCATGTGAATGATATGATCATCACTGGTTCTGACTCGTCTGTTATCTCTGAGGTCGAGCAACATCTTTTCTACACCTTTGAAATGAAGGATCTGGGCCCATTGCGGTATTTTCTTGGTATTGAAATAGCTTCTTCTCCCAAGGGCTACTTTCTATCTCAAGCCAAGTATGCCAATAAGGTTATTCATCGTGCCGGTCTTACTAACACTAAGACTTCTGAGACTTCTGATACCCCCATTGAGCTTAATGTGAAGCTCAACACTACTGATGGTGTTCCTCTGAATGATCTTAAATTATATTGAGCGCTTGTGAGTTGCTTGATCTATCTGACTGTTACTCATACTGATCTTGCCTATGTTGTTCATGTGATTAGCCAGTTTGTTTCTGCTCCTCGCTCCACACATTGGGCTGCATTAATTCGGATTCTTCGCTATTTCCAAGGTACTATATTTCAGGGTTTACTATTGTCCTCCACATCCTCTTTGGACTTGGTGGCCTATGTTGATTATGATTGAGCTGATGATGTAACTGATTGCATGTCGACGTCTAGTTTCTGTATGTTTCTTGGCAATTCCTTGATTTATTGGAAAAGCAAGAAATAATCTGTTATTGCTCGCTCTACTGCCAAAGGTGAGTATCGTGCTATGACTCATGCTACTGCTAAGATTATTTGGCTTCGTTGTCTCTTGTCTGAGTTGGGTGCCCCGCGATCTTCTCCAACCTCTCTCTACTGTAACAACCATAGTGCTATTCAGATTGCCCACAACACTATCTTCCATGAGCGGACGAAGCATATTGAGATTGAATGTCACTTTGTTTGACAGCATCTGCAGTCTGACTCTATTTCGCTTCCTTTTGTCTCTTTGGCTCTACAACTTGCCGACTTCTTTACTAACACTTACACCATCGCTTGGTTTCAATTTCTTCTTGGCAAACTCTCGGTGTTTTCTGCTAGAACACCTTGAGTTTGAACAGGAGGATGAGAATATTCGGCTTTATATATATATGGTAGTCTATATATTTTGTATATATTAGGGATTGAGTAGCTATTCGTAGATATTCTTCTTTCCTTTTTCAGTTTTAGGTTAGATTGTTATATAAAGTGATATGCTCTTGTATTACAAACACAATTAAACATACAGAAATCATTCAAAAATCTTACACAACCAACATGACAGTCGCAAGTAAATTCAACTCCCGCTCAACAAACCTTTGTCCCGATTACTTGAGGTCGCCGGTTACATGGATCCACTTTCTTTAATTAGCTCTATTTGTAGTCATATCATACATTGAGTCTATGTTACATGGTCTCTTCCAAATTTGTGAAGTAGCAGTGTCAAACACGTAACAATTGGGTAAGGGTATGGGATGTGTTTGATATGTCTAGTTGGACATGCACACAAGAAGTATGTACAAATAGTAGAGTTTGATATATAAACTATGCATAAAACTTCTATTTTAAGATAAAATGCGATATTTTAATTTGTAAACCTCATTTTTCCCTGAAAAAATAAAATTATTTAAGAAATATGTAATGTAGTTGTGTCCTGGTGTGCTGGACCTGAGAATTAGATGAGTCTGATACTTCAACACATACTAGTCCGACACTAGTCGCAGCTCTATCATATATGTTTTTAATTATCAAACTAATACTATTTGTTTTCCAAAACTCTCCACATTATTTCTATAGGAACCCTATCATATGATTTTACGTTAATAAAAAAAAAACTATATAAATGTCTATTCTTCTCAATAAATTTTTCAATTAGTTGCCTAAGTATAATAGTACCTTCCACACTAGATTCCCCAAGCATAAAACCAATTTGCATTTCTAAAATTGTTGTCTCATGGATTAATATTTGCTCAATTACTTTGTTTTAAAATTTTATTGTATGAATTATAAGTTTAATATCATGATAACTAGTGCATTTTTTTTTTTAATTATATATTGGAACTAACATACTTTTCCTCTATTCACCAGACATTTTTGCAGAATTTAAGATCTTGGAAAACAAATTATTCAACCAAACTGGCCCTTCATCAGCCAAACACTTCCAAACTTGAATACGGATTCCATCTGGTCTACAACCTTTCCCACTTTCATCTTCTTCATAGCTTCCTTTACTTTCACTGCTGTGAAAGAATTTATAGTTAGTCTTACTACTAGAGTAATCAAGTTTTCCTAGACTCAAGTTTCTTGAGTGATTTAAGTTTCTTGAGTGATTTTCATCATAAATATACCTTTTCAAAATAACTATTTCACTGTTTCTTTATCTCATGTTCCTTAACTAGCAGTCTCCCATGTTAAAACACCTACACTGGAAGAACAAATATTAATCAACCATGGAAGAAGAAAGCTACATGTGGCACACTTTTAATTGTTCAAGTTAAATCAAAGCTACATGTGTAGTTTAAAACAAAGACCGAATAAACTCTAAGGTCCTACTATTATTTATTTGTTTTCAGAAATGTTAGAACATCTGAACATCTAAACTGTTTTTAGTATATGGAATCAATGAGAATGTTTCAGCGTGTTAAAATTCATTGACGTTAAATCTCAATCAACCTGTAATGCACATTGCTCTGTGCCAGTACAATGATGTATATTATTCTCCGTGTGGCAATACAGTAACTATGAAATCTCAAGCAATAGTGTTCCAACAATCATAGCATCTGTGGTTCTAAGGTCCAAAATGACAGCAAGGATCCAAGTATCCTTCCTGAGTTGCTGATAGTCCTGAGGGCAATGACTCATACCACAAAACACAAAGCAGCAAGTATAATTTGTAAATTCCACAATCTATGATGTCGCTACAAGAATGAAATTATTATTGGAATAGGATAAGGGTCATCATTATGCCATATTCCAAATGAACTCAAGAGAGTTTGTTCCCTCTTGTCAATCGTAGACTATGTGAACAGAGTAGCAAATAAAGAGAAGTATAATCATTGACACAACACATATTTAAGGACTTGAACAGCTTCCAACCTGATCAACCCAATCCCAGATAAAGCCTCCTTGGAGACCAAATGTACTATCAATTGCTTCCCAGTACTCCTTAATATTCCCACTGCTGTTCCCCATGGCATGTGAATACCTACCAGGTGTTCACCAAGTATTCTTGAGTATATATCAGATGACATCATTGAAAGGAACTAATACACAGTTGTAATTTTGTCATAAAAATGAGAACAATGAAAAGAGGACCATACTCGCACAATATCAAAGGTCGTGTTTCTGTTGGATCCATGGCAATCTTCACTATGTCCCAAACACGCATATACATGGGGCATACAATATCAGTTGACGGTGTTCTGGATCCACCACCTTCATAGTGTAACAGCCTTGATGGATCCTTTCCTCTAACCCAACCTGAATTTTTTCTAAACCAATAAGTGACTACAGAAAGAAAGAAACTATGTTCTTCAAAGCAATTTCAAGCAATTGCAAGATTATGCAATTTAGTCTAAATATTTGGGAAGATTGACCTGTACCTGACTTATTGGCAAGCATAAAAAATGTAATTTGACATGAATCACTTAGTAAGATCCCCAACATTGTGCACAGGCTGAATAGAACTGTGAAACTAACGAATTATACTTATTATGCTAGGACCCCAAACAAATTACCAAATCTCTCACATGAGTGTGGGATCCACACAAATCACATGTGTGTGGGTCCCACACCCATGTGAGAGGTTTGGTAATTTGTTTGGGGTCTATAGCATTTTCCTTATATGAGTTCAATACCTTCCCTCTAACTCACACTGCTCCAGTTAACTAAGGTTCATCACTAATAACTACCTATAGGTCCTAATAGTTGGACTTAATTTCCATTAAGTCATATTGAAACTAAGTCGTAATAAAATTGTTGCTAAATATAAATTTGTGACGATTTTTTTGCATGTCACTAAAAATTGACAATTAGTAACTTTTTTTTGTCACGATTTTTATAAATTATCGCTAAAACTTACATTTAGTGACTTTTTTGTAACGATTTTTTCAAACTGTCGTTGAAAGTTAAAAATTAGCGACTTTTTTTGTGACGATTTTTTTAAACTGGCGCTAAAACTTATAATTAGTAATATTTTTTGTGACAATTTTCAAGCCGTCGCTGAAAATCAACAATTAGTGACGTTTTTTAATAATGTTTGATGAAAAACGCTATTAATTCTCACGGGACCTATTGGATTGTAAGTCCACCTATTATGACCTATATGCAAGTCCCCCAAACTATTACCTACTAGGCTACTATTTTCCCTAATATTTTCTCTTCAATTTTAGAGCTCTCTGAATGATTCTGAAAGCCCACATCTGTGACTATGAATTAAATTTTAATGAATGAATAGTTTTAACAGCCAGCCACATTTATAAAGTAGTCTGCTACCTAGAAGGTTGAATATCATTTCTGCACAAGATACATAAAGCTGAAATTGAAGTGTTCGGTCATGTAATTTTGATAAAATACTTCACCAAAAATATATAACACAAGGCCATACTGCCTGACCAAGTAATATTGCTTGAAATAATACACAAATCAGCATATAACATTAATATTAACAATTTAGTGGTTATTACTTCATGAAGTTGCTTCCAAACTTGACCAAAACAAAATTAAAGTAACATAAAATATGATACCAGCAAGAGCAGCATGATTAGGTCCATAGCTTGCTTCATTTCCTAACGACCAAGAAATTATGCACGCATGATTTTTGTCCCTCTCCACCATCCCTATTACACGATCCAACATAGAACAAGCCCAAATTGGTTCCTGTGTTGGATGCTTTACATGTCCAGAAAGATCAAAACCATGTGTCTCGATATTGGCTTCATCTATCATGTACATGCCAAACAAATCACACAACTCATACCATCGTGGATGTTGGGGATAATGGCTGTTTCTGACAGCATTAATATTGTTTTGCTTCATTAGAACCAAATCCTACAAACAAAAGGAAATTTGTTTAATAATAATAAATGATCATGAAGATATCACATGTCAAATAGCACCATTTTAGCTGGCTACATAAATCAGGTAGCAATTAGGCTCCGTTTGTTTAGGATGAAAGTGATAGAAAGTGAAGGAAAGAAAAAAATATATATATACATATATATAGCTTTTTAAGAGTTTGTTTAGCATGAAGGTGATGGAAAGTACAAGTTAGTTAATTTTCTTGTACAACCCTTATTAGAATGTAACTAACTTTCTAATTTCTTGCAAATTACACAAGAAAACACAAGAAAATGTGAATGTGTCTGTAGGAGTTACTTATAACTAAAATTTCAAAATTTTCTATCTTTCCCTTGCAGAATTCTCATCTTAATCAAATGCTTGCTAGAAAATATATTTTCTTTTTTTATTTTTCTCTCACTTCCACTTTCTGTCAAATTTTCTTTATAATCAAACGGAGCCTTAGAGACCGATTGTAGCTGAGAAGAACAAAATTAAGTGTTACCTTAACCATGCAGGGCTCCAAGTTTGTCTTCCCAAGACGTGGATGGTGTTCATGTCTGTTTACCCCTCTTATTATTACTGGATGCCCATTTACAAGAAGCTGTTTTGGAGCCTTCGATATTTGTCGAATTCCTACTTGGCATGATTCACAATCAACTACATGCCCTGATGCATCTTTGAGGATGATTACAAGAGTGTATAGGTTTGGCTGCCATTTAACGCAAACATAAAAGAGATCAGAAGACAATGAATACGTGAACACCAACAGAAGGTCAGAAATTTTTGGAGGAACTATAAAAGATGAAGCTGATGAAATGTAAGCAAAAGAAAAGCAGATAAAAGCATCTCTAGTTGAAAAAACACGTTATATTGAAAATATGAAAATCATTCTCAACCCACAGCCTTTGAGAAAACTATCATGGCCGCGGAAAATCCAACTAGAAAACTACAAACTGCAAAAAGCATAAGATGCTTTGAGAAGAGACTCAAATCAATTTCACATCAGAGCATACAACTTCAATGAACCATTAAAAGTTAATCAAGGCAATGGTGTTAGGGAGCAATGGAAATTAGATATATTTGTAGTGATAAAAAATTTAAGAAGCATTTGGCTTTTAGTTTTCAAAAAACAGTTTTTTGAGTTTTCAATTCATATTCTCTTATTTTTGTGAACATTTTAAAAGTTTTATTCATTTTTTTTAAATATAAATAATTAAAATTAAAAAAAAATAAAAATAAAAAACTTTTTGGATCCACATAATGTAGATACACTTAAAAAGTAAAAAATACTACAATCGTTAGAGAATATCCAACTAGAAAACTACAAACTGACAAAAAGCATAAGATGTTGTGAGAAGAGACCCTAATCAATTGAATATCAGAGCAAACAACTTCAACGAACCATCAAAAGTTCAAAAGTCACACAAGGTAACGGTGCTAGGGAGGGTTGGAAATTAGATATATTTGGAGTGACAAAAAAACAAGAAGCATTTGGTTTTTATTTTTCAAAAATAGTTTTTTGAGTTTTCAATACGAATTCTTTTTATTTTTAGTGAACTTTTTAATATTTGATTCAATTTTTTATTTTACTTTTTAGATCCACTTAATCTAGATATACTTAAAAAAAAATAAAAATGTAAAGAAATCTAAAAAAAAATCAATAAATAAAACTACGAAAATATTTGAATTTTTGTATTTTATTGTTTTTAGTGAATTTTGAAAGAGTGTCACAAATTTTGTACTTTCTAAGTGTAACTAAATAAAGTTGATCTAAAAACTAAAACATAAATTGAACTGATTACAATATTAAAAATGTTAACTAAAAATATATATATATATATGAATTGAAAACTCAAAAACTGTTTTCAAAAACTGAAAACCAGATAGAGTTACCTTTTTTTCTTTCTTTTCTATTGAGAGGGGCTCCTTTTTCACACTCAAATCCATTTCATTCTCAAAACACAATTTACAATAATAAGGGTAAAAAAGCCTCTCTGCAAAAGAAACTATTGGAGTCTTATTGATGAAGGCTCATTGTCAATTGCACATTTTAATTCTAATTAGAATTTTTACTAAACTCATAGAAAATGAATGATCATGTTTCTTATGCACCTAAACTATGATGATACATTACTTTAGTCTTAAATCATAGCCTGGTTTTCACATCTTAAGATAGATAACTGGGCAAATCTCAAAAACCAAAAGTTGTCAAAGTTAAATTATCTTAAACAGAGAAAAACTAGATCATCTCTACTTATATTCAGGCCTCGTTTGGGAACAGGCTAATTTAGTAACTTTTTGGCTAATTGGCTAAAAAGGTTGGTAAGAAAAACCTGTATGTTTGGGCCAACTTTTTGGCTAATTACGAAACGACGTGCAAAAAGTAGAGAGAAAAGGGAATCTTTGACTTTTTGGTATGGGTTGTTGGCTTTTTGGCTAAAAAGGTAACTTTTTGGCTAATTGGCTATTTTAGCCTCTTGCCAAACGAGGCCTCAGTCAGAAAAGTTCCACCTTATGGGATTTGTCATCTTCGAGACTCTTCTCATATTACTAAACATTTGTTACGTTGCGTTCCCTTTTGTCTAAATAAGAAAGAAATTACTAATACAAAAGCACATATATCATTCACACTGCTTATTGGATGAAGCAATTGCAGATGGAAGAAAGAGAAGAATTTGCAAACTGAAAAGTACAGCAATTACAATTTACATTCGAATAATGCAGACAAATAATTTAAAACATTACACTACGTCACATATGTAATGTTGAACTATCTATTAAGAGTCATGCTCGGTAGTAATTGAAAAATGGATCTAGAATGAGATGAGATTCCTCACTTTCTCGGCAGACCAAAGCTTGGGCATTTGCAGCTTCCCTACAAGTAGATACCCTTGAAATCCTAGACCTGCACCAGTGGATGGACAAAGCTCCAAATGAGCTACATGAGATGAAAGCAGATCAACATGTCCATCAGTGCTGTACCAATTCCCATTGTCATATACTACAGCTTCAATAGTGAAGTTGGCAAGGATGCTGTCCTTCGATGTTTCCCGTGAGTAATCAATTTTCACTTCAACCTGGATTGTGAAGCATTAAAAAGTAAATTGCATTTGTTTTTTTTTGCCTAATATGCCTATGTTAAAAGTGAGGACAATGTAGCCATATCAAAGTATTTAACTTAAATACTTCAAATTATGACTTGGACTTGGTTCAATGTGTTATTTACTCTTGTATTGAATACATGCTTTAGGTATATTATGTTATGCAAGTTATGACAATATGCGCAAAATACTAATGATTGGCTGTCTTGTACATTCCAGGGACATTTACACGCCATGAACATACATCTTGAGTTTATGATTTGGGCATATGTATATAAGCATGAGTCATAAACTGTTAAAATACTTCCTTGTTTCCTCATTTAGATTAGATTGTGATTGATTGATTGATTGTGATTCCTTAATCAGTCAATCAATCAATCAATATAAAAGATGATTCCTTAATCAGTGTCTTAGGGCTTCCTTTTGTAACAGTTGATTGATTAATATAAAAGGTTATATCATAATCATCACCCAAGCTTTGTATTCTCTTAAATTATATGGTATCAGAGCCAAAATCCTAAAAACCATCACCCACACAGCTGCTGCTACCAACCAACCATCACCTATCACCACCCATCCTCCATCACTGGTCCTGAGTCTATGTCAAAACCAACCAAGGTCCCACAGAGCTGTTTCGGCTTCAGCCGAAGGCCCCTCTGGCCTAGTCGACCCTTGTAAGGGCTATCCTAGCCTCTCTTTATATATTTCTCCTCCTATTGATGAGTGTTTGAGAGTTGCCCATCTTCTGCTGCCCCAAGTTTCTTTCCCTCTACTTTCTTGAATACAGTTCAACACTTGTTTTGAATTGAGGTTCGTTTTTCCGTATTTGATTTATTTTTTCAGTCCATAGATGACCCATTAATTTGATTGTTATGCTCTCACAGTGATCTGTATGTAATTTTGCTTGTTCCAGCCCATTCCATTCCTCTTTCCATTCTTATGATTCATGCAAGGTTTTTTAGGTTAAAATTGTAGAGTTTTTATGACTGACCTAACTAGTGAATCCACCACTACTTCTCACCCATCTAAAGGGAAGATCTCCAGTCCAGTTATGACTACTACATCTAAGAACCTAAACCCCAGCCTCAAAATCACCACCACTCTGTTTAATGGTCAGAATTACCTTTCATGGTCTCAATGTCTGACACTTTTTCTGAAGAGTAGAGAGAAGATGAGATATGTTAATGGGAGAGTTCAAGCACCAGGTATCAAGGACCCTGGCTATGACCAATGAGAGATTACCAACTCTTTAATCACGGGGTGGCTCATTCATCCCATTGTTCCTGAGATTGGTGAATGTTACTTATCCATGGATACTGCCCAAGATATTTGGGAGGTAGTTACTGCTACATATTCTCGAAAAGAAAATTTTTCTCAGTCTTCTGAGCTGCGCCGGTGTATTGAGTGGCGGCGGTCTATTGAGCGCTCAGTACAAGGGGAGCAGACAATTCTCCAGTATTAAACCTTTCTGACTAATGGTTAAAAATGCCTAGATCATCTCCTGGATTACAGGCCTGTCTGTACAGTTAACTCAGTTGGTTAACAGATGTTTCTTGCACAGGAGAGGGTCTTCAAGTTTCTGGAATACCTTAATGTAGAGTTCAATCCGATTTGGAGTCATTTCCTTGGCATGGATGTCCTTCTATCC
This sequence comes from Camellia lanceoleosa, assembly GCA_025200525.1. Taxonomy (NCBI): domain Eukaryota; kingdom Viridiplantae; phylum Streptophyta; class Magnoliopsida; order Ericales; family Theaceae; genus Camellia; species Camellia lanceoleosa. The sequence goes on from CM045760.1 coordinate 103,994,274, forward strand.
CTTCAAAAGGCCTTTGCATATGTACAGAATGAGGAGAGCCATCATTTTGCTATGTTACCACCAGCTACTGGAGACCGTTCAGCATTACTTTCTACTCCTCGAGATGGCGTTGTTTTGTCACTACCTCTTTTCCATCCTTCAGGGAGGGATACTGTTCTGTGATTACTATCGCAAACTACAGCATACTCGTGAGACATGTTAGAAGCTTCATGGGGCTCCATCAAGGAGTCGAGGTGATCGATCTCGTACTAGAGGCAATCGATCAGGCCAGTCTAGAGGACGTGGCTCTAATTCACATGCCCATCAATCTAGTGATGTTGACACCCTTGATTCTACTTCCGCTTCAGTTAGTCCAACTTCTGATAGTTTATTTAGCATGACTTCTCCTGAGCTTGAGGATCATTTGCTAGCCCACCGGTTTTTTACTGCTCCTAGTGCATCTTCCTCGTCGTTTGTCCGCTCAGGTAACTTAGCCTCTTCTCCTAATGCTTTTCTTTCCCATAAGTCTTTGCCATGGATTATTGATTCTGGTGCCTCAAATCATATGTCTAGGGCTTCTGACATTTTCTCAGCATATAAGCCCTCTTCAGGTCAAGACAAAGTTAGGATTGCAGATGGTACTATTTCTTCTATCTCTGGGAAAGGTTTAATTTATGTCACCCTTACCTTTATCTTGAGTGCTCCATGTTTCCAATTTTTCTGTTAATCTTCTATCCTTGAGTCGTATCACCGAGGATTTGAACTGTAGTGTGACATTTTTTTCCTAATCATTGTCTTTTTCAAGACCTTGTCACGAAGAGGACAATTGGCAGTGGTAATGCAGAAAATGGTCTCTATCTCTTGGATCAGCCGAACAATCTTGCTCATCATTCCATCCAGTTCTCAACCACTAAGGAGGATTTATGATTGTTGCATCGGCGTATTGGGCATCCTTCTTTTCATTTACTTAGGCATTTATTTCAAATAATAATGTGTCTGAGTTTCTTTGTGAGTCTTGTCAGCTTGACAAACAACACTGAGCTTCTTTTGCTCCAAGTCTTAAAAAAAGTTTTGCTCCTTTTTCTTTAATACATTCTGATATGTGAGATCCATCTTGTGTTGTGTCTTTAAAAGGCCATAGATGGCTTGTTACCCTTATCGATGATTTTTCTCGTGCTACTTGGGTGTATCTCATGAAAGAAAAAAATAAGGTTTTCTCTATGTTTCAAAATTTCATAAAATAATTTGTACTCAGTTTGGAAAAATTGTCAAAATCTTACATTCTGATAATGGGGTTGAATACATCGATTCGGGTTAGAGAGCAATTTTTCCACTCATGGCATTATACCCCTCAACAAAATGGGGCTGCATAGCGCAAATATCATCATCTTATTGATATGGCTCGCTGTATGTGTTTTTCTATGAGTGTGCCTCAGTCCTACTGGGGTAAGGCTGTTCTCACCGTAGTCTATCTCATTAATCGTCTTCCTAACCAGGTTTTGCAAAAAAAGCTCCACTTCAAGTCCTCGGTTCAGAGTCTTTTTTTCCATTCCCCTTAAAATATTTGGTTATATCTGTTTTGTCCACAATCATTCTCCTACTCGTGGTAAGTTAGACCCTCGCTCTCTCAAGTGCATTTTTCTCGGATACTCGCTCACTCAAAAAGGGTATAAGTGTTATCACCCTCCTTCTCGTAAGTGGTTTGTGTCCATGGATGTCACATTCTTTGCGTCCCAGTCCTACTTGTCTTCTCTGGTGTCACAGTCATCCCTTCAGGAAGAGCCTTGGTGTTAAAAGATTCCCGTTGTCCCTGTTGCTCCTATGGTGGAACCAGTTGTTCCTGCACCACCTATTACTGGGACTATAGAATCCAATGCCACCAAGGACAGGGAATGACAAGTTTATGTCGGGGACAGACAGACAGAAAGTTACTTGGATACAAGAGATCACTTCTACTCACCCACTGCCATCTCCTGCTTCTGATAAGAGTCCAGGTAACTTTGAATCTCTTGTTTCTCTTGAGTCTACTAATATTGCTATTCCTAACACTATTGATCTTAATATTTCTATTGTCAAGAGAAAGGGTATGAGATCTTGTACTCAACATCCTATCTCAAACTTTGTGTCCTACTCTCATTTGTCTTCCTCGTATAGAGCCTTTATGTCAAATATTTCCTCTATTAGTATTCCTAACCATTTTCAGGATGCTCTCACTACCTCTGAATGGAAACTTGCTTAAGAATTAACTAAGTTACCTAAGGGCAAACAACCGGTGAGATGCAAATGGGTGTATACTATGAAGCACAAAGTAGATGGTTCCATTGAGTGTTACAAGAGGCCTGTTTGGTAGAGCTGTGGAAAAGTGTTTATAGTTTATGCATAAACAGCTTATAGCTTATAACTATGAACATAAGCTGATTTCTGACTTATAAATTAAGCATCTCCTGCCCCACCAAAGAATAAGCTAATTTCTGACTTCCAAAAAGCTATAAGCTATAAGCTAAACCAAACACATCAAAATAACTTAAATTAAGCTGAAAGCTGAAATAAGCAGCTTTTAAGCTGCACCAAACAGGCACAAGGCTCAACTTGTGGCAAAAGGCTTCACTTAGAGCTATGGAGTAAATTATCAGGAGACTTTTGCACAAGTAGCAAAGATGAATTCAATCAGAATACTTCTCTCTCTAGTAGCTAATTTACATTAGCCACTTCATCAGTTTGATGTAAAGAATGCTTTCTGACATAGTGATCTAGAAGAAGAGGTATATATGGATATTTCTCCTAGTTTTGAGGATCATCAGATAGAGGGTAAAGTATGCAGGCTTCAGAAGTCGTTCTATAGTCTCAAAGGGCTTGATAAAGAGAGATTCACTCAGGCTATGCTTAAATATGGTTTCAAACAGAGTCAGGCAAATCACACTTTGTTTGTGAAACATTACTCACGTGGTAAGACTACAGCCCTCATCGTTTATGTGGATGACATAGTACTTATAGGCGATGATAGTGAGAAAATACCCCTGTTAAAGAAATATTTAGCTAGCGAGTTTGAAATCAAAGACTTGGGGAACTTGAAGTATTTTCTGGGAATCGAAGTTGCTCGCTCCAAGGATGAGATTTTTATCTCACAAAGAAAATATGTTCTTAACCTTTTGAAGGAAACAGGAATACTTAGATGTAAGGCCTATGATACCCTACTAGAACCTAATCACAAACTTGGTGACGATGAAGGAGTAGTTCTTGATAGGGGTAGTTATCAGCGACTAGTGGGTAAAGCTCATTTACTTGTTTCACTCTCCTCCTGATATTGCTATTGTTGTTAGTATGGTTAGCCAATTTATGCATGCTCCTCATCAAATTCACTTAGAGGTTGTTATGAGAATTCCGAGGTATTTGAAATCTTCTCTTGGAAAGGGTCTTTTCCAAACTTGATCACCTTAGAGTGGAAGCCTATACAGATGTTGATTGGGCCGGGTCAATAACTGATAGGAGATCTACATCAGGATATTACACCTTTGTGGCGGCAATCTTGTTACTTGGAGGAGTAAAAAACAGAATATGGTGGCTAGATCGAGTGCATAAGTTGAGTTTAGAGATATGGTGTATGAACTTTTGTAGATCAAACTGTTGTTGACTGATCTGGGGATGGGCCCAACAGACTCTATGCGGCTATATTGTGATAATAAGACAGCCATCAACATAGCTCACAATCCTATTCAACATGACAGGACAAAGCATGTTAAGATTGATCACCACTTCATCAAGGAGAAACTCACCGGCAGCATGATATGTACTCCTTTTGTGAAGTCAGCCAAACAACTTGTAGACATCCTTACCAAAAGCGTTGGGAGTAAACCATTGCATGACATTCTAGGCAAGCTGGGCATGCGAGATATCTTCGCACCCTCTGTTATCAGAATCTTACGATTTGCAATTCGATTCACGATTCGATTTGTAATTTTTGCAAAATCGATACGAATCTATAGGTGAATCTATTTTTGAAGTGAATCTCTAGTGACTCGCACGATTCACAATCGATTCACGATTCGATTCAATTTTTATAATTCATAAAATTTTTAAAATTATTGTGTCTAACATATTTTCGATTATTTTTTTCTCTATCTTTTTAGTGAAAATGACATAATCCAGCTTCTAATAGCATTTAATACCAAAATAACCAACATATATACATGATTTGTTGTTAATTTAGTGATCATGGAGTTTTTAATAAGATCTAACCAAATTCAGTCAGACCCAACATATTTTTAACCTTTCTTCTCATTTTTTTTCCATTTAAAAAATCATGATATATCTTCTAAAGATATTTAAGATTAAAGTTACACTATGAATTATCTATTGCTATTTTATTAAATTGAATATTACACGTGTGAGGTCAGTTATACCTTTTAAAATATTTTAGGTTTTAAAATAAAATATTAGAAATAATTTTTTCTTAGTATTTGCTCACTGTTACTTAAAAAAATAGATATGCTTATTGTCCAAATATCAATATAGTTGTTAATTATTATTACTTTAGAAATTGATAGTTTGTTTATTTGGTTATTATTTTTATTAAGAGTGGTTAATAAAAAACATCAATAAAAAAAAAAAAGATAAGATGGTGATTTTACATATGAACCTTTGTTAACTTCTTACCTATTAAACTACGAGATTATCATTCAAAATAACATTTTCATTAATTTAAGTCTAAATATTTCATATTCATAAGATATATTTAACATCTAAACATGTAGATATATGTTTTTAAGTAATTTAGAAAAAGTGACCAAATCTTTACGATGAACGATTCGATTCGATTCACGATTTGGCACGAGACCATTTCGATTCACGATACAAATCCCGATTTGACAACTATGTGCACACCGGCTTCAGGGAAAGTGTCAGAATATTTCCTTATTTCCTTATTTAGATTAGATTGTGATTGATGGATTGATTGATTAATTGTGATTCCTTAATCAGTCAATCAATCAATCAATATAACAGGTGATTCCTTAATTAGTGCCTTAGGACTTCCTTTTGTAACAGTTGATTGATTAATATAAAAGGTGATGATATCATAATCATCACCTAAGCTTTGTAATATCTTAAATTACATAAACATGGGGACATAAGATATAGACATGAACATGGTATAAGAAAAAGTAAAGTTCAGGAACAAAGCACTATGTGGACCTAAGTATTGCATTGCACCAAAGGGCATAGCTTGAGTCATCTCTAGAATTTGAGTGTTGCCTCTTGATTCCCGCAAGTACAAGAAAAGTGGGAGCAAACTGCTAAGCCCCCTCGTGTCCCACTAGTATTATATTGTAAATGTGACCCACCTCTTCAATCCCAGGACTATAAAAATTGAAAGTGGTGGAAAGTCCATGGGTAATGAAATGGAAAGTAATAATAAGTGATCAGTTGAGCACTTTTCACATTGTTTAATGCAGAAGCTAGCACAGCCAATCAAATGTTTACAACTAGAAACCAGGTTTGAGATGTCTCTTCAGGCATTACTATATTTGCCACAAAATTCATTGAGCATGTTGAAGGGTAATTTTCCATGGTGTAATGTACAAAAACTTCAATAGAACAAGAAGATGACAACAAAAATTCAATTAGCAATGAGATCAAATTGCTCAGTCAACATAATATTAGTCTACATTTTAAAATGGTACCAAACTACTTCCTTGGCAAGGTTCCATGCCCTTGACACAAAAGGATACAAGGCAAGGGCACATGGTATTGGCCATTCTATAGAAAGTTCAACCATGGAAGATAATGTGCTGACCAAACGTGTACTGCAGAATCTTTTGCAAACATGGGATGGCAACTACTAAACCTTAAGGCCAATTCACCGCTCATTTCTAACTAGAGCATACACTACAGATTTATAAATAAAAACAAGTGCGATTAGTAATGTTAGATTTGCTCAAACATAACCAATTAACTTTGAATTAGCAAGAAATATCAAACATCGATGGTAACAAAGAATAAACTTATATACTCTTTCATGAAAAGAATGATAAGAGCATTTTATCAATGAAGTTAAGGGTTACCTGTAAATCTGCATAGGAGAAGTTTGGATCTAAGTATGATCTAAAGAAGTAGTCCGCAATGAATATCTGCAAACAAAACAGTGTGTCCATGTATTCTTATACAATCCTCATATAGGTTGGCACTTAGTCAGCTCAGATAGACAAATATATGTATATATGGAAAATCTATCAGGTCAACGAAACAGATAATATTTACTCGCTAAGTGCATAAAGTAATAATCATCATTATAAGAGTAAATTGTTCGTTTAATGGATCTCACAGTTCATTCAAAAGCAAATAGAACAGGCAGAAGTGTAATTATATTTTAAGTTATGCTCATATAGTTAGAAATCCTTTATTTAAAGTCTCATCTAGGTAGGAATCCTAATCTTAGAAATTCACGTATTGCTACCACTAGGGTTAGCCTAGTGGCCAGAGCCCATGTACCTCAGTATGAGGTCACTACGCTTCCAATGTATCGAAAAAAATAATAATAAATAAATAAATTCTTGGATTTTCCAAATAATAGTTGCTTGCTTAGAGCACAATGCAATTATTATTGCCATACAAAATAACTAGGTTAGTCAATGGATCTGATGGTTTATTCAGAAACACAGTAACCAATTACAAGTGTAATCACATTTTAATAATGAAAATGTAGTTACCAACTCTATTCTTCGAAATTCATCCATTGTAGAGAATACACATTCCATGTCAGAAGTTGCCGACTTCTACTTTGAAAGTTTGACTGGTCATTACCTCAAACTAAATATGTGAAACAATTATCTTTAGCAAGTGTTGGTGCTTCACTCGTTTCCCATCTTGGCTAGACAATGCCTCACCCCTTTCCTATATGCATTCCTTTATTTAGTATTTTTTTTTTTTTTTTTTTGAAGAATAAGAAGAATAAGAAGAAGAAAGAAAAGAAGACTCCTATTTATTTAAAAACATTCCTGCAGTTTGAATTCAAGTTTTGAGATATATAACATCTGCATAATGTGTTTGGTTGAGGATAAATGTTTGGTTAAGAAAAACACAAAATAATTCATGTGAAACTAATATTGATAATTGTTGGATCTGCTTCAATTTTGCACATTTTTTTCTTCCTTGTTTCTTCGGTGAGCAACTCTTTTTTCACTTTGTTACACATTGACTGTGTAAGTTCCTTTGAATTGCTTTTCCTTGTTTAATGAAAAGTAAAAAAATTACAAATGAAGCACCAGAGGGTGCCGCTAGTATTAATAGAGATAAAGAAAAAAGAAAGTTAAGTCAAAAGTCACTACAAAGTCCAAAATTTGGTTCAAGTGAGGATCCACACTACCCGAGAACCAACTATTCCAAAAGGATAACAATCCACTTTTTTACTTTAAAATATGTTCTTTGATCCTGTCAAAAGTCCTACTGCATTGATTCTAAAAAATCCACATCAAAGCCTAAGCACCAAACTTCAATCCTTGCTCCTCCTCTTCCCAACTCTAGCTCACTCTCCATGCATGAAGAAGATCTTTCCCCTTCCTAAGGAATAACCACACTTGGCCAAACATAGACAGATAGAAGGACCATAAGTCTCTACTCTGACATAGAACTCCAATTCACATGAATTTGCTTCCTCTTATTAAAGTTATCAATAGTACGTATACGCTTTTCTCCACACCAAAAAATGTGACCTTGGAAGGAGCCTTAAATCTCCACACCTCTCACCAAGGAAGGCCAACCCTCTCTAGCCCACCAAAGAATCGTAAAAGACTTTACCTCAAATCTACTAGATTTCGATCCTGTCCACCTCAATGCATTGTTCCCTTCCCCAATGTCAGAGATGACAAGAAGATGCCCAAGGTGATCCATCAATTCCTCCACCTCCCAATCATTCAACTCTCTACGTAGAGTAATATCCCACAAAATTTGGGTACCATCTTCCTTAAGGTAATCACAAATAGCCACTTTCTTCTTGACCACAATGTTAGCTAGGATAAAAGTGATGCATAGTATAAGAAGTTCAAGGAATGCTAAATTCAAATAATATTTGGACATTGACATGATTTCAATAATATTTGGACATTGTCTTGTGGGTCAAGTTTTTGAATTGGTTTTATTTATGTTTTTATTTGGTCTTAAATTGTTTTGAAAGTCAAACTAGTTTTAATAGTTTCCTTTTTTGGGTTCTAGTTAATTTAAGAAGTCTCCTAGTTCTATATAAAATCATGTAATACTTCTTATTTAAGGGGGTTGATATTTTAGAAAATTTCTAGAGTTTTGAAGCTTCCTTATGGATTGTGTGATGCAATCAAATTCTAGAAGTAATTCCTAGAACTATCTTATACCCTAATTACTATTCTCGGGTTACTATTCACAGCCCTTTGAAAGTGCACTTTTCAACATCAAAACTCTATCCAATCATCCCCAAATTAACCCTAATCCCTTCCCCTACCTATTAGCTTTCAATTTAACCATTAAAACCCTAAATTACTCCTTGTTTGGGCTGTAAAATAACCTTTATTTTGAAAATCCAGCAAGCTGTCTCTATTTATCCTACATTAGTTTGGAATCAAAGCTCAAGGTTCACCTTGATGTTTTCACATTGTGGAAGATCCTACACAAGCAGATTGACTTCGGAAGAAGGTAAAGCGCTTCTAAGAGAAGAAATTTATCTAAGAAATTGAGGTTGCTCGTTCCTCTCAAGGTCTTTTCCTTTCTCAACAAAAGTATTTGCTTGATCTTCTCTCTGATACTAGTCCCTTAGGTGCCAGACCCATTGATACACCTATGGACTCGTCTGTCAACCTTGATGGTGAGCATGGCAAGTTATTTTCCGATGTTGGTTGATATCGTTGCTTGGTTGGGAAATTGATTTATCTTACTATTACACGTCCGGATATTACATCTATTGTAAGTATGGTCAATCAGTTTATACATGCTCCTCGCTATCCCCACTTTGATGCAATGTGTTGTATTTTGTGCTACCTGAAGAGTGCCCCTGGCCACGGTCTACTGTATCGTCCTTCCACTTTTTTGTCTGATACTGTCTTCAGTAATGCTGATTGGACTGGTAGTCGTACTGATCATCGTTCCACTTCTGGCTATTGTACCTTTGTTGGTGATAACTTGGTTACTTGGCGTAGTAAAAAGCAGACTGTTGTTGCTCGATCTAGTGCCAAAACTGAGTGCCATGCTATGGCTCATACTGCATCTAAGATGCTCTGGGTTCACTCTCTTTTGCAAGATTTTGGCCTTGTTATTCCCACTTCTATGCACATGTGTTGTGGCAACCAAGCAGTTATCTTCATTACTAATAATCCACACCAAGTATATTGAGGTTGACTGTCACTTTATTCGGGATTTGTTATTACTAAAGCAGCTTGTGACTCCCTATCTTTGGTTTGATGATCAACTAAGTGATATTCTTACTAAACGGTTACCTCGCTCTTCCTTCCCGCGCCTGTCTACCAAGTTGGACATGTTCAATCTCTATGCTCTTGCTTGAGGAGGAGTGTTAGAATATGTTTTTTAATTTTATAATGAGGGGTACTATTGTCCTACTGTAACTCTTGAGTTTAATATAAATAGTGTTGAGGTGAAGGGTTTAGTTAACAACCCAAAAACCTAATTATATCATATTCTCTCTTTTTCTCTCTCTTATTCTTCTTCTCTACTTATTCTTAGCCCTAATTTCTACAATCTTTACACTTACAACAATATTTATGTTTCTTATTTAAGAGAGTTGATATTTTAGAGAATTTCAAGAGATTTGAAGCTTTCATATAGATTGTGTGATGCAATCAAACCCTAGGTGTAATGCCCAAGGAATTCTAGGAGTGATTTCTAGAACTATCATCTTCTCTTTTTTCTTCATTGCATACATACCCTAGTTACTATTCTTAGTTCACAACCCTCTAAAAGTGCACTTTTCAACCGCAAAATCCTATCCAATCAGCCCCACCTACCTATTAGCCTTCAATAACCATTAAAACCCTAAACTACTGTTTAGGCCGTTAAATAACCTTTATATTGAAAATCCAGCAAGCTCTCTCTATTCATCCTACATCAACATGCCTCCCGACTTACCCTCCCTCCACTAAGATGACATCAAAATTGCATCTTTCCACCATTCCTGCAACAAACCGAGTATGTCTTAAGAACTCATTATATACATTTTGGATACCATTTCAAAGCCATTGTCATGAGACAAGGCAACCTCCATGGATGACCATTTCCCCCACACATCTGTTGTTAGATCATGACCACTCTCCAATACCTTTCCCTCCCACAAGAAAACCTCATTAGTCATTGCCCTAATAGAGCTTGATTGAACATGCCACTCCCCTAATTCCCAACCTGCCCTCTCTCAAAGGCATACAAATTGTGTCACAATCCACAGATGATATTTAAATTAATCTCCTATACCACCACAAAGGAAATCACATCGCAATTTCTTCATCCTCTTCAGCATTGTACTAGTTTATAACTTGCAGTGCTTATTGGCTTGGGCAAGAGCGACTTGGACAATACTACGGAACCTATGCATGAGATTTGGTAAACACCACATGCATACACACACGACTGATCTTGGTTGGGTTAGGCATGTGCGCATGTGAAGTGGCATACTGCAGAGTGGTGTGGTGTGATGAGGTGTGTGCGCATGTGAGTTCTAGCGCATACCAAAGTCTTACACACATATTTTGTAACTATTTTGCAACACCATCAAGTTGTCTAGCATATCTTTGATTGATTAATTGAAGGATTAATTACTTCTTGTTACCCTATATGTCAACATATCTGCATATAAACAAAAAACCATAGAGACAAAATAATACCAAAAAAGATATATATCCTCTCCTATTTGTTGTTTTCTGCAACTCTATCTAAATTCTTTTGAGATACTAAACAAATCCCATGTGAGTCTAAAGTTCTGCTCATATGTCCACATAATATAGGCTATAGCTATTGTTGTATCCAATCACCAACCATCTGCACCAAGGTTCTACCAGTTGGCCAAAATCGCTTTTAAGAATGCCGGATTTAGTTTTGCACCTCAGCATTTTTGTTTTCCGCTAAGTTCTTTCTGATTACTGTTCCACAATTATCCATTGTTGTTATTCTAATTTAACAGAGCAATTTTCTTATTAATTTGCAAACTATTAGGCCAAACAAGTACATTATCCAAAGAACTCACTAGCAAAACCACATTAAATCTGGTTTTTTCTTTTGTTTTGGAAAAGTTACATTACTTCTGTTCTTGCAGCCATTTGATTGATATTTGTTATAAGGTGGCCTACTGAGATATATAGACAAGACTCCTATTGGAATCAATTTCTAGAATTTGTCCATGATTCAGAGATTGTCTCTAGAAAACTCCAACTCTCGCCCCATTCTAATAGCAATTGTTCATTAATCAAAATCCTCCAAGTCAGATTTTATATATATATATATATTATGTATATCAACCCATTCAATGTAAGTTGATATATGTTGCTTTATGTAGAAACCAAAAGACAAGCTTTCAGAAATAAATTGCTGTTGGTGAAGACAAAACTGAAGAGAATACAAACCTTTGGCTTGGTTAGAAGGAGTACATCACGATGAATGCCAGATAACCACCAATGGTCTTGATCTTCAAGGTAAGAACCATCACTCCATCTAAATACTTGAACGGCTAAAACATTTTTCTTGTCACATCCACATGGATGACAGAAATCAGTGATTTCAAACTCAGCAGGTAGTCTACTATCCTGACTGACCTAGCACAATACAGGATTGTTTGTTAATGGACACATTGGAGCATTGGTAAAGAATATAGATGTATTCAGCTTCAAGCCTAATAAGGTTAAAAGCAATAAGATTTCACATAAATAAGACATGAAATTATTTTATTAAAAATTGTAGTTAGGTGATCCATAGAAGAAATGAACGGTTGTGAATATTTTACAATACATGACAAAGTAGTATTACATATAAATGAAGTGAAAGCGGAGTTAGTTCGGGATATTAAGGAATTGGATGTGAAGGAATCCCGCGGGGGGTTCGGGATATTAAGGAATTGGATGTGAAGGAATCCCGCGGGGGGGGGGGGAGGAATTTAGGGATAAGAGATCATTGCTCAGGATGAAATTGGAAGAGCTTGTTTTTAGGGAGCAGATTTTTTGGGGACAAAGAGCTAAATTAAAAATCGGCTAAAGATGGCCATGTTGATTCTAGATTTTTTTCATAGGATTGCGTCGAGCAAGAGGAAGAAGAATTTCATCAAAAATCTAGAGGTGGGGCAGGGTGTAGGGAGGAGCCTATTGTTAAAGAGATTTTCAATTTTTATTCAAATCTCTATTCTGATAGGGGAGTGGATCATCTAGGGATCGAAGGTCTTAGTTGGGCTCCTATGGAGTCAACGACAACTAGTTGGCTTGAGAGACCCATTCATGAATGTGAGGTGAGAAAGGCTGCTTTTTGAGTGTGAGAGAGATAAGGCCCCCGGTCCGGATGGTTTTTCAATTACTGTATTTCAAGATTGTTGGGATATTGTGAAAGGGGATCTTATGAGAGTCTTTGGTGAGTTCTTCGAAAATGGGAAGGTTAATTTATGCACCAATGCATCCTTCATTTGTCTAATTCCCAAAAAAGAGAAGTCGGTCAAGATTTGGGATTTTAGATCAATCATCTTAGTTACATCACTCTACAAAATTCTAGCAAATGTGCTTTCTAAGAGACTTAGGGTGATCCTTGGGGAAACCATTTCTTCTACACAGGGTGCCTTTGTGCAGGGAAGACAGATATTGGATGTAGTCTTAGTGGCTAACGAGGTAATTGAGGATTATAGGGGATTACATAATGAGGGTGTTGTTTTTAAGGTTGATTTTGAAAAAGCATGTGACCATATTGATTGGGGGTTTGTGGATTTCGTTTTGGAAAGGAAGGGGTTCGAATCTAGGTGGAGAAGGTAGATTTGGGGGTGCTTGTTGTCAGTGTTTTTAAAGGCTCAAGGCGCGGGCTTTATTGAAGTAAGGCGCACAGACTTAGTAAAAAATAAAAAAATTAACATAGACTAATCTAATTTTGGAAAATAAGAATCAGAATCAGAATCTAATTTTGAAAAATATGAATTAATTTTAGTTTAATCAAAATCTAATTTTGGAAAATAATAATCAGAATCAGAATCTAATTTTGGAAAATATATTAATTTTAGTTAATTAGAATAAGAATCTAAGCTTGGAAAATATGAATTTTGGAAAATAAGAATCAAAATCAGAATCTAATTTTGGAAAATAATTTTAGTTAATTAATCAGAATCAGAATCTATTTTTTTCCCCTAACAGCTAAAGGAAAAAAAAAAAAAAAAGACAAGTAGAACATTGTATTAATTAATTATTTGTGAATAATTATTTATTTGTAATTTTTTTTCAGTATATTTTTTTTAGTTAATTAATCGGAGTCAAAATCTATTTTTTTTCCCCTAACAGATAAGGGAAAAAAAAAAGAAAAAAAAAAAAAAAAGGCATAATTGAAAGGTATAATAATCTATTTCAATAATCTATTTTTTTTAGTTAATTATTTTGTATTTGTATTTTTTTTTTTTTTTTTTTCTAACAAACTCAAAAGGTATAATTTAAAAAAAAAAAAAAAGGGCAAAACAAAGACGACACAGCCAAAAGAAGAAGAAGGAGGAGAAAGAGAGTCAGAGTCGAAGAAGTCAAAGCCAAAGAAAAAAAAAAAAAAAAACAGAACCCAGTCGATCAAGTCAATCAGCCCAGTCGAAGAGGAGGAAAAGAAGAAGAAGATGGTGAAGCATACCTGTGAAGTCGAAGAAGAAGTTGAGCAGTCCAGTCAAAGTCGCAGTCCAAGGCGAGGCAAGAGAGGAAGAGACGACACAGGTTAGGGCTCATTTCAGTCGTATTTGGGCCAGATCTGTGGTTAAGAGCCATTCGAAAAATCAAGCGCGCCTAGTCGTGGGCCTTGCGCCTCTGTCGACTGGTTCAAGTCGCGTCTAAGGCGTGTGCCTAACTCAACTCGCCTCGCCTGGGACCTGTCCAGGCGCAAACCATGCGCTTCGCTTTGCCTTGCGCCTAGGCGCGCTTTTCACAACACTGCTTCTTGTCATGTAATATGTCGGTCATTGTGAATGGCAAGGCTGGGAATTCTTTTAAAGCATCGAAGGGTCTAAGGCAGGGTGATCCTTTATCACCATTTTTGTTTATTCTAGTCACTAATGTGCTTGGGTCGGATTATTGATAAAGCTAGGGATAAGGGTGTCATTGAGGATTTTGTGGTGGGGAGGGATAGAATTTGTGTCACTCATTTGCAATTTGTAGATGATACTATATTTTTCTCATCAAAGGAGGAAAGTAAGGTGAGTAGTTTGCTAAAGATTTTGAGAATTTTTCAAATTGTGTCAGGCCTCAAGGTCAATCTTAGCAAGAGCAATGTTGTGGGTATTAATCTAGGAGATAACTATGTGCAAAGGGTGGCAGATATGTTGGGATATTCCATTGAATCTTTTCCCCTCAAATACTTGGAGCTTCCATTGGGAGGGGATTCTAGATTGACGTCCCTTCGGGAGCCTGTTCTTGTCAAAATTAGGAAAAGATTGAAGGGATGGAAGCAAGCTTTGTCGTCTAAGGGGGGACAATTTACTTTGGTACAATCTATATTAGACTCTGTTCCTATTTATTTCTTGCCCCTATTCAAAATTCCGGTTAGCATTGCGAGGAACATTGAGAAATTGATGAGAGATTTTCTTTCGGAATGGTGTGAAAAAGGTAAAAGGGTTCATTTGGTTAAGTGGGAGACTGTTTCTCTCCCTAGGGATAAAGGGGAGCTATGGGGAATATCATTGCTAGGAATATTGCTCTATTGAGCAAGTGGTTGTGGAGATTCCATGTTGAAAGTGAATCGCTATGGTGTTCGGCTGTTAAAAGCAAGTATGGAGTTCATCCCAATGGTAGAAATTCTAACATGGTTAATAGAGGCAATTGTCGTTCACCGTGAAAGTCCATTTCTCGCTTGTATCAACTTGTGTCTAACTTTCTTTCATTGAGAGTGGAAAATGGGGAGAGCATCCATTTTTGGGAGGAGGTTTGGTTAGGAGATATCTCGCTTGATGGAGCTTTTCCTCTTCTTTATCAGTTGGTTCGTTTTCAAAATGTTTCGATAGCGTCGGTGGCATGCTCTTCTATGGCACCCATCTCTTGGAATTTTGACTTCCTTAGAAACTTAAATGATAGAGAGGTTGCTGAGTTGGCATCTTTGTTGGTATTGCTTGATGGCGTTTCTCTCTCTTCCTCTCGTGACATTAGGGTTTGGAATCTTATTTCTTCAGGGGTCTTTTCCTGTAAGTCCTTTTTTGATAAGCTTATTGATTATCCCTCTATTCCTTTGTTTCCCACTCATAAGAAAATTTAGAAAGTGGTCGTCCCTCATAAAGTGAAGTTTTTCATGTGGTCTTTAGCTCAAAAAGGTGTCACAACTAATGATATTTTCCATAGAAGAAGACCAAATCACTCTCTCTACCCTCAATGGTGTGATGTGCAAGAGGAATTCAGAGGTAGCGCATCATCTATTCCTTCATTGTCCGGTGGCTTATGGATTATGGTAGCGTCTATTCAGCTTCAGAGATGATCAGTGGGTTGCTCTGCGGGAATGCATTCAAATGATTCTTGTTAGGTTCAAAGGATTTGGGAGCACCAAAAGAGCCAAATCACTGTGGTCATGCATTGGGTTTGCTATTTTTTGGATTATATGGCTGGAGAGAAACGCAAAACTCCTTGATGGCAAGGAATCAAATGACAAGGCTTTGTGGGATAGAGTGGAATATGAGACTTTGTTTCCCTCCTTGTAATGGAGTCCCTTTGTTCTTGATCTCAAGGGATTGGGCTGATGTTTGCCATCCCTAGTGCTAGGAGCTTTGTGCTTTTGTTTTGTTCTTTCTCATCCTTTGTATGAGGACTTCTTGTCCTCTTTCTCTCTCTTTTTTAATAAAATTTTGTTGATGCTCAAAAAAAAAAAAAAAAATAGTAGTACATGTAAATCACCAATGTGTAGCATTTCTATTATTACTTATGATAGACATGAAAAACACACTACAATGCACATACAGTGTATACAAAGCATACACTGAGTGCACTACCCATTGCTTTGGTGTTATTAGATAAAAATAAAATTTAAATTAAGAAACTTAGTATACGATTGATTAATGGGCTTCAAACATAAAGAAAGCATAGAGAATCTAGCTTTTATTTGCAACTCTAGGTGGGCACAAGAAACAACTTCTGTCCTGTGCATAGAAACTAACACTTCCTGTTGAATCCTCTACACCAGGGGACCCCTAATTATCATGAATTTCAAAATTTTATGAACATAGAATTATGCGACTGAAGGAATAATGGAAAGACATTAAATTTTGCATCAGAACTTAAAGGATTGAACATCATCATATCCTGGTCGATCTAAAAATGTCGAACTTTTTTTAGTTTTAGGAGTTCTTGATGTCATGTCTCTGTATGCATATCTATTCCCATATTATATTTTATTATGTGCACTTTTTTCATCTGTGACTTTGTGTGTGCACCCTGTTCATTTTGTTTGTCTCTGTGAAATGTGAGGTTATTTTGGTTTTAGTACTTAAAGGGTAGTTTAGTCTGATAGTGTGTAATTAGGACTTTAGAGTTTCTTCAGATTCGGAATGTCATATGGTCACACCCACAACATACCCTTGCATACTACGAAATTTTTCATAACATTGGACCAATACGAGTAATTAGTCCTATCTAAACTTATGCTAATGATGTGTATCTTGTCGTCAAACACATGGTTGTCAGAATCACAATTCGATATGACAAATCGTGTTGTTGAATTGGAAATTGAGTGAATCATTTTTGTTTACAAAATGCATGAAACGACATCAATTTTTCCAAATTATCAAAATATATAGAAGAAATTAGTTATATCGATATACATGATTTTATTTGTACATATACAACTTAGTTATGTTAAACATTGTGTATTTTTTATATGTATATAAAGATATAAAATTATATATCATATAGAATAAAATGAATCTTACGATTCACAATTCAATATTTTAACAAAACGATTCACAATTTGCTTTGCAATTTGACGACAATGGTCAGACATATTGCAAATAGAGATGAAGACTACGGTCATACAAAGGATGGTCACCTGAGACAAAGGAGTCGAAGCCAGGCCACACTAATGGGTCAAGTCAAACCAGCACCTACCAGAATAGATGGGTCGAATCCACAAACCAAAAGCCAAATCAAGACCAACTGGGTCCGGTCAAGCCAACAAGAGTCCAGCCACGAAGATAGTCAAACCAGGAGGAGAGAACCACCGATTGATCACAAGCGAAGGGCAAAAAGATGGGTACTAACCACTGATCGACCAGAAACAAAGAGCTAGAAGGTGGGTCAAGGACGCAATCCCAAACGAGACGAGAGGGAGTGGATCACAAACCAAGTAGTGATCTGTAGCAAAGAGAGAGAAGATAGGTCGCGAACCACAAGGCACTAGGAAGATGGCATGAACAAGGTCAAACGAAGTACGAACAAAGTTTGCAAGAGAGGTTCGACTACACAAGACCAGCTGAGTGCGAACGGCAACACTCCGACAAGAGGCCAGTGATGAAAACAAGATAACTAGGGTTGTCAATGGTCCCGCCCTGCCGTAATACCATGATTTTTTTTTCATTTTTTTTTTATAAATCCTGCTGTAATACCATGATATGATTGCAAAGGTAATCAGATGATTCTGTTATTCATTATCAAAGTAGAGTACAAGTTAAATAGGCAAAACAAAGAAACCTAAAGTCCTAATTACTCATTATTAGACTAAACTTCCCCAAGTACAAAAACCAAAATAACATTATTTCACACTCTCCATGTGAAAGAGGAAGCCCAGACATGAGGTGGATGCAAGAGCTAGATATACATTGTTGCTCTCATTCCCAATAGCTTGGGCTTTCGCAACAACTCATTGCTCAACATTCACAAAGAAAGAAAGAATAGTATTGTTATATCATCTACAGGACTATGAAAAACATACCCCAGGGCAAAGTAAATGTAATAATTCAAAAAAATCTACTTGAACACAAGTAGCACAAACCTATATCCAACAGGAACCCCATTTATCCATGCATGGAAAGCAGAGTCCACAGCTTCAAAGTGTAGGAATATCCTACGACCTATCAAACACAAATGGAAATGTTGCAAAAATTAGTTGACAGAAAATTAAGGACACACACCTGTATGTGTGTGTTTGTGTGTGTGAATGGGAATTACTAAAGCTGCACTCTTTCTTGATAGAGCCACAGCCCCTCTTTCACATGGTGGGGCCCACACACGTGAGAGGGAGTGCTACAGATTTAGTGTTCTCCATATGAATTTATAACAAATTTCTGAAGACAAGTAAAAAATTCATATATAAAAAATTAACATAATTGAAGACTGCATGCACAACATGGTGCAAACACACAATGCATTCAGTTTCATATTTCTTAAATGAAAAAAAGAAAAAAAAAAAAAAAAAAGCAGCAAGACTAAAATTAATTTTCACAAACTGAAATATAGCATTTTAATTATAAAATGGAAGTCATCTACATAGTTATATAGTAAACTTGACGACTTATATTTACTATTTGAATACATATCCAACTAGGCATATTGGACACCTATCCTATAACCTTATGGCCTAACCCAAATGTTTGGTCAGACACTTGTAGTTTACAAATTTAGAAGAGTAACATGTGAAGCTTTACACTCCTTACACCTTCACGATTTCTTCATAGTCTAGAAAAATGCCTAGGTTTGGATTAACCCTCCCTGACAACCAACTGCATAAAATAGCCAAAAAGTTGCTATTCAACCTATACAGCGGCTGATCTATATCCTGCTGCAAAGTTCTCTTATTGCATTATCCCCAACTGAAACACATCAAGCGAAAGGGTTGCAATGCCTCTGAAGCCTCCAAGGGCAAACCCAAGACATCCCAAAAGCAGCAATGCCCAAAACTCCCTAACAATAGAACAGTGAAGGAGAATATAAGGCACAAACTCTCCCTCTTGCTTGCATGAACAACACTAATTTACAAAAACTCGACATCTAAAAATCAGAATACCAATAGATAGAATCATCTCGTAAGCCACATTCCACACAAAAAAACGCCACCTTAGTAGAAGCTACACAACACCAGAACCAGATTCTAGTCAAGGGAAATTTGCCTCTACTCTATCCCCCATAAGACAGACTTCATCCCAAACTTCTATTTCTGAGAAATTGCAAATGTCATCCTGCCCCTCCCCTGCTCTCACTCAATAAACCAAATGGAGGAGCTCAACAAACTCATCAGCCTCCCAGAATCATAAGTTCCTCCCCAGGGGACTGTTCCAAAACACCTGATTACCACTCTACTAACATAGGCTGCAACCTGACCCTCCTAATCAATAGGGATGAGTTGAGAAGACATGTAAAAAGTGCTACATGAGAAAATCTTATGAGTAATGCTACAATGACTATCTATTTCTACCATCTTATCTTACCATTGGATTTGTTAGTCTAATTGTCAGCACTACATTGAAGATACACCCATTAAACCAATATTTTGTTGACAGTAAAAGATGGTAAGCAGAAAATGGTATAGAAATGTGGTAAGCATAGCATTATTGAAATCTTATTGTTAATATTAATCATAGCTCTTACATGTACATAAAATTATTTCTCCAGCAACTAAGTGACACACCAAGCTGATGTAATAACGTCAAAAAACTGGTGTCCTACAAATTTTCCTGAATAATAGTCTTATTTTTATTTTTTGATTAGTTTTAATGGTTTTAGGTGTTAAAGAGCTGTACCTCAAAAAAATTCTTCTTTCTATAAGAAAATGATATTTTTTTAAAAAAAATTGTTGAAAAGTATGTCAGGCTTACAGTTTTCTTCATCTTTTTCTCTTTTTTTCATTTTTTCAATATGGATGAGGCTTTAAGGTTATTACTTTTGAAAATGTGTTCTTTAAATAATTTAAGTAAGTTTTTTAACTAGTAAACCATAGATTTTCAATATATGGCGCCAATGAGAAGGGGAGGAAGTGCCATGCACAGACAATGTACACCAAAGATATACACCCTACATAAAATTAAAAGGCATTGAATTCTTCTCAAAATCCACAAGTCTCTGTCAAGGAACATCATCATCATATCTATTGCAGAGCTACATAGTGCCAAAATGTTTTTGTTCAAAGCATGAACAAAGTACATATTAAGACAAAGGTTTCAATCAAATCAGTCACTCCTATCACAAGTCAAATTTATTTTCGAACTCCGTCAAAATAATTAGACTAGAACAATAAGGGCATGTTTGGCAACGTTTATGTTTATAGTTTTCTGTTTATATTTACAATAATCTTGAAAAATGTAAACAAAGACTCAAAATAAATCAAAGCACTTTGAGTCGAACAAAGGAGACTGACACAACTTAAAGGCCAAATGGATACCTCGAACCTCTTCGACAAATCTAGATTCAAATCAATAGTAATTCACTAAGCTTTGCAAAGCTTGAAGATTCAACCAAAAGCATACATGACTTGAATTCAAGGTAGGTAGACGAAATCCATTTGTGATTAGGGCTACAAACGATTGCAAACCAACTCTATTATCACTAGGGGTGCAACTCGAATTGGTTCAGTCAGGTTGAGAGATTGCCTAGGCCTAACCTACATTACACAGACATGTCAGTTTTGGCGAAGTACCCGTGTCGACGCAGCGCAACACGATGCGACGCGACACAGGTACGGGTATGGGTATGGAATCAGAATCTAGTTGGCATACGGTAGAAAACAAGAAGTAAGAAGAAAGATGGCATACCTGCAATTAGGGCTACGAAAACTGCGATTAGGGCTTCGATCTTCTTATCTCGATCTGTCTTCTTCTCTCTCTTCTCTCACTCTCGCTCTCGCTCTCAATCATTCTCTTTGTCTCTCTCCTCTGTCTCTCAATCATCTTCGTCTCTCTTTTTTCTCTATCTCGATCGACTTCATCTCTCCCTTCTCTCTGTTTCCTTCTGTCCCTTCTCTCTCTATTTTCTTCTCTCACTCTTGATCCATCTTCTCTTCTCTCTTCTCTCTTTTCTTCTTTGTCTTCTTATATAATATATATATATATATAATATAAATTATATCATAACTAATATAATGGGAGCGACTCCTTTCGTCTTCCAAGAAAAGGTGTACTGGCTCTTGAAAGTTGTCACCAACAAACTAATAAACTCTTACCTTTTCATCTACCAGTCAGAAGTTAAAACAGCTAGCATCCACCTACCAATTATATGATAATAAATCTAATTAAATCATATATAATAAAAAAATAAAAAATATAATAAAATCTATAAAATACATCATCTATTTTCTATTTATTTTAACATAATTTTTTATTCCTTATTTATTATATTTTTGTTATTTATAAGTAAAAAAATAAATTATATAGATAAATTAAAAATATTATCAATAAAAATAACACATAAGATAAAAATAATAAATATGTTTTAAAAATAACTACTTAACTCATCTTTATATAAATATATTTAAAAAATTAAATATTTAGTGTATCCCAGTGCCTGTATCCCCGTTTGGATCCATATCCATTTATCCTCAATTTTTAGTTTTGAAGTGTCCGACCCCTAGATATGCACCCGTACCCGATACCCGCACCCAAGTCCGTGTAACGTAAGGCCCAACCTAAGTTATGCTAAGAGTTGCCCAAACCCGCCCAAGCCCTACTTGTAACCTCAACTTGTATGCCCAAGCCCAACCAAAGCATAAAAAATTGAACGCAAACTATACATGAATTGCCCGAATTGCCCAGTGAAGGATGCTTCAAGAAACTGCAATTGACTAAAGCAAAAGAGTTTGATCTGCA
The DNA here is from genome assembly GCA_025200525.1 of Camellia lanceoleosa. Taxonomy (NCBI): domain Eukaryota; kingdom Viridiplantae; phylum Streptophyta; class Magnoliopsida; order Ericales; family Theaceae; genus Camellia; species Camellia lanceoleosa. Next base: position 104,016,196 of record CM045760.1, read on the forward strand.
AACTAGAGTCTGTATGTCCTTGGAAAAGCATAATACATAAACGCGTATGTTACAAGCCAAAGTCTAGGTAATAACTTCAAAAATGAAAGATGCACAATGAATCACTATGGTGTGGAAAGAATACAGATATACCAGCATTAGAAATAGTCAGGCAATTGGCAGTAGAATTTGACTACTGCACCAACTACAAATCTTATTGTAACTTAACAAAGTATAGACGTAACATATAAATGAAGTTATGATAAACTAATGCCCTTATGACATTCAAATTTATTTGTAGAATAGATTCAAATTGTCAAAGTCACATTTAATTGATATTGAAAAAGTAGAAAGAATTCTAAAAAAGAGGACAGATACAGGGAGGGCATTCATTAATCAGCTCTAACTACAAGCATTCTCAATAAGTTCATACCTTCCCATTCTTTTGGAAGATGAAAGTATGTCCTGTAGCAGCCCGTAGGATTATCCTCTGGAACATGAGGTGGATCAAGTGGAAATGGATATACAACATTTGTGTAAATAGGCTTATCAAATCCATGCACTTGCCAATTGGAAGGAACTGTTCCAATTAGAAAAAATAAAATATATAAGAGGTTGTAAGAAAAGCACTCGAAGAAAAAGATATTCCTACTCAAACTTGAAAAAAAAAAACTCCTAATACATAGTTGTTGCACACCACAACCTTATAAATGCTTCCATCAAGTAAATTCACAATGCCACATACTTAATTTAATGGCTATACAAAGACTATGCCACAACTCAAGAACTGGAGAGCTTAGCACAATTTGAAATCTGGTTGAAATAGAAGTACACTAGTAGCTGTACAAATTTAAGCACTTGATAATGTAGAACAATTTGATAATTTTATACAATTAGCATCAATTAATGATGCATTACTCCAACTCTTGGCGTAATGCAGAACCATTGAAGTTACTGCCAATATATATATATATATATATATGTTTCGTCGGAGTTGAACTTGCAAGACACATGAAAGTGTTAAACTATTTCATAATTGAACAAGCACTGACACATTAAACATATACTTTTTATTCACATGCACACTCGTTCTACTTTCTCAAATGACAGCCCAATTTTTTAGGTGTATGGTCAAAGTTCAATCACTTGATAATCCCCATATTTCTTGGGATCAATGAAACCATTTCAAAAGCTGGTTGAGAATAAATGTATTTAAGAATAGAATAAAATTTGCAAGCAAAAATCAATGCTTGACGAGCATATTGGAGGAATAAAATGACAAAAGGAAGACACATGCTCACACACACACAGAGTAGCCTTCATTTTGCTAATACTTGATTCTATCATAAAACCTCATGCCTTTTTTTACCTCTCTTCATGTGTTCTTTGAGCTTAATCCATATAAAAATGCCTTTATTGATTCTAATTGGGTGCATGTTATGCAAAATGAGTTATCATCTCTCGCAAAAACTTATACTTGGAAGTGGGTCTGTGACACCCCAAAGAACGCCATGTGTTATAATTATTTGACTTAGTTTTGTTTCGGCCTTTTGTGGGTCTCATTTCTGTATTCTTTGCATCGTCTTGATGCTTTCTAATAAAGGTTGTTTATTTATCAAAAAAAAAAAAAATACCCTAAGTCAAATTAACCATCTTACTACACAAATATTTGAGATAAAGCTTAGAAACGGGGGATTAGGAAGCTCAGAATATGTAAATTTCACTATCAACCACTAAGACCTAAGAACTAGTCACCTCTTGAACATAGCAAGCATGTATTACATCAATAGTATTTTTACATAACATGACCGATAATTTAATTACTTTTCAATACTCTAGAGATAGAAATATGAATTGATAAGATGAAACCTTAGAAGATGAATACAATTAACAAGGAGTTTAGCAGTGAAAGACGTGCCTTAATTAAACAAACTCAAGAAAGAGAAATATTTGAAGATTACTAAGAGTTAGGGGCCACTTCAAGTTTAGAATTTGTGAATGCTTAGGTGTGCCTATGCACTAATTGAGGAGCTTAAAAATCTTAGACTAATGTGCTCGTCATTTTAATATTATATGTCATTTTGCTAATCAGGATTAGTGTTAATTACGTAGGATCAGTGAACCCTAATCGTGAAGCTAAGCAAGATTAAGATAAATCTTGATTAATTAGAGACTAACCTTAATTAATTATAGCTAATATTGATTAACTAAGCTAAGTAAGTGAGATTAGGTAAATTGGTGAGGCATACGAATAAATGATGCATACGCCTCCCTTTTTGTCCCAACTCAACTACGGCCTTATATCTAACCTTACAAAAACAAAACAAGAAGAAAATATGTAGAGTCAAGAAGAAAGGAGAAGAAACAAGAAGGAAGGAGAAGAAAAGAGAAAGAACGAGAAAAAAGAAGAGAACTTGAGGAACGTCCCAAAAAATTCATCTTTGATCAATCTAAGGTAAGATTCTAACCTTAATTCTAGTAGTAATAGAATCAATTTGGGTTAATAATTAAGTTATGGAAGAAAGAAGGAAGAAATGATAAGTAAGTTGGAAAACAAGCTAGGTAGCCTAGATTTTTGTTATTTTGATCTTAATGTTGATGCTCTTGTTGCACAATACCTTCATATTTTCAAGTGAAATCCAAGAGTTTTACAAGTTCAAATTTATGTTTTGGAAGGATAAGCAAAAAAGGTTCAAATAAGAAATAGAGTTTATGAATTCTTGACAAAAAGCTAAGTTTGATCCTTGTGCCTTAAGAATAAATCATGTTTTAAAGCTATTGCTTTAAAAGAATTATATTTCCACATTTTCCTTTAAGGCTTGATTTGGCATGCTTGAAAAAAGTTAAAAAGTCAAAAAGTCACTGTTCTATTTAAGTCACGTCACCTCTCTAACACATCAATTCAAACCCAACCCAAACTCAACCCACATTTCATAAAAAGTCAAAAAGTGCACTTATTTAGATCATCCCAAACAACCCTTAAGTTTTAGAAGTTTTATAACAAGTTTTTAAGGTCCCAAGCCCTGAAAATGAGAAGAGGTAGGTAAGAACAAAGGGAAATTTCAAATAGCACAAAAATAGCCATTCCCGCACGGGCCAAAGTGATTCCTGCACATTCAGCCATACCCTCCAGAAATCGATTTTTGATTCTAAAATAACCGCAAATGCCCTCAGATTTTCCGTACATGCGACAACTTTCTCACACCTCATCCCACGTGCCCTGGCAAGTGCGGCAAATAGGGCATTCCCCCGATTTGACCATTTTTCGCTTGTTTCAATGCACCGGACCTTATAGAAATTATTTTAGACCTAAAATAGAATTGAATAGAGTTTAGAAACTAATTTTTAATAGGAAAATTAAGGAACGAAGTTTAGAATTCGGTTAACACATCTGTTTTTCAATACACATGCAGCAACCCCTGCTCCAAGCCTATTTCAAGTTTTTCAAGCCTTGTTTGCTTAGGATCCTTCCACGCTTGCATTTGACACTTAGTATACACATGTTTAAGACTTTAATTAAACCTAAAATAGCACTTGACATTTGGAAGAAGTTTAGAAAAACGTTTAGCTAAGTTTAGGCACTCAAATTGTTATGTTTGTGCATGTAAGCTAGGTGCTTCAATATTTTGTTCTTGTTTTGTATAGGTTAAACTTGAAGGAGATTATACCCTTGTTCACAGAGCCATTTGTGAGTAGCAGTGTAGTAAAATTATGTTTGTTAAACTATGATCTGAAATGCAAAACCTATGCTATGTTTATGAAAGCTATGCTAATGTTTTACCATGAATGAACATCCTATACTCTTGTATCATGTATTAAGATGACACACTGGATTTTGTTTTGTTATTGAGAAATCATGCCAATAACCTCTTACTTGCTAACTGAACTCCTTTTGCCACTTCTTGTGGATTCTTGATATTCTCAAAGCCCTTGGAATGTTCATCGCTACGTATATGTTTGCAAGTTAAGCTTTGTTTAACATGTACAAATTATTTTATGTTTGAACTATGATCTTATACTTGGTTTTATTTAGGTTCATCGATATTCATTCATTTACCACTTTACTGTATTACTATTTACTGGAGAATGGCTCACCCCTCTCCCTTATCTCTATATATATAAGAATTGCTTTGCTCCATGAGGCTTGTCTTTTTTTTTCCTGTTTTTCCCTTCAATTTGTGTTCTTATTTTCTAATTTGCCCTTCAATTAGTGGGTAGAATTAATTGGGTGGAGGGCTTTTGGAAATTATGCAAGGAATTTGGGCTAATTTTGGCTTGACTTAGTAATTAGAGACCATCAAATAAAAAAATATAGATAAATAAATAACTACTTATAATTAAGAGTTGGGATTTTTCAGAGCCATTTTTTTTAAAAGTGATTTTAGAGTAATTGTTTGTATAGTTGTTACACTCTTAACTTCTGAATATTATATCTTCAACATTTATAGAATTAAATATCAGTCATCTAAGAAAAAATTGCAAAACTATTTTAGATAACTAAAGTTGTAATAAGGACACATGTTATTAACCCCGCTCCCAAAAAATAGAAGAAGAAAAAAAATTGACGTTTATAACAACAAAAAAAAAATTTAATTAATTTTAAATTTTGTCAATTAAAATACTATATCATTATGTAACAACTTAAAAGTTAACACCTACTATATCACATAATTGTGGATCGAATTGTGTGAGTTTTTTTAGGTCAAACATTTTCCAATAATGTGACAAGAGAGTTTGGTCCCATATCATCGTGTTTGTAATTACAACTTGACACCTATCATGCCATAACAAATTGCAAGTACATATTTACTATGCCATATTATTGTAGGTTAAATTATGAACACTTTTTGAGAGTATTAAAAATTTTCCTTATCCATTACAATTTACAGAAATTGTTCCTTATTTCTTTCCCAAAACAAACATTCCTATCAAATGAAATAACATTACATATTATACTATTTTAATACTAAATTGAATAATATTTTAGTTAGCATGTTATTATAAAAAATTTCGCTACATGATTAATTTAAATCACCACGTGGATAATGCCATATAATATTTTGTATTACTAATTAATTAGCTATAATTGTAAATAAGTAAAACATATTACATATGATATAAGATGTTAAATATATTTAATGTACGTATAAATGTACAACAAATATATATATATATATATACAGAGAGAGAGAGAGAGAATACGCTTATATATATTTGGAGAGTTTTATGAATGATACGTTCGACGAACCTTACAATATAAACGGTTCAATTTATTTAATCTACTATTCCATTCACTTTGGGAAAGAATTTGCTTTTTAACATAATAATTTCAAATAATATTTAATTAATTGAAATGAAGGTTGAATGCCATTAAATTGAAATGGAATTATGCTTTTTTAACCTCTACCAAAAAATAACTCCATTATATTCAGCTTCCATTAAAACAAACACTACCTTAAAGTTAAAAAAATAAATAAAATAAAAAATTGGCCAACTCGCCTGTGCAAGCACGGGCCTAATTGACTAGTATATATGTATATGGCTGCTTTTGGGAAGAGAGCAAAACACCAGGTTGGCGTTTTGGCTCAAAACGCAAGGCTGCGTTTTTGTCTTCATTTGGGGAGTGCCAAAATTAGGTTGAAAAATTACCTAATTGCCCTCAAATTTTATATTTTGTATAAATGGTTAAAATATAATTTTTTAAGTTGAGTGAGGGTATTTTAGTCATTTTAGTGTGATGTGACACCATAAATAAATATTAATCCAAAAAAAAAAAGCAACTTTTTACCCACTTCCCAAATCACGCTAAAAAATCTTGGTTAAAAGCAAAAAAGCTAATTATTACCAACTTTCCAAAATAGGCCTATGTAGATGATGAATAGTCCGGGTACAAAGTGAAGTTGATTAGAAGTCGATCTTGTGTGCTTGTGCTGGTTTTGTAAAGCTATGTCATTAAATGTTGTATTTTATTTTACTGTTTAAGTCATGTAATAATGTAGATAACAATCCAAGAGACATGTATGCTTTCATTTCATATAGTTATGCACTACTCTAAACGGATGTTTCAAATGGGCTTAATATAAGCAAATATTGATTTCCACACTCAAAAATGGACAATTTGCCCCAATTATCATAGGAGTCCAACTTGTTTTGAAAGTTAGGCCTTTGATAGTCCACGACTACTAGCCAATCACTACACTACAAGCTCCATAAGAAGCAATTGGTCGCCAGGGTTTTTTTCTTAAAAGTATAGGACTCACCATGAAATGACGTTAGCTCATGTAGCTAAGATGACCATAATTTGTACTTGATTTTTGTTGTTGCAGTACGTCAATGGCTTTAATTTCAACTGGATGTCGAGAATGTCTTCCTCAATGGGCATCTTGAAGATGAAAGTTTATATTCGCCCTTCTCTAGGTATTCTCATTCCTATGGTTATGTTTGTCATCTACAACATGATATTTTTTTACCCCACATAATCTCCTTGTCTGTCGTATGAACACTTTCAGTCGACTTGAGTTTCATCCTAGTACTCATGATTATGCTTTCTCTATCCGTCATTCTACCATGGGAAAGGTTGTTTTGTTGTTCTATGTAGCTGACTTGATCGCTGTTGGTTCTAACTTTGGTGCATTTGTTGAGGTGATACATCATTCACTGTGCCACACTTCCTAGTGATAAGGTAGTTAATAATCCCACTGAGTTACATGTCAAATTTGTTCTCTAATAGTGTTCCCCTTGATGATCCTACTTTGTATCGAGAGTTGCTTAGTTGTTTGGTTTATCTTACCATGACTCATCCTAATACTGCCTATGTCATTCATGTGGTTTGCCAGTTTGTCTTTGCACCTCTTTCCACATGTTGGGCTGCTCTATTACAAATTTTATACTACGTTTGTGACACTATCTTTCAGAGCTTATGTTTGTTTTCTTCTTCTTTGACCCTTCAAGCCTATACAGATGTAGATTGGGTTGGTGATGCTTTTAATCTCGAGTCCACTATTGATTTCTGCATTTTTCTTGGTGGTTCTCTCATCTCCATGAAAGCAAGAAACGAAATGTCATTGGTCATTCTATTATTGAGGCCAATTATCATCGTAAAACTTATGCTACAACTAAGACTGTTTAGCTCCATTGGATTCTTTCAAATTTGTGTGTCTCATTCACCTCTTCGAACTCTCCTCTATTATGATATAGCAAGAGTGCTATCAAGATTCCCAATAACTCTATCTCCGATTAGTGTACCAAGCACATCAAGATTGATTGCTATTTTATTCGTCAAGATCTTCAGTCGGGTGGTATTGATGTACCTTTCATCTCTTGCTCCTTGCATATTGTAGACTTCTTCACCAAGACTCATACTTCAACTCGCTTTAGGTTCTTATCTGACAAACTCTCGATGCAAACAAGGCTTACGTCATCATTTTCTTTTTTTGTATTTTGCATTTTCTCCTTTACCTCTTTTTGTTATTTTCTTGCTTCATATTTAAAAGGTTTTTTTTTTTTTGGTCTTTTGGGTACTTTTGTTACATTTTGTCTTAGGGATTTTCTTATTTTTGTTTTTTCTTATTTTTGTTTATTGTTAAAACGTTGTAATCGTACCATTGAGGTTAATGTCATATAAATTTGCTCTCTCTAACTGATATGGTATCAGAGCTCAAGTTAGGGGAGGTCTTGGGAACAAGTCTCTCCATTTGCATTTGCTTCTCAACTGCATTATGATTCTCTCTACGCCTCGTTGCAACTCCACATGCAACACGATGTTGAAATTGAGGGAGTGTTGGATAGTTTGATAAACATTGTTAAGCCCTGTTTCCTAACAACTTTAGCTTTTGGAACTAGTGGTGGCCTAACAATATTTTCAAACAAGAAAAGTTAACAGCAAAGAGAAAAATGGAAAGTTTGATATACATTGTTCAACGTATTTCCTAATAAATACGATCAACACATGGTAGTGTTGTTAAAGAAAAGTTAACAGCAAAGGGCAAAAGGAAAACTAATATACAAGGTTGCACGTGAGAGACAGTGTTGGATAGTTTGATATACATTGTTAAACCTATTTCCTAATAGATAAGAGTTAACACATAGCAAAGGGAAAAAAGACAAATGATATTGTACTTACCTGGTAAGATTTCCCATGTAGAATCCTCAAATGCACTATCATAAAATTTCAAAGGAACACTGGTAGGATTTTGAGCCAAGAAGAATTTCCAATATCCGGACAAAGACTTAATAAAAGGTAATCCCTTGACCCAAAAAGTAGCACTATCAAGAGCTCCAGAAACAGCATCATCATCCCAAACTGCTGTCTTTGATACCAGAAAATCCACTCTATTCCGTTCATACCAGTATCTCAGAGATCCTATCCATATAAGAATAGATAATTCAGTGAATGAATTGTAAGGTTATATAAGGTTCAGCATGTAAGTATTTAGATACTGGCATCTTCATGCATTAGAAAGATCCAATTATAGCTGTCCTAAGACCCATGTTATTGGACCACGTTCGGTAGTTTTACAAGATATTAACACAGCGTCAAACCCTCCATTAAATCACATTCACCTTCCTCATCATGCACTCCAATTTGTTCTTCATGTGTCACTTTCACCCTAATACCCCTCATCTATACACAGTAGATGAATTAAAAATAATCAGGGGCACAAAATTCAAATGCAACCAACATGCACAAGTTGAGATTCAGGTGTGTAGTGTACATAGAAGTGAAATGAGATTCTAAAATGCTGCTGCCAAAACTTAAGGTCTGCTTAAGCCGCACATAGTAACCATGTAAATGTGCACAAACAGCAACAATAATTTCAACAACTATAAAGAACAAACTATATCTAATTATAGCAAATTAAAGTAATTTAATTTAGCCCCAAGAAACCTCTTAAAAATTACTATGAAATGCATAAAAGCTGCTAAGCTAGGGGGATTTCTCAAGGCTAGCTCGGGACACTTCTAAAACAGCCAGGAAAAGAAAATGGGCTTTCATATATCTAATTGATCACACTTGTAATGTGTCTGAGTACATTTCCAGAAGAAGACGACGAAACAGTTTAAATACTCCGCATATAATGGGATTCCTTAAAGTAATCTACAAAATGGCAACCATCTGTCATTAGGACATGGACTCCAAATATAACAATAAGAGCTTAACAATAATGAAGCACTAAAAAACTGATGGTAGACCAAAATATGTCATCACCTCTCCTTATTTGGAGTCAGTAGAGATGTCACTTTTAAGTTCTGACCATCAATAGGAGTAAGAAGTGCCTATCTTCTCAAGGTTGGGGTGTGCAAGTGTGTCTGCATGCACACATGTACATTTATGAGTGTGCCTCCTACTGCTCACGGTTTTGGACATATGGTAGTTTATTCTTGTAACTTTTGTTACATTTTAGTAATCAGGGATTTTCTATATACTGATTAGATTTTTTATTAATATTGTAACAGAGAAGATGATGGAACGCCAATTGCAAGATATAATAGAAGTGTCAGAGAATCAATTTAGGTTTATGCCTGACAGGTCAACAATGGAAGCGATTTATCATTTGAGGAGAGTAATAGAAAAGTTCAGAGAAAAGAAAAGAGACATTCATATGGTGTTTATCGACCTTACGAAAGCATATGATAGAGTGCCCCGAGATATAATATGGTGGGTGTTAGAAAAGAAAGGGGTGACAAAAGGTTACATTGATGTGATTAAGAACATGTAAGAAGGGGTGATGACCACTATTAGATCGCCTGCTGGAGAGACAAATGAATTTTCTATCACTATAGGGTTACACCAAGGATCTACCTTAAGTCTTTATCTTTTTGCTTTAGTTATGGATGAGTTGACGAGAAATATTCAAGATGACGTGCCATGGTGTATGCTTTTTGCAGACAATATTGCGCTAGTGGATGAGACTAGAGAATCAGTTAACAGAAAGTTGGAGATTTGGAGAAAAACTCTTGAATCTAAAGGATTCCGGATAAGCAAAACTAAGACAAAGTACATAGAGTGTAAATTTAGTAACAGTAACAATGCAAGCAGGGGAGAAGTGAAGATTGAGAATCAAAAACTGCCTAAGAGTGAACATTTTCATTATTTAGGGTCGATTATCACAACAGCGGAGGAGATTAATGCGAATGTGGCCCATAAGATTGAGGCGGGATGGTGTAAGTGGAGAAGTGCGTCTGGGGTATTGTGCGATAAACGAATACCCACTAGACTAAAAGGTAAGTTCTATAAAACGGCTATTAGACCAGCAATATTGTATGGGACAGAGTGTTGAGCAATCAAGAAACAACATGTAGATAAGATGAGTGTGGCTGAGATGAGGATGCTCAGATGGATGTGTGACAAGACTAGACAAGACAGAATTAGGAATGAGTGTATTCGGAAATGCGTAGGAGTAGCGCCGATGGAAGATAAGTTGAGAGATAATCGATTAAGACGGTTTGGTCACATTCAACGAAGACCAATAAAGGCAGTAGTGAAGAGATGCGATGTTGTAACAGTAGATGGGAGTGTTAGGGAACGAGGTAGGCCTAGATTAACGTTGGCTAGCGTTGTAAATATAGATATAGATCTACTTAATTTGACTAACGAAATGGACTTTGATAGGGCCGCGTGGAGAAGAAGGATTCATGTAGCCGACTCCATTTGATAGGACTTAAGGCTTGGTTTGGTTTGTAACAGAGAAGGTGCAATGCCCAAATTGGAGGTTAAAAATGGTATAGTTAGGAAGACTTAGGCATGTGAATTTCTTTGTTAACTGCCCAAGGGTTAGGGAGTCTTCTTTTGAACTTTGAGAACAAGTAGGCACAGCACCTGAGACATTATTGCATGACATGAGCATCCATTTGTCCTTGCTTATTTGCCTTGCATTGCTCTAGTAGTTGTGATGTGATTTTCTAGGATGAAAACATAGAAAATGCATGCTATGGATAGAAAGAACTTTAGAAGTATGAACTTCTTAAATAAGTACTAGGAATCAGGGGAATGGTTTTAACTTGAAGTTGAGACCCTATGAGATGTTCTAATCCCTAATCAAGGGGCTTAATGATTTAGTTTTAACTTTTAATGTATGGAGTGTTCCTAAGTATTGTACCAAAACTTAATTAGTAGTAATTAAGTAGGATTAATTACGTTTAAGCGAGATTAATTAGAGTTAACCTTGATTAACTAAGCTAATGAAGGAGGATTAGGAAGTAGGTGAAGCATACACCTCTCTTGGATAGAGATCAACCGAAGAGAGACAAGTGTTTCTCTATATTATAAAATGAAAAAAATGAGTTCGAAGAGAAATTTCTGTGGAGAAAATGAACAAGAAAAGAGGAGAAACGAAGGAAGAATCAAGTTCTTGACCTAGAAACCAATCCTAGATAGCTAAAAGGTTAAATTTCTTTGAATATTTCATGATAATACTTTCATAACTAACAAAGGCTAAGCTAGAATTGATCTTTAATAGAGATTGAATGAAGAAATGAAGAAAAGATGAAAACAGGCTAGGCTAAGGAAGGAATTGGTGGGAATCCATGTTTTTGGAAGACAAAGTTTTGTATATATATGATAATTCAAAAGTTTCATGTGATTTTCAAGTACTTTGGTGCGACAAATTTCATCTTTTCATGTGTTGAAATGGTGAGAATTGGTGTTGCAACAAGTTGAAATTTGTAGCAACAAGAAGCAGAATGGCCTGCGAAAATCTGCTCGTGCAATACCTTACCACAACACGTGCGGCACAGGGCCCGCACATGTGGTCCAATGCACAGAAGGGGCTGCTTAAATCCGCATGTGCGGCCCAAAATGGGGTGGTCCATTTCACTCCCTTTTTGCCCTTTGACACACCGAGCCTCAATTCAAGCACTCGTAAACTGAATTAAACTCAGAAAAGGTTTGGAATTTCACTTTAAGACCTAGAACTAATGGAATAGAGGTCAAGTTAGAAAAGAACACTTGAATTAGTCTCAAATAACTTAGCATTGTCTTGTCTTGCATAGTGTGGACATGTTCCATGCGCCCACCCTCAATATCCTCTCATTTTGGGGGGTGCATCCAAAGTACTCCCGTCTCTTTCACAAAGTGCAATGTAAATCAATGAATGACTAGATTTGGCAATGCCGGGAAATTCCACTTATCCACAGAATGTCAAATAAAGTTCGATTCACTTAGACTTGGAGTCCTCACTTAATTTTTTGGAGAAACTAGGAAACCCCGACTCCGAATAAATGTAGGAAAGAAACCTCATTAGAAGGAATTAATAGAGGTCAATCAATGGATTAGGTGAAATGGGTGCTCACATTAATGACCTCCTTTCGTGCCTAAACTTCCAAACCAAGATTTCTAGTTGTGACAGATCAGTGGCCTAAATTAACACAGTTAGGGCTTCCTAGTTTTCCCTAAGAATTACGTGGTGACTCCAAGTTTAGCGAATCAGCCATTATTTGGCAATTTGTAGGCAAAATCGAATTGTGAGAATACTATGGTACATTGCTAAATTTATACCTCAATGATTCACATACATTAAAGGGTCAAATCCAATGTGCAGCTGCGCCGAAAAGCATGGTATCCACAAGGCGTTGGATAGTTGTGTATATTATAGGGTGAAGCAAAGGCTATTGCAATTTCTTATTGCCCTTCGAGATCACTTTGAGCTTCTTCTTGGTGCTATTTTTCATTGTTCGCCTTTGCGTTCAGTTGATGGAACAGTTCGAGAATTGATATCCAAGGAAACTAATTTCAAAGTTGTCGATAGTATATCTCCTTCTCAGACAGTATTTGCTACTACTCCTGCTCAACCTCTGTTATTACCTGCTAACCTTCACTTATTCAAGTCACAGGAAACTCAAACCCCATGTTGCTCAAGACGAGTGCAATTTTTCTCATTAGAAGGACCATTGGAAGCATGTGTGCTCTAGATTTGCACACCGAAATGCACATCAGACAAGGCTAGCTCTTTCTAGTTTTTGTCACGAATCACGATCACCTTTTCAGTGCCAACCGTTCTCATCCTCCAGCAACTTTTGCCACACCCACATCCAACAACATTTCACCTTCCACAGTACAGTCTATGCTTGAGCAATTAACTTACATCCAGTCTATACTTTTGCATCGCCCTATGTGTCCCATGCTACCTTGATTATTACACATTCATTTTTACATGGTCTCATACCACAGGTACCTCTAATACCAGTTAAATATTTGATTATGTATCTTCTCATCATATGACACTAGATATTTCTATTCTAAGTCATTGTTATTCTCCCGCTTCTCCTATAACTATTTGTAGCAAATGGTTCTCCTATGGGTGATCAGTTGGACCTTCGATTAATTAACATCTCTTTTTTTGATTGACCTCCTCTTTTCTTTAATCCACAGGAGGTCAAATTCAGATTGCTGTTCAAGTTAATGAAGCTTTTTCAATCGAATTCGATCTACCAAAAAGGGAATCACACTCTGTAGGATTTGAACCTACGACATCAGGTTTTGGAGACCCACGTTCTACCGAACTGAACTAAGAGCGCTTTCTTATCAGAATAGCTCTAAGACTGTAACAAAAAAGATTCTTTTTGTAACCCCAATACATCTTGTATGCATATACTATAGAGTAGTATCATAAAAATGAAATATTATGTATGTCCAAAATTAATCCATCTCAATTGATCCCTCGTTACTTCTCAACGGAGAAGTAATAGGTAGGGATGACAGGATTTAAACCCGTGACATTTTGTACCCAAAACAAACGCGCTACCAAGCTGCGCTACATTCCTTTAATTGGTCTACAGTGTCATTGTAGAGAATTCCTGTCTTGTTTTCCACATCCTTATTTTCCCCATTGATATACACAATTTATCTTGCCATTTCTTCTTTTTGGTCTCATATAACATATAATAATCATATAATAATAGTAAAAGCCTTATATACATATGAAATACAGAACCTACCATAAGTAAAAATAAATGAATATTTTTCGGGAATGCTTGGGAAGAAAGGGACATCTTTTTTTTTTCTGTTTTAAGCAAAAGAAAATCCTATCTACCAAATCATTGTACATTTCAATTTGAATTAGAGATTTTGTGTACAACTACAAGTGTGTCCCTTAACTACATCGTCTATTGGTTCTGTGAGTGCATCTACTTCTTCCTCTTTGTCTGTTCCTCAATTTTATTTTATTTTTTTATTTTTTTTTCGGCATGCCTCAATTGTCTTTCTTTTTGTTATCTATTGGCCAACTTTCTGATTCCGACTTTGATGTTGTCTTCTCTTCTTGTAGTTGTATTGTTCAAGATCGAACATCCAAGAAGAAAATTGGGATCGTATGTACATTTGGTGACCTATGTCTCCTAGAGGGCTTGCATATTTCTGTAAAGGCTTATTCTTTTTTTCTTTCTTTCCTTTTTTCTTTCTTTTTTTTTTTTTCAAAATTGTAGGAGTATTGATAAAGCAAATGAGTAAACAAGCTAATGCAAGCAGCTGTCCTTCATTAGAGAAGGAAAAAGCCACAGAGGAGGAGAGGTTCCCACTAATCTCTTAGTCATCACTAATTTGTCATACAAATTATCACCACCGTTGTCTTGATTAGATCAAGATAGGCTCACAGTTTCTGAATAGGTGATTAGAGGATCTTTACGGCAGGGGGGAATAAAAGATCACTAATCTCTCGTCAAGACAACAAAAAAGTTAGCAAACAAAACTTCAAAGACAAAAACACAAAAAGAGGAACAAAATTAGAAACCAGAACTCCTAGGTGCCGTTTGGTGACACTTACGTTTTCAGTTTTCTATTTATATTTACAAAAATTTTAAAAACTCAAATAAAAACTTGTTTAGTAAATTTTTGATTTATAAATCAATGGTCTTAGTTTATAAATTTGGCCAAAAAAAGAAAACACAAAAAGAGTTTACGTTTTGAATTTTCAATTTTTTTTTTTTTTACCACCCAACACTAGCCAACACCAGCCACAATTTTCCACAACCGTCTTCCGCCACCACCACCCACCCTCCACCACCACCACCTGCCACCACCACTCACCACCACTCACCACCCACCTGTCACCTACCACCCACTCGCCACCACCACTCACCACCCACCTGTCACCTACCACCCACTCGCCACCACCACCCACCCCTCGCCACCACCACCACCACCACCACCCACCTGCCACCACCCGCCACTACCATCTACCTCCCGCCACCACCACTCACCATCCACCTGCCACCACCATCCACCACTCACCATCCACCTGCCACCACCATCCACCACCTGCCACCCAACCGCCACCGCCACCACCCACCACCACCACCATCCCCAACCAACTGCCACCCACCTGCCACCACCACCACCCGCCACCACCCACCCACCACACCACCCATCACCACCACATCCGCCGCCCACCGCCACCACCACCCACCACCACCACCACCACAACCACCACCCACTCACTACCACTCCCACCCGCCACTGCACCACCACAACCCGCCACCCGCCACCACCCACCACCACCTGCCATCCCCACCCGCTCCCGCCACCACCACCACCCGCACCACCCACTCGCTACCATCCGCCACCATCACCCACCCACCCACCCACTACCACCACCCGCCACCACCACCACCCGTCATCCGCCACCCACCTTCCACCACCACCACCCACCACCCATCATCCGCCACCACCACCCACCCGCCACCACTTACCATTTCTCACTCTTTTTTATATTTTTTAAATTTTTTAAACATTTTGTCTAAACCAAACGCGTTTGTAGTTTATATTTTTCTAAAAATAAACAAAAATCAATTTATAAAATTTTTGTAAATATAAACTGAAAACGTAAACGTTAACATTTCTTCAGTGAAAAAAGAGCCTGAAACAAGGATTTATGGGTAATATCCCCACACCAACAATTTTTCCAGAAAATGACTCTTTCTCCATCTCAACAACATATATCATATGCTAGACATAACAATTGTGCAATTGAAATCTCATTATTATTGTTTAAACATCCTAGTCAACTTTGACAATAGTCAAAAATTATGACAAAGCACTAGGAATTCTTCCTCGGTCCATTTTACAAGAGAAATGCTTAGTGTCCCAACTATCTACACAATATTCTACACACCCATGTGAGCATGTAGAATAGTGTGTAGAATATTAGGGATCCCAAGCATTGTTGATTTCAAAATGTAAGTACCAACAATGATGCAGAACATGGTGTGTCACCTTCAATTGTATCATGGCAGTGCAGCAAAACATGAGCATCTCTCTTCCTCCATTTGAAAAAGGATGGATCTTCCCACACCTTGTAACCATTATTTGAGGGAAGAACAAGTTGACTGAATAAAGAGGTCATCACTAAATTGAAAGCTACAACTGCATCACAATGAACCTATAGTTTAGCCCCCCAAATGAGATTCATTCAAAACACACAAAAACAAAAACAAAAAAACAATTCCAAAATTTATACAAATTTTATTGTGCATGTAACATAAGAATGCACACATTGACACTTTGCAAAAGCAGAAGTAATCAATAAAACAGAAGATGAAAAAGGGAGAAACTAATCAAAAGACAGTTCCAAGTTAAAACAAAAAGGCAAAGATTTTATGAAAACAGCATTCAAGAAAACTACTGTGATATTTACATATCAAGAAAACAACATTCATCTTTATACCTTTCCGTAGGTGGTAACCCCATAGCTCTTAACTTCTCAACCATGTTTTGAAGAAAGTTTATGTGCATGTTTGACCCCTTGGAGAAAAGGTCAACTGCTCTTATAAACTAAAAAACAAAGATTCGATTCAACTAATTGAATTTCAATTATTTTATATTTTTTTTAATCTAAATTTTGTTAAATCTTAAAGTAATAGAACTAATTTTTTATCCTTTTTAGTTCCTGTAATGATTTTTCATGTCTTAATATCGTTTTGTTTATACCATTTTTCTTTTTTCTTTTTTTTTGTGGATAATGATATATGAAGGGCCCAATTTAAAAAATTCACCTTAGGCCGGCCCTCATGCCTTCAAATGGGCTCTCAATTACGCATATTTTTTCCCTAGTAATTGGTGTATCAAATGGTTAACAACTTAATAGAACTATGACAAATTTTGTTGGGATTTGCATTTGCTCATCTGAATTTGTTTGGCAGTTTATTCATATTATGTTGTGAGGAATTGAGCTTTTTCCTTTATTTTCCTTTTTCCTATGGTTTTATCTTTTGAGAAACAATGTTACATTGGACCCTTTTTTTAATTATCTATTTACTACATATATTTATGCAAATTTTCATAAATTATAGAGTTATAGCTATCATTTCTAAATGTATTTATTTACTCTAAATGGGATTGAAGCAAGGTTCTAAAAAAACTTAATCTGATATTTTTTTTTTATGATAATATTTATTGGGTTTAAAATAAATAATCAATTTTGTAAATTTTAAGTATGATAATATATTTTATATTTTTAAATCACTATGACCACTTTATTTTATTATTATAATAAATATATATATAGACACACACAAATCAATAACATGTTTCTTCTTTCTTCTCTTCTCTCCTCTATCCCTCTTCCACCATTTTAGGCCTAGCTTGGTATGTTTAATTTCATGTATGATGCAAAACTAATAATTGCGAATATATGATGGTAATTGTGAATATAATTGTGAATATATAGTTTTGCATCATACATAAAGTCGCTTATGCCAGCCAAGCCTAAGGAGGAGCTCGGAACTTCGTTGAATAGTCTTACAATTACCATCAAAAGCTTGAAGACGGACATGGCAAGTGACATGAAGGTGATAGAGAGCAATTTGGAGACAATAAAGAATGATATCAGGGAGGTCAAAGAGAAAAAGTGTAGGTTCAAGTTTTGGTAGAGACAGCTCTATTGAGATTTCCATAGATGCAAACATTTAGAAAATTGGCTAATGCTAAGAACAAAAAATAGAAATAAGTATAGATCATAGAAGGTGGATTGACCTCTTTGACATTTAAATTGAATGCGAATTCATCGTAATTGATTTAATTTTGTTCCATCTGATGTTGAAGCTACTGTTGTGATGGGTGCTTCTTTTGCCATTAGTTTTATGTGACCATAGATGGAAAATTTAAATATTATACAATTGTATTACATTAATGTATTAACTTGGCTCTGATACCAATATAAGGTTTTAAAAAGCGGCCGCAACCGTTACGTTTTTTGGTGGTTACCGCCACTCGTTACGGCCGCTTTTGCAGTGTGATTGAGATTCACAGGTATGTTGGTTGTAGCGGCTGCCGTAGCGGTCGTAACGGTGCCGTAACAGTTGTAACGGCGCTATAACAGTTGTAACGGCCTGTTACGCACAGTTACGTAACGGTTCCGAACTATTTCTTTCAAAAAAAGACACAAAAAAAAAAAATTGAAAATGGTGGAAGAGGGATGAGAGAAGAGGGAAGATAAAGAAAGAAGATGGAGGAGCAAGAGATAGAAAGAGAAGAGGGAAGAGGGAAGATGAAGAACATGTTATTGATTTGTTGAAACTGTAAGACCTATGCTATTCTATTCAGCTGCTATCACTCAACCATTTTGTTTTTGTGTGTCTATCTATATATTGTTTAATAATAATAATAATAATAAAATGTGATCATTATCTATTTGGCTTAGTTAAAATATGTATATATATATATTTAGGTTCTTATTTATTCACTTACTTTTATCATTGTTTATTTTATATATAATAGTTAGTGATGGATTTTTTGTATAATATAAAATCATTAATTATTAAAAAAAAATGTAAAAAACTCAATTTATAGTAATTTAAAATTTTAAAATATATTGGATCATACTTAAAAATTTACAAAAATTGATTAATATTTATTTTAAACGCAATAAATATTATCATAGAAAAAAATATGCGTATCGGTAAGTTTTTTTTAAATTGTGCTAAAAATAAAGAAATTCACAGCCTTGCTATCGCAACCTTTACGCTATGCCTTTTACACCTCAAGAATCAAGAATCAAGCATCGCCACCGTTCTGTAATCAAGAACCGCCGTAACCTTATTCTAATAATATTTTATATTGTCTCTAATTACTTTATAATATGTTGAATTATATGTAAGTAATTAGAATTCTATTTTCCTGGTGAATAATTCAAAATTCTTCTTGGCTTGGTGCCTTTAGGCACAGGTCATTCGCTAGTTACTAGATCAAATATATAAAATCATAACCAAAATATACAGAAAAATTCTGTATTGAAACCATTATTCCATAGACAAATATTAGTTTGGCAAATCAATTTTTTATCCTAAAACTCAAAATGCCACTAAAAAAAAAAAAAAACATTCTATACCAAAAGGTCAAAGATTTTTTTTCGTTCTACTTTTTACACATCTTTTCATAAAAAAATCAAAAAGTGATCACAAACATATTAATTTTTTTATCTCATATTTTAGTCAAAAATCAAAAGTCACTAAAATAGCATGTAACCAAAGGAGGTTAAACCAAACCAAATTGAGATACTACATATGCGGAATGATCAAAACGATTAAGGCTATATGCAAAGTAACTGAATTTTCGGTAAGTTCCAAAAGTCAATTCTAACAACCTCAAAGTTAATGAAGAGTTACCTACTGTTCGTAAGAATTTGTAAAAAGAAACCAATTGTAATATAATTGTGGTGTTCCTCAAGAATTGATATCAATAGAAAATAAGAATACAGATACAACAAAACACAACGTATCAAATTACAAACAAAAAAAATTATGGTTCATTGTATTATAATTTTAAAAAAAAAAAAAAAAAAACTGTAAAAAACAATATGGTACAAATTAAATACCAGAACACGAAAATCAGGGCTCAATTGAAAAGCCTCAAATTAAAAAATAAAACCCTAATATTTGCAAAACGAACCTGAATCTGGACGGTGGGAGGGAGAGGTGCAAGAGCTCTGGCGTCAGAGAGAGGTGAGACAACTGTTGGTCTTCATTCGTTGCTGGTCGCGATGGCCGCCACCGCCGCAGCTCGTCTTCTCTCTTCTTCGCCGCCGGTGGTTTTTCTTCTCTCTCTCTCTCTCTCTCTCTTCGCTGTTGGTCTTTGTTCTATCTCCCCTCAGTTCTCTTTTGGCATGGCTTGGGAAGAGGGTTTGGGAGGAGGGTTTGGGAATTTTTTTTTTTAAATAGTCGGCTTAGGGTATGATGTAAAATCATCCCTTATTTATAGATGAAATTAGGGTTTACAAGAGAGATAAGGAGGGCCTTGAGGGCATAAAATAATACAACTACTAAGATAATGCAACTTTCGGTGATTAAAGAAAATGAACACTTTCGGCTAAATCTATTATATGTTAACACTCCCCCTTAAGCTGGTGCGAAGATATCTCTCATGTCCAGCTTGCCTAATATGTCATGAAATGGTTTATTCCCAACCCTCTTTGTGAGAATGTCAGCAAGTTGTTCACCAGACTGGACAAAAGGAGTACAAATGGTACCATTAGTGAGTTTATCCTTAATGAAGTTGCGATCAATCTCAACATGTTTTGTCATGTCATGTTGAACTGGATTGTGAGCGATGTTGATGGCGGCCTTATTATCACAGTATAACCGCATGGAGTCCTTCTGATCGATACCTAAATCACTCAACAATAACTTGATCCATAAAAGTTCACACACACCTTGTGCCATAGCTCTAAACTCAGCTTCTACGCTTGACCTAGCAACCACATTCTGTTTCTTACTCCTCCAAGTAACTAGGTTGCCTTCAACAAATGTGCAATACCCTGAGGTCGATCTCCTATCGCCATCGATCCAAATAAGTCAAGATCTCAGATAGGCTTCCACACGAAAATGATCATACTTTGAAAAATAAAGACCCTTACCAGGGGCAGACTTTAAGTACCTCAAGATTCTCATGACAGCCTCAAGGTGAATCTGATGAAGAGCATGCATAAACTGACTAACCACACTGACAGCAACAGCAATATCAGGACAAGAGTGAGATAGGTAAATGAGTTTTCCCACTAATCGCTGATAGCTCCCCCTATCAACAACTTCTCCTCCTTCATCATCCCCCAATTTTTGATTAGGTTCCAGTGGAGTGGCACATGCCTTGCAGCCAAGCATCCCAGTTTCCTGCAACAGGTCAAACACATATTTTCTCTGTGAGATAAATATTCCATCCTTAGAGCGAGCAACTTCAATTCCCAGAAAATACTTCAAACTTCCTAAGTCTTTGATTTCAAACTGATTAGCTAAATATTTATTCAACAGAGGTATTTCCTCATTATCATTGCCTGTAAGAACTATGTCATCTACATAAACAATAAGTGCTGTAGTCTTACCACGTGAGGAATGTTTCACAAACAATGTGTGATCTGCCTGACTTTGTTTGAAGCCATATTTAAACATAGCCTAAGTGAATCTCTCAAACCAAGCCCTTGGAGACTGTTTGAGACCATATAATGACTTCCGAAGCTTGCATACTATGCCTTCTGTTTGATGATTCTCAAAACCAGGAGGAATGTCCATATATACCTCTTCTTCGAGGTCACCATGGAGAAAGGCATGCTTGACATCAAACTGATAAAGCGGCCAATCAAGATTAGCTGCTAGAGAGAGAAGTACCCTGACTGAATTCATCTTAGCCACGGGTGCGAAGGTCTCCTGATAATCAATGCCATATGTCTGAGTAAACCCTTTTGCCACAAGTCTTGCCTTGTAACGCTCAATAGACCCATCTGCTTTGTGTTTCACAGTATATACCCATTTACATTCCACATGTCGTTTGCCCGTAGGTAACTCAGTCAATTCCCAAGTACCATTCTTCCTAAGTGCTTTCATTTCCTCAATCATGGCTAGTTTCCACTCAGAGGTAGCAGGAGCATCCTGAAAATGGTTAGGAATGCTAACAGAGGAAATATTGGACACAAACGCTCTATATGAGGATGACAAATTAGAGTATGACACAAACTATGAGATAGGATGTTGAGTACAAGATCTCACACCCTTTCTCTTGGCAATAGGAACATCAAGATCAATGGATTCAAGAGATTCAAAGTTACCTAGACTCTCATCAGGAGCAGGAGATGGCAGTGGAGTAGCAGAAGTGATCCCTTGTATCCAGTGTTGTCTGTCTATATCCCGGACATAAACATGCCCGACCTTATCCCTGGTGGCAGTGGGTTCTATAGTCCTAGTAGAAGAGGGTGGTGCAAGAACAACTGGTTCCACCATAGGGAGCACAGTAGAAGAGGGTGGTGCAGGAGCAATTGGGTCCACCATAGGAAGCACAGGACTTACTTCACACCAAGGCTCCCCCGGAAATGAGGACGGTGACACCAGAGAGGACAAAAAATAGGACTGGGACTCAAAGAAAGTAACATCCATGGATACAAACCACTTACGAGAAGAAGGGTGGTAACATTTATACCCCTTTTGAGTAGGAGAGTAACCAAGGAAAACACACTTGAGGGAGCGAGGGTCCAACTTACCATGAGAGGGAGAGTGATTATGAACAAAACAGACACAACCAAAAATTTTGGGGGGAATAGAAAACAAGAACTGAGAACCGAGGAGGACGTGAAGATGAGCCTGTTTTTGCAAGACTTGGGTAGGGAGACGATTAATAAGATGGGCGGGCAATGCTACGCCTAATAGGGCCGAGGCACATTCATAGAAAAACACATGCACTGAGCCATGTCAAGAAGATGCCGATTCTTGCGTTCCGCCACCCCATTTTGTTGAGGGGTATTGGTGCAAGAGGTCTGATGGATAATGCCATGAGTAGAGAAATATTGTCCTAACCCAGAATCTATGTATTCCCCGCCATTATCAGAACGAAAGAGTTTGACATTGGCCCCAAACTGAGTACAAATCATTTTTTAAAAGTGCGAAACACAGAGAAAACCTCACTCTTATCTTTCATGAGATACACCCAAGTAGTACGAGAAAAATCATCAATAAATGTAACAAACCATCGATGACCTTTTACAGACACGACACGAGAGGGACCCCAAACATCAGAATGTATTAAGGAAAAAAGAACTAAATTTTTATTCAAACTGGGAGCAAAAGAAGCTCTGTGCTGTTTTCCGAGTTGACAAGACTCACAAAGAAAGTCAGACACATGATGATTGGCGAAACCAGAAGGAAATAAATGCTTAAGTAAATGGAATGAAGGATGCCCAAGACGCCGATGCCACAGCCATAAATCAGCGGGGGTAGTAGAAGATGTGGTGGAAGAATAAGCAAGTTTATCCGGTTGATCTAGGAAGTAGAGACCATTTTCTGCACTACCACTGCCAATCGTCCTCGTCGTGACAAGGTACTGAAAAAGACAATGATCAGGAAAAAACGTCACACTACAATTCAAATCCTGGGTGAGACGACTCAAGGATAACAGACAATGTAAAAATTGGAAACATGGAGAATGAAGACAGATGTATGGTAGGAGGACGTGGACTAAACCTTTTCCAGAAATGGAAGAAACAGTACCATCGGCAATCCTAACTTTGTCTTGACCTGAAGAGGGCTTATAGACAAAGAAAAGATCAGAGGAGCCAGACATATGATATGAGGCACCAGAATCAATGATCCAAGGCAAAGACTTATGACACAGGAAAGTACAAGGAGAAGAGGCTAAGTTACCCGAGGGTAAAGGACGAGGAAGTCAGATCGAGAGCGTAAGAAGACCGACGGTCCAACAATTGGCGCAAAGTATCCTCCACCAAGATCGAAGTTGGGCCAATGTAAGTAGAATTAAGTGGATCAACCAAGACTAGTCCGATGAGCCCGAATAGAACCACGCCCTCTAGATTGGCCCGACCGACCACCTCGAGAACTGCACCGATCACCTCGACCCTCGGATGGAGTCCCATGAAGCTTCCAACACCTCACGAGTGTGCCGCGGCTTCTGCAAGAATCACGAAATCACGCACTCTTAGCGGCCAGACGGAGGATGGGAGTCAGCCGAGGCCATCTCGAGGAGTAGACAAGAATGCCGAAGGCGGTCAAGAGAGATGGGGACATCATAATGCATCGCGACTCTCCTCATTCTCGACATAGGCAAATGCCTCTTGAAGTGAAGGAAGAGTGTCCATACCTAACTCGACCCTAACGGATCATACTCCACATTTAGGCCAGAAATTTAAAGCCCTGCTCCTGCGAGGAACTTTGTACCCGATGTAATCCGCAGGCACACGGGTTTATAGTCTTCTGTGGTCAAGGCGTTTCCCAAGATTAGTGAGGAAGGTGAAATATTGCGTAACGCTCCCCTGAAGTGAGCTCTCAATAGAGCGGCGCAACTCAAAGGCCTGTGAGAAATTCCCTTTGCGGGAATAGGTGGCAGCCACAGCATCCCAAATATCCTGGGCAGTCTCTATGGACAAGTAGCCCTCACCAAGTTCAGGAACCATCGAATGAATAAGCCAACCCATAATCAAAGAGTTGGTAATCTCCCATTGGGCATAACCCGATTCAGTGGTACTAGGTGCCTGTATCCTGCCATCAACATGCCCCATCTTCCCTCTGCTCTTCAAAAATAGGGTCAAACTTTGAGACTATGCGAGGTAGTTCTGACCATTAAATAGAAAGGTGGTGATTTTTAAACTAGGGTTGGGGTTTTCAGTCATGGTAGTAGGTATAATAAGATTCTCACTACTCGGTGTTTGAGAAGTAGGGGACACACTGGTGGAATCTTCCATGGATACGATACTACAGAACCCTCAACAAAACCAAAGGATTTATCACAAACTTAAGATGGTGGCACAATGACCACTATGAAGGCATAACAAATTTAAGAAACCATAAAGTTTTTTTTTTTTTTTTTCAAATATATTTAATGTTTTAGGTATTCATGTATATATATGTATTAGTAGTAGTACTGTGTATAGATACAACACAATGTTTAGGTATTTATTTATATATATATATATATATATATGTATTAGTACTGTGTATAGAGGACGAGGGGTACCAACCGATGAGAGAGTATGACGAGGGACGAAGGCTCGTGGAGGCGGACGAGGAGGCTTTTGAGGGAGACGAAGGCTGGAGGAGCTCGACGAAGACTGACGACCTGCTGGAGGAGCTCGACGAGCGGAGGAAGGTCGATGAGCTGAGGAAGGCGACTGATGAGGGCTGATGAACTGCTGGAGGAGCTCGACGAAGGCTGCGGAAGGTCGATGCAGAGACGATGGCGACTGAGGAAGGTCAACGAAGGCTGAGGAAGATGAAACAGAGGTAATTTCGAACCCTAGAGGCTCTGATACCATGAAGCTTAAATAATCAGCTTAGGGTATGATGTAAAATCATCCCTTATTTATAGATGAAATTAGGGTTTACAAGAGAGACAAGAAGGGCCCTGAGGACATAAAATAATACAACCACTAAGATAATGGAACTTTCGGTGATTAAAGAAAAGGAACACTTTCGGCTAGATCTATTATATGTTAACAAATTATTACTTTCTTTCTCTCATAAAAAAATCAAAAAAATCAAAAATTCTTTCTAAATCAAACTTTTTAACCCTAAATCAAAATTTAAAAAAAAATTAAAAAATCAAAAACCAATCCACCTCCCAAACCATGCCTTTACTTCTTTTAGTTTGGCAAGTGTTTGGAGATTAAAATAAGAAAAAATTATTGGGTATTTCAGAATATTAGGTGATTATATCTTATCACTAATTATTATTTATTATGTTATTTATATTTTTTAATTATTTAACATAAATAATTAATAACTTAATTTTTTCACTCATGACACCGAATAATCATATCCTAGTGGACTTCTCCTCTCAAAGATTGAGGGTTGGTTTAGGGTGTCCTAAAAAAGTGTACTTTTTGTCTTTTTAGACTAAAAAAGTTAAGAAAAAAATATGGAGGTTTGGGTTAACTTTTTGACTTTTTATGAAAAAATGTGTATTAAAAAATTGTATAAGTAATTGTATAGAGGAATAAAGTAATGGTATAGGCGTACGGTGGGGAGCAGCACGGCAGAGAGGATGGGTAGGAGATTATTGACTACTTCTCGGGCATTATACTGGATGGTTTTGTTTGGCCTGTGGGGGTCATCACGGGTCCCATTTTGATAATCTGAACCGTTCAATGTGTATAAATCGTCAAGTACTATAAGTCTATAAAAAATCACGTTGATCGGATATCGATAGCTATCTGATCGGATTTTTTTTTTCAATCATTAATTATAACACCATCCATTTGTTGTACATAACTGATTTGATCATATAGTTATCGATATCCGATCAATGTAATTTTTTACAGACATATAATATTTAAGGAGTTTTATATATTGAACGGTTTAGATTATCAAAATGGGACCGGTGATGGCCTCCACAGGCTGAACAATAGTGTGTGTGAAAATCACACCGAATCATTTCATTTTTGCCAACAGCCGCTGCACAAGCATCAATTCAAATTGTACTTTTTGTTGAAAAATTATTATATTTTTTGGTGAATAGTGATATCTTTTTGGATTTTAGAGTAACTTTTTGGTTTTTTGACTTATTTAGGATAAGCCAAACCAAGCCTGATTCTCATTTTACCGAATAATCATATCCTGGTGGACTTCTCCTTTCAAAAATCTAGTGGTGGTGCCTGTGTTTTGTGCGCTCGTTGCAGTGATATTTTTTTATATATTTATTATCTATTAAAATTGAATGTTTTATAAATTTTTTAAGAAAAATTATTTATAAATCTTATTAGGAAGACTTATATTAAATATGGTCCTACTAAAAACTTACGTTTTCATAAGTCCTGTGGGAAGTTTGTTGACACACTTACCCTCAATATTAGTTGTTAATATCATAAATAATAGTAAAACTATATATAGGAAATTGAATGTTACCATAGATCATATCTATATAAACGTAACGTGACACCAACATAAACAAGCAACATTTTCACATTCAATTTAAAAAAATAAAAACTCATTAAGTTTGCGAAATGTAACGTGACAAGTTACGTTACGTTTATACAGGTGTCACGTTACTTTACGTTTATGTAAGTGTTACGTCACGTTACGTTTATGTAAGATCTTGTGGAATACATTCCTATCTAAATAGGACTTTAGACTCTATAAGAAATTACACAAGACTTAGTCTACCATAAGTGTCTGAAAAAAGACTTATAAATAAGTCTCCCAAGTTTTTAATAGTTTTATCTGTTCTAAAAAAAATATTTTTTAAAAGAGTTTGTATTTTTATGCACAGTACCGTTATATACTGAATTTGTTCTATGTTTCTTTTGGATAACGAAGGTGTGAATGAGTTTCTTCTCAATAAGAGTTTCTTGTTTTGAATACTTTTACTTGGAAGAAACTTATTTAGGCAAATTCGGACATAATAAATTCAATAAATGAATCATTAATCTTTTATGTATATACATGTTATTGGAAGTAAGAAAAGTAAGATATTGATTGTTAATAGGGAAAATTAGTCTAAGGTCATTCTCCCATTTTTAGTAATGAAATAGATCCACAACATTATTTTATGATGTTTAAGATCCCTCAATCTCACACCTATATATCACAGACAAATTTGACTATCTCAAATCAAACTTCATTTCTTTCTCTACTTCGATACTGTTTAAACTCTAGCTCTTACCAATCTTCTCATTCTCTCTCTACAAAAATAGTAAACAACGGTCGATATCGCCGCCGTCGACAGCTCAATGGCGAAGAAGAAGACAATGACAACGATGATTATGGCTATGGCAGCACTGTTAGTTTTGCTGATGGTCTTTACCTTCCATGTTGATTCAGTTTTAGGGGGGCGAGATTAGGGATGTAAGAAAAAACTGACTAAACCAATCAAACCGGATCGAACCGGTCATATTTGGTCGGTGTTTTAATATGAATCGGTCTATTCGGTTTTGGAAATTAATTTTTTTTAGTTTTTGGTTTGGTGCCGGTTTTGATATACTATACACCGATTTGCACCCAAACCGATTGAATATATTTACATATAATATATATTAAATATATAATGAATATTTTGACTCTATTTGATAGACTTATGGTTTAGACTTATGGGATGATTGTTTTAAGTTTTGGTTTTGTTTTGATGTCAAGACTTTGATTCTAAAATTATATTTTGTTTCTAATTCTAATTCACTAAAAGCTTCAAGCCTTAGTATTTATTAATTTTTTATTTGTATTTTTGTGAATGGTTAGATTAGATATGATTAAAATTGTGTATAAATGGCTAATTTAATATTTTTATATAAATTATTTATTATACTACAAATTTAAGAAATGACTTAATTTTGAAAGTATTTAAACCGATTAAACCACATTGAACCGAACCGTTTAAATCGGTGATAAAAAATTTGGTCTGTATTGGTTTTCAATATAATAAAATCGACATTATCGGTTTGGTGCAAAATTTCACCTAAACACCGACCGTCCCGAACCGATTACATCCCTAGGCGAGATGGGAGGTTACGCTATCCATACAAATAATAATGATCGCCATAGGAGTTCTTCAAGATCAAGCTATCATACAATACTGTCTATAGTCACCAATTGTCATGACCCAAACTCGCCCCTATGGGTTTAGTATCAGAATCGCCAAGAATCCGAGATTCAAGGAAGGCTAAAAGAAACTGCCACGACCCAAACCCGCCCTATGGGTTTAGCATCAGAATCGCCAAGAATCCGAGATTACCAAGGCCCTCTTGAACGATGTCTGATTAAGCAGTACAAGGCCTGGCGGAAGCCAATATAGTAAATAACTAGTGTCCATTGAGCTGTGAAAATCTGTATGCCAAAAACATTTTCCACGCATTCACACAGTGCAGTCTATATACAGTCTATACAATCATATACAAACGTGCAGTACGGGGACCTAATCCCTCGATAACAGTACAGTAATACAGTAGACAGTCTATACAGTGGTCCCAACACAGTACATGAGACAGACAGGGGAAAACAAAACCCCAAAGCCATAGCATGGCAACTAGGAACCCCACTGTGAGGCACACAGGTTGGCTGGACAAAACTGGGGACTGACCCACGCTCCTAGCTCCGGTCCGGCTGCTGAGAACCTACATATATATATAAACAGTGAGCTAAAGCCCCGTGAATAACATAATGTGTAAAGAGGTTATGAATGAATGTCCTTACAGTAATGAAATCAATTCATTATACAGTATTTCAATCTTTCAGTATTTCAGTCAATCAGTATTTCAATCAATCAGTCATATGTGGTACATCCATTAGCCTATAAATGAGGGGTCCAAAGGACCTGCCATATGAACCCAACAATAATGATGGCCATCAATCGATAAACAATATGGTTCCACAAGGAAACCGACAGAGCTCTGTAACAGTCAATAACAGTGGGTGCTAAGGATGCCTGTCTGATTAAATCTGAGGACATACATTCATTCAATAAACAATATCAGTTCAATAAGCATTCGATTCGAGATTTAAAATATAACCATTTTGAACATATCTTTCCACAATCTGTTACTCACAGAGATTGGGCTAATAGCAGCTAGAGCGCGTCCCCGAGAGCCAACCCTAAACAGTTAACAAATAGAACACACACTAAGTTCAGAGTCGGAAGGATGATAATCTAATCCCTAAATTTCCTCGGTGTGGTTCTATGTCTGAATCCTCTTTAAGATGCTTTAAACTAGGCCTAAGAATGCTTAGGATGGGATGAGGATGCAAAATTACAGTTGGAAGGCATTTTTCAAAAGTTGCTGGAAATAGGCACCTCGCTCGAGCGAGCCTTCCTTCGCTCGAGCGAGCTTCCAAAATCAAAGGCTTCGCTCGAGCGAGAGGTCCTTCGCTCGAGCGGTCTGATGAAACAGTAAAACTACTGGATGCTCGATTTTTACGCGCGATACCACGCTCGATTCTCGCTCGAGCGAGCTTACAAAACCAAAAGGGCTCGCTCGAGCGAGGAAGCCAAATCTGGAATTTCCAGATTTGTCTCCCAAGTTCGAACCAAGCATTCAACCATCCAAAACTCAACCTCTTGGCCCCAAATTCTGGAAAATACACTTAAACTCAATGTATAACAAGTTTCAAAAGCCAATTTGTGAATTCAAGCCCCAAAGGTGAGTCAATTAAATCCAACATTCAAACCCATTTCAAGAACACTTTCAAAACATGAAATGCATGAACTTCAAACCAAATTCAAGCTTCAATTCTTGTCCAAATGGACTCATTTCTTCAAGAATATGATGAATACATGGATTTAAACATGAATATGAGCATGCATGTACATTTTTACCATGGATTCAACTCAAACTCATCAATTCAAACATGCATGCATGGATTAAGCTATAATCCTACCCTTTTGAGCTAATTTATGTCTTAACTCCACAATTCAACTTGATTCATGCAAGAACAACCTTAAATGCAACAATGAGAGATTCAATTACCTTGCCTAGGTCTTGAAATCAAGGTGTGGGAGCTAAATTTGCCAATCTATACTTCAATTCTCAAGCAATGCCAAGCAAAAGGAGATGAAATCAACTCTCCTAACCTCTCTCTCTCTAAGGGTCGGTTGGGCTCTCAATTTGGCTGAGGAAAAGTTGTTTTAATTAAGTGTATAAGGCTCTATAATGATAAGATTAAACAAAAGCCACTCACATGGCAATTTGGTAATTAAGTTAAACTTGACAATTAATTCGTTTAATCTAATTTAATCATTCCTAATCAATTTTCAGATAAATATACCGCTAAATCACAAATATTCTACCGATCCCAAAACATCAAACGGTTTCTAAATCGGCCGCCGATAAGGCCTTCAATTAGCAGTTTAAACATATGAATTTAAACAGATAGTCATTCAATCAAACAGATGCAATATGCAATTCGATAAATGAACTTATTCAATTCCAGTTTCGATTTCAATCAGTCCATTCAATACTTCAATTAACCCAATTATCAGCCATTATCGGTTCAGTTTAGCCATAATCAGTATACAATTTAGGGGTTAATCGGTAATCAGTACGAGGGTTGTTACAAAAACAGTGATACAGAGTACAGGGGCTGGCGGAAGCCAAAATAGTAATTAAAAAGTGTCCATAGAGCTGTGACAATTTGTATGCAAAAAGACTTTTCAGACATATACACATAAACAGTACATGTACATCCATAGACAATCATCTAGGACAGGGACCTAATCCCTATTAGAAACGATGCGTGCGATTATCATTCGATGCATGCAGATTATTAAAACGAGAGACAAAAAGGGGAACTAAAACACCCCAAGCAGCCTCAGCTTGAACAATTCTGGAACCTCAAAGTGAGGCACAAAGGTTGGCTTTGACAAAACAGGAGCTTATCCTGACGCTTCTAGCAACGATCTGGTGCCTGTACACCTACATATATATATGAGCAGTAAGCTAAAGCCCAGTGAATAACATATGCGTAAAGAGGTTAAGAATGAATGTCCTTTCAGTATTGAAAAGCGATCGGTTAAACAGTATGTCGATCATTAGGTTTGTGGCTCATATCTCATGCCATAATGATCATTCGAAACTATAATAGTCATATGTGGTACATCCAATAGCAAAAGCGATGCAGAGGGTCTTAGCAGAACGATCGATTGATGGCCATCATATCAATAAGCGATAGTGGTTCCAACATGGGAACACAAAGATCATCGTGACAAGTAGTAATGCGAAGACAATAACGATGAAATTGCTATGGATGCCACGAATACAATTCGCAATTAGGACAAGCATTCATTTAGTAAACAATGTTATTTCATAAAATAGTTCAGTCATTCGCTCAGAAAGTAATCTCAATTGAACATATCTTTACAACATTGTTACTCACAGAGTTTTGGGCTACAAATAAGCTAGAGCGTCTCCGGATGCCAACCCTACACAGTTACAGGATGAACACACACTAAGTTACACATTTGGGAGACAATAACTTAGTCCCTATCTTGACTCGGTGTGGTTCTATAGCATTATCCTTATTAAGATGCCTTAAACTAGGCCTAGGAATGCCTAGGATGGAATGAGGATGCAAAGATGCACTTTAAAATACTTTTCAAAATTTTTAGAAAACAGGGGTCTCGCTCGAGCGGACATGCTGACAAAGGGGCTCCACTCGAGCTTGAATTCCGTCGCTCGAGCGGACTGTAAACTACAGTGAAAATATTGGATGCTCAAAATTCACGCTCGATGGGCGCTCGACCCCCGCTCGAGCGTGATACATAAGTCCTCGCTCGAGAGTGAACTCTTTCGCTCGAGCGGACTGTAAACTCATGCAAAGTACTGGATGCACGCATTTCAGGCTCGAGCGTCCCCTTTCTCGCTCGAGCAGATGGCATGATCTCAGATTGTACGCTCGAGCGTGGAGTTCCTCGCTCGAGCGTGGGTCCAAAATCTGGAAATTCCAAATTTGAACCTCAAGCTCAAAATCAACTTTGAATGCACCAAATCCGATCCTTTTGGGCCAATTTCCTGGAAAACACTTCAAAACCCATAATATTACATGTTTCAAAGATCAATTTAAGAAATCAAAGCCCAAAGGTAGTTCAATTAAATACAATTTCAGAGAAATTTTCATGAACATAAAGAACAATGCAAATTCAACACATGTATGGGTTCATTGGAACTTCAATGTGCTAAAACAAAAGCAAATACAAGATTTAACTTTAAAACATGGTGAGTTCATGGATCAAGACCCAAAATATGAACATGCATGCAACAATTTTTATGAAACAACTTCAAAACTTCAGAATATGTGCATGCATGCATGGATTAACTCATAATTCAACACAATAAGCCAATTCTAGACTTAACTCACTAGACTTCCATGAACCATGCAAGAAAGAACTTGGATTCACAAATTAAATGATGAATATCCTACCTTAGGTCCTCAATTTCAAGTGTAGAAGCTCAATATGCAAAGAATTCTTCGATTTTCCTAAGCCTCCAAGCCAATTTTGTTGAAGTTACTTCCTTCTCTCTAATTCTCTCTTCCTAGTCGGTTTTGTCAAGGAAATGGGCTGAAGAAATGTTGTATCAACATGTATGAAGTGGAGAGGGGTTGCCTAGATAAGTCCACTAGGTGGCAAATGTGAAAATAAGTCAAACTTTTATAATTTATCAATATTTAATCTAATTTAATCATACCAAAACACATTTCAATTAAATATATCATAAAATCACATTAATTCTAATTAGCATAAAACACTAATCAATTTCAGATTTGGCCACCAATAAGGCCTTCAACTTACAGTTTAAAACACAAAACATGAACAAATAATTTAGCAGTCAAACAGATAGACACGAAATTAAACTAATACACTTAATCAATCTGTTTAGAATTTCAGTCAATCAGTCAATTAACAAGTTTAATCATAGATTAGCACTAATCAGTGGTATTATCAGTAAACAGTGGTGAAGGTTGTCATACCAATCCTATCGCAGTACTAGTACTGGTATACCAAGAACATCTCATCAGAAACTCAATTCATTATAATCAATATCGACTGATTCTAAATCCGAACGAAGAGCGATTACGATTATGTTCTTTGTTGTTCTGTTTATTGTTGTTATGATGTTTGTCTTCGAATGCTCGCAGTCACAGCAAAGTAAGGATTTTGTGCTCATGGTTTAGGTTCTTCATTAATTGATTTCTCTTTGCACAAAAACACAATTTAATTTATATATATATGTATATATATTGAATGCTGTTGTTGTTTATTCACTCATATTTGTGATAAAGTTATAGTTTGGCCAATGAAAATCATTGTGCTAAAATTTTTCTAGTTTGGTTAAAATAATTTTCTCTAGTTTAGGCCAAGTTTGGCTACCAAAAATAAGTACACACTTTTTATCTTTTTATCTTTTTTTCATCACATCATCTCTCTACTTTTCTGCACATCTTTCCGTAAAAAGACAAAAAGTACACTTATTTAGGTTATCCCAAACAACTCCTAAAATTGAGAACAAACATAAAAAAAATTTGTGAATAAAGCCAGAAATTTTGTAACAACTTAGATTTTTAATTATTCTGTAAAATTTATACTAATATTATTTAATTATAGTTGGAAAAATATATGATTTATTTTGGTATTATTATGTGTAATT
Source organism: Camellia lanceoleosa (assembly GCA_025200525.1). Classification (NCBI taxonomy): domain Eukaryota; kingdom Viridiplantae; phylum Streptophyta; class Magnoliopsida; order Ericales; family Theaceae; genus Camellia; species Camellia lanceoleosa. Next base: position 104,050,221 of record CM045760.1, read on the forward strand.
TTGTAAAATAATATAATTATTAAGAATATAGGGGTCAAAGTATAAATAAATAAATAATAATAATAATAATAATAATAATAGATGTGGTAGTAAAATAAATAATTAATTTTTAGTTAGTATAAGATAGAGTGTAATTTAATTAAAAATTAATTTATTTATATAATTATATTAAAATATTGAGTCAAAATGTAATTATCTTAAATATCTATTAAGGATAAGAATTAATCTATGAATTTATTATCGAATCTGTGCGCCTCATCATCTATAAAAAGGGAGGCGTGCCACCTGGAGAAGAAAAGAAAGAAGAAAGAAAAGAAAGAAAAGAAAGAAGAAAGAAAAGAAAGAAATGAAGGAAACAAAGAAGAAAGAAATGAGAGAAAGAAAGGAAGAGAGAAAGAAAGAAAAAAATAATGGAAGCTGAAATGGTTTTTGATAGTGGAAAGAAAAAGTAAGGTATTAAAATTAAGGTGAGTTATATTATACCTTGAGTTACCCGTATATATTTTACATATGTTTTGACTTACCATATTTATTTTATACAAGTTATGTTTTATAAACTATTATAAATTATATAAATATTTCAGTTACATGATTTAATTTCTGAACCCTATTTGTGAAGATGAAGCTCATGGATATATTTGTTTATATTTTAAAGAATATTTGGCTATAACCTTATAAACAATTATGTTTTGTAAGTACCATCACGGGAGTCCCATGTCTTGGGGGACTTAAATTACCATTGGTCTCTGTTTGGTCACTTTGTGGCCATCTGATCTATTAACCTCTGTTCTGTGCGGAGCAAAGTGCTACACTATTGTGGGAGCCACCTCTAGAATCTGTACGGGCCACCTCTTGAATCCGTAACTCTATTCTAATTGTCACACATGTGACCTCTGTTCTGTTCTGTACCGTGATTATAGTTATATATTTACATAATTTCTATATTTTAGTTTCTGCCACTTACATGATTTGTTTATCAAATTACCGTTGTTATGGTTATTTATTTACATAATCTCAGTTTTGCTACTTAAAGAATTATTTGTTCCGACTAAGTTATCTTAAATGTTTTGGCCTAACTAACTATACATGGTTATTTCGTGTCCCTCATACTCTTGGTATAATATTTCTACTCTGCCATGTGCTTATATCTGTTTACCAATTTTCAGGAAACAATGCAATTTAGAAATAGCTTTTGGAAAGTCTTAGACGCAAGGCTACGGAATAGACACACACAACACCTTTATGATATTTTTTATATGTAAATATCGGTCTTTTTGGTCAGTAAATTTTGTAATAAAAATAGAAGTTTTGATGATTATTTTGGTACCCTCATTTAAATATTACTTCCGCTCACGTTTATTAATTTGTTTATGAATTGGCCGGAAGTAACTTCAGTTACTGGCCATCACGATGCTTAACCCTTGGGTACGGGGAGCGGGTCGTGACAAATTCTCTGGGTTGATCCAGAAAAATTCTCTGGGTTTGAACTGAAATTTCTTTGAAAAGGTAATGTTGTGGAAAGACAAAGAAATTTCTTTGGAGAGTGGGAAGTAAATGGGAAGTATATGGAATGCAGAGAAATTTAATTTCTCTAGAGAGTCCATGAAAGGCCAGGAAGGCCAGAGAAATTTAAGTTTCTCTGGAGAGATAATTTTGTAGGAAGGCTGGTGAAGTCAAAGAAATTTTCAAATTTCTCAGGAGTGTTGAGTCTAAAATTTCTCTGGAGATGTAATTTTGTGAAAATGCAGATAAATTTCTCTGGGAGAGTGAGAAGTATATGGAAGGCAGAAAAATTTGAAGAAGGAGAGGGTAGAGAAATTTAGAGAAGGGGAGGTCAGAGAAATTTATAGTGGAAAATTTCTTTGGACCAATTTTCTCTGTGACGTGAATTTTCTGTAGATCAACTTGAGGGACCTTAGACATTATTAAAATATTGAATGTCCTTTATACTATAAAGTCTTAATACTAGAAATCTTAAAAAAAATCCTCTCGTTAATAACGGATAATTTATTGAGAAAATATTACTACACTTTTATTGTATTTTTTTTCTTAATCACCATATAAACATCCCAGCAATTTATTCAGCTAGTAGCATCAAATTTGAAATTACACATTAACAAACTAAAAATAAATTGGACTAAACAAGCCTATATTATAACCATTAAAGAGAAAAAAAAAAAAAAAAAAAAGTATAAAATGGAGAATATTCGAGAGCAACAGATTGAGTATCAATCACTTTGTTTGGTTTTGATTTTTTAAAAATTTTACTTTTTTATTTTTCATATTTTAATGTTTTTAATGAATTTTTAAAATATTTTTAGCAAATTTTTTTTTTAAAATTTTTAGACTCGCCTAACCTAAATACATTTAAAAGGTATAATATTTGTGAAAAAAATTAAAAAGTACACTAAATACCAAAAAAATACAATATATATATATATATGAAAATTTAGTAAATTTTTTGTATTTTTATAATTTTTTCACAAATATTTTATTATTTAGATACATCTAAGTAAGGTGAATATAAAAAAGTAAAAAAATTGCTTAAAATTTTAAAAAATTCACTAAAAACAACAAAATACGAAAAATAAAAAACTAAATTTTTAAAAAATTAAATTCAGTAAACTGAAACCAAACACACTATAATTTTTTAATCTAAAACGTGAAAAGTATAGACTGAAAATAGAGTATCAATTTGGTTTTAGTTTTTCAAATTCAGGTTTTTAAAAATTGAGTTTTTTATTTTTTATATTTTTATATTTTTTTGAATATTTTTTCAATTTTAAGTTTTTTATTTTTTATTTTTTCAAATGCACCTTACTTAAATGTATCTAAATAGTAAAATATTTGTGAAAAAATAATTTAAAAAATTAATAAATACTCAAAATTCAAAAAAATGTACTGAATTTTTATTTTTGTTTTTATATTTTTGGTATTTAGTGAATTTTTTTTTAAAAAAAATCACAAATATTATGTTTTTTAAGTATATTTATGTTAGGTGTGTCTAAAAAATTTTAAAAAATGCTTAAATTTTTTTTAAAAATCAATGAAAATAAAAATTAAAAAAAAAAAACAAAAATGTAAAATTTTTTGAAAAATAAATTCTGAAAATTAAAAATTGAAAACAAACAAAGTGAATAATATTTTATTCTAAATCGTGAAAGGGGTTCATCCAAAGCAAACATGGATAATTCCATCAACCTTAAAGCAAACAAGGCATTGTGGTGCATTGCTCCTTCGACACAGGGATGGCTATTCTTCAAAAGGACCGAGTGGCAACGTCCTGAATGATAGGCCTACAATATAATTAGCATAAACAATTAAAGTAATAAACCATCCATGTAATCCAAAAAGTTATTTGGCTATTTAATACATTAATGTCTGATATCCTGTTATGAGGAGGAGACTAATAAAATATCTCAATAATAACAACAAATGGTGTGCTGGATCCAAAAAGAATTAATGCTGTGTTTGGTTGGGGGATTTGGGAAGGGATTTGGAAAGGGAAAGGGAAAAGGTATGTGAAATTATGTGAAATGTAGATATATTTTTTTCACATTTCACCTACCTTTTCCATTTCTCTTTCCAAATCCCTCCTCAAATCCCTCAACCAAACACAGCATAAGAGTCATTAACTTTCTGTGAATCTTTACTTATGTACACACTACACCTAAATTTTATGTCAATTTCTAAAAGAGAAAAGTTAGGGATCAATGAAATTTTTTTCATAAAAATGATCATGAAAAATTTATGATCTTTAGATTACCTTGATTAGTGTGTGGTGCTTTATTTTAAATATAATTTAAGGGTCATAAATCTTTCATGATCATTTTCATGAAATTTTTTTCATTATACCTAGCATTACTGTTTATAAAAATACATACATAGAATAGAACAACGTAAAAGTAGGAAGCAGGAATGTGACGCCCCCAACTTCTTTTGCTCAATTAATTACTTTTCAATCATAATTTAGGTCCTTGAGTAATAAAACATTCTAGAAAATCATTATTTAATTTCATTCATAAGGCCTAAAATAATATTATATCATGTTTGTCTTAATATTCCAAATTTAAAAGTCACAAATGTTACATAAGGATAAATAACAGATAATTTAAGAGTTCACTAATTCTAGTTCCTAAGTGAACCATGGTTGTACACCGGAATCTTTAGGTATAATTATCTTGTACTTTTCATTACTTGGCATAAAACGTTAGGGCAATACAAAGAAAGCCATAAGCGGTGATGCCCAATATATAATTATCTTGTACTTTTCATTACTTGGCATAAAACGTTAGGGCAATACAAAGAAAGCCATAAGCGGTGATGCCCAATAGAGAAAACAAGAAACCAAAATTTTATAGCTTTGAAATGAAACATATGATCTCAATAAGTATATAAATAGCATAGCGGAAGCAATCATAATGATACATTAAAAACTTAAAAGAAAGTAGTATCATTACAAGTTTCAATCATTCCTAAGGTTTACTTTCTAAGTTCATCTATACAATCCTCTATGGAAAGTTATCCCTACTCATTCTCCAAGCCCGGCTTTAAGTAAATAGAATCCCCCCTTGTGCATCCCATCCAAGATACATACTTTCAGGGTTATATGCCCAAGTCGTACTATTTCGTACCACAAGGTATCAGAACTCTCGTTAGTTATGGCCCGCCACAGGAATAACTCATCTGCAATCTGCATGGCTCACTTTACCGCTAAAAAAAATGAGTTCTAAACTTAAGCTAGCTCGAGAATCAAGACACCACTTGTATAAGATTTCACAACTAGGGTCGCACCATGAACCAACCGGTTCCACAACCATTCCATTAATTCATATCCTTTACCACTCCATCAGCTTTCCATTGTTGGATTTTGTTCAAACCATTCATATTCTAGAGTTTTGAATACACCGTTGGCTTGGGCATGGAGGGCTTTGATCTGGATGATGGGGTTGAAAATGATGTGAGGCCTACTAATGATCATGCTACCATCAAATTCAAATATCCCCCTTCCATGGATCTGAGCTCCTATCTTAAAGTTATTAATTTAGCAGAGGCCTCTCCCGTGGCTCTTGTTCCAGAAAACTCTATATCCACGGCATATCATGCTCCTGAATCTCCTCCTAATGCTTCGAAACCAAAACCACCAGCTTCCCATTGGGAGATTTCTCATCCTTCCCCATCCTACAACGATTTCTAATTAGGCTACATAGCCGTCTCACCTTCGATCATGAGTTCGTCCTCAACTGCCACTTTGACAATGGGGTGTATGTTCGTACATACCCTGCCTTGATAATCGTAGGCTTGAAGATCCTTTTTTGTACTATTGACATTTAGCCGTAAAGCCAATTTCAGCCCTTACGTAATAGGTTCCTTATCTCGAGGCTACCAAAAGGTTAGGTCCTACCTCGCTAGTTATAGAAGCTCGTCTTAAGCCTTCAGAATGACTTGATTATGTGAATGATAAGTAATACCCCGTGGACTTTGAAACAGATCCACCTCTATCACTTTTGCCTTATCATCCACAATGGTTTTCAAAGCTTCGAAAAGCTGTTGAGAACCGTGTGGTGGCTATTATAACCCGCCTTGCTAAACTTTTAGCTATAATATTCTTAAGGCCAAAATACTTTTGGATGCTCTTAGCCAACTCCCCTTAGAAATTCTCTGTGAGGAAATTCCTTATAAGAACTTTCTTTGGGCATGTGATATTCTCACAAAGAGCTTTGCCTCACATTCTTCAGCTCTACCTGAAGTTGAAATGTTTTTACATTTCTTGCCCTTGCTCTCAAACTAGTATTCGATTGCGAAATCTGAAGCGCAAGCTCTAAAGGAATCTCATAATGCCTTTGTTTTTGTAAAGGATGAAACTCGAAAGGTTCTTGATGAATTTGATGAATTCATGCAACAATCTCTCCTAGACTTTGTTGATGATGTTCAAGAATACTTAGAATTCAAAGGGAAGGAGTATTCAATGTTTGAAAACGAAGCTCACAAGTTAGCTATGAAGCTTTGAGCCTTTGCATATTACCAAGTTAGAAGCCTTTCAATATTGCCAAGTCAAGAGGGATATGGCTGCAGAAAGAGTAGAAAAAGAAAGGTATCTTATAGATTACTTTTGGGTCACATTTCACGACCTTGTAACATTTTCCACTATAAGAAAAAGGAGCTTAAAAGACGGAAATGTGCCGTCGCAAAAAATGTGACTTTTTGAGACGGCACAACTTGCCATCGCAAAAAATAGATTATTTGCGACGGCATAAAATACTGTCGCAAAAAAAGAGAGTATTTGCGATGGTAGAAATTGCTGTCGCAAAAAAAAATAGAGTATTTGCGACGGTACCAGCTGTAGTCGCAAAAAAAAAAAAAAAAAGAGAAGAGTTTTTTGCGACTGTAATATGTACCGTTGCCAAAAAAAAAGTAAATATATATATATATGTATTGTGGATTTGAGACGGCTTTATATATATATAGTCACAAAATAGTTTAAATAAATGCAATGGTATTTTTTTGTCACAAAAAAAACAAAAAAAAAAACGACGTTGTCTTACTTTTTTGAACATTTCTCTTTTCACCAATTTTTTCATCTTTCTATGTCCCTGTCTCTCTTCTTTTTCTCTCTCTCACTCATTACTCTTCTCTATCTATCTGTCTGTCTGTCTCTCTCTTTCTCCCTATGTCTCTCGCCTATCTCTCTTCTCTCTCATCTCTCTTCTCTCTCTGTCTCTTTTCTCTCTCTCTTTCTTCTCTTTATCTCTCTCGCTCATCTCTCTCTGCCTCTCTCGTTTATCTCTTTTCGCTCTCTCTCTCTCTTTCTATATCTTTTCTTCACCCATTTTTTTATCTTCATCTCTCTTACTTATCACTCTTCTCTGTCTGTCTATCTGTCTCTCTGTCTCTCTCTCTCTCTGTTTATCTCTTTTAAATTTGTGTAGGCTTCATATATATTTTTAGTATGTTATAAATTTTAAAGTTGCTCTCTATTAAATCATTTATCACAAGAGAAGTTTGTCAAATACAACAATGTTTTGCTTTAAGAGACTAGACGACTAGGACTTCAAATTTAAAAATGTTACCCTGTCATTACATCCAATTTCTGTTTTCTTTTTCTTTTTTTGTTCCTGAGATTTTTCTATACCTAGGGACTTGCAAAAAGAAAAGGATTTTTTTATTTTTTTATTTTTATTTAGGTAGTGTTAGTTAATTACTTAGTTTATTTGCTTATTTCTGGTGCAGGTTAGAATTTGTAGGGAAAAGACAACTGGTTCCGTTTATGCAATGAAAAAGCTTAAGAAATCAGAGATGCTTCGTAGGGGCCAGGTATGAAATTTTTTGGTCTCATAGATGATGGATTGTGGTTTGTTCACTATTTACTGGCAATTAACTTATAAATTCTTTTAGGTTGAGCATGTGAAAGCTGAAAGAAATCTGCTTGCAAAGGTGGATAGCAATTGCATTGTCAAACTCTATTGTTCTTTCCAAGATGATGAGTTTCTGTATCTGATAATGGAATACCTACCTAGTGGAGATATGATGACTCTACTTATGAGAAAGGATACACTGACTAAAGATGAGGCCAGATTTTATGTTGCAGAAACAGTTTTGGCTATTGAATCAATTCGTAAACGTAATTACATTCATAGGTTTGTAGCTGACTGTGCTTGATGCATAATTTTATCGTATGCTTCAAAGTTCATTCTCAATGTACTAATGTTCAGATTCTCTGACTGTGCTCTATGTTACATTTTACCTAGCTACAGAGACATCAAGCTTGGTAACTTACTGCTCGATAAATATGGTCACTTAAGACTGTCAGGTTTTGGACTATGTAAACCTTTAGATTGCAACACTCTTCAAGAGAATGCTTTTTATACCGGGGGGGACAGCTTTAATGGAACTTTGCAAAATAATGAACACTCATTTCTTAAGAAACTTAGAATTTGAGGTGTTAATGTACCAAAATCATCAAATGGCATTAGAGTAGCACGAAACTTGACACACACGACCGCCTAGGCATGAGAGACTTGTGGGAGAAGACGGGGCTCGAATCGGGTTCCCGGTTTGGGAGTTGAGCCGGATTTCGATCTAGACAAACTAGTTCCTTAAGAAATTTGAATTTAAAGTGTTGACGCTCCAAAATCACCAAATGGCGTCGGTTTGGCACGAAACTTGGCACACACGACTACCTAGGCATGAGACACTTGTGGGAAAAGACGGGACTCCAATCGGGTTCCCGGTTTAGGAGTTAGAGTCGGATTTCACTCTTAAGAAACAAATTAATTTCTTAAGAAATTTAGAATTTAAGGTGTTAATGTCCCAAAATCATCAAACGGTGTCGGAGTAGCACGAAACTTAGCACACATGACTGCCTAGGCACAAGAGACTTGTGGGAGAAGACGGGGCTCGAATCGGGTTCCCGGTTTGGGAGTTAGAGTCGGATTTCGGTCCAGGCAAACTAGTTTCTTAAGAAATTTGAATTCGAGGTGTTAATGCCCCAAAATCACCAAACGGCGTCGGTTTGGCACGAAACTTGGCACATACGACCGCCTAGGCACGAGAGACTTGTGGGAGAAGACAGGACTCCAATCGGGTTCTCGTTTTGGGAGTTAGAGCCGGATTTCACTCTTAAGAAACAAACTAATTTCTTAAGAAACTTAGAATTTTAGGTGTTAATGTCCCAAAATCATCAAACGGTGTCGGAGTAGCACGAAACTTGGCACACACAACTGTCTAGGCACGAGAGACTTGTGGGAGAAGACGAGGCTCGAATCGGGTTTCCAGTTTGGGAGTTAGAGCCGGATTTCGATCTAGACAAACTAGTTTCTTAAGAAATTTGAATTTGAGGTGTTGACGTCCCAAAATCACCAAATGGCGTCGGTTTGGCATAAAACTTGGCACACAAGACCGCCTAGGCACGAGAGACTTGTGGGAGAAGACGGGACTCCAATCGGGTTTTCAGTTTGGGAGTTAGAGCTAGATTTCACTCTAGGCAAACTAGTTCCTTAAAAAACTTGAATTCGAGGTGTTGACGCCCAAAAATTACCAAACAGGGTTGGATTGGCACGAAACTTGGCACACACGACCGCCTAGGCACGAGAGACTTGTGGGAGAAAACGGGGCTCGAATCGAGTTCCCGGTTTGGGAGTTAGAGTCAGATTTTGGTCTAGGCAAACTAGTTCCTTAAGAAATTTGAATTCGAGGTGTTGACGCCCCAAAATCGCCAAACGACGTCGGTTTGGCACGAAACTTGGCACACACGACTGACTAGGCACGAGAGACTTGTGGGAGAAGACGGGACTCCAATCAGGTTCCCGGTTTGGGAGTTAAAGTCAGATTTCACTTTACGCAAACTAGTTCCTTAAGAAACTTTAAATTGAGGTGTTGGCATCCCAAAATCACCAAACGGGATCGGATTGGCACGAAACTTGGCACACACGACCGCCTAGGCACGAGAGGCTTGTAGGAGAAGACGGGGCTTGAATCGGGTTCCCGATTTGGGAGTTAGAGCCGGATTTCTGTCTAACTAAAATTATTTACTTAATTATCTTTGTAATTATATAGTAGTTAATTTTTTATGTTTTTTGTAATTAAAATATTAACACATAATTATATTGTCATTAATTATTTTTATTTTTTGTTTTTAGATATTTTCCCAGTATCAGTTTGCTTCTTGTGGAATGTAGGCGTGTGAAGATTGCGATTAATTTTTGTTTTTGTTATCCACGGAAGAATCATAACGAAAACTTTTGTTTTTGATTTACGTTATTTTGAATTGTGAACAACATTATGTATTTAACATTGTACATGTATTATGCAACATTATGTAGTGGGATAATTCTACTGATATATTGTTATAAATGGAAATTTTTTTTTATTATGGATGAATTGTTATTTTTATACTGGAATTTTTATATTATTATGTAATTATCGGTTCATTTTTCAGTTATTTTTCATTTAATATAGGTAATTTTCATATTTTTAATATATATATATATATTTTTTCTTTGAGATGGCACTATACCGTCTTAATAAACATTAGAGCCAGATTTTTTTTGCGACATAAGCAATGTTGCCGCAAAAGATATTTGCAAAAGTTGAAAAAAAACTTTTCGCGATGGTATTATTTGCCATCGCAAATAACCTTTTAGAGACGGCGCCGTCGTGTTATCTCAAATAAACTTTTAGCGACAGTAGGTTGCCCGTCGCAATAAAACACTTTCGCGACGGCATTTTTGCCGTCGCAAATAACACTTTTAGCGACGGCAAAATAGTGCCGTCTCAAAAAATCCCAAATTTTTACATATTAATGGCGACGGCAGAAGTCTAGGTAATAACTTCAAAAATGAAAGATGCAAGCCAAAGTCTAGGTAATAACTTCAAAAATGAAAGATGCACAATGAATCACTATGGTGTGTAAAGAATACAGATATACCAGCATTAGAAATAGTCAGGCAATTGGCAGTAGAATTTGACTACTGCACCGACTACAAATCTTATTGTAACTTAACAAAGTATAGACGTAACATATAAATGAAGTTATGATAAACTAATGCCCTTATGACATTCAAATTTATTTGTAGAATAGATTCAAATTGTCAAAGTTACATTTAATTGATATTGAAAAAGTAGAAAGAATTCTAAAAAAGAGGACAGATACAGGGAGGGCATTCATTAATCAGCTCTAACTACAAGCATTCTCAATAAGTTCATACCTTCCCATTCTTTTGGAAGATGAAAGTATGTCCTGTAGCAGCCCGTAGGATTATCCTCTGGAACATGAGGTGGATCAAGTGGAAATGGATATACAACATTTGTGTAAATAGGCTTATCAAATCCATGCACTTGCCAATTGGAAGGAACTGTTCCAATTAGAAAAAATAAAATATATAAGAGGTTGTAAGAAAAGCACTCGAAGAAAAAGAAATTCCTACTCAAACTTTAAAAAAAAAAACTCCTAATACATAGTTGTTGCACACCACAACCTTATAAATGCTTCCATCAAGTAAATTCACAATGCCACATACTTAATTTAATGGCTATACAAAGACTATGCCACAACTCAAGAACTGGAGAGCTTAGCACAATTTGAAATCTGGTTGAAATAGAAGTACACTAGTAGCTGTACAAATTTAAGCACTTGATAATGTAGAACAATTTGATAATTTTATACAATTAGCATCAATTAATGATGCATTACTCCAACTCTTGGTGTTCAGTGGCTCAAATTAGGTCACCTATATTCATAGGTCCATCACATGCAGAACCATTGAAGTTACTGCCAATATATATATATATATATGTTTCGTCGGAGTTGAACTTGCAAGACACATGAAAGTGTTAAACTATTTCATAATTGAACAAGCACTGACACATTAAACATATACTTTTTATTCACATGCACACTCGTTCTACTTTCTCAAATGACAGCCCAATTTTTTAGGTGTATGGTCAAAGTTCAATCACTTGATAATCCCCATATTTCTTGGGATCAATGAAACCATTTCAAAAGCTGGTTGAGAATAAATGTATTTAAGAATAGAATAAAATTTGAAAGCAAAAATCAATGCTTGACGAGCATATTGGAGGAATAAAATGACAAAAGGAAGACACATGCTCACACACACACAGAGTAGCCTTCATTTTGCTAATACTTGATTCTATCATAAAACCTCGTGCCTTTTTTTACCTCTCTTCATGTGTTCTTTGAGCTTAATCCATATAAAAATGCCTTTATTGATTCTAATTGGGTGCATGTTACGCAAAATGAGTTACATCTCTCGCAAAAACTTATACTTGGAAGTGGGTCTGTGACACCCCAAAGAACGCCATGTGTTATAATTATTTGACTTAGTTTTGTTTCGGCCTTTTGTGGGTCTCATTTCTGTATTCTTTGCATCGTCTTGATGCTTTCTAATAAAGGTTGTTTATTTATCAAAAAAAAAAAAAAATACCCTAAGTCAAATTAACCATCTTACTACACAAATATTTGAGATAAAGCTTAGAAACGGGGGATTAGGAAGCTCAGAATATGTAAATTTCACTATCAACCACTAAGACCTAAGAACTAGTCACCTCTTGAACATAGAAAGCATGTATTACATCAATAGTATTTTTACATAACATGACCGATAATTTAATTACCTTTCAATACTCTAGAGATAGAAATATGAATTGATAAGATGAAACCTTAGAAGATGAATACAATTAACAAGGAGTTTAGCAGTGAAAGACGTGCCTTAATTAAACAAACTCAAGAACGAGAAATACTTGAAGATTACTAACAGTTAGGGGCCACTTCAAGTTTAGAATTTGTGAATGCTTAGGTGTGCCTATGCACTAATTGAGGAGCTTAAAAATCTTAGACTAATGTGCTTGTCATTTTAATATTATATGTCATTTTGCTAATCAGGATTAGTGTTAATTACGTAGGATCAGTGAACCCTAATCGTGAAACTAAGCAAGATTAAGATAAATCTTGATTAATTAGAGACTAACCTTAATTAATTATAGCTAATATTGATTAACTAAGCTAAGTAAGTGAGATTAGGTAAATTGGTAAGGCATACGAATAAATGATGCATACGCCTCCCTTTTTGTCCCAACTCAACTATTGCCTTATATCTAACCTTACAAAAACAAAACAAGAAGAAAATATGTAGAGTCAAGAAGAAAGGAGAAGAAACAAGAAGGAAGGAGAAGAAAAGAGAAAGAACGAGAAAAAAGAAGAGAACTTGAGGAACGTCCCAAAAAATTCATCTTTGATCAATCTAAGGTAAGATTCTCTAACCTTAATTCTAGTAGTAATAGAATCAATTTGGGTTAATAATTAAGTTATGGAAGAAAGAAGGAAGAAATGATAAGTAAGTTGGAAAACAAGCTAGGTAGCCTAGATTTTTGTTATTTTGATCTTAATTTTGATGCTCTTGTTGCACAATACCTTCATATTTTCAAGTGAAATCCAAGAGTTTTACAAGTTCAAATTTATGTTTTGGAAGGATAAGCAAAAAAGGTTCAAATAAGAAATAGAGTTTATGAATTCTTGACAAAAAGCTAAGTTTGATCCTTGTGCCTTAAGAATAAATCATGTTTTGAAGCTATTGCTTTAAAAGAATTATATTTCCACATTTTCCTTTAAGGCTTGATTTGGCATGCTTGAAAAAAGTTAAAAGGTCAAAAAGTCACTGTCCTATTTAAGTCACATCACCTCTCTAACACATCAATTCAAACCCAACCCAAACTCAACCCATATTTCATAAAAAGTCAAAAAGTGCACTTATTTAGATCATCCCAAACAACCCTTAAGTTTTAGAAGTTTTATAACAAGTTTTTAAGGTCCCAAGCCCTGAAAATGAGAAGAGGTAGGTAGGTAAGAGCAAAGGGAAATTTCAAATAGCACAAAAATAGCCATTCTCGCACGGGCCAAAGTGATTCCTGCACATGCGGCCATACCCTCCAGAAATCGATTTTTGATTCTAAAATAATCGCAAATGCCCTCAGATTTTCCGTACATGCGACAACTTTCCCACACCTCATCCCACGTGCCCTGGCAAGTGCGGCAAATAGGGCATTCCCCCGATTTGACCATTTTTCGTTTGTTTCAATGCACCGGACCTTATAGAACTTATTTTAGACCTAAAATAGAATTGAATAGAGTTTAGAAACTAATTTTTAATAGGAAAATTAAGGAACGAAGTTTAGAATTCGGTTAACACATTTGTTTTTCAATACACATGCAGCAACCCCTGCTCCAAGCCTATTTCAAGTTTTTCAAGCCTTGTTTGCTTAGGATCCTTCCACGCTTGCATTTGACACTTAGTATACACATGTTTAAGACTTTAATTAAACCTAAAATAGCACTTGACATTTGGAAGAAGTTTAGAAAAACGTTTAGCTAAGTTTAGGCACTCAAATTGTTATGTTTGTGCATGTAAGCTAGGTGCTTCAATATTTTGTTCTTGTTTTGTATAGGTTAAACTTGAAGGAGATTATACCCTTGTTCACAGAGCCATTTGTGAGTAGCAGTGTAGTAAAGTTATGTTTGTTAAACTATGATCTGAAATGAAAAACCTATGCTATGTTTATGAAAGCTATGCTAATGTTTTACCATGAATGAACATCCTATACTCTTGTATCATGTATTAAGATATCACACTGGATTTTGTTTTGTTATTGAGAAATCATGCCAATAACCTCTTACTTGCTAACTGAACTCCTTTTGCCACTTCTTGTGGATTCTTGATATTCTCAAAGCCCTTGGAATGTTCATCGCTACGTATATGTTTGCAAGTTAAGCTTTGTTTAACATGTACAAATTATTTTATGTTTGAACTATGATCTTATGCTTGGTTTTATTTAGGTTCATCGATATTCATTCATTTACCACTTTACTGTATTACTATTTACTGGAGAATGGCTCACCCCTCTCCCTTATCTCTATATATATAAGAATTGCTTTGCTCCATGAGGCTTGTCTTTTTTTTTCCTATTTTTCCCTTCAATTTGTGTTCTTATTTTCTAATTTGCCCTTCAATTAGTGGGTAGAATTAATTGGGTGGAGGGCTTTTGGAAATTATGCAAGGAATTTGGGCTAATTTTGGTTTGACTTAGTAATTAGAGACCATCAAATAAAAAATATATATATAAATAAATAACTACTTATAATTAAGAGTTGGGATTTTTTAGAGCCATTTTTTTTAAAAGTGATTTTAGAGTAATTGTTTGTATAGTTGTTACACTCTTAACTTCTGAATATTATATCTTCAACATTTATAGAATTAAATATCAGTCATCTAAGAAAAAACTGCAAAACTATTTTAGATAACTAAAGTTGTAATAAGGACACATGTTATTAACCCCGCTCCCAAAAAATAGAAGAAGAAAAAAAATTGACGTTTATAACAAAAAAAAAAAATAAAAAAAAAAATAATTTTAAATTTTGTCAATTAAAATACTATATCATTATGTAACAACTTAAAAGTTAACACCTACTATATCACATAATTGTGGATCGAATTGTGTGAGTTTTTTTAGGTCAAACATTTTCCAATAATGTGATAAGAGAGTTTGGTCCCATATCATCGTGTATGTAATTACAACTTGACACCTATCATGCCATAACAAATTGCAAGTACATATTTACTATGCCATATTATTTTAGGTTAAATTATGAACACTTTTTGAGAGTATTAAAAATTTTCCTTATCCATTACAATTTACAAAAATTGTTCCTTATTTCTTTCCCAAAACAAACATTCCTATCAAATGAAATAACATTGCATATTATACTATTTTAATACTAAATTGAATAATATTTTAGTTAGCATGTTATTATAAAAATTTTCGCTACATGATTAATTTAAATCACCACGTGGATAATGCCATATAATATTTTGTATTACTAATTAATTAGCTATAATTGTAAATAAGTAAAACATATTACATATGATATAAGATGTTAAATATATTTAATGTATGTATAAATGTACAATAAATATATATATATATAGAGAGAGAGAGAGAGAATATGCTTATATATATTTGGAGAGTTTTATGAATGATATGTTCGACGAACCTTACAATATAAACGGTTCAATTTATTTAATCTACTATTCCATTCACTTTGGGAAAGAATTTGCTTTTTAACATAATAATTTCAAATAATATTTAATTAATTGAAATGAAGGTTGAATGCCATTAAATTGAAATGGAATTATGCTTTTTTAACCTCTACCAAAAGATAACTCCATTATATTTTGCTTCCATTAAAACAAACACTACCTTAAAGTTAAAAAAATAAATAAAATAAAAAATTGGCCAACTCGCCTGTGCAAGCACGGGCCTAATTCACTAGTATATATGTATATGTAGGTGATGAATAGTCCGGGTACGAAGTGAAGTTGATTAGAAGTCGATCTTGTATGCTTGTGCTGGTTTTGTAAAGCTATGTCATTAAATGTTGTATTTTATTTTACTGTTTAAGTCATGTAATAATGTAGATAACAAT
The DNA here is from genome assembly GCA_025200525.1 of Camellia lanceoleosa. Taxonomy (NCBI): domain Eukaryota; kingdom Viridiplantae; phylum Streptophyta; class Magnoliopsida; order Ericales; family Theaceae; genus Camellia; species Camellia lanceoleosa. The sequence continues at coordinate 104,066,218 of CM045760.1, forward strand.
CCAAGAGAAATGTACGCTTTCATTTCATATAGTTATGCACTACTCTAAACAGATATTTCAAATGGGTTTAATATAAGCAAATATTGATTTCCACACTCAAAAATGGACAATTTGCCCCAATTATCATAGGAGTCCAACTTGTTTTGAAAGTTAGGCCTTTGATAGTCCATGACTACTAGCCAATCACTACACTACCCTGTTTGGGGCGGAATGGGATCATGACAGGGTCCCTTTGCATGCATGTATGTAAGAACCTTGCTAGGTGTAAGAAGGCTCACTGTTTACAAGGTCAAATCCCACATTGATAGATCACTCAAGCTCCATAAGAAGCAATTGGTCGCCAGGGTTTTTTTCTTAAAAGTATAGGACTCACCATGAAGTGACGTTAGCTCATGTAGCTAAGATGACCATAATTTGTACTTGATTTTTGTTGTTGCAGTACGTCAATGGCTTTAATTTCAACTGGATGTCGAGAATGTCTTCCTCAATGGGCATCTTGAAGAGGAAAGTTTATATTCGCCCTTCTCTAGGTATTCTCATTCCTATGGTTATGTTTGTCATCTACAACATGATATTTTTTTACCCCACATAATCTCCTTGTCTGTTGTATGAATACTTTCAGTCGACTTGAGTTTCATCCTAGTACTCATGATTATGCTTTCTCTATCCGTCATTCTACCATGGGAAAGGTTGTTTTGTTGTTCTATGTAGCTGACTTGATCGTTGTTGGTTCTAACTTTGGTGCATTTGTTGAGGTGATACGTCATTCACTGTGCCACACTTCCTAGTGATAAGGTAGTTAATAATCCCACTAAGTTACATGTCAAATTTGTTCTCTAATAGTGTTCCCCTTGATGATCCTACTTTGTATCGAGAGTTGCTTAATTGTTTGGTTTATCTTACCATGACTCATCCTAATACTGCCTATGTCATTCATGTGGTTTGCCAGTTTGTCTTTGCACCTCATTCCACATGTTGGGCTGCTCTATTACAAATTTTATACTACGTTCGTGACACTATCTTTCAGAGCTTATGTTTGTTTTCTTCTTCTTTGACCCTTCGAGCCTATACAGATGTAGATTGGGTTGGTGATGCTTTTAATCTCGAGTCCACTATTGATTTCTGCATTTTTCTTGGTGGTTCTCTCATCTCCATGAAAGCAAGAAACGAAATGTCATTGGTCATTCTATTATTGAGGCCAATTATCATCGTAAAACTTATGCTACAACTAAGATTGTTTAGCTCCATTGGATTCTTTCAAATTTGTGTGTCTCATTCACCTCTTCGAACTCTCCTCTATTATGATATAGCAAGAGTGCTATCAAGATTCCCAATAACTCTATCTCCGATTAGCGTACCAAGCACATCAAGATTGATTGCTATTTTATTCGTCAAGATCTTCAGTCGGGTGGTATTGTTGTACCTTTCATCTCTTGCTCCTTGCATATTGTAGACTTCTTCACCAAGACTCGTACTTCAACTCGCTTTAGGTTCTTATCTGACAAACTCTCGATGCAAACAAGGCTTACGTCATCATTTTCTTTTTTTGTATTTTGCATTTTCTCCTTTACCTCTTTTTGTTATTTTGTTGCTTCATATTTAAAAGGTTTTTTTTTTTTTTTTTTGTTGGTCTTTTGGGTACTTTTCTTACATTTTGTCTTGGGGATTTTCTTATTTTTGTTTTTTCTTATTTTTGTTTATTGTTAAAACGTTGTAATCGTACCATTGAGGTTAATGTCATATAAATTTGCTCTCTCTAACTAATATGGTATCAGAGCTCAAGTTAGGGGAGGTCTTGGGAACAAGTCTCTCCATTTGCATTTGCTTCTCAACTGCATTATGATTCTCTCTATGCCTCCTTGCAACTCCACATGCAACACGATGTTGAAATTGAGGGAGTGTTGAATAGTTTGATAAACATTGTTAAGCCCTGTTTCCTAACAACTTTAGCTTTTGGAACTAGTGGTGGCCTAACAATATTTTCAAACAAGAAAAGTTAACAACAAAGAGAAAAATGGAAAGTTTGATATACATTGTTCAACGTATTTCCTAATAAATAGGATCAACACATGGTAGTGTTGTTAAAGAAAAGTTAACAGCAAAGGGCAAAAGGAAAACTAATATACAAGGTTGCACGTGAGAGATAGTGTTGGATAGTTTGATATACATTGTTAAACCTATTTCCTAATAGATAAGAGTTAACACATAGCAAAGGGAAAAAAGACAAATGATATTGTACTTACCTGGTAAGATTTCCCATGTAGAATCCTCAAATGCACTATCATAAAATTTCAAAGGAACACTGGTAGGATTTTGAGCCAAGAAGAATTTCCAATATCCGGACAAAGACTTAATAAAAGGTAATCCCTTGACCCAAAAAGTAGCACTATCAAGAGCTCCAGAAACAGCATCATCATCCCAAACTGCTGACTTTGATACCAGAAAATCCACTCTATTCCGTTCATACCAGTATCTCAGAGATCCTATCCATATAAGAATAGATAATTCAGTGAATGAATTGTAAGGTCATATAAGGTTCAGCATGTAAGTATTTAGATACTGGCATCTTCATGTATTAGAAAGATCCAATTATAGCTGTCCTAAGACCAATGTTATTGGACCACATTCGGTAGTTTTACAAGATATTAACACAGCGTCAAACCCTCCATTAAATCACATTCACCTTCCTCATCATGCACTCCAATTTGTTCTTCATGTTTCACTTTCACCCTAATACCCCTCATCTATACACAGTAGATGAATTAAAAATAATCAGGGGCACAAAATTCAAATGCAACCAACATGCACAAGTTGAGATTCAGGTGTGTAGTGTACATAGAAGTGAAATGAGATTCTAAAATGCTGCTGCCAAAACTTAAGGTCTGCTTAAGCCGCACATAGTAACCATGTAAATGTGCACAAACAGCAACAATAATTTCAACAACTATAAAGAACAAACTATATCTAATTATAGCAAATTAAAGTAATTTAATTTAGCCCCAAGAAACCTCTTAAAAATTACTATGAAATGCATAAAAGCTGCTAAGCTAGGGGGATTTCTCAAGGCTAGCTCGGGATACTTCTAAAACAGCCAGGAAAAGAAAATGGGCTTTCATATATCTAATTGATCACACTTGTAATGTGTCTGAGTACATTTCCAGAAGAAGAAGACGAAACAGTTTAAATACTCCGCATATAATGGGATTCCTTAAAGTAATCTACAAAATGGCAACCATCTGTCATTAGGACATGGACTCCAAATATAACAATAAGAGCTTAACAATAATGAAGCACTAAAAAACTGATGGTAGACCAAAATATGTCATCACTTCTCCTTATTTGGAGTCAGTAGAGATGTCACTTTTAAGTTCTGACCATCAATAGGAGTAAGAAGTGCCTATCTTCTCAAGGTTGGGGTGTGCAAGTGTGTCTGCATGCACACATGTACATTTATGAGTGTGCCTCCTGCTGCTCACAGTTTTGGACATATGGTACTTTATTCTTGTAACTTTTGTTACATTTTAGTAATCAGGGATTTTCTATATACTGATTAGATTTTTTATTAATATTGTAACAGAGAAGGTGATGGAACGCCGATTGCAAGATATAACAGAAGTGTCAGAGAATCAATTTAGGTTTATGCCTGACAGGTCAACAATGGAAGCGATTTATCTTTTGAGGAGAGTAATAGAAAAGTTTAGAGAAAAGAAAAGAGACATTCATATGGTGTTTATCGACCTTACGAAAGCATATGATAGAGTGCCCCGGGATATAATATGGTGGGTGTTAGAAAAGAAAGGGGTGACAAAAGGTTACATTGATGTGATTAGGAAGAAAGGGTGATGACCACTATTAGATCACCTGTTGGAGAGACAAATGAATTTTGTATCACTATAGGGTTACACCAAGGATCTAGCTTAAGTCCTTATCTTTTTGCTTTAATTATGGATGAGTTGACGAGAAATATTCAGGATGACGTGCCATGGTGTATGCTTTTTGCAGACAATGTTGTGCTAGTGGATGAGACTAGAGAATGAGTTAACACAAAGTTGGAGATTTGGAGAAAAACTCTTGAATCTAAAGGATTCCGGATAAGCAGAACTAAGACAAAGTACATGGAGTGTAAATTTAGTAACAGTAACAACGCAAGCAGGGGAGAAGTGAAAATTGAGAATCAAAAACTGCCTAAGAGTGAACATTTTCATTATTTAGGGTCGATTATCACAACAACGGGGGAGATTAATGCGAATGTGGCCCATAGGATTAAGGCGGGATGGTGTAAGTGGAGAAGTGCGTCTGGGGTACTGTGCGATAAACGAATACCCACTAGACTAAAAGGTAAGTTCTATAGAACGGCTATTAGACCAGCGATATTGTATGGGACGGAGTGTTGAGCAATCAAGAAATAACATGTAGATAAGATGAGTGTAGCTGAGATGAGGATGCTCAGATGGATGTGTGGCAAGACTAGACAAGACAAAATTAGGAATGAGTGTATTCGGAAATGCGTAGGAGTAGCGCCGATAGAAGATAAGTTGAGAGATAATCGATTAAGACGGTTTGGTCACATTCAACAAAGACCAATAAAGGCAGTAGTGAAGAGATGCGATGTTGTAACGGTAGATGGGAGTGTTAGGGAACGGGGTAGGCCTAGATTAACGTTGGCTAGCGTTGTAAATATAGATATAGATCTACTTAATTTGACTAACGAAATGGACTTTGATAGGGCCGCGTGGAGAAGAAGGATTCATGTAGCCGACTCCATTTGATGGGACTTAAGGCTTGGTTTGGTTTGGTTTGGTTTGTAACAGAGAAGGTGCAATGCCCAAATTGGAGGTTAAAAATGGTATAGTTAGGAAGACTTAGGCATGTGAATTTCTTTGTTAATTGCCCAAGGGTTAGGGAGTCTTCTTTTGAACTTTGAGAACAAGTAGGCACAGCACCTGAGACATTATTGCATGACATGAGCATCCATTTGTCCTTGCTTATTTGCCTTGCATTGCACTAGTAGTTGTGATGTGATTTTCTAGGATGAAAACATAGAAAATGCATGCTATGGATAGAAAGAACTTTAGAAGTATGAACTTCTTAAATAAGTTAGGAATTAGGGGAATGGTTTTAACTTGAAGTTGAGACCCTATGAGATGTTCTAATCCCTAATCAAGGGGCTTAATGATTTAGTTTTAACTTTTAATGTATGGAGTGTTCCTAAGTATTGTACCAAAACTTAATTAGTAGTAATTAAGTAGGATTAATTACGTTTAAGCGAGATTAATTAGAGTTAACCTTGATTAACTAAGCTAATGAAGGAGGATTAGGAAGTAGGTGAAGCATACACCTCTCTTGGATAGAGATCAACCGAAGAGAGACAAGTGTTTCTCTATATTATAAAATGAAAAAAATGAGTTCGAAGAGAAATTTCTTTGAATGTTTCATGATAATACTTTCATAACTAACAAAGCCTAAGCTAGAATTGATCTTTAATAGAGATTGAATGAAGAAATGAAGAAAAGATGAAAACAGGCTAGGCTAAGGAAGGAATAGGTGGGAATCCATGTTTTTGGAAGACAAAAAGTTTTGTATATATATGATAATTCAAAAGTTTCATGTGATTTTCAAGTACTTTGGCGCGACAAATTTCATCTTTTCATGTGTTGAAATGGTGAGAATTGGTGTTGCAACAAGTTGAAATTTGTAGCAACAAGAAGCAGAATGGCCTGCGAAAATCCGCTCGTGCAATACCTTACCACAACACGTGCGGCACAGGGCCCGCACATGTGGTCCAATGCACAGAAGGGGCTGCTTAAATCCGCATGTGCGGCCCAAAGTGGGGTGGTCCATTTCACTCCCTTTTTGCCCTTTGACACACCGAGCCTCAATTCAAGCACTCGTAAACTGAATTAAACTCAGAAAAGGTTTGGAATTTCACTTTAAGACCTAGAACTAATGGAATAGAGGTCAAGTTAGAAAAGAACACTTGAATTAGTCTCAAATAACTTAGCATTGTCTTGTCTTGCATAGTGTGGACATGTTCCATGCGCCCACCCTCAATATCCTCTCATTTTGGGGGGTGCATCCAAAGTACTCCCGTCTCTTTCACAAAGTGCAATGTAAATCAATGAATGACTAGATTTGGCAATGCCGGGAAATTCCACTTATCCACAGAATGTCAAATAAAGTTCGATTCACTTAGACTTGGAGTCCTCACTTAATTTTTTGGAGAAACTAGGAAACCCCGACTCCGAATAAATGTAGGAAATAAACCTCATTAGAAGGAATTAATAGAGGTCAATCAATGGATTAGGTGAAATGGGTGCTCACATTAATAGAGGTCAATCAATGGATTAGGTCAATCAAGTTTAGCGAATCAGCCATTATTTGGCAATTTGTAGGCAAAATCGAATTGTGAGAATACTATGGTATATTGCTAAATTTGTACCTCAATGATTCACATACATTAAAGGGCCAAATCCAATGTGTGGCTGCACCGAAAAGCATGGTATCCACAAGGCGTTGGATAGTTGTGTATATTATAGGGTGAAGCAAAGGCTAGTGCAATTTCTTATTGCCCTTCGAGATCACTTTGAGCTTCTTTGCGTTCAGTTGATGGAACAGTTCGAGAATTGATATCCAAGGAAACTAATTTCAAAGTTGTCCATAGTATATCTCCTTCTCAGACAGTATTTGCTACTACTCCTAATCAACCTCTGTTATTACCTGCTAACCTTCACTTATTCAAGTCACAGGAAACTCAAACCCCATGTTGCTCAAGACGAGTGCAATTTTTCTCATTAGAAGGACCATTGGAAGCATGTGTGCTCTAGATTTGCACACCGAAATGCACATCAGACAAGGCTAGCTCTTTCTAGTTTTTGTCACGAATCACGATCACCTTTTCAGTGCCAACCGTTCTCATCCTCCAGCAACTTTTGTCACACCCACATCCAACAACATTTCACCTTCCACAGTACAGTCTATGCTTGAGCAATTAACTTACATCCAGTCTATACTTTTGCATCGTTCTATGTGTCCCATGCTACCTTGATTATTACACATTCATTTTTACATGGTCTCATACCACAAGTACCTCTAATACCAGTTAAATATTTGATTATGTATCTTCTCATCATATGACACTAGATATTTCTATTCTAAGTCATTGTTATTCTCCCGCTTCTCCTATAACTATTTGTAGCAAATGGTTCTCCTATGGGTGATCAGTTGGACCTTCGATTAATTAACATCTCTTTTTTTGATTGACCTCCTCTTTTCTTTAATCCACAGGAGGTCAAATTCAGATTGCTGTTCAAGTTAACGAAGCTTTTTCAGTCGAATTCGATCTACCAAAAAGGGAATCACACTCTGTAGGATTTGAACCTACGACATCGGGTTTTGGAGACCCACGTTCTACCGAACTGAACTAAGAGCGCTTTCTTATCAGAATAGCTCTAAGACTGTAACGAAAAAGATTCTTTTTGTAACCCCAATACATCTTGTATGCATATACTATAGAGTAGTATCATAAAAATGAAATATTATGTATGTCCAAAATTAATCCATCTCAATTGATCCCTCGTTACTTCTCAATGGAGAAATAATAGGTAGGGATGACAAGATTTGAACCCGTGACATTTTGTACCCAAAACAAACGTGCTACCAAGCTGCGCTACATTCCTTTAATTGGTCTACAGTGTCATTGTAGAGAATTCCTGTCTTGTTTTCCACATCCTTATTTTCTCTATTGATATACACAATTTATCTTGCCATTTCTTCTTTTTGGTCTCATATAACATATAATAATCATATAATAATAGTAAAAGCCTTATATACATATGAAATACAGAACCTACCATAAGTAAAAATAAATGAATATTTTTCGGGAATGCTTGGGAAGAAAGGGACATCTTTTTTTTTTTTTCTGTTTTAAGCAAAAGAAAATCCTATCTACCAGATCATTGTACATTTCAATTTGAATTAGAGATTTTGTGTACAACTACAAGTGTCCCTTAACTACATCGTCTATTGGTTCTGTGAGTGCATCTACTTCTTCCTCTTTGTCTGTTCCTCAATTTTTTTTTTATTTTTTATTTTTCGGCATGCCTCAATTGTCTTTCTTTTTGTTATCTATTGGCCAACTTTCTGATTCCGACTTTGATGTTGTCTTCTCTTCTTGTAGTTGTATTGTTCAAGATCGAACATCCAAGAAGAAAATTGGGATTGTATGTACATTTGGTGACCTATGTCTCCTAGAGGGCTTGCATATTTCTGTAAAGGCTTATTCATTTTTTCTTTCTTTCCTTTTTTCTTTCTTTTTTTTTTTTTTCAAAATTGTAGGAGTATTGATAAAGCAAATGAGTAAACAAGCTAATGCAAGCAGCTGTCCATCATTAGAGAAGGAAAAAGCCACAGAGGAGGAGAGGCTTCCCACTAATCTCTTAGTCATCACTAATTTGTCATACAAATTATCACCACCGTTGTGTTAATTAGATCAAGATAGGCTCACAGTTTCTGAATAGGTGATTAGAGGATCTTTACGGCAGGGGGAAATGAAAGATCACTAATCTCTCATCAAGACAACAAAAAAGTTAGCAAACAAAACTTCAAAGACAAAAACACAAAAAGAGGAACAAAATTAGAAACCAGAACTCCTAGGTGCCGTTTGGTGACACTTACGTTTTCAATTTTCTGTTTATATTTACAAAAATTTTAAAAACTCAAATAAAAACTTGTTTGGTAAATTTTTTATTTATAAATCAATGGTCTTAGTTTATAAATTTAGCTAAAAAATGAAAACACAAAAATGAGTTTACGTTTTGAATTTTCAGTTTTTTTTTTTTTACCACCCAACACTAGCCAACACCTGCCACAATTTTCCACCAGCGTCTTCCGCCACCACCACCTGCCACCACCACTCACCACCCACTCGCCACCACCACCCACCCCTCGCCACCGCCACCACCACTACCACCACCCACCTGCCACCACCCACCACCCGCCTCAACCATCCACCTCCCACCACCACCACTCACCATCCACCTGCCACCACCATCCACCACCTGCCACCCAACCGCCACCGCCACCACTACCACCACCCACCACCACCACCACCATCACCAGCCAACTGCCACCCACCTGCCACCACCACCGCCACCACCGCCACCATCCACTCACTACCACCCACCACCACACCACACCACCCACCCACCCACCCACCACCACCACATCCGCCACCCACCTGCCACCACCACTCACCACTTGTCACCACCACAACCACCACCCACTCGCTACCACCTACCACCCGCCACCGTCACCCACCACCTGCCACCACAACCCGCCACCACCCACCACCACCACCACCTGCCACCTACCGGCCACCACCACCCACCCACCACCACCCGTCATCTGCCACCCACCACCCATCATCCACCACCCACCTACCACCACCTACCCGCCACCACCACCCACCCGCCACCACTTACCATTTCTCACTCTTTTTTATATTTTTAAAATTTTTTAAACATTTTGTCTAAACCAAATGCGTTTGTAGTTTATATTTTTCTAAAAATAAACAAAAATCAGTTTATAAAATTTTTGTAAATATAAACTGAAAACGTAAACGTTAACATTTCTTCAGTGAAAAAAGAGCCTGAAACAAGGATTTATGGGTAATATCCCCACACCAACAATTTTTCCAGAAAATGACTCTTTCTCCATCTCAACAACATATATCATATGCTAGACATAACAATTGTGCGATTGAAATCTCATTATTATTGTTTAAACATCCTAGTCAACTTTGACAATAGTCAAAAATTATGACAAAGCACTAGGAATTCTTCCTCGGTCCATTTTACAAGAGAAATGCTTAGTGTCCCAACTATCTACACAATATTCTACACACCCATGTGAGCATGTAGAATAGTGTGTAGAATATTAGGGATCCCAAGCATTGTTGATTTCAAAATGTAAGTACCAACAATGATGCAGAACATGGTGTGTCACCTTCAATTGTATCATGGCAGTGCAGCAAAACATGAGCATCTCTCTTCCTCCATTTGAAAAAGGATGGATCTTCCCACACCTTGTAACCATTATTTGAGGGAAGAGCAAGTTGACTGAATAAAGAGGTCATCACTAAATTGAAAGCTACAACTGCATCACAATGAACCTATAGTTTAGCCCCCCAAATGAGATTCATTCAAAACACACAAAAACAAAAACAAAAATATAAACAAAAACAAAAAAACAATTCCAAAATTTATACAAATTTTATTGTGCATGTAACATAAGAATGCACACATTGACACTTTGCAAAGGCAGAAGTAATCAATAAAACAGAAGATGAAAAAGGGAGAAACTAATCAAAAGATAGTTCCAAGTTAAAACAAAAAGGCAAAGATTTTATGAAAACAGCATTCAAGAAAACTACTGTGATATTTACGTATCAAGAAAACTACTGTGATATTTACATATCAAGAAAACAACATTCATCTTTATACCTTTCCGTAGGTGGTAACCCCATAGCTCTTAACTTCTCAACCATGTTTTGAAGAAAGTTTATGTGCATGTTTGACCCCTTGGAGAAAAGGTCAACTGCTCTTATAAACTAAAAAACAAAGATTCGATTCAACTAATTGAATTTCAATTATTTTATATTTTTTTTAATCGAAATTTTGTTAAATCGTAAAGTAATATAACTAATTTTTTATCCTTTTTAGTTCCTGTAATGATTTTTCATGTCTTAATATCGTTTTGTTTATACCATTTTTTCTTTTTCTTTTTTTTTGTGGATAATGATATATGAAGGGCCCAATTTAAAAAATTCACCTTAGGCCGCCCTCATACCTTCGAATGGGCTCTCAATTACGCATATTTTTTCCCTAGTAATTGGTGTATCAAATGGTTAACAACTTAATAGAACTATGACAAATTTGCTCATCTGAATTTGTTTGGCAGTTTATTCATATTATGTTGTGAGGAATTGAGCTTTTTCCCTTATTTTCCTTTTTCCTATGGTTTTATCTTTTGAGAAACAATGTTACATGGGACCCTTTTTTTAATTATCTATTTACTACATATATTTATGCAAATTTTCATAAATTATAGAGTTATAGCTATCATTTCTAAATGTATTTATTTACTCTAAATGGGATTGAAGCAAGGTTCTGAAAAGCGGTTCCGGTCGCCGTAACGGTGGCGGTGACGCGGTGTAAAGGCCGTAAAGGTTGCGGTAACCGGAACCATGAATTTCTTTATTTTTAGCACAATTTAAAAAAAAACTTATCGATACGCATATTTTTTTTCTATGATAATATTTATTGGGTTTAAAATAAATATTAATCAATTTTTATAAATTTTTAAATATGATCCAATATATTTTATATTTTTAAATCACTATAAACTGAGTTTTTTTACATTTTATTTTAATAATTAATGACTTTATATTTTACAAAAAATCCATCACTAACTATTATATATAAAATAAACAATGATAAAAGTAAGAGAATAAATAAGAGCCTAAATATATATATATATATATTTTAACCAAGCCAAATAGAAAATGACCACATTTTATTATTATTATTATTATTATTATCAAACAATATATAGATAGACATACACAAACAAAATGGTTGAGTGATAGCAGCTGAATAGAATAGTATAGGTCTTACAGTTTCAACAAATCAATAACATGTTCTTCATCTTCCCTCTTCTCTCTCTATCTCTTCCATCTTCTCTCTTTATCTTCTCTCCTCTCTATCCCTCTTCCACCATTTTTAGCTTTTTTTGTGTGCTTTTTTGAAAGAAACAATTCGGAACTGTTACGTAACGGTGCGTAACAGGCCATTACAACTGTTACGGCACCGTTACGACCGCTACAGCCGACACACCTGTAAATCTCAATCACACTGCAAAAGCGGCCGTAACGGGTGACGGTAACCACCAAAAACGTTACGTAACGGTTGCGGCCGCTTTTTAAAACCTTATATTGGTATCAGAGCCAAGTTAATACATTAATGTAATACAATTATATAATATTTAAATTATCCATCTATGGTCACATAAAACTAATGGCAGAAGAAGCACCCATCACAACAGTAGCTTCAACATCAGAAGCAACAAAATTAAATCAATTACAATGAATTCGCATTCAATTTAAATGTCAAAGAGGTCAATCCACCTTCTATGATCTATACTTATTTCTATTTTTTGTTCTTAGCATTAGCCAATTTTCTAAATGTTTGCCTCTATGGAAATCTCAATAGAGCTGTCTCTGCCAAAACTTGAAGCTACACTTCTTCTCTTTGACCTCCCTAATATCATTCTTTATTGTCTTCAAATTGCTCTCTATCACCTTCATGTCACTTGCCATGTCCGTCTTCAAGCTTTTGATGGTAATTGTAAGACTATTCAACGAAGTTCCGAGCTCCTCCTTAGGCTTGGCTGGCATAAGCGACTTCATGTATGATGCAAAACTAATAATTGCGAATATATGATGGTAATTGTGAATATAATTGTGAATATATAGTTTTGCATCATACATAAAGTCGCTTATGCCAGCCAAGCCTAAGGAGGAGCTCGAACTGTTGAATAGTCTTACAATTACCATCAAAAGCTTGAAGACGGACATGGCAAGTGACATGAAGGTGATAGAGAGCAATTTGGAGACAATAAAGAATGATATCAGGAGGTCAAAGAAGAAAGTGTAGCTTCAAGTTTTGGTAGAGAACTATTGAGATTTCCATAGAGGCAAACATTTAGAAAATTGGCTAATGCTAAGAACAAAAATAGAAATAAGTATAGATCATAGAAGGTGGATTGACTCTTTGACATTTAAATTGAATGCTAAAATCGTAATTGATTTAATTTTGTTCTAATAATATTTTATATTGTCTCTAATTACTTTATAATATGTTGAATTATATGTAAGTAATTAGAATTCTATTTTCCTGGTGAATAATTCAAAATTCTTCTTGGCTTGGTGCCTTTAGGCACAGGTCATTCGCTAGTTACTAGATCAAATATATAAAATCATAACCAAAATATACAAAAAAATTCTGTATTGAAACCATTATTCCATAGACAAATATTAGTTTGGCAACTCAATTTTTTATCCTAAAACTCAAAATGCCACTAAAAAAAAAAAAAAAAACATTCTATACCAAAAGGTCAAAGATTTTTTTTCTTTTTACTTTTTACACATCTTTTCATAAAAAATCAAAAAGTGATCACAAACATATTAATTTTTTTATCTCATATTTTAGTCAAAAATCAAAAGTTACTAAAATAGCATGTTACCAAACGAGGTTAAATCAAACCAAATTGAGATACTATATATGCGGAATGATCAGAACGATTAAGGCTATATGCAAAGTTACTGAATTTTCCGTAAGTTCCAAAAGTTAATTCTAACAACCTCAAAGTTAATGAAGAGTTACCTACTGTTCGTAAGAATTTGTAAAAAGAAACCAATTGTAATATAATTGTGGTGTTCCTCAAGAATTGATATCAATAGAAAATAAGAATACAGATACAACAAAACACACCGTATCAAATTACAAACAAAAAAAATTATGGTTCATTGTATTATAATTATAAAAAAAAAAAAAAAAAATCAGTAAAAAACAATATGGTACAAATTAAATACCAGAACACGAAAATCAAGGCTCAATTGAAAAGCCTCAAATTAAAAAATAAAACCCTAATATTTGCAAAACGAACCTGAATCTGGACGGTGGGAGGGAGGGGTGCAACAGCTCTGGCGTCAGAGAGAGGTGAGACAACTGTTGGTCTTCATTCGTTGCTGGTCGCGATGGCCGCCACCGCCGCAGCTCGTCTTCTCTCTTCTTTGTCGCCGGTGGTTTTTCTTCTCTCTCGTCTACTTGCTCTCTCTCTGTCTCTCTCTCTTCGCTGTTGGTCTTTGTTCTATATCCCCTCAGTTCTCTTTTGGCATGGCTTGGGAAGAGGGTTTGGGAGGAGGGTTTGGGAATTTTTTTTTTTAAATAGTCTGCTTAGGGTGTGATGTAAAATCATCCCTTATTTATAGATTGAATTTAGGGTTTACAAAGTGTTACAAAGGGCCCTGAGGGTATAGAATAATACACCCACTAACATAATGAAACTTTCGGTGATTAAACAAATGAACACTTTCGGCTAAATCTATTATATGTTAACACTCCCCCTTAAGCTGGTGCGAAGATATCTCTCATGCCCAGCTTGCCTAATATGTCATGAAATGGTTTATTCCCAACCCTCTTTGTGAGAATATCAGCAAGTTGTTCACCAGACTGGATAAAAGGAGTACAAATGGTATCACTAGTGAGTTTATCCTTAATGAAGTTGCGATCAATCTCAACATGTTTTGTCCTGTCATGTTGAACTGAATTGTGAGCGATGTTGATGGCGGCCTTATTATCACAGTATAACCGCATGGAGTCCTTCTGATCGATACCTAGATCACTCAACAATAACTTGATCCATAAAAGTTCACACACACCTTGTGCCATAGCTCTAAACTCAGCTTCTGCGCTTGACTTGGCAACCATATTCTGTTTCTTACTCCTCCAAGTAACTAGGTTGCCTTCAACAAATGTGCAATACCCTGAGGTCGATCTCCTATCAGTTACTGATCCAGCCCAGTCAGCATCTGTATAGGCTTCCACACGAAAATGATCATACTTTGAAAAATAAAGACCCTTACCAGGGGCAGACTTTAAGTACCTCAAGATTCTCATGACAGCCTCAAGGTGAATCTGATGAGGAGCATGCATAAACTGACTAACCACACTGACAGCAACAGTAATATCAGGACGAGAGTGAGATAGGTAAATGAGTTTTCCCACTAATCGCTGATAGCTCCCCCTATCAACAACTTCTCCTCCTTCATCATCCCCCAATTTTTGATTAGGTTCCAGTAGAGTGGCACATGCCTTGCAGCCAAGCATCCCAGTTTCCTTCAACAGGTCAAACACATATTTTCTCTGTGAGATAAATATTCCATCCTTAGAGCGAGCAACTTCAATTCCCAGAAAATACTTCAAACTTCCTAAGTCTTTGATTTCAAACTCATTAGCTAAATATTTATTCAACAGAGGTATTTCCTCATTATCATTGCCTGTAAGAACTATGTCATCTACATAAACAATAAGTACTGTAGTCTTACCACTTGAGGAATGTTTTACAAACAATGTGTGATCTGCCTGACTTTGTTTGAAGCCATATTTAAACATAGCCTAAGTGAATCTCTCAAACCAAGCCCTTGGAGACTGTTTGAGACCATATAATGACTTCCGAAGCTTGCATACTATGCCTTCTGTCTGATGATTCTCAAAACCAGAAGGAATGTCCATATATACCTCTTCTTCGAGGTCACCATGAAGAAAGGCATGCTTGACATCAAACTGATAAAGCGGCCAATCAAGATTAGCTGCTAGAGAGAGAAGTACTCTGACTGAATTCATCTTAGCCACGGGTACGAAGGTCTCCTGATAATCAATGCCATATGTCTGAGTAAACCCTTTTGCCACAAGTCTTGCCTTGTAACGCTCAATAGACCCATCTGCTTTGTGTTTCACAGTATATACCCATTTACATCCCACAGGTCGTTTGCCCGTAGGTAACTCAGTCAATTCCCAAGTGCCATTCTTCCTAAGTGCTTTCATTTCCTCAATCATGGCTAGTTTCCACTCAGAGGTAGCAGGAGCATCCTGAAAATGGTTAGGAATGCTAACAGAGGAAATATTGGACACAAACGCTCTATATGAGGATGACAAATTAGAGTATGACACAAACTATGAGATAGGATGTTGAGTACAAGATCTCACACCCTTTCTCTTGGCAATAGGAACATCAAGAGCAATGGATTCAAGAGATTCAAAGTTACCTAGACTCTCATCAGGAGCAGGAGATGGCAGTGGAGTAGCAGAAGTGATCCCTTGTATCCAGTGTTGTCTGTCTATATCCCGGACATAAACATGCCCGACCTTATCCTTGGTGGCAGTGGGTTCTATAGTCCTAGTAGAAGAGGGTAGTGCAAGAACAACTGGTTCCACCATAGGGAGCACAGTAGAAGAGGGTGGTGCAGGAGCAATTGGGTCCACCATAGGAAGCATAGGACTTACTTCACACCAAGGCTCCCCCGGAAATGAGGACGGTGACACCGGAGAGGACAAAAAATAGGACTGGGACTCAAAGAAAGTAACATCCATGGATACAAACCACTTACGAGAAGAAGGGTGGTAACATTTATACCCCTTTTGAGTAGGAGAGTAACCAAGGAAAACACACTTGAGGGAGCGAGGGTCCAACTTACCATGAGAGGGAGAGTGATTATGAACAAAACAGACACAACCAAAAATTTTGGGGGGAATAGAAAACAAGAACTGAGAACCGAGGAGGACGTGAAGAGGAGCCTGTTTTTGCAAGACTTGGGTAGGGAGACGATTAATAAGATGGGCAGCGGTGAGAACAGCGTCGCCCCAATAGGGCCGAGGCACATTCATAGAAAAACACATGCACCGAGCCATGTCAAGAAGATGCCGATTCTTGCGTTCTGCCACCCCATTTTGTTGAGGGGTATTGGTGCAAGAGGTCTGATGGATAATGCCATGAGTAAAGAAATATTGTCCTAACCCAGAATCTATGTATTCCTCGCCATTATCAGAACGAAAGAGTTTGACAGTGGCCCCAAACTGAGTACAAATCATCTTATGAAAAGTGCGAAACATAGAGAAAACCTCACTCTTATCTTTCATGAGATACACCCAAGTAGTACGAGAAAAATAATTAATAAATGTAACAAACCATCGATGACCTTTTACAGACATGACACGAGAGGGACCCCAAACATCAGAATGTATTAAGGAAAAAAGAACTAAATTTTTATTCAAACTGGGAGCAAAAGAAGCTCTGTGCTGTTTTCCGAGTTGACAAGACTCACAAAGAAAGTCAGACACATGATGATTGGCGAAACCAGAAGGAAATAAATGCTTAAGTAAATGGAATGAAGGATGCCCAAGACGCCGATGCCACAGCCATAAATCAGCGGGGGTAGTAGAAGATGTGGTGGAAGAATAAGCAAGTTTGTCCGGTTGATCTAGGAAGTAGAGACCATTTTTCAGACTACCATCGCCAATCGTCCTCCTCGTGACAAGGTCCTGAAAAAGACAATGATCAGGAAAAAACGTCACACTACAATTCAAATCCTGGGTGAGACGACTCAAGGATAACAGATTAACAGGAAAATTGGAAACATGGAGAACAGAAGACAGATGTATGGTAGGAGTGACGTGGACTAAACCTTTTCCAGAAATGGAAGAAACAGTACCATCGGCAATCCTAACTTTGTCTTGACCTGAAGAGGGCTTATAGACAAAGAAAAGATCAGAGGAGCCAGACATATGATATGAGGCACCAGAATCAATGATCAAAGGCAAAGACTTATGACACAGGAAAGTACAAGGAGAAGAGGCTAAGTTACCTGAGCGGGCAAAGGACGAGGAAGCTGTACTGAGAGCAGAAGAAGACCGACGGTCCAACAATTGGCGCAAAGTATCCTCCAGCTCAGTATCAGAAGTTGGGCCAACAGAAGCAGAAGTAGAATTAAGTGGATCAACGGCACTAGTCTGATGAGCCCGGGAATAGGAACCACGTCCTCTAGATTGGCCTGACCGACCACCTCGAGAACCAGACCGATCACCTCGACCCTCGGATGGAGTCCCATGAAGCTTCTAACACGTTTCACGAATGTGCCGCGGCTTCTTGCAGTAATCACAGAATACAGACTCCTTAGCAGCAGACGGAGGGATGGGAGTCAGGCTGAGGCCATCTCGAGGAGTAGACAGTAATGCTGAGCGGTCAGTAGAGATGGGGGACATCATAACAGACCGGCGACTCTCCTCATTTTGTACATAGGCAAATGCCTCTTGAAGTGAAGGAAGAGTGTCCATACCCAGAACTCGACCCCTAACTGGATCATACTCCACATTTAGGCCGGCTAGAAATTTAAAGACCCGTTCCCGTGCGAGGAACTTCTTGTACCCGACAGAATCCGCAGGCCACACGGGTTTATAGTCTTCCAGGTGGTCAAGGCGTTTCCAGCCGTTAGTGAGGAAGGTGAAATATTGCAGGACAGTCTGCTCCCCCTGAAGTGAGCTCTCAATAGAGCGGCGCAACTCAAAGGCCTGTGAGAAATTCCCTTTGCGGGAATAGGTGGCAGCCACAGCATCCCAAATATCCTGGGCAGTCTCCATGGACAAGTAGCCCTCACCAAGTTCAGGAACCATCGAATGAATAAGCCAACCCATAATCAAAGAGTTGGTAATCTCCCATTGGCCATAACCCGATTCAGTGGTACTAGGTGCCTGTATCCTGACATCAACATACCCCATCTTCCCTCTGCTCTTCAAAAATAGGGTCAAACTTTGAGACTATGCGAGGTAGTTCTGACCATTAAATAGAGAGGTGGTGATTTTTAAACTAGGGTTGGGGTTTTCAGTCATGGTAGTAGGTATAATAAGATTCTCACTACTCGGTGTTTGAGAAGTAGGGGACACACTGGTGGAATCTTCCATGGATACGATACTACAGAACCCTCAACAAAACTAGTGATGATCACAAACCCGGAAGATGGTGGCACAATGACCACTATAAAGGCATAACAAATTTAAGAAACCATAAAGTTTTTTTTTTTTTTCAAATATATTTAATGTTTTAGGTATTCATGTATATATATATGTATTAGTAGTAGTACTGTGTATAGATACAACACAATGTTTAGGTATTTATTTATATATATATATATATGTATTAGTACTGTGTATAGAGGACGAGGGGTACCAACCGATGAGAGAAGGCGCGACGAGGGCTGACGAGGGCTGACGAAGGCTCGCCGGAGGCAGACGGAGGCTCGACGGAGGCAGACGAAGGCTGGAGGAGCTCGACGAAGACTGACGACCTGCTGGAGGAGCTCGACGAGCGGAGGAAGGTCGATGAGCTGAGGAAGGCGACTGATGAGGGCTGATGAACTGCTGGAGGAGCTCGACGAAGGTTGCGGAAGGTCGATGCAGAGACAATGGCGACTGAGGAAGGTCAACGAAGGCTGAGGAAGATGAAGCAGAGGTAATTTCGAACCCTAGAGGCTCTGATACCATGAAGCTTGAATAATCAACTTAGGGTATGATGTAAAATCATCCCTTATTTATAGATGAAATTAGGGTTTACAAGGGAGACAAGAAGGGCCCTGAGGGCATAAAATAATACAACCACTAAGATAATGCAACTTTCGGTGATTAAAGAAAAGGAACACTTTCGGCTAAATCTATTACATGTTAACAAATTATTACTTTCTTTCTCTCATAAAAAAATCAAAAAAATCAAAAATTCTTTCTAAATCAAACTTTTTAACCCTAAATCAAAATTTTAAAAAAAATTAAAAAATCAAAAACCAATCCACCTCCCAAACCATGCCTTTACTTCTTTTAGTTTGGCAAGTGTTTGGAGATTAAAATAAGAAAAAATTATTGGGTGTTTCAGAATATTAGGTGATTATATCTTATCACTAATTATTATTTATTATGTTATTTATATTTTTTAATTATTTAACATAAATAATTAATAACTTAATTTTTTCACTCATGACACCGAATAATCATATCCTAGTGGACTTCTCCTCTCAAAGATTGAGGGTTGGTTTAGGGTGTCCTAAAAAAGTGTACTTTTTGTCTTTTTAGACTAAAAAAGTTAAGAAAAAAATATGGAGGTTTGGGTTAACTTTTTGACTTTTTATGAAAAAATGTGTATTAAAAAATTGTATAAGTAATTGTATAGAGGAATAAAGTAGTGGTATAGGCGTACGGTGGGGAGCAGCACGGCAGAGAGGGTGGGTAGGAGATTATTGACTACTTCTCGGGCATTATACTGGATGGTTTTGTTCGGCCTGTAGGGGTCATCACGGGTCCCATTTTGATAATCTGAACCGTTCAATATGTATAAATCGTCAAGTACTATAAGTCTATAAAAAATCACGTTGATCGGATATCGATAGCTATCTGATCGGATTTTTTTTTCAATCATTAATTATAACACTATCCATTTGTTGTACATAACTGATTTGATCATATAGTTATCGATATCCGATCAATGTAATTTTTTACAGACATATAATATTTAACGAGTTTTATATATTGAACGGTTTAGATTATCAAAATGGGACCGGTGATGGCCTTCACAGGCTGAACAATAGTGTGTGTGAAAATCACACCGAATCATTTCATTTTTGCCAACAGCTGTTGCACAAGCATCAATTCAAATTGTACTTTTTGTAGAAAAATTATTATATTTTTTGGTGAATAGTGATATCTTTTTGGATTTTAGAGTAACTTTTTGGTTTTTTGACTTATTTAGGATAAGCCAAACCAAGCCTGATTCTCATTTTACCGAATAATCATATCCTGGTGGACTTCTCCTTTCAAAAATCTAGTGGTGGTGCCTGTGTTTTGTGCGCTCGTTGCAGTGATATTTTTTTATATATTTATTATCTATTAAAATTGAATATTTTATAAATTTTTTAAGAAAAATTATTTATAAATCTTATTAGGAAGACTTATATTACATATGGTCCTACTAAAAACTTACGTTTTCATAAGTCCTGTGGGAAGTTTGTTGACACATTTACCCTCAATATTAGTTGTTAATATCATAAATAATAGTAAAACTATATATAGGAAATTGAATGTTACCATAGATCATATCTATATAAACGTAACGTGACACCAACATAAACAAGCAACATTTTCACATTCAATTTAAAAAAATAAAAACTCATTAAGTTTGCGAAACGTAACGTGACAAGTTACGTTACGTTTATATAGGTGTCATGTTACTTTACGTTTATGTAAGTGTTACGTCACGTTACGTTTATGTAAGATCTTGTGGAATACATTCCTATCTAAATAGGACTTTAGACTCTATAAGAAATTACACAAGACTTAGTCTACCATAAGTGTCTGAAAAAAGACTTATAAATAAGTCTCCCAAGTTTTTAATAGTTTTATCTGTTCTAAAAAAAATATTTTTTAAAAGAGTTTGTATTTTTATGCACAGTACCGTTATATACTGAATTTGTTCTATGTTTCTTTTGGATAACGAAGGTGTGAATGAGTTTCTTCTCAATAAGAGTTTCTTGTTTTGAATACTTTTACTTGGAAGAAACTTATTTAGGCAAATTCGGACATAATAAATTCAATAAATGAATCATTAATCTTTTATGTATATACATGTTATTGGAAGTAAGAAAAGTAAGATATTGATTGTTAATAGGGAAAATTAGTCTAAGGTCACTCTCCCATTTTTAGTAATGAAATAGATCCACAACATTATTTTATGATGTTTAAGATCCCTCAATCTCACACCTATATATCACAGACAAATTTGACTATCTCAAATCAAACTTCATTTCTTTCTCTACTTCGATACTGTTTAAACTCTAGCTCTTACCAATCTTCTCATTCTCTCTCTACAAAAATAGTAAACAACGGTCGATATCGCCGCCATCGACAGCTCAATGGCGAAGAAGAAGACAATGACAACGATGATTATGGCTATGGCAGCACTGTTAGTTTTGTTGATGGTCTTTACCTTCCATGTTGATTCAGTTTTAGGGGGGCGAGATTAGGGATGTAAGAAAAACTGAAAAAACTGACTAAACCGATCAAACTAGATCGAACCGGTCATATTTGGTCGGTGTTTTAATATGAATCGGTCTGTTCGGTTTTGGAAATTAATTTTTTTTAGTTTTTGGTTTGGTGCCGGTTTTGATATACTATGCACCGATTTGCACCGAAACCGACTGAATATATTTACATATAATATATATTAAATACATAATGAATATTTTGACTCTATTTGATAGACTTATGGTTTAGACTTATGGGATGATTGTTTTAAGTTTTGGTTTTGTTTTGATGTCAAGACTTTGATTCTAAAATTATATTTTGTTTCTAATTCTAATTCACTAAAAGCTTCAAGCCTTAGTATTTATTAATTTTTTATTTGTATTTTTGTGAATGGTTAGATTAGATATGATTAAAATTGTGTATAAATGGCTAATTTAATATTTTTATATAAATTATTTATTATACTACAAATTTAAGAAATGACTTAATTTTGAAAGTATTTAAACCGATTAAACCGCATTGAACCGAACCGTTTAAATCGGTGCGGTTTGATAAAAAATGTGGTCTGTATTGGTTTTCAATATAATAAAATCGACATTATCGGTTTGGTGCAAAATTTCACCTAAACACCGACCGTCCCGAACCGATTACATCCCTAGGCGAGATGGGAGGTTACGCTATCCATACAAATAATAATGATCGCCATAGGAGTTCTTCAAGATCAAGCTATCATACAATACTGTCTATAGTCACCAATTGTCATGACCCAAACTCGCCCCTATGGGTTTAGTATCAGAATCGCCAAGAATCCGAGATTACCAAGGCCCGCTAATGATAAAAGGATCTGATCTGGGGTGGCGGAAGCCAAAACAGTAATTAAAAGGTGTCCATAGAGCTGTGACAGTTTGTATGCAAAAAGACTTTTCAGACATATACACATAAACAGTACATGTACATCCATAGACAATCATCTAGGACAGGGACCTAATCCCTATTAGAACAGTACGGTACGATTATCATTCAGTCTATACAGTATTATGAAACGGAGACAAAAAGGGGAACTAAAACACCCCAAGCAGCCTCAGCTTGAACAATTCTGGAACCTCAAAGTGAGGCACAAAGGTTGGCTTTGACAAAACAGGAGCTTATCTTGACGCTTCTAGCAACGATCCGGTGCCTGTACACCTACATATATATATGAGCAGTAAGCTAAAGCCCAGTGAATAACATATGCGTAAAGAGGTTAAGAATGAATGTCCTTTCGGTATTGAAAACAGTCAGTTAAACAGTATGTCAGTCATTCAGTTTGTGGCTCATATCTCATGCCATAACAGTCATTCAGAAACTATAATAGTCATATGTGGTACATCCAATAGCAAAACAGTACAGTAGGTCTTAGCAGACCGAACAGTCAGTTGATGGCCATCATATCAATAAACAGTAGTGGTTCCAACATGGGAACCGACAAAGATCACTGTGACAGTAGTAGTACAGTACAATAACAGTAAATTGCTATGGATGCCACGAATACAATTCGCAATTAGGACAAGCATTCATTTAGTAAACAATGTTATTTCATAAAATAGTTCAGTCATTCGCTCAGAAAGTAATCTCAATTGAACATATCTTTACAACATTGTTACTCACAGAGTTTTGGGCTACAAATAAGCTAGAGCGTCTCCGGATGCCAACCCTACACAGTTACAGGATGAACACACACTAAGTTACACAGTTGGGAGACAATAACTTAGTCCCTATCTTGACTCGGTGTGGTTCTATAGCATTATCCTTATTAAGATGCCTTAAACTAGGCCTAGGAATGCCTAGGATGGAATGAGGATGCAAAGATGCACTTTAAAATACTTTTCAAAATTTTTAGAAAACAGGGGTCTCGCTTGAGCGGACATGCTGACAAAGGGGCTCCACTCGAGCGTGAATTCCGTCGCTCGAGCGGACTGTAAACTACAGTGAAAATACTGGATGCTCAAAATTCACGCTCGATAGGCGCCGAATTTCGCCGAAGCGTGATACATAAGTCCTCGCTCGAGAGTGAACTCTTTCGCCGAGGATCAGAACTCATGCAAAATCTTGGATGCACGATTTCGTGCTCGGCGCCCCTTTCGCCGGCAGATGGCATGATCTCAGATTGTACGCCGGCGTGGAGTTCTCGCCGGCGTGGGTCCAAATCTGAAATTCCAAATTTGAACCTCAAGCTCAAAATCAACTTTGAATGCACCAAATCCGATCCTTTTGGGCCAATTTCCTGGAAAACACTTCAAAACCCATAATATTACATGTTTCAAAGATCAATTTAAGAAATCAAAGCCCAAAGGTAGTTCAATTAAATACAATTTCAGAGAAATTTTCATGAACATAAAGAACAATGCAAATTCAACACATGTATGGGTTCATTGGAACTCCAATGTGCTAAAACAAAAGCAAATACAAGATTTAACTTTAAAACATGGTGAGTTCATGGATCAAGACCCAAAATATGACCATGCATACAACAATTTTTATGAAACAACTTCAAAACTTCAGAATATGTACATGCATGCATGGATTAACTCATAATTCAACACAATAAGCCAATTCTAGACTTAACTCACTAGACTTCCATGAACCATGCAAGAAAGAACTTGGATTCACAAATTAAATGATGAATATCCTACCTTAGGTCCTCAATTTCAAGTGTAGAAGCTCAATATGCAAAGAATTCTTCGATTTTCCTAAGCCTCCAAGCCAATTTTGTTGAAGTTACTTCCTTCTCTCTAATTCTCTTTTCCTAGTCGGTTTTGTCAAGGAAATGGGCTGAAGAAATGTTGTATCAACATGTATGAAGTGGAGAGGGGTTGCCTAGATAAGTCCACTAGGTGGCAAATGTGAAAATAAGTCAAACTTTTATAATTTATCAATATTTAATCTAATTTAATCATACCAAAACACATTTCAATTAAATATATCATAAAATCACATTAATTCTAATTAGCATAAAACACTAATCAATTTCAGATTTAGCCACCAATAAGGCCTTCAACTTACAGTTTAAAACACAAAACATGAACAGATAATTTAGCAGTCAAACAGATAGACAAGAAATTAAACTAATACACTCAATCAATCCGTTTAGAATTTCAGTCAATCAGTCAATTAACAAGTTTAATCATAGATTAGCACTAATCAGTGGTATTATCAGTAAACAGTGGTGAAGGTTGTCATACCAATCCTATCACAGTACTAGTACTGGTATACCAAGAACATCTCATCAGAAACTCAATTCATTATAATCAATATCGACTGATTCTAAATCCGAACGAAGAGCGATTACGATTATGTTCTTTGTTGTTCTGTTTATTGTTGTTATGATGTTTGTCTTCGAATGCTCGCAGTCACAGCAAAGTAAGGATTTTGTGCTCATGGTTTAGGTTCTTCATTAATTGATTTCTCTTTGCACAAAAACACAATTTAATTTATATATATATGTATATATATTGATTGCTGTTGTTGTTTATTCACTCATATTTGTGATAAAGTTATAGTTTGGCCAATGAAAATCATTGTGCTAAAATTTTTCTAGTTTGGTTAAAATAATTTTCTCTAATTTAAAAATTGAGAACAAACATAAAAAAAATTTGTGAATAAAGCCAGAAATTTTGTAACAACTTAGATTTTTAATTATTCTGTAAAATTTATACTAATATTATTTAATTATAGTTGGAAAAATATATGATTTATTTTGGTATTATTATGTGTAATTTTGTAAAATAATATAATTATTAAGAATTTAGGGGTCAAAGTATAAATAAATAAATAAATAATAATAATAATAATAGATGTGGTAGTAAAATAAATAATTAATTTTTAGTTAGTATAAGATAGAGTGTAATTTAATTTAAAATTAATTTATTTATATAATTATATTAAAATATTGAGTCAAAATGTAATTATCTTAAATATCTATTAAGGATAAGAATTAATCTATGAATTTATTATCGAATCTGTGCGCCTCATCACCTATAAAAAGGGAGGCGTGCCACCTGGAGAAGAAAAGAAAGAAGAAAGAAAAGAAAGAAATGAAGGAAACAAAGAAGAAAGAAATGAGAGCAAGAAAGGAAGAGAGAAAGAAAGAAAAAAATAATGGAAGCTGAAATGGTTTTTGATAGTGGAAAGAAAAAGTAAGGTATTAAAATTAAGGTGAGTTATATTATACCTTGAGTTACCCTTATATATTTTACATATGTTTTGACTTACCATATTTATTTTATACAAGTTATGTTTTATAAACTATTATAAATTATATAAATATTTCAGTTACATGATTTAATTTCTGAACCCTATTTGTGAAGATGAAGCTCATGGATATATTTGTTTATATTTTAAAGAATATTTGGCTATAACCTTATAAACAATTATGTTTTGTAAGTACCATTACGGGAGTCCCATGTCTTGGGGGACTTAAATTACCATTGGTCTCTGTTTGGTCACTTTGTGGCCATCTGATCTATTAACCTCTGTTCTGTGCGGAGCAAAGTACTACACTATTGTGGGAGCCACCTCTAGAATCCGTACGAGCCACTTCTTGAATCCGTAACTCTATTCTAATTGTCACACATGTGACCTCTGTTCTGTTCTGTTCTGTACCGTGATTATAGTTATATATTTACATAATTTCTATATTTTAGTTTCTGCCACTTACATGATTTGTTTATCAAATTACCGTGGTTATGGTTATTTATTTACATAATCTCATTTTTGCTACTTAAAGAATTATTTGTTCCGACTAAGTTATCTTAAATGTTTTGGCCTAACTAACTATACATGGTTATTTCGTATCCCTTATACTCTTGGTATAATATTTCTACTCTGCCATGTGCTTATATCTGTTTACCAATTTTCAGGAAACAATGCAATTTAGAAATAGCTTTTGGAAAGTCTTAGACGCAAGGCTGCGGAATAGACACACACAACACCTTTATGATATTTTTTATATGTAAATATCGGTCTTTTTGGTCAGTAAATTTTGTAATAAAAATAGAAGTTTCGATCATTATTTTGGTACCCTCATTTAAATATTACTTCTGCTCACGTTTATTAATTTGTTTATGAATTGGCCGGAAGTAACTTCAGTTACTGGCCATCACGATGCTTAACCCTTGGGTACGGGGAGCGGGTCTTGACAAATTCTCTGGGTTGATCTAGAAAAATTCTCTGGGTTTGAACTGAAATTTCTCTGAAAAGGTAATGTTGTGGAAAGACAGAAATTTCTTTGGAGAGTGGGAAGTAAATGGGAAGTATATGGAAGGCAGAGAAATTTAATTTCTCTGGAGAGTCCATAAAAGGCCAGGGAGGCCAGAGAAATTTAAGTTTCTTTGGAGAGGTAATTTTGTAGGAAGGCCGGTGAAGTCAAAGAAATTTTCAAATTTCTCAGGAGTGTTGAGTCTAAAATTTCTCTGGAGATGTAATTTTGTGAAAATGCAGATAAATTTCTCTGGGAGAGTGAGAAGTATATGGAAGGCAGAAAAATTTGAAGAAGGAGAGGGTAGAGAAATTTAGAGAAGGGGAGGTCTGAGAAATTTATAGTGGAAAATTTCTTTGGACCAATTTTCTCTAGATCAACTTGAGGGACCTTAGAAATTATTAAAATATTGAATGTCCTTTATACTATAAAGTCTTAATACTAGGAATCTTAAAAAAAATCCTCTCGTTAATAACGGATAATTTATTGAGAAAATATTACTACACTTTTATTGTATTTTTTTTCTTAATCACCATATAAACATCCCAGCAATTTATTCAGCTAGTAGCATCAAATTTGAAATTACACATTAACAAACTAAAAAGAAATTGGACTAAACAAGCCTATATTATAACCATTAAAGAGAAAAAAAAAAAAAAAAGTATAAAATGTAGAATATTCGAGAGCAACAGATTGAGTATCAATCACTTTGTTTGGTTTTGATTTTTTAAACATTTTACTTTTTTATTTTTCATATTTTAATGTTTTTAATGAATTTTTAAAATATTTTTAGCAAATTTTTTTTTTAAAATTTTTAGACTCGCCTAGCCTAAATACATTTAAAAGGTATAATATTTGTGAAAAAAATTAAAAAGTACACTAAATACCAAAAAAATACAATATATATATATATGAAAATTTAGTAAATTTTTTGTATTTTTATAATTTTTTCACAAATATTTTATTATTTAGATACATCTAAGTAAGGTGAATATAAAAAAGTAAAAAAATTGCTTAAAATTTTAAAAAATTCACTAAAAACAACAAAATACGAAAAATAAAAAACTAAATTTTAAAAAAATTGAATTCAGTAAACTGAAACCAAACACACTATAATTTTTTAATCTAAAACGTGAAAAGTATAGACTGATATAGAGTATCAATTTGATTTTAGTTTTTCAAATTCAGGTTTTTAAAAATTGAGTTTTTTTATTTTTTATATTTTTATATTTTATTGAATATTTTTTCAATTTTAAGTTTTTTATTTTTTATTTTTTTAAATGCACCTTACTTAAATGTATCTAAATAGTAAAATATTTGTGAAAAAATAATTTAAAAAATTAATAAATACTCAAAAATTCAAAAAAATGTACTGAATTTTTATTTTTGTTTTTATATTTTTGGTATTTAGTGAATTTTTTTTTTAGAAAAATCACAAATATTATGTTTTTTAAGTATATTTATGTTAGGTGTGTCTAAATTTTTTTAAAAAATGCTTAAATTTTTTTTAAAAAATCAGTGAAAATAAAAATTTTAAAAAAACAAAAATAAAAAAGTAAAATTTTTTGAAAAATAAATTCTGAAAATTGAAAATTGAAAACAAAGAAAGTGAATAATATTTTATTCTAAATCGTGAAAGGGGTTCATCCAAAGCAAACATGGATAATTCCATCAACCTTAAAGCAAACAAGGCATTGTGGTGCATTGCTCCTTCGACACAGGGATGGCTATTCTTCAAAAGGACCGAGTGGCAACGTCCTGAATGATAGGCCTACAATATAATTAGCATAAACAATTAAAGTAATAAACCATCCATGTAATCCAAAAAGTTATTTGGCTATTTAATACATTAATGTCTGATATCCTGTTATGAGGAGGAGACTAATAAAATATCTCAATAATAACAACAAATGGTGTGCTGGATCCAAAAAGAATTAACGCTGTGTTTGGTTGGGAGATTTGGGGAGGGATTTGGAAAGGGAAAGGGAAAAGGTATGTGAAACTATGTGAAATGTAGGTATATTTTTTTTCACATTTCACCTACCTTTTCCATTTCTCTTTCCAAATCCCTCCTCAAATCCCTCAACCAAACACAGCATAAGAGTCGTTAACTTTCTATGAATCTTTACTTATGTACACACTACACCTAAATTTTATGTCAATTTCTAAAAGAGAAAAGTTAGGGATCAATGAAATTTTTTTCATAAAAATGATCATGAAAGATTTATGATCTTTAGATTACCTTGATTAGTGTGTGGTGCTTTATTTTAAATATAATTTAAGGGTCATAAATCTTTCATGATCATTTTCATGAAATTTTTTTCATTATACCTAGCATTACTGTTTAGAAAAATACATACATAGAATAGAACAACGTAAAAGTAGGAAGCAGGAATGTGACGCCCCCAACTTCTTTTGCTCAATTAATTACTTTTCAATCATAATTTAGGTCCTTGAGTAATAAAACATTCTAGAAAATCATTATTTAATTTCATTCATAAGGCCTAAAATAATATTATATCATGTTTGTCTTAATATTCCAAATTTAAAAGTCACAAATGTTACATAAGGATAAATAACAGATAATTTAAGAGTTCGCTAATTCTAGTTCCTAAGTGAACCATGGTTGTACACTGGAATCTTTAGGTATAATTATCTTGTACTTTTCATTACTTGGCATAAAACGTTAGGGCAATACAAAGAAAGCCATAAGCGGTGATGCCCAATAGAGAAAACAAGAAACCAAAATTTTATAGCTTTGAAATGAAACATATGATCTCAATAAGTATATAAATAGCATAGCGGAAGCAATCATAATGATACATTAAAAACTTAAAAGAAAGTAGTATCATTACAAGTTTCAATCATTCCTAAGGTTTACTTTCTAAGTTCATCTATACAATCCTCTATGGAAAGTTATCCCTACTCATTCTCCAAGCTCGGCTTTAAGTAAATAGAATCCCCCCTTGTGCATCCCATCCAAGATACATACTTCCAGGGTTATATGCCCAAGTCGTACTATTTCGTACCACAAGGTATCAGAACTCTCGTTAGTTATGGCCCGCCACAGGAATAACTCATCTGCAATCTGCATGGCTCACTTTACCGCTAAAAAAAATGAGTTCTAAACTTAAGCTAGCTCGAGAATCAAGACACCACTTGTATAAGATTTCACAACTAGGGTCGCACCATGAACCAACCGGTTCCACAACCATTCCATTAATTCATTGTTGGAAAAATGGTTTTATATATAGGCATATTTTTTAGCCCAATTTGGGTGGACCCCAAACGTCTTTTGGGGTGGGTCCGAAGAGGTGAAGTGGTGTAGACAAAACGTCAAAACCATTTATGGTTGAATGGGAAGATGACATCGTTTTTGAGTCTAACATTAATTTTTTAGATAAAATTCTTTTGAATTTTTTCAATAAAAATTATTGTGGGAATTTAATTT
Source organism: Camellia lanceoleosa (assembly GCA_025200525.1). NCBI lineage: Eukaryota > Viridiplantae > Streptophyta > Magnoliopsida > Ericales > Theaceae > Camellia > Camellia lanceoleosa. The sequence continues at coordinate 104,096,579 of CM045760.1, forward strand.
AATTCTAAAATTAAATTTTAGGTTCCTTAGATGTTTCCTAAAATTTATACCTCTTTATTTACTTATTTATTTATTTAACTATTTCAATAGTTTAATATATATATTTAATTAGTTTAATATTATATACATTTGAAATAGTTTAATTTATAAATTACCTAATTCTTTGACTTTGTCCACGTGGACAACCTTTTCAATTTGTTTGAATATTAGTGATCACCTACGGATCACTTTGCATTGTTTGAATATTAGTGGCCTTGGACCAACGGTCAGGAAAATTTGACATTCAACAGTTGCATCTATTCATTCAAATTAGGAACTGTTTCGATCACAGTTTTTTCCTATAAATAGAGTCTCATTCCAGCAGTTCGCACATCCGGTTTTTTTTTTTTCATCCGAAATTGAATCTGAAAAATCAGTCTGATTTTTATTTTTGGCTGTCCTAAATTCTGCGTATTTTTGCATTAAATCTTCATTTTAGATTTAGAATAAAATTCAGAGAGTTAGAACACAGGTTTGGTTCGTCGAACAAATTGTTTGGAGTACTACTACAATTTGTGAAGATCATTGTATCCTGGGAGATAGACGCCACTCAACCGTAAGTACCGTAGCGGGGCGAATCTGTCTTAAGGACAGAGTGTCACACACTCGACTTGGTCTTGAATTATTTTTCCTGGTTCGATAAATAAATCTGGTATGTCATTTATTTATTTTGTTTGAATTATTTCAGTTTATTTTATTTACACAGAAGATTGTTCCAACAATCTTAAGACAGATTCGAATTATTCTGTTTACAGAATTTTTCGTTTGTTTCCTTTTTCCATTCTTCGTAAATAATTTCGAAAGAAAATTATTTTCTGTGAATTTACAAAATAATATTTTGGTTGGAAAAACAAATAGTGATTATATGCTATTTGACAGATAGTAGTAATATACTGTCTCTTTTCTTTGACAACAACTAGTAGTACGATACTGGTGTCATTAACAATTCAGAATATATTTTTGTGGAATTTTTTCAGAAATTAATTTTGGATTTTAGAAATTATTTTCTGAGTTTTCATTAATTAAAATTCTGTTTTATTATTTTAATTTTTGAAGTGCTACTGAAATTAATTTTCTGTGTGGAATTAATTTGGTTAAATAAAATTTTATTTTATTTCCAAATTAATTGAAAAATAAAAGTTATATTCTTATTTCTTTTATTTTACAGAATTTTATTTTCTGTGTGGAATTATTTTGGTTAAATAAAATTTTATTTTATTTCCAAATTAATTGAAAAATAAAAGTTATAGTTTTTATTTCTTTTATTTCTATGTGGAATTAATTTGTTTAAATAAAATCTTATTTTATTTTCAAATTAATTGAAAAATAAAAGTTACATTCTTGTTTCTTTTATTTTTACAGAATTTAATTCTGTGCATTTGGTTTAATTTTCTGTGTAGTATAAATTCTAATTATAATTTTGTTTTATAAATTAGAATTGATGGCTACTGAAACAAATGCCCAAACAAGTACTACTGTGGTGGCTGCAATTGCACCAACCCCCTCTCCTGTGATGACAGTACCGGTAAATCACGGTGAAAAGCCAGAGAAGTTCTCAGGAACTGACTTTAAAAGATGCCAACAGAAAATGTTGTTTTATCTTACAACTCTAAACCTGGCTCGTTTTCTCCGTGAAGATGCTCCTATCCTAAAAGAGGATGAAACCGACCGGCAAGTGGTTGCTGCAGTTGATGCTTGGAAACATGCCGATTTCCTTTGCCGGAATTACGTCTTGAACGGACTTGACAACACATTATACAACGTCTACAGTCCAATCAAGACAGCAAAGGAACTTTGGGAATCGTTGGAGAAAAAGTACAAAACAGAAGATGCCGGCTCAAAGAAATTTGTGGTTGGCAGATTCTTGGATTTTGTAATGGTTGATTCAAAAACTGTGATCAGCCAAGCTCAAGATTTCCAACTCATTCTGCATGACATTCACGCAGAAGGTATGTCTCTCAGTGAATCCTTTCAAGTTGCAGCCTTAATTGAAAAATTACCTAAAGGCTGGAAGGAATTCAAGAACTACCTTAAACACAAACGCAAAGAAATTTCTATGGATGAGTTAATTGTGCGTTTAAGGATTGAGGAGGACAACCGCAATTCTGAAAAGCGGGCTGGTAAGAATCCTATGGAGTCTAAGGCAAATGTGGTGGAACATGCTTCAAAAACCAAGAAACGTAAGTCTTCTGGAGAAAGTTCATCACAAGGCTTTAAAGGGGGGGATAATAAAATGTACAAGTTTAATGACAAATGTTACATCTGTGACAAAGAGGGACATCGGGCCAAAGATTGCCGTAGCAAAGGCAAAAGCAAGAAAAGAACAAGCAAGAAGCTTGCTCAAGCCCATATGACTGAAGTGGACAATATTTCCAATGGTGTCGATGACATCAATCTTTCTGCAGTTGTTTCCGAGGCAAATCTTGTCGGAAATCCTAAAGAATGGTGGGTGGACACTGGTGCTACTCGTCATATTTGTGCCGACAAAAAGATGTTCACATCTTATTCTACAGTGGACAATGGTGAACAACTGTTTATGGGCAACTCCTCAACTTCCAAAGTTGAAGGACAAGGAAAGATTGTACTCAAGATGACATCAGGAAAGGAACTCACTCTCAACAATGTGCTGCATGTACCGGACATTCGCAAGAATCTTATTTCCGGATCTTTGTTGAGTAAGAATGGGTTTAAGCTTGTATTTGAGAGTGATAAATTTGTACTTACTAAGAATGGGATGTATGTAGGAAAATGTTACATGTCTGATGGCCTTTTCAAGTTAAATGTAATGACTGTTGTACCCTCTGTTATTAATAATACTACATCTTCTTCTTACTTGCTTGAGTCTTCAAATTTATGGCATGGTAGACTAGGACATGTTAATTATGGATCTTTGCGTAGATTAATTAATATGGAATGTTTACCTAAATTTGACATTGATTCAAATCATAAATGTGAAATTTGTGTTGAGGCAAAATTATCTAAAACTCCTTTTCATTCAATTGAAAGAAGTACGGAACCACTTGAATTAATTCATGTGACATTTGTGATTTTAAATCAATTCAAACTAGAGGTGGAAAAAAGTATGTAATCACTTTTATAGATGACTATACTAGATATAGTTATATTTATTTAATTCGAACCAAGGATGAAGCTTTGGAAACTTTCATTCAATATAAGAATGAAGTTGAAAATCAACTTGGTAAGAAAATCAAGAAACTTAGAAGTGATAGAGGTGGTGAATATGAATCACCTTTTGGTGAATTTTGTAAAGAACATGGAATAATTCATCAAACCACCGCTCCTTACTCACCTCAGCAAAATGGAATTGCTGAAAGGAAAAATAGAACTTTAAAAGAAATGATGAATGCCATGTTAATAAGTTCTAGATTACCTCAGAACTTGTGGGGGGAAGCAATACTTTCTGCTAATTATATTTTAAATAAAATACCCCGAAAGAAAGTAAATCAAACACCTTATGAATTGTGGCATGGAAGAGTACCATCCTACAAATACTTAAAAGTGTGGGGGTGTTTGGCTAAAGTGGCTATTCCTAGTCCTAAAAAGACTAAGATAGGTCCTAAGACCATTGATTGCATTTTCATTGGTTATGCCAAGAATAGTAGTGCATATCGGTTTTTGATTCATAAATCAGAACATTCCGAAATGCATGAAAATACTATTATTGAGTCTAGGAATGCATCTTTCTTTGAACATGTATTTCCAAAGAAGACTGGACAAGAGACTAGTACTAATAAAAGATCTTATGATGCTATTACTAGTCAGGATCAAGAACATGATCAAGAACAAGAGTTAGATCAAAATGAGGAAGATGAACCTAGGCATAGTAAACGTGCTAGAACCTCAAAATCATTTGGTCCAGATTTTTTAACATATTTGTTAGAAAATGAACCTTTAACTTTTAAAGACGCTATGTCTAGTCCTGAAGCTCCTTTATGGAAAGAAGCTGTCAACAGTGAAGTTGAATCCATCTTGCAAAATCACACTTGGGAATTAGTGGACTTGCCACCAGGTTGTAAACCTCTTGGGTACAAGTGGATTTTCAAAAGAAAATTGAAAGCAGATGGATCAATCGACAAATACAAGGCAAGACTTGTAGTCAAAGGTTTTAGACAGAAAGAAGGTCTAGATTACTTTGACACATACTCACCGGTTACTAGAATAACATCCATTAGAATGCTAATTGCCATTGCATCTCTATACAATTTAGAAATTCATCAAATGGATGTTAAAACCGCTTTCTTAAATGGTGAGTTAAATGAAGAAATTTACATGGAACAACCAGAAGGGTTTTCTGTTCCAGGGAAAGAAAAGAAAGTGTGTAAATTGGTTAAATCATTATATGGTTTAAAACAAGCGCCAAAGCAATGGCATGAGAAATTTGACATGGCAATGATGTCAAATGGTTTTAAAATTAATGAGTGTGACAAATGTGTTTATATTAAAAACACAGACAAAGGTTATGTCATTGTATGTCTTTATGTAGATGATATGCTCATCATAGGTAGTAATAATGACATGATTAAAACTACCAAGAAAATGTTGAATAAACATTTTGACATGAAGGACATGGCGTTCTTGATGTAATTCTTGGTATGAAAATTACCAAAACATCGAAGGTTATACATTGTCACAATCTCATTACATTGAGAAAATACTTGACAAATTCAAAGAAAGATGATGATCATCTTGCTAGAACTCCTCAGAGATGTTAATTTGTATCTTGCTAAGAATGCAGAAAGTATTTCTCAATTAGAGTATGCCCAAATTATTGGAAGCTTAATGTACTTGATGAACTCGTGACTACCAGATATAGCTTATGCAGTAAGTAAATTAAGTAGATATACAAGTAATCCGGGAGTAGAACACTGGAAAGCAATTATAAGGGTTCTAAGATATCTCCGATTTACTCGTAATATTGGGCTGAATTATACTAGATATCCAGCAGTACTTGAAGGATACTGTGATGCAAATTGGATATCGGATACTAAAGACTCGAAGTCCACCAGTGGGTATGTCTTTACTCTTGGTGGGGCGGCTGTATCTTGGAAATCTTCCAAACAGACTTGTATTGCTAGGTCTACTATTGAATCTGAATTCATAGCTTTAGACAAAGCAGGGGAAGAGGCAGAATGGCTTCGCCACTTCCTTGAAGATATTCCAATTTGGCCAAAACCGGTGCCTGCTATATGCATACATTGTGATAGTCAATCAGCTATAGGTAGAGCACAGAGTCATATGTATAACGGTAAGTCACGACACATTCGTCGTCGACATAACACCGTAAGACAACTACTCTCTAATGGAATTATTTCCATAGAATATGTTAAGTCTAAAGACAACATAGCGGATTCACTAACCAAAGGGTTAGCAAGAGAGTTAGTTGAGAATTCATCGAGGGGAATGGGACTTAAGCCTATTAAATAAGAGTTACCACAACGGAAACCCAACCTAGTTGACTGGAGATCCCAAGATCTAGGTTCAAAGGGACAACCGAGTTGTGAATGACTCAGAAGGATCACTGTGGAGTCCAACTCCTACCCATTTCTATGATGAAATAAGTGATGTCTGCAACGTTAAAGGTTAAGTAAAATTTTAATGATTCTTATATCTAGGTAAACCTAGTGGAGTATGGCAGGATACTCTTCATAAGAATCACCTATGTGAGTGTGAACTGGGCCGGTTCTGTGAGATTTGTGAAGGGCTACAATTCTCTAGAGCACTCATGAAGACCAGGTTGTTCAGGGCCAAAATGAACACAATAGTGAGAACTAAACTGTGTCTGGGAATATACTGTGTGAGTTCTATTGTCTTGGTTTACACAAACGGCTGAACAGTTCAAGACATCATGTTCACTGGTTAGCTAGTAAATCCGATAGTGTCTCACAAGGGAAGGTTCAAAGCCAAAAGCTACCTATCCTTTGCAGAATATTTTCAATTTCTACACTCTCTGATTAGATCATGTTGTTGCATTTTCTCTCCGTCAACTTCCATTCATGTGGGGGATTGTTGGAAAAATGGTTTTATATATAGGCATATTTTTTAGCCCAATTTGGGTGGACCCTAAACGTCTTTTGGGGTGGGTCCGAAGAGGTGAAGTGGTGTAGACAAAACGTCAAAACCATTTATGGTTGAATGGGAAGATGACGTCGTTTTTGGGTCTAACATTAATTTTTTAGATAAAATTCTTTTGAATTTTTTCAATAAAAATTATTGTGGGAATTTAATTTAATTCTAAAATTAAATTTTAGGTTCCTTAGATGTTTCCTAAAATTTATACCTCTTTATTTACTTATTTATTTATTTAACTATTTCAATAGTTTAATATATATATTTAATTAGTTTAATATATATATACATTTGAAATAGTTTAATTTATAAATTACCTAGTTCTTTGACTTTGTCCACGTGGACAACCTTTTCAATTTGTTTGAATATTAGTGATCACCTACGGATCACTTTGCATTGTTTGAATATTAGTGGCCTTGGACCAACGGTCAGGAAAATTTGACATTCAACAGTTGCATCTATTCATTCAAATTAGGAACTGTTCCGATCACAGTTTTTTCCTATAAATAGTCTCATTCCAGCAGTCCGCACATCCGGTTTTTTTTTTTCATCCGAAATTGAGTCTGAAAAATCAGTCTGATTTTTATTTTTGGCTGTCCTAAATTCTGCGTATTTTTGCATTAAATCTTCATTTTAGATTTAGAATAAAATTCAGAGAGTTAGAACATAGGTTTGGTTCGCCGAACAAATTGTTTGGAGTACTACTACAATTTGTGAAGATCATTGTATCCCGGGAGATAGACGCCACTCAACCGTAAGTACCGTAGCGGGGCGAATCTGTCTTAAGGACAGAGTGTCACACACTCGACTTGGTCTTGAATTATTTTTCCTGGTTCGACAAATAAATCTGGTATGTCATTTATTTATTTTGTTTGAATTATTTCAGTTTATTTTATTTACACAGAAGATTGTTCCAACATTCATATCCTTTACCACTCCATCAGCTTTCCATTGTTGGATTTTGTTCAAACCATTCATATTCTAGAGTTTTGAATACACCGTTGGCTTGGGCATGGAGGGCTTTGATCTGGATGATGGGGTTGAAAATGATGTGAGGCCTACTAATGATCATGCTACCATCAAATTCAAATATCCCCCTTCCATGGATCTGAGCTCCTATCTTAAAGTTATTAATTTAGCAGAGGCCTCTCCCGTGGCTCTTGTTCCGGAAAACTCTATATCCACGGCATATCATGCTCCTGAATCTCCTCCTAATGCTTCGAAACCAAAACCACCAGCTTCCCATTGGGAGATTTCTCATCCTTCCCCATCATACAACGATTTCTAATTAGGCTACATAGCCGTCTCACCTTCGATCATGAGTTCGTCCTCAACTGCCACTTTGACAATGGGGTGTATGTTCATACATACCCTGCCTTGATAATCGTAGGCTTGAAGATCCTTTTTTGTACTATTGACATTTAGCCGTAAAGCCAATTTCAGCCCTTACGTAATAGGTTCCTTATCTCGAGGCTACCAAAAGGTTAGGTCCTACCTCGCTAGTTATAGAAGCTCGTCTTAAGCCTTCAGAATGACTTGATTATGTGAATGATAAGTAATACCCCGTGGACTTTGAAACAGATCCACCTCTATCACTTTTGCCTTATCGTCCACAATGGTTTTCGAAGCTTCGAAAAGCTGTTGAGAACCGTGTGGTGGCTATTATAACCCGCCTTGCTAAACTTTTAGCTATAATATTCTTAAGGCCAAAATACTTTTGGATGCTCTTAGCCAACTTCCCTTAGAAATTCTCTGTGAGGAAATTCCTTATAAGAACTTTCTTTGGGCATGTGATATTCTCACAAAGAGCTTTGCCTCACATTCTTCAGCTCTACCTGAAGTTGAAATGTTTTACATTTCTTGCCCTTGCTCTCAAACTAGCATTCGATTGCGAAATCTGAAGCGTAAGCTCTAAAGGAATCTCATAATGCCTTTGTTTTTGTAAAGGATGAAACTCGAAAGGTTCTTGATGAATTTGATGAATTCATGCAACAATCTCTCCTAGACTTTGTTGATGATGTTCAAGAATACTTAGAATTCAAAGGGAAGGAGTATTCAATGTTTGAGAACGAAGCTCACAAGTTAGCTATGAAGCTTTGAGCCTTTGCATATTACCAAGTTAGGAGCCTTTCAATATTGCCAAGTCAAGAGGGATATGGCTACAGAAAGAGTAGAAAAAGAAAGATATCTTATAGATTACTTTTGGGTCACATTTCATGACCTCGTAACATTTTCCACTATAAGAAAAAGGAGCTTAAAAGATGGAACTTTTTGCGACGGCACATTTGCTGTCGCAAAAAATGTGACTTTTTGAGGCGGCACAACTTGTCGTCGCAAAAAATAGATTATTTGCGACGGCATAAAATGCTGTCGCAAAAAAAGAGAGTATTTGCGATGGTAGAAATTGCTGTCGCAAAAAAAAATAGAGTATTTGCGACGGCAAAGATTGCTGTCGCAAAAAAAAAAAAGAGTATTTGCGATGGTACCAGCTGTAGTCGCAAAAAAAAAGAAAGAAAAAAAGAAGAGTTTTTTGCGACTATAATATGTACCGTTGCCAAAAAAAAGAGTAATATATATATATATATATGTATTGTGGCTTTGAGACGGCTTCATATATATATAGTCACAAAATGGTTTAAATAAATGCAATGGTATTTTTTTGTCACAAAAAAAAAAAAAAAAAAAAACAGTGTTGTCTTACTCTTTTGAACATTTCTCTTTTCACCAATTTTTTCATCTTTCTCTGTCTCTGTCTCTCTTCTCTTTCTCTCTCTCACTCATCATTCTTCTCTATCTGTCTGTCTGTCTCTTTTTCTCTCTATGTCTCTCGCCTATCTCTCTCATCTCTCTTCTCTCTCTGTCTCTCTTCTCTCTCTTTCTTCTCTTTATCTCTCTCGCTCATCTCTCTCTGTCTCTCTCGTTTATCTCTTTTCGCTCTCTCTCTCTCTCTATATCTTTTCACCCATTTTTTCATCTTTCTCTCTCTCACTCATCACTCTTCTCTGTCTGTCTATTTGTCTCTCTCTCTCTCTGTTTATTTCTTTTAAATTTGTGTAGGCTTCATATATATTTTTAGTATGTTATAAATTTTGAGCTGCTCTCTATTAAATCATTTATCACAAAAGAAGTTTGTCAAATACAACAATGTTTTGCTTTAAGAGACTAGACGACTAGGACTTCAAATTTAAAAATGTTACCCTGTCATTACATCCAGTTTCTGTTTTCTTTTTCTTTTTTTGTTCCTGAGATTTTTCTATATCTAGGGACTTGCAAAAAGAAAAGGATTTTTTTATTTTTATTTAGGTAGTGTTAGTTAATTACTTAGTTTATTTGCTTATTTCAGGTGTAGGTTAGAATTTGTAGGGAAAAGACAACTGGTTCTGTTTATGCAATGAAAAAGCTTAAGAAATCAGAGATGCTTCGTAGGGGCCAGGTATGAATTTTTTTTTTCTCACAGATGATGGATTGTGGTTTGTTCACTATTTACTGACAATTAACTTATAAATTCTTTTAGGTTGAGCATGTGAAAGCTGAAAGAAATCTGCTTGCAGAGGTGGATAGCAATTGCATTGTCAAACTCTATTGTTCTTTCCAAGATGATGAGTTTCTGTATCTGATAATGGAATACCTACCTGGTGGAGATATGATGACTCTACTTATGAGAAAGGATACACTGACTAAAGATGAGGCCATATTTTATGTTGCAGAAACAGTTTTGGCTATTGAATCAATTCGTAAACGTAATTACATTCATAGGTTTGTAGCTGACTGTGCTTGATGCATAATTTTATCGTATGCTTCAAAGTTCATTCTCATTGTACTAATGTTCAGATTCTCTGACTGTGCTCTATGTTACATTTTACCTAGCTACAGAGACATCAAGCTTGATAACTTACTGCTCGATAAATATGGTCACTTGAGACTATCAGGTTTTGGACTATGTAAACCTTTAGATTGCAACACTCTCCAAGAGAATGCTTTTTCTACCGGGGGGGACAACTTTAATGGAACTTTGCAAAATAATGAACACTCATTTCTTAAGAAACTTAGAATTTGAGGTGTTAATGTCTCAAAATCATCAAATGGCATTAGAGTAGCACGAAACTTGGCACACACAACCGCCTAGGCATGAGAGACTTGTAGGAGAAGACGGGGCTCGAATTGGGTTCCCGGTTTGGGAGTTAAGCTGGATTTCGGTCTAGACAAACTAGTTCCTTAGGAAATTTGAATTCAAGGTGTTGACGCTCCAAAATCACCAAATGGCGTCGGTTTGGCACAAAACTTGGCACACATGACTGCCTAGGCACGAGAGACTTGTGGGAGAAGAAGGGACTCTAGTCAGGTTCCCGGTTTAGGAGTTAGAGTCGGATTTCATTCTTAAGAAACAAACTAATTTCTCAAGAAATTTAGAATTTGAGATGTTAATGTCCCAAAATCATCAAACGGTGTCGGAGTAGCACGAAACTTAGCACACACGACTGCCTAGGCACAAGAGACTTGTGGGAGAAGATGGGGCTAGAATCGGGTTCCCGGTTTGGGAGTTAGAGTCGGATTTCGGTCTAGGCAAACTAGTTTCTTAAGAAATTTGAACTTGAGGTGTTAATGCCCCAAAATCACCAAACGAAGTCAGTTTGGCATGAAACTTGGCACACACGACCGCCTAGGCATGAGAGACTTGTGAGAGAAGACGGGACTCCAATCGGGTTCTCGGTTTGGGAGTTAGAGCCGGATTTCACTCTTAAGAAACAAACTAATTTCTTAAGAAACTTAGAATTTGAGGTGTTAATGTCCCAAAATCATCAAACGGTGTCGGAGTAGCACGAAACTTGGCACACACAACTGCCTAGGTACGAGAGACTTGTGGGAGAAGACGGGGCTTGAATCAGGTTCCCAGTTTGGGAGTTAGAGCCGGATTTCGGTCTAGACAAACTAGTTCCTTAAGAAATTTGAATTCGAGGTGTTGACGCCCCAAAATCACCAAATGGCGTTGGTTTAGCATGAAACTTGGCACACACGACCGCCTAGGCACGAGAGACTTGTAGGAGAAGACGGGACTCCAATCGAGTTTCCGGTTTGGGAGTTAGAGCTGGATTTCACTCTAGGTAAACTAGTTCCTTAAAAAACTTGAATTCGAGGTGTTGACGCCCAAAAATTACCAAACAGGGTCGGATTGGCACGAAACTTGGCACACACGACTGCCTAGGCACGAGAGACTTGTGGGAGAAAACGGGGCTCGAATCGAGTTCCCGGTTTGGGAGTTAGAGTCGGATTTCGGTTTAGGCAAACTAGTTCCTTAAGAAATTTGAATTCGAGGTGTTGACGCCCCAAAATCGCCAAACGACGTCGGTTTGGCACGAAACTTGGCACACACAACTGACTAGGCACGAGAGACTTGTGGGAGAAGACGGGACTCCAATCAGGTTCCCGGTTTGGGAGTTAGAGCCGGATTTCACTCTAGGCAAACTAGTTCCTTAAGAAACTTTAATTTGAGGTGTTGACATCCCAAAATCACCAAACGGGGTCGGATTGGCACGAAACTTGACTCACATGACCGCCTAGGCACGAGAGACTTATAGGAGAAGACGAGGCTTGAATCGGGTTCCCGATTTGGGAGTTAGAGCAGGATTTCTGTCTAACTAAAATTATTTATGTAATTATCTTTGTAATTATATAGTAGTTAATTTTTTATGTTTTTTGTAATTAAAATATTAACACATAATTATATTGTCATTACTTATTTTTATTTTTTGTTTTCAGATATTTTCCCAGTAGCAGTTTGCTTCTTGTAGAATGAAGGCATGTGAAGATTGCGATTAATTTTTGTTTTTGTTACCCACGGAAGAATCATGACGAAAACTTTTGTTTTTGATTTACGTTATTTTGAATTGTGAACAACATTATGTATTTAAACATTGTACATGTATTATGCAACATTATGTAGTGGGATAATTCTGCTGATGTATTGTTATGAATGCAAGAATATTTTTATTATAGATGAATTGTTATTTTTATACTGAAATTTTTATATTATTATGTAATTATCGGTTCATTTTTCAGTTATTTTTCATTTAATACAGGTAATTTTCATATTTTTAATAATTTTATTGCAGGTTTTTTTTTTTTCTTTTTCTTTGAGACGGCACTATACCGTCTTAATAAACATTAGAACCAAATTGTTTTTGCGACATAAGCAATGTTGCCGCAAAAGATATTTGCAAAAGTTGAAAAAAACTTTTCGCGACGGTATTATTTGCCGTCGCAAATAACCTTTTAGAGACGGCGCCGTCGTGCTATCTCAAATAAACTTTTAGCGACAACAGGTTGCCCGTCGCAATAAAACACTTTCGCGACGGCATTTTTGCCGTCACAAATAACAGTTTTAGCGACGGCAAAATAGTACCGTCTCAAAAAATCCCAAATTTTTACATATTAATGGCGACGGCAGAATTCCGTTACAAAAAGGCAACTTTGCCGTCGCAAAAAAAAAGGCGACGGCATTGTGCCGTCGCTAAAACCTTTTAGCAACGCCCTTTGTTGTGACCCCCATTTGCCGTCGCTAAAAGTCATCTGCCGTCGCAAAAAAGCTTTTAAGACGGCATTTGGAGTATGAATGCCGTCGCAAAAAGTCAGATTTTTTGTAGTGCTCTTTTCCCTATTTTCATAAAATTGAGCTAATTTCTATGTAATCCTTTGACTTTTAGGTCATGTTTTATTCACAAGACTAATAGTAAGGTATTAATAATCCTATCAAATTAGTGTGGTATTCACTATTCAATTGGATTAATAGGACACATTATCTATTGGATTAATAATCCCACCCCTACCCCATTACTAATAATCCTACAAATTTGTTGGATTAATTATCTATTGGATTAATAATCCTAAACCAAAATGTTAAAACAAACATAGTATAATTGGGTCCACGGATTAATAATTTCAATCCCATGCTCTAATCCATCCAATCAAACACGCCCTTAATGAAATGGAGGTTATGATTTCATTTTCTTGTTTTGGATTATCTGTATCTTGCGTTGATTGAGTTTTTTAACTAATTCTTAGGCCTTGTTTGAGAACAGACTATTTTAGTAACTTTTTGGCTTTTTGACTAAATTATGAGGTAAAAAAAATTAGTATATTTGAGATGACTTTTTGACTTTTTACGAAAAGATGCGCAAAAAGTAGAGAGAAAATAGAATCTTTGACTTTTTAATATAAGTTGTTGGCTTTTTAATTTTTTTAGTAACTTTTTAACTTTTAGACTAAAACTGCCACTTACCAAATAAGACCTTACACCAATTCCTTTTTACAAATTTGCCAAGCTTGGACTCTCATTTACTTCACATTGCACATTGCACATTTGTAAAAGCAAGACCGAGAGGAACTAGTGACCAAAGCTTGGTGAGCTTCCCGAACTGTGCGGGGCGACCTAGACACCCTTCCCAGGTGATCCCTTAGGAAGGAGATTTGAACTCTCTTATATACCTTCGGGTTGACCCAAACATTTTGAGGGCTAAAGCCCAAGGTTTTATTTGAGGCCTTTTTTGGGGCTATTACTTGGGCCTATTTTTGAAAAATTATTATTTAACCCCAATTGTTTGAAAAATAGTTTGCTTAAAAATCATTCAAGGAAATTTTTTTTTACGTTAAATGTTGACACTAAATTTTGAAAATCTTCCTGTCAACAAGCTGCTGATATGGCATGATGAATATGCCTGTGAGGTGGCATAATGACATGGCTTTTAGAAGGAATAAAATAAAAGCCAAGGGAGAAAATAAAAGCTTAGAAGGAATGTTGGCTGGGGAAACATTTGGGTGTTGCTGAAATAAAGGAAGCAAAGACCAAGTCAAAGGCCAATCTACTAATAGTTCCTATGAAGGTGGGATGCGGATAAATGGAAACAGAAAATCAAGGAAGATCATGGCTGCATCAAAAGGTGGCCAAGCTAGTATAAATGAAAGGGCTTCAGAAGAAGAAAGAGTCATCCAACACGACTCACACATCGTGATTACTAGGCGTAGCTTTTATCTAGGAGTATTAGCAATTCTAGGAGTAGATCAGTGATAGCTTCTCCCAACACCTTTTTCTTTGTCGATCATTGTATTTTTTAATTCTTTGCTTTTGTTTGAAGTTCATGTAACTTGTAACAAGTGACATTTGATTTGATTAATACAAATTCAGTTCTGTTTCTCATATTTGTTCTTTATTTAATTACCTTCAAAGAAATCCTTAATCTGTTTAAGGTATAGAACTAAACCACAAAGTTTGATACATTTTTGTTTGGTAAAATTTAAGTTTTGTTTGTTAATTGGTTTCTGTGGATTGGCCTTAACCAAATATTTGCTAACAATTTTTATACAAACTTTTTAATAGTTGGACAACATATGATTGGCCAAACATATGGAGATGTATTTGATCTGTGTATGTTCATAATATTGATTCTTTTTTACGGTGGTGTATGAGACCACTCTCTTTAAAGTTTGCATTGTGCTCAATGTTTCAAATAAATGGTGTGTTTTCTTGGTGTTGTTCGGGAAAATCGATGATTCCCACAAGTAAATCAATCAATGGGAATAAAAACTAATGTGAAAAAATTAAATCAAAAGCAACACAAGAATTTTATGTGGTTCCCTCAATATGAGGTACGTCCATGGGATCGAAATTCGATTCCACTATTAACCAAAGAGTTTCCAAACGATTACAAACGAGACACGAATGGTCTCACAAACCACCTTTAGGTAAATTCCAAATAATCACAAATAAACAAAGAGGAAATACCTCACCAAATAGATGAACAAAAATCTTTAGAACCAGAGTTGAAGAAGACCCAAAATAATAACCAAATCAATCCACACAAAGATTGCCGAAATCCACCCACTAAATCGAACCAGTAGTATGCTTGCCCACAATGATAATTAGCCCACGAAAGATGATCAGCTTTGTTAACCCACCGAATTGATTTTTCAATCAATACAATTTGTAGCAACACATTATCTCTCCAAGAAGAATTAATCAGTAGCCATTCTCTTGGGAATAGCAATACCAAAAATATGTATTGTGAATCTAGGGTTTGTTTATCAAAACTTTAGTTATTTCCAAACTGAATTGGGTCTCAACAAAATTAGATATAATATATAAAAATATATTATAACTAATACCAAACCAAATTAAACTCTTTTAATAAACTAATTGGGTCCCACACTCCAATAAGGAGGTATACCTAACAATTCTCCCCCTACTGACTTAGGTGGAGATATCAACCATACCCGCTAAAGTTCGACACTTCAAATATTTGTCCCTCGACAAAGTCTTTGTCAACATATCCGAAATATTATCATCTGTGTGAATCTTTTCGAGTTGTAACAATTTCGAATCTAACACATCACGAATCCAATGGTATCTCACATCAATGTGTTTCGATCTCGAATGAAAAGTAAAATTTTTACTCAACTGAATAGCACTTTGACTATCACAATAAAACACATACTTTTCTTGCTTCAAACCCAACTCTTGCAAAAATTTCTTCAACCATAACTCTTCTTTGCAAGCTTCTGTAATGGCAATAAATTCAGCTTCGGTAGTTGAGAGAGCAACACATTTTTGTAATTTAGATTGCCATGCCACAGTTCCCCCTGCAAAAGTCGTCAAATATCCCGAAGTAAATTTTCTAGAATCAATATCACCGGCCATGTCAGAATCTGTGAACCCATCAAGTATCGACTTACCATCTCCAAAACACAAACACACCTTCAAAGTCCCTCGAAGATACCTTAGAATCCATTTTACCACTGCCCAATGTTCTTTACCTGGATTAGAGAGAAAATGACTCACCACACCAACGGCATGAGCAATATCCGGTCTTGTACAAACTATGGCGTACATCAAAAAACCAACTGCTGAAGCATAAGGAACTTTCAACATCTCTTCTTTGTTTTTCTCACTTGTAGGACATTGATTCGAACTAAGCTTGAAGTGACCTGCAAGTGGACAACCAACCAGCTTTGCTTTATCCATGTTGAACCTCTCAAGAACTTTCTCTATGTAGCTTTCTTGAGACAACCAAATCAGCCCCTCTTTGCGATCACGAACAATTTTCATACCAAGTATTTGCTTTGCCGGTCCCAAATCTTTCATAGCAAAAGACTTGCTCAACTCCAATTTCAACCTATTTATCATAGTAGAATCTTGACCCACAATTAACATGTCATCAACATAAAGCAAAAGAATAATAAATTTGTCATCCGAATTTTTTTTCACAAACACACAATGGTCCGAAGTGGTTTTAGAAAAACCATTATTCATCATGAAAGAGTCAAATTTTTTGTACCATTGCCGCGGGGCTTGCTTGAGGCCATTCAAGCTTTTCTTCAATTTGCAAACAAATTTCTCTTTCCCTTTTTCCATAAAACTTTCCGGTTGCTCCATGTAAATTTCTTCTTCAAGGTCACCATGAAGAAATGCGGTCTTCACATCAAATTGCTCAACTTCGAGATTCATACTTGCAGCCATGCCATGTATAATCCGAATAGAAGACATCTTCACAACCGATGAGAAAATCTCATCAAAGTCAATGCCTTTCTTTTGTCCAAAACCTTTCACAACAAGACGTGCTTTGTACCTCAGATTCTTACTATCATTCTTTAATTTGAAAACCCACTTATTTTTCAGAATTTTCCTCCCCTTAGGCAACTTCACTAAATCATAAATGTGATTTTCAAGTAAGGAATTCATCTTCTCTTCCATGGCCTTTTTCCAGTTACCTTTCTTTGCATGCTCAATTGCTTCTTGGTAGCTCTCAGGCTCCCCTTGATCGGAAATCAACACAAATTCATTGGGAGGATACTTTCTTGAAAGTTGTCGGTCCCTGGTAGATTTCCTCAACTCAAGTTGTGGTGGCGGTTTTTGAGTTGGATGCTCTCCCTTAATTTCTAGCTCAACTTCATTAGGATTAGTATCATCCTCTACATCTTCAATAAGTGGCTGCATATCTCCCCCATTTTCATCATCAACTGAAGATGAAGGAGATGGATCCATGTCAATGAGATCACTAGTTTTTGGCTCCAGTTGATCACCTTTGCCAAAGTCTTCAATTGTTTGGTCTTCAAGAAACACAACATCACAGCTTCGAATGACTTTCTTGTCGACTAGATCCCACAATCTATACCCAAATTCATCACGCCCATAGCCAAGAAAAATACATTGTCTTGACTTACTCTCAAGCTTGGACCTCTCATCATTTGGAATGTGAACAAAAGCTTGGCAACCAAACACTCTTAAGTGCTCATAAGACACATCTTTACTGGTCCAAACTCTTTCAGGAACATTACCATTCAAAGGATAGGAAGGAGACAAATTGATCACGTCAACTGCTGTCTTCAATGCCTCACCCCAAAAGGATCTTGGCAATTTAGCTTGTGAAAGCAAACACCTTGTTCTTTCCACAATGGTGCGGTTCATCTTCTCGGCAACGCCATTTTGTTGAGGAGTCTTTTTAACTGTCTTTTGGTGCTGAATACCTTGGCTGCGATAATACTCATCAAATGGCCCAATGTATTCACCACCATTGTCTGATCGAATACACTTTAATTTCTGCCCTGTTTCTCTTTCAATCATGGCCTGAAAATGCTTAAATACTTCTAGAACTTGATCTTTAGTTTTTAGTAGAAAAGCCCAAACTTTCCTTGAATAATCATCAATGAAAGTAACAAAATAAAGTGCACCATTATGTGTTCTAACTTTCAAAGGATCACAAACATCCGAATGAATCAACTCCAACACATTTTCTTTTCTAGAAGCAACATTTTTATAAAGAGAAACTCTATGTTGTTTACCCGCCAAACAATGAACAAAAGTTTTAAGATGTGTACCTTTCAAACCGGGTAGAAGCTCTTACTTGAACAAAACTTGTAGCCCCTTTTCACTCATGTGGCCAAGCCGCTTGTGTCACAATTCGGTAGAAGTATCATCTTCAAGTGCATTGACAACACCTTTACAAATTTTTCCTTGCATCGAGTAAAGTGTATGAGTCTTCTTGCACTTAGTCACCACCAAAGAACCTTTTGTGAGCTTCCATATTCCATCACCAAATTTGTTGTTGAAGCCTTCATCATCTAGCTTTCCAGTAGAGATCAAATTGAGGCGAATGTTGAGAACATGCCTCACATCTTTAAGCAATAACTTGTAGCCCAAATTTGTTTCCATGCAAACATCACCCATGCCGATAATCTTGGACAAACCTTCATTACCCATTCGAACAGAACCATAATCTCCTTCGGTGTAGGTAGTGAAGAAATCAACTTGAGAACTCACATGAAAAGAAGCACCAGAATCAATCACCCAATTGCTCTCTTGGCCCACAAAATTGATACAATCATCTTCACAAACGACCATGAGATCATCGGTAGTAACTATTGTAGTGTCTTCTTGCTTCTTATCTACACTTTTGTCACGCCTTTTCTCCTTATTCTTGAGCTTTCGGCATTCCCGCTTCATGTGCCCTTTCTCATGGCAATAATAGCACTCAACGTCTTTTTTTGAAAAAAAATCATTTTTTGATTTGTTACGGCTTTGATTACGACCATAAGGAGTTTTACTTCTCCCCCTTGTTTTGCTTCGGCCTCTCACAACAAATGCTTCTGAATGAGAGGAATCCGCTGATTTTCTTCTAGTTTCTTCATTCAACAAACTACTGGTGACTTGGCCCATTGTGACAATTCCATCGGGCACTGAATTACTAACTATCACAACCAAAGTCTCCCAACTTTCGGGCAAAGAACTAAGTAGCATCAAAGCTTGCAACTCATCATCAAAAACAATTTTCATAGAAGCAAGTTGGGTAACAATACTCTTTATTTCATTTAGATGTTCTGGAATAGGGCTGCCCTCTTCATGTTTTAAATTAATCAACTCACGAAACAGAAAAGCTTTATTTGTGGCTGATTTCCTATCATAAAGGCCCTCTAATTTTTTTCCATAAATCATGTGCCGAAGTTTCAGTAGCAAGTAGCAACATAATGAAACACACTGTCATCAATCCATTGACGGATAACACCAACAGCTTTTCGATTAAGCTTATTCCATTCATCATCTTTCATACCATCGAGTTTGCCACTATCACCCTCAATGGGTCCATACAAATCTTTACAAAATAATAGGTCCTCCATTTTAGATTTCCAAGTTACCCAATTGCTTCCATTGAAGCTAGACATACGACCCACATTCCCCTCCATTGATTTACACAAATAATTAAACCAAAATAAACCGTAAGTTCTGATACCAGTTGTTCGGGAAAATCGATGATTCCCACAAGTAAATCAATTAATGGAAATAAAAACTAATGGGGAAAAATTAAATCAAAAGCAACACAAGAATTTTACATGATTTCCTCAATATGAGGTACGTCCATGGGATCGAAATCTGATTATACTATCAACCAAAGAGTTTCCAAACGATTACAAATGAGACACGAATGGTCTCACAAACCACCTTTAGGTGAATTCTAAATAATCACAAACAAATAAAGAAGAAAGACCTCACCAAATAGATGAACAAAAATCTTCAGAACCAGAGTCGAAGAAGACCCAAAATAATAACCAAATCAATCCACACAAAGATTGCCGAAATCCACCCACTAAATCAAACAAGTAGTATGCTTGTCTACAATGATAATTAGCCCACGAAAGATGATCAGCTTTGTTAACCCACCGAATTGATTTTTCAATCAATACAATTTGTAGCAACACATTATCTCTTCGAGAAGAATTAATCAGCAGCCATTCTCTTGGGAAAAGCATTACCAAAAATATGTATTGTGAATCTAGGGTTTGTTTATCAAAACTTTAGTTGTTTATAAACTGAATTAGGTCTCCACAAAATTAGATATAATATATAAAAATATATTATAACTAATACCAAACCAAATTAAACTCTTTTAATAAACTAATTGAGTCCCACACTCCAATAAAGAGCTATACCCAACACTTGCGGACTAAATTACATTGTCAAGAACTTGTCTTCACATTCCTTGTGTCTTTTGCCACATTTTTATGTTTGTTTGTTACTTTTGGTAAGTGATCTTTGCATATCAATCAAATCAAATCAAAGCCTCGGAAATGAATTTGGCTGCTAGAATGATACCAGAGGAATAAAATAGCAGTAGATAATCTCAAACACCATACATAATTACAAATTTTCTTTGCTATAACTGGTTATCGTATTCAAATAACTGGTTATTGTATTTAATTTTTCTTTGCTGTACTCGAGAAATATTTCATCTAATTGTCTAGGATTATATTATTTTAAGAAACTTTTAACTAATTCTGAGGTGGAGTTCGTAGTACTATATAATTTCATTTGGAATATTTAATCTTTCGCAGTGATTAATGACTATCAGTATAGCGGGTTTGATCCTGAGACACCTCAACTGAGAGGAGGATTGAAAAATTGAGCACAAGGTCAGGTCTACAAGAAGAAGAATAAAAGATGAGAAAATTCTACATTTTCTAATATCTAAAAGAAAAGAATATTCATATTACATGAATGTTTGCAAATTTCATTCCAAGTCTTTGCCAGTTAACAGACCCTTGTTTTTAGTGTTGTGTTGAGGTTGTTTTCTGCATTTCTTGTCAACGTATTAATCCAGCCAAATGCGACCCCACAAGTGTGGAGTCCAACTAGTAGTATTGAAATGCATAAAAATAGTATAATTAGAAATTCAAAGGGTGTACAATCTATATTTGAAACAAACATGGGGTAATTTGTCATTTTTAAAAGAAAAAATTATCAATAAGTCATATTTTACTATTAAGATTACTATTAAGTTTTATTAAATTTAACAACAATGCTAGGTGGCCTGAAAAATTATGGCTCAAATTGCTCGAAACACCCAAAACGACGTCGTTTGACACATTCGAGCCACAAAAATTCGGGTCACCAAACATTTTTCTAAATTTAAATATGAACAACTAAGTCCTATTTGTCATAAAATATTTTCAAAAGGTTCATTCCTCCACATATCTTGTCCTAATTTTACTCTTCATTTAATATGAACACAATTTCATAAATATTTTTGATCCAAGTAAGATTATATTTCTTTAATTGTAAAAATTATGATATTGTATTAAAAAAAATCATAAATCACAATGAAAAAATTCCCAATAAATTCTATTATGTTTTGAAAATTACTATCAAATTATATCAAATTTTAATATTAATAAATAAGTAATGTTTTCTTTTTTATTTTATAAATTGTTATAAAAAAAAAAGTTTAATTATTCATAACAGTATATTTTATTTATTTTATTTTTCTCATTAAAATATGAACCAAAAATTTTATACATAATTTTTTTTTAAGTGCATCAAGGGTGAGGACTCTAAGATGCTGGTGAAAGATGAAGAGATTAGGGAGAGGTAGAAAAACTATTTTGAGAAGTTGTTAAATGAGGAAAATGGAGATAGGCCAAAAAGGGAGAAAGTAGACAGCAGTAATAAGGAAAACCAAGACTATAGACTAAATTTAAATATGAACAATTAAGTCCAATTTGTCATAAAATATTTTCAAAAGGTTCATTCCTCCACATATCTTGTTCTAATTTTGCTCTTCATTTAATATGAACACAATTTCATAAATATTTTTATTCCAAGTAAGATTATATTTCTTTAATTGTAAAAATTATGATATTGTATTAAAAAAAATCATAAATCACAATGAAAAAATTCCCAATAAATTCTATTATGTTTTGAAAATTACTATCAAATTATATCAAATTTTAATATTAATAAATAAGTAATGTTTTCTTTTTTATTTTATAAATTGTTATAAAAAAAATATTAATTATTCATAACAATATATTTTATTTATTTTATTTTTCTCATTAAAATATGAATCAAAAATTTTATACATAATTTTTTTTAAGTGCATCAAGGGTGAGGACTCTAAGATGCTGGTGACAGATGAAGAGATTAGGGAGAGGTAGAAGAACTATCTTGAGAAGTTGTTAAATGAGAAAAATGGAGATAGGCCAAAAGGGGAGAAAGTAGACAACAGTAATAAGGAAAACTAAGACTATAAATTTTATCGTAGAATTAAAAATTTTGAAATAGCATTTACACTTAAGAAGATGAAATTGAATAAGGTTTCAGGATCCGATGATATACTTATTGAAGTGTGGAAATGTTTTGGTAAGAAATGGATTGTTTAGTTGATTAGGTTAAGATTTTGTTGACTAAGAAAATGTCAAAAGAGTGGAGGAATAGTATTTTAATGTAAATATATAATAATAAAGAAGATGTTCAGAATTGTAACAACTATAAAAAAATCAAGTTAATGCGTCACACAATGAAAGTGTAAAAGACAGTGATCGATCGTCGACCGCGATGGTTTTGTAAGAAACAACATGTGAAAAAGATGAGTGTTGCAAAGATGATGACGCTAAGGTGGACTTGTGGCAAGACTAGAAAAGACGAATTAAGAATGAATATATTCGAGAATGGGTAGAAATAGAACCAATAGAAGATAAGTTGAAAGAGAATAGATTAAGATGGTTTGGTCATGTAGCCAATCCTATTTAATGAGACTGAAGGCTTGGTTTGATTTGATTTGATTTAATTTATTTGACAATTGAATAAAAGCTATCTTTTGAGAGCCTAGGACTACAGTTAACAATAAAAATGATGAAATGCTTTAACATTAAATAAAATTATTCACACTAATTAGTGTACTAACAGATGATGTGACATTTTTATTGACTTTGAGTGTTTATAATTTGTATAATAAGTGAGATCCATAATTTTGAAATAATAATATAACATGTGTTGATACATTAATTGGTATATCAATTGGCGTGTGTAACACCATTGTTTAATATTTGACAAAACAAATGACAATTAATGGGGGAAAGCAACTTTGCAAATAAATTTTCTTTCAGAGTGCATTAAGTCAACATGGATCCATCATCACACGGATTAGAGTGCTGTAATATATCAACAACCTGATCTTGATCTTGAGCTGAGCCGAGGTTCTACCAAAAATACCAGTTCAGAACCTTCTGAGCAAAAATGCCAAATCAAACTGATGCATGCCCAGAAAATGAAATGTACAAGGTCGGTGATAAGTCAAAACCATTTCAACCAGCAGGCCCAACTTCACAAAGGAAATATCATCCAAAAGATCTAGGTTGCTGGGGAGTTCTATGAGCACTCCTCCACAGCTGATAACAAAGAAACAAAGAAAAAAGTCAACAGGTAGTTACACAGTTCAACTTCTGCAAAACACCCACACACACAGAGAGCGGAGGTAGGTTTATACATTGTTAAAAACCCAAGTAATCAACTGTGAATGCTCTAAAGACACAAAATTAGTTACAAAGCAAAATAGAATGAAGCAAGCAGAATCGAAATTTGATATTTCATTACAAATATTCACCCAAATGACTGGAAGACATTGTGATTGTTTTAATCAGATAATAGATCCACATTCATCAGCGAAACGCATGCACTGCATCATTGGCATTAATAAATAGAAATGGCAGACAGATAGAACTCTCAACATGATAATGCAACAAATTGATGAGGAAACTCAGTAAAGCATGCAATCATGACTCTTTCTTCTTCCACTCTAGCAGGTCACTGGAGGAAGTACACTCCATCCACAGAGTGACTGCATCTCTAAACAAATATTACCAAGTAGCTCAACAACTCCACGAATAACTGACAAAGAATATGGTACACACTAATGATTTGAATGCATGATGCTTCTCTTCTTACTTCTTTGTTCTAATTAACAGGATTGCATGTGCCTCATGTTGGCAGGAGTAAAAAGAAAAGAGAGACGCTATATGTCACCGTTTTATATCATCTCCTACATGGATACTCATAATTGGTTCCATGTAATTTGGTGACATAAAAAAGTGAAAAAAAAGGTGTTATATAGCAGTCCTCAAAGAAAAAACCTAAAAGAACAGAAAGACTAAATAAAATGTGTGGCAACAAATTCAAAAAGGGTAAAACGATAGATAACTGCCGTGAGTACAGCGTGAGATAATACAAGACCAGAAAGACTACATTAAATAAGCACAGCAGCATACCATTAGGAAAAATACAAGAAACAAGGTAAAACCACACATAACCGGCTCATCCGATTTCGAAACAATCATGTGTATGGCAATGCTATCAACAATATTGACCTCATAATCCGAATCAGGCTACAGGTTGCCAGATTAGTTATTTTGTGAGCTTAATATTAAATTTAAATACCCAATTTGAAAGAAAATGCCAAGAAAAGAGAATGGGTCTTTTGGGACTAGTTGAGAGGGTATGTAGGACACACACACACACGAGAATAATGAGAGTGAGTTTCCAGTGGGGAAGATGGTGGTGGTGGTGCAGGTGGCAGCTGATGGTGCCTATAGACATTATGGTTGGAAGTGGTATAGTAGTGGTTTGAGACAGAAGTGGTGGATGTCACTGCCACTGAAGAAGGTAATGATGCTAGGAGAGGTGGATGCGATACTGATCTCATAGCCTTTATGGGTGGCCTTGATGGTAGGGACGGCTGTTCTGGTTAGGGGATCTATGGCTTGCAATTGGAAATGATGTTGGCAGAAATGTATTTCATTTTGTTTCTATGAGAAAAGATTTTGATTCAGCTGCTGCAATGAGATTGAATTGCCTTCCTTTTTCAACCGAAAAGGAAGCAGGTAAGTCAATTACTTCGAAAACCCCATCTACCAATACTAAATTGATATAAGGGTTGAGTTGAGGGTGATGTATTTTCCCCTATGGCTGCTAAAAATGATCCAGTTTCTTGTTATTTTTACACTTTGCAGCAGTCATGAAAATGGGCATTAAATGGGAGGATTTTTTCCCCAGAAAATAATATCAACAAAGGCTTTATGAACTTGAGGGCTATCTGCTATGTAACAGTTAGAGAACAATAGAGGTTGAACTATAAAAACAAATTTATCTATGGTAGAAAGTACAAAATAAATTTGCCTAGACA
This sequence comes from Camellia lanceoleosa, assembly GCA_025200525.1. NCBI lineage: Eukaryota > Viridiplantae > Streptophyta > Magnoliopsida > Ericales > Theaceae > Camellia > Camellia lanceoleosa. The sequence continues at coordinate 104,121,700 of CM045760.1, forward strand.
AATCCTTATTTAGTTATTCCAAATACTTATATGGTAGACAATAGTTAACAATATCAAAAAAAGGGAGAAAATTCTAAGGGCCTGTTTAATTGCACTAAGTTAATTGTTCCATTTTCAATACATTTTGTTTAATTAATATAATTTTCTTCTCAAATTCCTTCCAAACAGCAGACTTCCACAAGCACTTCCCAACAAAGGCAATTCAACACATTTCTTTGAACTAAGTGCTGGTGGAATTTTAACAGTGAGCATATCTCAGATTTAGATGATGACTGATGGTGGTGGCTGCTATAAGCGCCCGGGGATATTCATACTTTGACTACCTTTTTTTGTTCCTTTTCTTTGGAGCCTACCTCTGTGGGTTGTACAGGGGGCGATTTTATACATGCCTCGTTGGCTTGCTGTTTTTTGGAGCCTATCCTTGTGGGATGTAAACGATATTTTCTCCTATTCCTATGGACTGTGTAGGTTTTTAATTTTTTTGGTGAATCGCCTTTGCAGTTTTGGTTAGCAAATCTTTGGGTCAGTAGCTTAGCAAAGTCTAGAGGAGGGTTTGATTTTTTGTTGGTTCATTTTCCCCATTTTTTTAAAAATTGTGGTAAACGAACAGATTTCTATCCCTCAAGATTATGTTTTTGTTAGCTGTCATGCGGGTTGTGCATGTTTTGTTAATAGTTGGGTCAGAAACTCCTAGTCTCTTCTCTTCTTTGTTTTGTTTAGCCTGGGGAATGCCCCTTGTAAATTTGTAGATTTCCTTTGTTTTATTTATGACTGACTTGCCCAAACAAAAAAAAAAAAAAAATCACAGCAAGAAAAGTGATTGCAAAGAGTGTGAAGCTAAAAACAGAGTGTGAATATCATTTCCCCAAAACAAAATTAAGGTTTTCCAAAGGACCTCCAACTCGGTTAATTATCCTTTTACCTTTGTTAATTATTAATATAAAAAAATTCATTATTTTTTGGCAATTTTGTTAAAACTTACTCGGTTAGAACCATACATATGCATATTTAGAAATGTATATACACTAGTGCTTGCCATTTTAATTTGTTTGATAATTATTGTTTTGTATTGAATTTACTTCAAGATTGTATACTTGTTCCATTTATATAAAGAAATATGTAGAAGTCAAATGTTCAATTATCTATGTATCCTAATAAGTGGGAACCCCTTTGGTACACACGTAGTTACGTATTTTTGTGGCAAATAATCATAATTTTTTAGTAGAGTTACAACAAGTTGCGGTTCAGAGACAAAGTTATGCATTTTTGTGATAATGTAACACATTTTGGGGTTGGGGTTCAAAATCAATGAAAAAATGCTATTACTACAAAAACAGTACCACAAAATGCATAACGCCATTTCTGAACTACAAATTGTCGTAACTCTACCAAAAAATTATGAAACGTTTATCACAAAACTACATAACATATGCCATAAAAATATGTAACTAGGTGCATATGGTACACCTTTAAGGGATTTCCATTATTTTAAGCTTCATATCCTACTCCAAGTTGCTTAATGTTTATCATTTCCCATGATAGTTTTTTAATTTATTTCCAATTTCCATTCCCTTACTTGGCAACCATAGCACTACATTCTTCACACCTTCCAAAGAAAAACCACCTAAATTTCAGAAAAGTCTCATAAGTAGAAACTGGAACAGTGAAAGTGACTTAACATAAGTTGGAAGACCTGCTCAAACAGATGCAAATAAGGTTACAACACTCCTTTTCAAACGGTTTCAAAGAGCTGCTCAAACGATTTCATAGGTAGGAAGCCTTCGCCCCAAAAAATGAAACAAAAAAGAAAGGGCAACAAATTTTCTCATTCAGACACTCAAACCCCTTCTCAAATCTGTCAATGATGGGATGTGATTCCCTTAGTTGGAACAGAATCACCAAACAACCAGCATCAAGTGCTACGCACTACATTCCCTATGTAACCACCACTCCTTTTCCAGGTTAATTTTGGAGCATGTCACAAAGCATGAGAGAATAAATCTATACAACCCCAAACTAAAGCAATGAGATAGCGGCACCACAAAATGTCATTAGCACAAAGCAAATCATACACTAAACCACTCTTACCACCAAAGTTTTCAATAACGGTGATGGTTACCGTAACGGTAGCTGTTGCTCAAGATCAGCTCAATGTCATTGAAAGGCACATCATGCATGCCCAAGCTTGAGTCGAGAAAAGCCTTTCCATGCAAGCTTGGCTGAACATAAGCAAAAAGCTTTTGTTGGCTCAATTTGGTGGTAAGTGGTCACATAGAAGTAGGTGTTTTTGAAGTTCCAACGTCACATCCGTTGGTTAGTAGTGGACAATTCGAGAACTTAACCTTAGGATATGGGAACAGGTACTCATCATGTACTAGTACTTAAAGTCAGGAACAAAGTAAATCAACAATACTTCTAGGCAAACATAACTAAGTCAGGTTAATTTTGGAGTTCCAAAGTAAATCACTGGCAAGTTTGTACTTGTGCACAGTACTACCAGATTATTAAGCAATACATCTGCTGAAACTTAATCCTCGTGAATTGGACAACAACATCACCAACGGGTTTGTAGTTACCCTCAGGGTCAAAAACCATGTGGGAAATTCTACTTGCACGCCACCCCATAGAAAATCTCAGTACATATTATTTGTGTCATTCGGATATAAACTTCCAAATAAAAATCAAATGTTTAGACATAAACTTCCAATCAAAAATAAATGTTTTAGATATATATATTATTAAGTTTGGTATCAAAGCTTAGGCTCGACATTCTGTTCCTCTTCGTCCCTCTTTCTTCGTGAAACCACCCACTACACAATTGTAGTAACTAAACCGCGCCGCCGAGCCGTACCATTGTAAATACCAAAACTGTCAGCCTTTTGTCACCAAACTCTTCTCATCTTCCCACATGCGATTCCTTCTTCTCACTTCAAATCCTAAAATCGTAGACCCAGAAAAATCGATTCAAAACAAGAGAGAAACTGGGATACAGTACCATGGTTGTCGGGTCTCCAACTATCACGACCCTTCGTCGTTGTCACCATCAAGCACTGTTGTCCTCTTTATTGCAACTCTCTTCTGGATAGTTGACTTGAAAGAAAGGGTTCTCATAACCCTAAAATAGATCTATGATCCTACCCGATCTATGAGACTAGTGACCCATTCCCTACCAAACCATTCCCTTGAACCCGGCGGTCCTTCCTAGCCCAATCGTTGACTGGTTAGAGTATGATTATTTTAGTTAAATTTAATTAAAAAAAATATTAGTAACAGATATTGGTGAGAGAATTGTTAGGTTTCCTATTTTAATTAGATTTCCTTTTTAGCTTATAAATAGTAGGATTTGGCTTTGGCATTGCAATATTCAGTTTTGACAATATTATATTGAGATTAAAGGCTATGGCCATATTTGAGTTCTTGTCCCTCTTCTCTTTTCTTTTTAATATTGCATCCTACATCAAGTTGTCAAAACTTTAAAAACCAAATACCTTTCACTTACTCAAAACAAACCGGTAAATTTACAAGTTCCATTTGAGATTAGAACACGGTGGCTCAAAATCCAGCTTGTGCTTTTTTTATCTTTGCGTGTGTCCATATGAATACTTGATATTAAGAAAGTTGATTGCACATACCTTGAAGCTTCAAATATTAGAACTGGTGTGCACAAAACTAAGGTGAGCCAAATAATTGCTCTCAGCAAAATCATGTAATGTACGGTGTGGCCGTGAACCTTCACGGTCAGGTTTTCCAAACTCTTCCTTCAAGAACCGTCTGCACTCATCAGCATCCTGGAAAAAAAGCATACGAAGAAAATAGTTAACATTTGTTATAAAATAAATTAGAACAAAAGACAATGAGGAAAACCAAATGGCCAAGAGAACAAGGCGGACCTCACAACCTTGTGTATTGAGTATGACCTTTTGTCATATTTTCCTTTGGGAGAGAAAAATATTAGCATTTTAGTTTGTTCCAATCTTCACTTCAGTATAATGGTCATTCAAAATTGGAAGAATTCTACTTTAAACATCTCACTTCTCTGAGCAGGGGCCGTTGAACGTATACATTAGGGTCTCTGTTATCAGAATCTTACGATTCGCGATTCGATATGCAATTTTTGCAAAATCGATACAAATCTATGAGTGAATCTATTTTGGAAGTGAATCTCTAGTGAATCGCACGATTCACAATCGATTCACGATTCGATTCACTTTTTACGATTCATGCAATTTTGAAAATTATTGTGTTCGACATATTTTTGATTCATTTTTTCCATCTTTTTAGTGAAAATGACATAATACAACTTCTAATAGTATTTAATACCAAAATAACCAACATATATATATGATTTGTTATTATTTTAGTGATCATGGAGTTTTTTATAGGATCCAATCAGATTCAATCAGACCTAATATATTTTTAACCTTTCTTATCATTTTTGTCCCCTTCAAAAAATTGTAATATATCTTCTAAAGATGTTTAAGATTAAAGTTACACTATGAATTATCTATTACTATTTTATTAAATTGAATACTACATGTGTGAGGTCAGTTATACCTTTTAAAATGTTTTAGACTTTAAAATAAAATATCCTAAATAATTCTTTCTTATTATTTGCTCTTACTTAGAAAAGTATATAAGCTTATTGTCCAAATATCAATATCATTGTTAACTATTGTTACTTTAGAAATTAATAGTTTGTCTAATTGGTTATTACCTTTATTAAGAATGGTTGATAAAAAAATCTAAAAAAGAAAAAAAGAAAAAAGGTAAGATGGTGATTTTACATAGGAACCTTTGTTAACTTCTTACCTATTAAATTACGTGATTATCATTCAAAATAACATTTTGGTTGATTTAAGTCTAAATATTTTATATTCATAAGATATATTTAACATCTAAATGTATAGATATATGTTTTTAAGTGATTTAGAAAAAGTGACCGAATCTTTACAATTCACTATTCGATTCAATTCGCGATTCGGTACGAGGCCATTTCGATTCACGATACGAATCCCGATTTGACAACTATGATTAGGGTATTCAAATCTTCAACATCAAACTCACCCACTCTAAACTTTGCACACTCACCTTACAACCCACGCACAACATTGATTAACTCTGAGTGTAATACACTCTTATAAAAATTTCTTCAAACCCAAAAAAGGCGTTCATAAAATGAAATGTATGATATTTATTTAAAAATTGATGTCATGTAGGCCACAACCAACATATATCTACTCCACATTTTATTTTCTAAATACTGACAATTGACTTAAAAAATCATCATTAACATAAAAAAACAAAATAAAATACATGTTATGTTGAATTAGGGCACAAAAATGGCGTACTCCATGTATCTATTTTCAAGTTCCTTAAAGATTAGGTATGATGCGTATGACTTGTCGAGAGTAATTGTCAAACTCCATGTATCTAATATTTTTTTTTTTTGTTGAAATAATATTATCAATATATCCCAAAAAAAAATTGTTTGTTATTTAGAAAGTTTAAATTATGAGACATCTCTGTTTGGTTTTAGAGTTTTCAAAAACAAATTTTGAGTTTTCAATTTGTATTTTTTTTTGTTTTTAGGGATTTTTAAAAATATTTTAGTTTAGATTCACCCAATTTGTGAAAAATTCTTTACATACAAAAAAAAAAAAAAAAAAAAAAATCAGTATTTTCATAAATAATTTCTTTTTTAAGTACATTTAAAAATTCACTAAATACAAAAAAGAAAAAAATTCAGTATTTTCATAAATAATTTCTTTTTTAAGTACATTTAAATTAGATACATCTAAAAATTTAAAAAAAAAAAAATTTGATTAAAATATTTAAAAAAATCACTAAAACAAAAAAATACAAATTGAAAACTCAAAAATTGTTTTTGAAAACTCTAAAACCAAACAGAGATTGACAAGTGATTTCTTTACATAAATTGCAATCAGGTTTTAAATGAATACCCTGACCAATATTTTTCAGGAGCGGCCACTGCTTCTTAGTAGAGTCTAAGTTTAGCAAATGAAGAATGAGAGGGTGATGTGGCAAAAAAAAAAAAAGCCAATAGGCAAGAGAATTGAGGAAGAAGCACAAAATTTTGAAAATAGAACTTAATAAAGAATGAAGAGATGATAGGATGAGGTCATGTGGCACCCTTCTAGTAACTAAAAATAATGCTCTAATATATATTGATTACATAAAAAAAATAAGGCATAAGTACAGTAGGGGTAGAACTTAACCCCCCAAAATAATAATGAGTGTAGTAGAAAAAACAAATGACCCGAAAATTGAGTAATTATGCCAAATTGATATTCAGGAAATATTTTCAACAAGTGTGTAGTTCAGCGTGCACACGCGCCGCCACAGAGAGAGAGAGAGAGAGATTCCAACAGAGGGTTTGACCAATATTCCCAACAAGGTTAAGTGACGTCATGCCTAAAGTAAATTCCATTCCAAGAACCTGGTCATTCCCGTCTATAGTGAACATGGCCCTTTGTGCATGGGCCTGCAACTAGATTATATCTCATATGCACAGTTATAATACCAAAAAAAAAAAAAAAAAAGCATTTTTCTGGGAGGTACCTGCAAGAACGTCAGCATTTGCTCTTCCACAGTACCACGCATTGCCAACGTTTCCACATGAATAGGACGAGTAGCACCCATCCGGTGAGCGCGACTAATCACTTGTTCCTCCACGCTGATAAAATTTCAACAAATATATCCGGTTTAATACATTTAGAAAAAAAACACATGGCTATAGCATCATATGTTGTTGGACAATCTAAATGATGCATATGAATTTGACTTGACAAAGAGTTAATGGCAGCAATTATCATGGTAAAAATGACTACATGAGTGACCTTTTGATTAGTAAGAGCAAGCAAAGCTTGATAAGGGAAAAAACAGGGACCATTGAACAAGGAATGGATGAATATAAACTTCATCACACAATCCCTCTGACATATTTGTACTCTCAAGACTAATACAGTGGTCATTTTTCTATTACCTTCTGTCCCAGATTGGTTCCATTAGAAAAACATGTGTTACAAAGCTCAAATCAAGGCCTAATGCTGCACTTCCATCCATAAGAAGAGCCATACAACTTGCATCATACTGGAAGGTTGTTAGCGACTTCATCTGAAACATGAGAAGAAATTTGCCCATGAATACAAAACAAAGACATCAAACAACAGTAATAATAATTTTTACTTACCCCTCAAAAGAAAACATGGTTCAAAATATACCAAAAAATCCATTTTATCCCTTTGTGGTTTGGCCCTAGAGCACTTCACCATCTCACATTTAAAAATAGCCACAAAGCCCTCAAGTTGTTTTGGACTAAATCGCAACTCTAACTCCATTAACTTTACATATAGATGACATTTATATCCTTGGAAAAAAAAAAGTACTACCTCGACCACCAACTCCATATTTTAAGTGGTCCTCCACCAACGTCTTTCCCACTCTCATCGCCAACTCCTTTCTCCCAGCGGTCCTCCACCAAGGGGTTTCCCACTCAGATTTATTCTGAAGCTTTCTGGCTTGCTTGTAGAATTTTTGGACACGTATTGAAAATCAAAATACTTTTAGGAAGGAATAGTTTTGAGTTCTTCACTTGGGTTTGATCCTTGTGATCTTCTTCGCTCTCTTTCTCATCTTCTTGATATTTTGATCTTTTCTTTGGATCAATTCTACAAACATTCTGGTTTTGGAATCAATTAAATTGTTAAACGGATTTCTTGACAGCCGTTTTGCATCACCAACCCATTAACTTTAAACCCAACCCATTAACATTCTAACCCAAATCCAAACAATCAAGAGCCCAATACGTCAGCCCAACTAAAACCTTTACCCATCTACCCAAGCTCATCTTCTTTATAGGCCCAAACAAAAATCCATTCAACCTATTTCAAACCCAACCAGTTTATTTATAGCCCACCACAGCTACTTTAAGCCCAAATTTGACCCAACAAATTAATTAAGGCACAGTCAACCAAGCTCACCCAATTCCTTGAATCTAGCCGAACAAAACATAAACATTTTACAGCACCAGCTTATTTAACCCACAGCCCAGTACAATCTGCAAACTAACCCAAAAGCAGCCAGCCTAGTCAAAATAAAATAAATAAATAAATAAAAATACAGTAGCTAAAAAAAATAAAAAGTAACTTCCTCCTCTTTAGCCCATGTTCATCAGCATTGAGTTTAACTCAAAATTTGATGACTTAACATCAAAACCTACAAGGATTTAAGGCCTCCTTGGCGCAGACACTATCAATTTTGTATAGGACATAATCAAACTTTGGATAAATTGTTGACCCTTGTTTTAGGAGATACTTTAAAACTTCTTCAGAATCCTTGTGAGGATCATGCGGAACTTGTTGACCAAGCAGTTCTGATGCTTGAGCAAAGTGAAATTCTTTCAGAAGAAAATTTGAAGTACAAGAAGCTGCTCTCACATAGACTAGGAAGCACGTATTCGGATATGGGCTATGGATATGATACAATATGGATATAGCAATACAGTAAAATCTAAAAAAATAGGATATGGGTCAGCGAGAATACGTTTGTAAAAAAATTATTAATTTTTCATTTTTGGTTATGTATTATAAAATAAAACCAAAAAACAATAGTACATTCGTTAATATTTCTAGTATCATACGGAAATGTAGTACATTTATGTAAAATTCAAAGGCTTCACTTAAAATTAAATAAATAAACAATGCAGGAAAAGATGTCAAAACCCAGCATTCGGATCCTTTGGAGTCCAAATTTCCTGAAGTGTTCATTCAATGAAATGAAACGACATCATTTAGCCCAAAATGACGTCATTTTGATTACGGCTCAAAAAAAAATTAAAATATATATATATATATATATATAAAAACCAGAGAGAGAGAGAGAGAGAGAACTGTCAAAGTCTCCTCCTCTGGTCACCCCACCCCTCCGCCGCCCATCAGATTGTGATCCGGACAATTGCGGTCACCACATCATCATCTTTGACGTCTACAACCCTTCCGACAAGCATTTTTCAGCTCTATCTTTCCCTCTCCCTATATATATACTTTTGGTCTATATTTGTTTCCACAATTTTGGCAATACTAACTTTCGACAAATGAAGCATCAGGAGTTTTTGATTTGTTGTATGCGAGTGCTCCGTGATGATTATTCTGTAGGCCTAATATATATTTGTGTATACATTACTCTTATTTTTGTGCAATGTATGTGTTTGGAATTTTGGACATTTTCTTTACCAACATTGAAACTCAAAAGATAACTTTGGGCAGCGTGCTACCATCTTGTGGGTGGCACTGCAGCTTCTGAAAAGCCTAGATCTAGGGTTTTGGGAGAAGAAAAAGAAGAGAAGCAGGCGGAGAGAAAGGGGGCAGTGGATGGTGGAGGAGACGTTCTGCCTTAATCAAAATAACGTCGTTTTGGGTAAAACATCATTCCATTTCACTGTGGGAACACTTTAGGAAATATGGACTCCAAAGGATTCAAATGCCATAACCTAACCTACTCTTCGTTAATATAAAGTTAAAATAATAAAAATATAAAATGAGATTGTTAATGAAAGAGAACACACACACACACACCAAAAAAAAAAAAAAAAAGAAAAAAGGAAAAAGAAAAACCGAAGTGAGAAGAAATAGCAAACGAAATAGAGAGAGAGAGAGTGTCCTGTTGCTGGTCGATCGAGACATAGAGAGGGGGCAGGAGTCCTATTGTTGGTAGATTGAGACAGAGAGATCAATGATCTTCGATCGAATTCTTGGCCCACCTCTTTTCTTTGCTGATAACCGATTTGAGGTTCGGGTTCCTTTTCGATTCTCATCATTTGATGTTAGGATGCTGCTGAGAGTTGTAAGCAGTTTGATTCCTATTATTTCAACTTCAAGTTTAATATTTTTACAGTTTGACCCCCAAAAAAAAGTTTTAAAATTTATGTTTTTGACCCCGCTGTATCCCCAAAGTTTCTGGTAGGTATCCTACACCTACACGTCTCCATGTGTATCTGAAACTTATTCGAAATTCAAAAAAATAATTAAAAAAATTGGATACTCTTTTGCCATATCCGATTCATATCCCGCCGTATTGGATGCATATCCGATACTCATACGTGGACAATTTTGGAGTATCCATGCTTCATAGCACATAGACAATCCTCATACCGAAAGAAGAGCCTCTTGAACCTACAAATGCACTCTACTTGTTGGACCCTATTGATGCTCTAACTAATTGCTTTGTGAAGTTACAAAGAACTGATTTGATTGGTATTGAAGATTTCCTTTGTGTCTAGGTTTAGTGAACCTCATCAACACCTTGGAAGCGAGGAAGTTGGGATGGGACGAAAACAAAGCAAGCAGCATATTCGAAGTATTTGATTCTCTGTCATGGATGAATTCAATACTTAAAAGGGTAACTCGAGGACAAGTTTTTTTTCGCAGTCAGGGAGAATGATGTGTAACATGTGAGTTTAATTAAGAGTTTTATTTTGGTTAGGATTTTTATTATATTTGTTTTCCTATTTTATTAGGATTCAGTTTCCTATTTTTATTAGGGATTTTAGCATATGAGCATTAAGGTTTACTTATGTATTATGAAGCTTTGGAATATTGTTGAGTGTTTAAAGTTGCCGCAGTGTTTAGGGTTGTGGTCCTCTTCTCCCTCTTCTTCTCTCCTTTCTCTTCTTTCTTTTCTACATCAGGCACACAACCTCCAAACTGAAATTCAATTGGAGATTCACACAGGAATTGCACAATTGGCTTCAACTGTCACCTAGGGTTTGACATTGAACAAATTGCGACTTCAATCAAGGTCAGAACCACTTAGCGACCAGCTTTGATTTGTAAACAACAATGAACAAACAGATGCTCAGTCATGATCGAAGTCACTCACAACTGAGTTATGTAATTGTGATTCAGTCATAAATGACTTTATGTGACTCGAATTCAAAGTTCATACACATTTGAGTTCGAAAGGCTCGAAGTATGAAGTTCTCAATTTCGTTTCCAGACTACGAAGAAGATCACAACTGTCAGCTTGGGTTTGCGATGTTCCAGGATCCGACTCCAAAACTCGGTCGACTCCAGAATCACTATGATTTCTGTAGTCCAACAGAGGTGTCTTCGATTAAAATTGAAGCTTAGTTTCAGTTGATTGACGATTTTAACACCTGTGACGAAATTTAAATCCAATCACACACTGCAATCTAAGAGCAAAACTGTTATTTTTTCCTTGATTGTGAATTCATCAGCCAGTTAGGAACAAAATGAAGGCAGAATCAAAGCTCTGATGCCAAAAATGATGGAATCAAAGATCAAAGAGAGTGAAATTTCCCTAGAGACAATTTCCCAATTGGGAATACAAAAGCTTTGCTCTGAAAAGAAATACAATCTTCAAAATATCAAAAGTTAGTTAGAGAGCAACTAACCACCTATATTTATAGACAAAGCTACCAAGCTAGCTCAACTACAACACTAACTCAGCTAAATACTTAAATCATAAACCACATGAGGACATTTTGGATATTTTTAAACGTCAGGGGGTAAAGTTCTCAGTGCCAAACCACAGGGTTTAAAATGGATGATGTTCAAAAGAGATATATAACACCTTGATGCATACCTTGTTGCCAGAATGCATTGGACTATACATCCCAGCAAATTTGATACCAGCACCAGTTAACTGTCAAAAAAATGAACACAATAATAGTGAAAATAATAACAGCAACAGCAACAGCAACAAAAAAGAAAACATAAACAATAATGGCAATAGCCTGTAATTTACACAAGGAAAATTATATTATCCATTTGTATTCCATGCTAGATCAGAGCTACCTGCTGCTCGATGACATGTATATGCTCAAGAAACTGAGAAAAGATTAGAACTTTCTCTGGAAGTGTCTTGCAAGACTCAAACTGGTGTAACAGTGTACCAGAATCACTTTTCTCAGAAAGACAAAGAAACTTCTCAAAATGCTTGGCATCATTTCCCTCATCTATGGAGAAACCGATCATTTTATTAGCTTCCTGCAAATCTTTCAGCTTCTGAACAAGATAGGCAACTTTACTGCTAGATGTTGATTGCCAATCAGGATCCCAGTCATCCTGAACCAACACCATGAAGATATGTAAAAGAAAAAAAAATATTGATCACAGATAATAATAATAATAATAATAATAATAATAATAATAATAATAATAATAATAATAATAATATAAAAAAGGGAAAAAAAGAAGAAGAAACAACAATGTGGAACTAAGCTTGCCTGTTTATATGACGGCTGTAACTCAATGAGATCTTTGGGAACAGGCCACTTTGGGTTAGGATTTTCTGGACGGGTTAATATTTCAGGACTCTGCATCTCATATAAGTTATCACAGCCAGGGAAAGTACATCTATCACTATCCAAAGCAACACAATCAAGGCATAAAAGATGCCGGCATGGTGTAATGACAGGTAAACGGCACCATTCTTTGCACCTAACAAATAAGAAACCATCAGTAATCAAAACATAACATGTAGATCCAAATTAAAAAATGTCACATGAGACCTCAAAAGGCATATCTGACCTCATACAGCTTCCACCATATAGTAGGTTATATTTTATGAAAGCATACTCTTCCGAAATAGGATCCAGGCCATTTCCAACTAAAATATCCATTGTTTCCTGAATATCTTGCCCGGCATCTGTTACTTTAATATGTCCAGCAACACAGCAAGACAGCCTCACATTTCTGATAGTAGTACTTCGAAACTTCCATTGCTTTGGGTTCAGTAAACTTTCAACATGAGATGGATCGTTCCAATCAGCCATTAATATATTACGCCGTACTGTAACTGCCAATTCATTATAACTTCTTGCATGTTCCTCGGTAAAATCAAGAAATGTCACTTTTTTTAAGCAAGGAGGAATTGTTTGCAAATCTACTTTTCTTGCACTAATCATGCACCTATGAAGTAACTGCAACAAACGTGATCTACCCTCTTCCATCTCTGCTTCAAATGGTCTAAGAATGCCAGTTTCCCATGACTTCTGATTCTGTCCATAAGCTTCCTCACGAAGGAACTTAAGCATGGGCTGGAGATGAGATACTTGACTGTTGGGTGTGTTAGGAGTTGGTGTTCCCGTCAATAACCAACGATTTGAAGCTGTCAGTGAAATAGCCATTTGCAATTTGTTTGTCAAGTTAAGACTTGAGCCAAGGGTATGCCCTTCATCTAGTATGACCCTATGCCAGTGAACTTGCATCAATACACTTCTGTTACGGGGACTCCACTCAGCACTTAAACGATTGAAGGTAGTAATAACAACATCATAGTCCCAAGCCAGATTGTGTGCACAAGGCTTTTTATGATCTGTCCAGACATAAAGGCGCAACTGACCAGGGCTGACATGCTTTTGAATTTGGGTTTTCCAATGATCCACTAAGTTTGACGGAACAACAATAAGAGTTGCCCTTGACAAATATAACCTTAAGGAATCCAAAGGCTCGCAAAGAGCAATTCTGAAGGCAGCCAAATCAAAAACCAAGTTTTCGAGGGTTCTTGGGTAGTACCACCTAGTAGAACCCTTTTCTATGCTCTTTATTAGACCAAATGCCTGAAATATTTTATGAAATTCATGCTCATCGCCTCTGAATACCACTCGAGTGCTCGAGATAGGCTGTAACAAACCAGTTGTTTCCATTTTTGACAGTTTGTCTGGTGAAAGTTTAGCCAACCAAGTCAAGGCCTTTTTCGTTTCAGAATTAATTAGTGCATAGTGCTCCTTAAGCACGCTGGTGAAAAATGACACATTTTCTTCCTTCCCCCCAGGAGTTCCTTTGGTGTGGAAACCTGGTAAGTATGTAATGGACTGACGGTAATCCCAAGATTCTTCTGGAACACTGCAACTCTGATGTAATGGGTCACTGTTCATACTACAAAACCATGCTGTGGTATCATCTGCCATACTTGCATCTTCAAGCTTCCGCCACTTGCGACAAGCATCACACTGTACCCAAGTTTCATTATATTCAGAATGATCAGCAGCGGGCTTCCTAGGCCTCTTGCTATTGTTCAGTGATCCATAAGATACACCAATTTGCTTGTCTAGAGAGCCACATCCTGGGCCATTGGAAGCACACTTTCTTTTACTTGATTTTTTCCGAACCTTGCATTCGTCAGAAAAGTCAGACTCTACTTCATATGTGTGAAGAAGATTTCTCCTAATGCGACTGAAGCTCCTTGTGCATCGAACTACATGTGTTGCTGGAGTAGAGCAGGCAGCTGTGGGTGGATCATTTCCATCAAATGGACATAAATCAGTAGATCCTACAATTGGCACTGAAGAATCCAAAAAACTGACTCTTTCTTGTGATGGGCATTTTATATTCTCCCTCAGAGTTAATTTACTGAAAGAGAATTGTTGCCTTCGAGCATGATGACCCAAAGCCCTTTTATTTGATAAGATGTTACCACTGGTGACGTCACCGTTATGCTCATAATAACCACATCTCTGATCAGCATTATGCATACACCAGATTACTTGCACTCCATCTGGGGGCTCTGCCATTGTTCCTTGCGTCTTCAGAATAAGGGAAAGGGCAGTTATAGTCTTACCTAATCCAGGTTCATCACAGAACATTCCCCCACGGAAATCTCTAATTGTGGGAACTGATTCCGTGACTATTTCACCACAAACAGTATTTATATAAAAACCAAACCCGTCTTCAGTTAAGAAATCCATGTACAGAGGATGTGGCAATAATTCAGAATCCCGCTCACGCTGTAACATCCACTCAACCGCTGCCTGTTGATGAGGAAAAAGTTTAAGTTTCATACATGGCATAACTGATACTGTCAACAATCTTAGATGGCGGCATGTGGCTGAAACCCTGACAAGGTCAATAGGACCAAGTGCATTCAGAATTTTAATCAACACATCATCTGATACCTCCCAAATACCAGATTCACGAGAAGCATCTGCAGGGTTCACTCTTGAAGAATCAACATTTCCTTTCTTTGCCACACTAGGTAAGTTCTTAAAAATTTCATGGAGTTCAAATAGTTTTCTCTTAGATGTATCAGGAAAACTGCAATGCAGTTTGCATCCAAGAACATGACAATCAGAGAGTTTCCAAATGCAGTTAATATCTTCACGATCGGAGTTGAAAACATTTCCATTACTAATGAGCAATGAACTTCTTTTCTCCCAGTCACAACTGCAGAAAATGGCCAAAACCAAGTCAGTGAGACAAACATACAACAAGCAGGCAATTAATGCAAATATGAACTTCAAAGCAACATTTAAATTGTGTAGTTAGTCATGATTCAGGGTGTAATTTGTAGTGTGATGAGTCCACACAACCAGAGAATTATGTAGAAGCACAAAGTTACATTCCATGAAGTCAGCCAAATCTAGCAAAAGTAATCACTGAGACAGCATCAGGAATCCATGTCTTGGCAATTAGTTCATGAAGCCATGTCTCGATGGCAAAGAAGCATGAAAACGCTTGTTTAAATCTGATATCAGCCACTTTGTGCATTATGTGTGTGTCCAATCTATACCAATTTCAGCACTCTCAATTATGTAGAAGCACAAAGTTACATTTCATTAAGTCAGCCAAATCTAGCAAAAGCAATCACTGAGACAGCATCAGGAATCCATGTCTTGGCAATATTAGTAGTTCATGAAGCCATGTCTCGACGGCAAAGAAGCATGAAAATGCTTGTTTAAATCTGAGAGCAGCCACTTTGTGCATTATGTGTGTCCAATCTATACCAATTTCAGCACTCTCAATTAAAGTGGACTAAAAAACAAGACTACGAACACGAAACAGACCATAGAACCAACCACATAAAATAATCCTAGTGATGTAGTTAGAACTAGTATGGCTGTTATGTTTAGCACTATAAGAGTTAGTTAGAGTTAGTTGGGTCTTTTATCCTATAAATAGGTGGTTAGGCATCTCTAGTATTCAGTTTATAATATTTTGATATTGAATATTTCAGAGCTTGAGAGTTCTTGTACCCATTTTGGAATTTTCTCTCTAATGAAATCTCTTTCTTGATTGGTTTGATCACCTAGCGATACATGTCAAGCCCCAGATTTTTAACCGATGCAAAGAAGACAAAATCAAACCTACCAACTAACAGCAAATATAAACAAAACAGCACTAAACCGCAAACAAAAACAACTAAATCAACTCCTCTACAAGATCAACAAAGGTCAAAACATCCGGATCCACTGATAATGATAACCAACTATGCAAGACAATGAACAAACGCCTCTCCAACCATGCCACCAAACACATCTACCCCCAAAAAACTCGCCTATTACGCTCCAACCAAACGAGCCACAATAGACAATGACTAGCCAACTTCCAAGTCTTCTGACGGGAAAGCTTCCCAACCCTTCCCCCAACCCAACTTTGTAACACTGCCCACAATGTCCTAGGCTGAACCCAAGCCAAACCGAAGATAGCAACAATAACCATCCAAAGATGAGACACCATCGGACAGCAAATCAACAAGTGATCCACCGTTTCTGCATCCCGACAACACATGCTATACCAGTTTACTAAAATATGTCCTCGACGAACCAAATTATCAATCGTCAGAATAAGCCCTAAAACTGCTGTCCACACAAAGAAAGTAACTTTGGATGGACAACCCACCACCCAAACAGTCTTCCATGGGAACGGCATCCCATCCCTTCCCGAAAGCGAATGATAAAAAGAAGACACAGAAAATACCCCTTTGGACTTGGACCCATCCCACCACAAAGAATTCTTCCCAACCCCCCTAAACCGGAGCCCATACAAAAAGCCCAACAAATCCAGCAACTGGTCCACCTCCCAATCCTGCACATCCCGCTGCAAACCAACATGCCACACCACGACCTGGCCTTGAATTTGAGCATAAGATGCCACCGTCGCCTCTCGATCAATCACAAGATGAAAAATCAATGGGAACATCACCTCCAAAGCCATCTCACCACACCACCTATCCCTCCAAAACCGAACTCGATCCCCCACCCCAACCTTAAAACTAACCCTTTTCAAAAACTCCTCCTGGCCCAACCAAATACCTTTCCATAAACTCCGTCCATGTGACTGTGTAACCTCCCTAGTACTCTAATCCCCCCATCCCAAACCATATTTAACCCCCACCACTGTCCTCCACAACCGCTCCCTTTCGACCCCAAACCGCCATAACCATTTCCCCAGAAGGGCCAAATTGAACGAAACCAAACTCCGAATCCCCAAACCCCCCATCATCTTAGGAGAACAAATTTGATCCCAAGCTACTAAACGGTAATGAAAAGACTCAGAACCACCACTCCATAAGAAATCCCTCTGTAACTTCTCTAACTGCTTAGCAACAGACACAGGGATGACATGCACAGGCATAAAATAAGTTGGTATGCTTGAGAGCACACTCTTTATCAGAGCCACTCACCCCCCTTTCGAAAGGTATTGGCGCTTCCAGCTGGCCAAACAACGCTGCACCCTGCCCACCACCCCATCCCACACCCCTTTCGCCTTATATGAAGCACCCAAAGGTAACCCCAAATAAGTAGTGGGCAATGCGGCCACCTTGCACTCCAAAATGGCAGCCAAAATCGATATACGTGCCACTACACCAACCAGAATCATTTTGATAGCAAACCACACACCTTGCCAAGGAAAAGGAACACCCCAAAAGCCCACTCGAGCCCGATAAAATGATGACACCAAAAAAACCCCTTTAACCCCTTTACAACACCACACCACACCACACCACACCACACCAAACCAAACCAAACCAAACCAAACCATCCTTCCCCAACCCAACCCCCTGAATCCCATACAAGCAAACCATAAGATCTACCAACTGGCCAACCTCCCAATCAAACACCGCCCTATGAAGTCTCACATCCCACGCCACCCTTCCATCTACTAAAGTCAAGTAAGAAGCCACCCCCGCACCCTACTGCATAGCAATTTGAAATAGCAACGGAAACTGAGATGCCAAAGTTTGATCACCACACCATGAGAGCGCAAGTGGAAGCGGCCCCCGGGGGGGGGGGGGAGGAGAGAGGTCATATAGAAGTTTCTTAGGTTGAGAGTGCCTATGGGAGCGTGTATATAATTATTAATTAAATATATAAAAATATTCTAACAATTATTTTTCAGTGCTTAGTTGTAATATATGCATTAAAATATGAATAAATATTAGAAATTCATATCAATTACAAATTGTCTTTATGAAGTATAAATAAATATTATATAAACAGAAACTAGAATAAGTTTCAATTTTTTTTTTAAATTTTTTTTTCTATAAGATTTATATATTTGAGAGGTTTCTATCTCAATTAGGAGCGAGTTTCTTATAAATTTCTTGCTTGGGAATGCCAAATCACAATCTTAGTAAGAAACGCTAGTCGAGTAGAAGGTTCCTACTGCTAAGGGAAGGAAGCACTCAATGATCCTAGGTGCTAAGAGGCTATGGTAGAGATGATAAGAGCTTCGAGTAAGAATGGCACTTGGGAATTAGTTTCTCTACCATCAAGAAAAAGGCTCGTGGGTTGCAAATGGGAGTTCACTATTAAACAAAGAGCTGATGGGACTATTGAGAGATAGAAGGGGAGGCTAGTTGCTCTACTCAGACCAATGGAATTGACTATCAGGAAACTTTTCCTCCAATGGCTAAAATGAATTCCATTCATGTTGTCCTTTCTACCATAGCAAATCTGGGACGACCATTACAACAATTGGATGTTAAAAATACACTTCTTCATGGTGATCTAGAAGAAGTGTATATGGATGTTCCTCCAAGGTTCTCTTCTTCAACCATTGAGGGGAAGGTTGGTCAGTTACAAAGGCATTTTATGGATTGAAATAGTTTCCTAGAGCTTGGTTCAACAGGTTCCTCAAGACTATGCTAAGGTTTGGATATAAGCAAAGCCATGCTGATTATACTATGCTCATCAAACAACAAGAAGATAAAATCATTGTACTTATTGTCTATGTGAATGACATAATAGTAACCAGTAACAATGTAGAGGAAATGCCTTGGATCAAAGCTCAACTGTTCAAGGAATTTGAATTCAAAGACCTTGGTCTTCTATGGTACTTTCTTAGGGTTGAGATTGCTAGATTAGACAAAGGCATCTTTATTTTCTAAAGAAAGTATATTTTAGCTATACTTGAGGAAGTAGACATGCTAGGATGTAGACCGATGGGTTCTCCTATTGAGGCCAATCACAGACTTTAGCAGAAGTTACAGAGATCATGTAGACAAGGGAAGCTATTAGAGGCTTGCACGGATATTGATATAACTTTCTTACACTAGGCCAGGTATTACATATGCAGTTAGTGTTGCAAGTCAATTCATACATAACCCTCGAACAGGACATTTAGATGCAGTTAATCGAATTATGAGGCATCTCAAATTAGTACCTAGAACAAATATATTGTTCTCTAATCATGGTCATTTGAGGTTGGGAGCCTTTACTGATGCAAATTGGGCTGGTGCCGAAGAAGCACGGATACTTCTAAAAAGGTAGCGTGTCGACCGACACTACTTTGTAAATAGAATTTAGATTCGGACACTCTTTGGACACTTGGAAGACACACGTATCCATTGATTAGATATACACGAAACTAATCATAAATTTGAATAAAATAGCTTAGAATATGATGATAAAAGAAGAATAATATTAATTTATAAAAATTAATGTTTATTGCATTTATTTATTGTCTTAGAATGATATATCATATACAACAAATAAATAAAATTATATATTTTGTGCTTAACCCTCACGTGTCGTGTCCTGCATTTTTTGAAAATTGCCATGTTTGCGTGTCCATGTCGTATTTGTGTCGTGTCACGTGTCTTTGTCCGTGCTTCTTAGGCTGATGCAATTGATGATAGGAGGTCTACCACAAGTTATTGTACCTTTGTAGAAGGGAATTTGGTGACTTAGCAAAGTAAGAAGAAAACAGTTGCAGCCAGATTGAGGGCAAAAGCAAAATATTAGGCTATGGCAAAAGAAAATTGTGAGCTCATGTGGCTTCCAATTTTATTGGCTGAATTAGGTTTGTTACAAGGTAGACCCAGGAAACTGTATTGTGATAGCAAGGTTGCTATTAACATTGCTCATAATCCTATTTAGCATGATAGGCCCTACGTTACACAGACTCGAGTTTGGGTATCGGGTGTGGGTGCATATGTAGGAGTCGGACACCTTAAAACTGAAAATGGAGGATACAGAGATATGGATCCAAATTTGGATACAGGTATGGGAATATGGTGAATAGTTATTTTTAAAAAATATTTATTAAATTATCGTGTTAAAAACTTATCTCAATAAATTTTTAAATAATATTTAATTAATTAAATATAATATAAAAATATTTTTAAATAAAATTATTATCTTTATAAAGTCATTATTTTAAAAGTAATGGGGTGAGAGAGAGAGTCATTATCTTTATAAATAGTAGGGTGAAAGAGAGAGAGTCATTATATTTAGATAAAAATAGTAGAGTAATGGTGTGATATTATTTAAAAAAAAGTAATGGAGTCAGTTGCTTGCTGGACTTGAGAGTCATTATTATCTTTAAATAATATTGGGTTAAGAGAAAGGGAACATACAGGAGAGAAGACAGTTCGAGAGAGAGAGAAAGGGAGAGAGAGAGAAGAGGAGAGAGAGAGATTAAGAGAGAGAAGAACACGAGATCGAGATCGCAACAGGAGAGAGAAGAACAAGAGATCGACTTCGCATTTCGAACTTGATCGCTCTTCGACTTCGTCTTGCTGAACTTTGCTTCAACATTTCGAGTTTCTTTTCTTTTTGTTTCCATCCAAATCAAGTTGTGAATGTCTTTATTTCGTTGGTTTGTTTCTTCTCATCTTACCCTTTTCCTATTCAAACCAGAACAAGAAAGAAATTTTATAACAAAAATATTATAGAACAACAATCAACCATATCTATTTTTATTTCAGATCCCTATCAGTATCCGTGCACTAGGTCGTATGGTCGTGGTCGCGGTCGTGTCGACACGGGTACCTCCCAAAAATGAACGAGTCTGTGTAATGTTGGATAGAACCAAACACATCGAGATTAACAAGCATTTTATCAAAGAGAAAGTGAATAGTAACAAGATATGTATGCCTTTTGTGAAATCAAAAGATCAGTTAACTGATGTATTCACTAAAGAGCTAAGTTAGTGTTATTAAAGGCGATAGGTGCACCAAAGCGCCAAGGTCTCCTGGGGCCTAGGCTCAAGGTGCAAGGCGAGGCGCAGGCTTCACCGAAGTGAGGCGCACTTTATACGGAAAAAGAAAATGTAATTTAATATAAATAAATAATTTAGGGTTCAACATAAACAAAATGAAATGTTAAACATTTAGTGTTTTTTGGAGATTAGGAATTAGGTTTAATTTTTCTTCTATCATTGATTTGGGGTTGAATGCCCAATGTATTGGCATCTGTAATAAGAGTAGGGATTTTTTATAGCTACACCATATTAAATCAATGGTCAGATTTTAAACAAAATCAATTAAAGTAACACTAAAAAAAGCCCTCAAGACGCAAGCCTGGGCCAGTTAGGTGCTATCAAAGTCACCTGGCTTGGAATACTACAAGGCGCAAACTTTGGGCCTAGACGGCACTTGGGCCTAGGCGCGCCTTATTGAAGTCGCCTAGCCTGGAACAAGGCGCAAACCTTGGGCCTAGACGGGGACTTGGGCCTAGGCACACACCTAGGCGCGCCTTATTAAAGTCACCTAGCTTGGAACACTACAAGGCGCAAACCTTAGGCCTGGATGGGACTTGGGCCTAGGTGCGCCTTTAATAACACTGAGCTAAGTAATATGGTTTTCATCCCATTGTGGACAAGTTGGGCATGAGAAATATCTATTCACCAACTTGACCGGGTGAAGTTATGAGTTGAGGGGTATTTTCGTATTTATTTACTTATTAGTATAAAAACATGTGATTAAAAGGAAAATCCTAATTTTCGAAAAAACCTCTTTTTTCTTGCAAATTATTCTTTCTATTGGGTTGTTTGGTGCAACTTAAATGAGTTTATGATATTTTATTTTTTTTGGGAGTTTGTGTCAAACTATTTGATGCATCTTATGCTTATAGCCAAGGTTTTAAATAACGGTGGTGGTTACCGTAACGGTGCCGGTAGCGTTGACGCGGTTGCAGGGTGTAATGGTTGTAGCATAATGGTGGCGACTAGAACTGTGAAATTTTTAATTCTTTTCACAACTTTAGAAAAATATACCGATATGCATGTTTTTATTTCATAATGACATTTAGCGAGATTTAAAATGATTTTTAGTATTTTTGTTTAGTTTAAAAACATGATCCACTATATATATATATTAATTTTTATATTAGTTTTAAGTCGCTATGGAGAATTTTCCTATTGTTGGGTTCAAAATGAACTTACTATTTTTGTTTAGTTTTTTTTTTGGATATATATAGTATTTTTGTTTAGTTTTAAAACATGATCCCATATATTTATACTAATTTTTATATTAGTTTTAAGTCGCTATGGAGAATTTTCCTATTGTTGGATTTATTTACTTTGCTTTACTAATTATACTTATGGATAACTTCCACTTTGTTAAGAAAAAAAATGAAGTATGCCTAATATTAAAAATGATAATCTCATAAACATAAGTTCAAAATACAAAATGTCAACATAATAATGTACAAGTACATAACATGAAATCTAAATTTAGTTCAATAAATTTAATATAAGAGAAATAGATATAAGTTAATATTCAAATATGATTAAGTAAGAAAGTAATGAAATTTTGTAGAACTTGAAGATTGGACATTCAAAAACATGTATAGATAAGATTTTTACTTAAGTTTTATGTAACTAGAAGAAAAAAAAATAATATAAAAATTTATAATAAAAAAATAAAAATAGAAGCGTCCCGGTCGTAACGGCCGTAACCATGCTGTAGCGGCAATGTAACGGCCTTTACGTAATGATGGCATCCATTACGACTGTGAATTTCTGTCACACAACTATAACGGCCATAAGGGGTGATAGTAACCACCACAACCGTTACGTAGGGCTACTTTGGAAAGATGGCTAAAAGCCATCTTGCAGCTTTTAACTCATTTTGGGTCACATCATCTCTCACATTTTTTACACGTTTTTCTGAAAAAAAACAAAAAAAGTCAAAAAGTCAGCTTTTAATCATCTTCCCAAAATATGTAATGACATTATGTAACAGTTGCAGTCACTTTTTAAAACCTTACTTATAGCTTATTACACAGAAATAACTTAAACAAGCTAAAAAAAAAAAAAGTTGATTTTTTCAAAACTAGTAGAGGGCTATGTTACATGGACTCGGGTACGAGTGTCGGGTACGGGTGTATATCCAAGCGTCAGATCTTCATAAATTTAAATCTTAGGATCTTGGGATACATATCCAAAATTGGATATGGGTAGGGGGACACGTCATATGCACATATATATTGCATATTATATAATATTCTCAGATGAAATGTTTTAAATTATGTGAAAATATATTAGAAATTGAATATGATTCAGAAAAAATATGAAATTTCTATATCTAATTCATGTGGGAGGCTAAAAATATTGCTTTACTAACAAAAATGAATTTCTTCTTCTTCATGTATTGTCACAAATTAAAGGATCTGAGTGTCTAAATTGGGTACAAGCTCGGACACATATCCCACATCCTTACCAATGTCCAGTGTTGTTAAAAGCGATAAGCGCACCAAGGCGCCAAGGTCTCTTGAGGCCTTAGGTGCAAGGCGAGGCACGGGCTTTATCGAAGTAAGGTGCACCATGGCAAGTTAAAATAATATAATTTAATATGAGACATATAAGCAAATAACTAACTGGTACAACATAAACAAAATGCAATATTGAACATTTAAAAAACTAAATACTAACAAATATTGCTATTTGAACATAGACAAATGAGTATAAGCATGCATTTCAAAACATAAAACGCGAATATCCATGATCTAAAGGTTAACTAATAACAATATTTCAAGTTTAAGCATGCATTTCAAAACATCAACAAATTAAACCAACAAAACATAAAGTCTTTGCTTCCATTTATCCAATGAGGATCTAACAATCATCATCATCCTCAATATCAACAACACACAATTCATAATCTTCTTCATCATCATTGGATTTGTATCCTTCTACATCTTCCTCTTCTGTCTCCTTTGAATCTGCCTCTTCCTCATCTATCAATTGACGTGCATTTGATGATCTGGAACCCCTTGGCCTTGCCCTTGACGCTGATGGTGTCTTTGAAGTTGTTGATCTAGTTTGCTTATTTCTTTCCCAAACACCAGAAGCTCTAGCAACATCACCCCACGTCAAACTTTCATCATCAAACACATTATCGTTATCTTCATCCTCTTCTCCATCCATCCTCCCAACCAACCACTCATTGCTTTCATCAATATTTGTTAAAGTGATGCGATCAAGTGTGTCACGCATATCATATCGACGTCTCAATTGTCTATTGTACTTAATAAATACCAAATCATTGAGACATTGTAGTTCCAACCTAGTTCTTTTTTTGTTGTGGAGCTACAAAAATAAGAGAATGTATTAAAATTTACCATATGAGAAGGAAAAAAAGAAAAAGAAAAAAGGAATTCACCAAACTTGAGGTAGATGCTCACATGCTCAAATACACTCCAATTTCTTTCACAACCAGATGCACTACAGGTTAAGCTAAGAACTTTTATGGCAAACTTTTGCAAATTTGGGGCTGAAGAACCATATGCAGACCACCAATCAGCTGTGAATTGCAACTAATTTTAGCACAACTAGAAACTTTTGATTTAACCTAGAGGCATAAAAAAGTTAATGGTGTAAAATGGATTACCTGGTGCCCTCGTCATTCTCTGCCTAATTGCTAGTGGCATCGCAAAGAGACCTTCAGATTTTGTATAAATACTCATTTCTTGAGTGATTTTATCTTGAATGTCAGTGCCTCAAACCAACCTTGACACACACTTATACAACCGTGACATGATTTCAGTATCATGCTCAATACTTGGATTAGAATAGAAGAACTCCGGATTCAAAAAATGGCCAGCTGCATGAAGACGTTGATGCAATTGGATATTCCACTATTGTCAATGATTTCAAAGATGTTCTTGTATTTTTCTTCTTTTTCATTAAATGACTTTGCAATACTCCTCATAAATGTATCCCATGGCAGGTTTTTTCTCAGAATCAACCAACCTAAGCACATGCACAAGTGGACCTGAGACCTTAAGAGCATAGACAGCCAAATTCCAAAATGATGGCATCAACATAATCTGTGTTGCTTGTTTACCCTTTGGCTCCTTTGCCCATTTGGAGCTTGTCCATTCCTCCGAAGTGAACATCTTTCTCAAGTTTTTTTTGTTGATGAATCCTAGATAGAGTGAGAAAGGTTGTTGCAAATCTTGTCTTTGCAGGCTTGACCAAATTCTTTAACTATGTAAACATCCTCATCATATTCAACACACCTGGACGGTTATAAATATAACCGTAAAATTCAATAGCCTCACAAATGTCTTCTTCATATGTGGCAATTTGAAAATATCTTCCAGTATCAAATCCAAGCAGTGAGCTACACATGGTGTCCAAAAGAGGTGTGGTCTCTTTGCCTCCAAAAACTTACCTATTTAAAATTATAGAAACAAAACAGAAGATTATTTAATAACAACTAAACTAACTAACTAACTAGCTAGTAAGTACATATTTTTTAAGAATCAAGACAAGATTATTACCAGCCAACACATTAGCTGAGGCACTATCTGTGATAATTTGGACTACATTAACTTCTCCAACATCATCCACAAACTTATCAAGTAGTTCGAAGAGTTTTTGCCCATCCTTTAAATAGCTTGAAGCATCGATGGACTCAACAAACATAGTTCCTCTAGGACAGTTGACTAAAAAATTAATCAAAGTCCTCCTATTCTGCGAAGTCCATCCATCTGACATCAAGGAACACCCATATTTCACCCATTCCTCTTTATGAATCCTCATCAACTCATTTGTATGATTCAACTCTTTCTTCAGATATGGAACCCGCACTTCATGGAAACTGGGAGGTTTCATACCAGGACCATACTGCCCAATAGCTTCAACCATTGGTCCAAAGCTATCATAACTAACTGCATTAAAAGTTATACCTGCATCATACATCCACCTTGTGATTCTTATCACTGCTCGGTCTCTTAATTCTTTCTTATAAGGATCATTGTGATCAATTGTTGTGTGTTTTCCTTTTCTATTTTGCACCACAAAATCAGAATTGGGTGTTCAAAAAAGAAAAGACGAAGAAAAAGACTAACGAAGAGAAGAACAGACAAAGAAGAAGAAGAAGACGAAGACAGAGAAGACTGACGAACAAGCAGACGAAGAGAAGGGGAAGAAGAGACGAAGAAACAAAGAGAAGAACATACCTGCGCATCCTGGACTGGAAGACGACCGAGGCCTGCGCTGGAAGATGACTGGAAGAGAAGAACTTCTTTGGAGATTTGGATTAGGGCTTGGTGTTTCTTTCGTGGCTGCTGATTTGGGCTAAATCTTCAAGTATATTTGAAGGAAATAATCAGCTGTAGCTGACCCATGAAATCTTGGTGGTCCAATTTGTATGGAAAAAAAAAAAAAAAGCCCTCAAGGCCTGCGCCTTGGGCTTAAATGCACCTGGCTCGAGTCATGCGCTTTAATCGCGCCTTAGTGAAATCGCCTCGCCTTGACCACTGCAAGGCGCAAGGGGTGGGCATGGTTGGGCTTTGCGCCTAGGCGTGCTTTTAATAACACTGTCCGGTGGACAAGGGTATTGTGGGGGAAATAAAAGAGTCCGTGTAACATAGGTAGAGGGATGCTTTTAGCTTCTGCGTTTGGACTATTAGCTTTACCTTACAATGTGCTGCACCAAACAACACCATTGTCTCTCTTTCTCTTTTTCTCATCACATCAATTGTATGATACAATTCTAGCTATTAACCTTTACAAAGTATGCAAATTAGTTAAACAAAACTTGATGAGAGAGAGAGAGAGAGAGAGAGATTAGTGTTCCATTTACAGAGAAAGCATAATCAAGAATAGAGACCAGAGATTGTTGCTGGATAAATGAATAGCATGGACAGACACTGAACATTGCAGTCTTGAGATCATGGAACTGCCTTGTTGCAAAAGAGTAGGAAAAATACAGATCAGAATATTTAGACGGGAGTGGTTATCTAATGTGCATTTTTTCACATTTTTTGAACTGTTATCTAATTTTAAACTGTTAAAATTTGATTTTGTCTTGACCAATTTTGGGAACCAAAAACCCCGTTACAGAATTTCATCCTTTCGTTCATACCAAGTTGAGGGTCTGACATTATAATATAGTATTAAGTATTGTAATATATTATAGATCATAGATAGTATAGATGTACAATATTCAAACTTACTAAGGCCTCGTTTGGCATGCAAGAGTTTTTTAGCTTAAAAATCAAAAAATTACTAAAAAACTAAAAAAGCTATAACCAATACCAAAAAGTCACAGATTTTATTTTCTTTCTACTTTGGCATATCTTTCCGTAAAAAACTAAAAAGTCAATCCAAATATACTAGTTTTTTTTCCTCTCATATTTTAATCAAAAAGTCGAAAAATTACTAAAATAGCATATTTCCAGACGAGACATAACTAGTAAGAAAATCAAAAAATGAGTAAAGAATATATATTATATATATATATATATAGAGAGAGAGAGAGAGAGAGAGAGAGGGGAGTAAAATCAATGCATAGCTCATCAGCAAAATTCCCAAAGGTCTACTGGCTATCATCAATCAATAAAAACAAACCCAATGGAAAAAGGGTCATACAAAAGGGGAAGTACATTGATTGAACACTAACAAGTACTAAATAAATGGCAGAACAAACAGTGACAAATACGCACCTCAAATGGCGAAACAGCGCTGCTGCAATTGATCCAGATTTGGGAAACTGCCATCCGGACCAAAGAGCTATCGGCAAATACACATCAACCAGAAGCACAACCCTCACTTCCCCACAATTACCAGCCACAACTCTTACCACCCTCCCAATTACCTTCAAGCACTTGTGCATCACCAACGCATGAATCTGATGAACCACGCTCACACTCCCGTGGACAAGCCCAATTCTCCTCCACTTCTTCCTCAACACCACACTCTCTCTCTCTGAATTGTTCCCCAGGCCCCCCGACTCCTGTGCACTCAATGTTGACACCAAAGCCCTCGCGTTTGCATTTATTACCGATAAAAACACGCCGTTTTCTGACTGGAAGCCGACCTCCGATCCATCGCCGCCGAAGACGTAACAGCGAGTGTTGAGAGGCAGGGTTTCTGAGAGGTCTTGTGTTCGTGGGGGAGTCATTGTGAGGACCGAACACAAGAATCCACAGAGCTTGTGGTCGATCTCTGAATCGGAGTCGTCCATTGTATGTCCCTTCGAAACGCTGAGAGTGATAAATTAGGGTTCTCCAATTGTTTTTTCAAAAAAGAAAAAGAAAAAAAGAATTAGGGTTCCAAGCTGTGCATTTTGTGTGCCATCTTTTACAGGATTCTAAAACGCAAGACGAAGAGGAGACAATATGACAACGAGAGGAAATTTGACGACGACTGTGCCTCGTAGATCCAGTATATGTAAACTCAACCCAAATAATAAATCCATGATTCCGTACAAAATTAAGGTTGTTGTCACAAAAAAAAGTTCTTTTTTTTTTTTATTTATTGGGTTTGGGTGGTTTTTGGGTTTGTTGTGATGATGTGATGTAGTGGTGATGAGATTTAAATAATGATGTGAATTAAAATAAAAAATAAATTTTTTTTTTTTTTTTTTTTTTTTTTGTTTAATCTTAGCCGGCTAAATCTGCCTACTTTAAACTGTTGGCGGCCGTTAACACCTGCGGTTTTTTTTTTTTTTTTAAACTCCATTTACCCCCTCTAATATTTTTAGTATATATCATGTATATTAAGGGTGTTTGGGAATCTACTTTTGAGATTAAAATAGCTTTAAATATTAAAAAAAGTCAAAAAATTTCAAAAATTTCAAATCAATGATTTATATTAAAAAAAAAAGACAAATTACATATACCTTTTTCGAGATTTAGTTAAATTACAAATACTTCTTGAGGTTTCAAAAATTACAGATACATCTTGAGGTTTATATTTTCATAACAAATTACCCCATGAGATTTATATTTTCATAACAATTTGCCCCCTAATTTGTTATGCAAATAGTACCTTCAGGGGGTATCTGTAATTTCTCAAACCTCAGAGATATTTGTAATTTTGTTAAATCTCGAGGAGGATATATGTAATTTGCCCAAAAAAGAAAAAAGCACAGTAGGCAGCAGTGAGCAGCCTTACATTGTCATGACAGCATGTAGGCACAAAATTGTGACAGCCTAGTCTTTGAGGTTGAAATGGCGATTTTGCCCCTTTAGATTAATTTTGAAAAATGTGAGGTTAGGGACAAAGTTGTCATTTTAACTTCAAACATCATTTCAACATATTTTTCCATACAACAACTCAAATAAAAATCAATCCCATCTTTCCAAATATAAAAACTAAAATAGCCTACTAAAATAGTCAAAAAGCCAAAAAAACCTCTAAAATAGCCACTTTCCAAACACCAACATTATATAAAGAAAATGAGATTTCTAAAATAATTTTAATAGTTTAAAGATATCTTAATTCACATTTTAATTTTTCATTATTAATTCTATATTAGCACACTAATAGCTATTTGAATACACCATTACACATACTAAACACTCTTTCTCTTCACCACTACACACAACAAAAATCTCCACAATTTTCAAAACAGACCAATAGAGACCATTTTCGTCGATCTTGATCTCTATCACTGACAAAGGTTTCATTCAACCTCCATCTTCAATGGTGTTGATCTCTATAGTTGGTGTTGAACTCTTATCGTGTTTCATCTCGTCGTCTTATCATTTCAGATCACCTTATCTTCATCGGTGTTGATTTTCATTGTCGATCTTGAACTCTTGTCTCTCGTCATCGTTTCAAATTCATCAAATTGGTCATGTTCATAAATACAAAGTTAAACTAACTTAATGTGTTAAAAAATTTATATTTGAACAATGAATAAAAGTTTAATTTATTTTAACCGAACTAACTTATGTTCATGAATATTTAATATTTCGTCAATCTTAATAATTTGAATAAAATTATTTTGTTCAAATAAAAATAAGCGAACATTATGTAAAAGTTAGTAAACATTATGTAAAAGTTAAACTCTGGTTATCCAAACACGATAAACAAACTCATCTTCTTAGCATACGAATGAGATAAATAAAAAACTAAAAAATGAAGTCATAAAGTAATCTTTTCAATGTTTAAATCAACGTTTTCAATACCATCTTAGTGTCATCCATGATGTGCAAATCTTCAAAACTAATTGATTTCAACATTCTTAAACCCTAAATCTTCAAATGTAATAATGTTTTGAGTTTGAAAGATAAATATAATGGAGAAGAGAATGAAATGAGCTAATTAATAATAAATAATATCATAAGCATATGTTGATGGTGAAAATGACGAAGAAATACAATATTTATATATTAAAACCCTAAACCCTATAGGAATGATGGTGTGTGAAGAGTATTTTGTGTTTTTAAATATGAAATATTTGAATGGGTAGAATATACCTTATGAAGTATTTGAATGGGTAGAATATACCTTATGTTGTCCTTAATGGTCATTTCATTAGAAGATATTATTGGAATATAAATTTAGGCCTTGTTTGGGAAAAAAGTCAAAAAGTCAAAAAATTATTAAAAAAATTAGAAAGTCTATATTATTCAAGGGTAGCTTGTGGGGGAAGCCACTAGAGCAAAATTATTATTTTGCCCTTTGAATTTAACTATCCAAAAATTCAAAAAGTCAAAAGGATAAAATGGTCATTTTGATTTTACTACAATATTTTATTACATATTTTTTTGTAAAAAGTTAAAAAATCATTGCAAACATACATCTTTTTTTTCTCTATTTTTTTTAACCAAAAAGTAAAAAAATGCACTTATATAACACACCGAAACAACTACTTAATCTATAATGGTGTGTTCTGAGAGTGTTAGTGGTATATAAATAGAATCACCCTTTTACTTTGGACCCTCATTTTTTATTGGGTAATTCTATTTGCATACCATTAAACCTCTCAATACACACCATTTAATCATTAAATTTATATGACAATAATATCCTCAAGTAAAATGACTATTAAAGACAATTTGAGTGTGTATGTACTCATTTCAACAATATATATGAAAAAACAAATATCTCTATGCACACCATTCCTTAGCACAAATCTCTTTTTTTTTTATTATTTTTCAAACTCAAAATATTATTGTTTTGGAAGATTTGGGGTTTTAAAACATTGAAATTAATTGATTTTAAAGATTTACATATTATGGATGACATTGATTTGAAACAAAACAGCAATGAAAATATTAGTTTACTTTGTTATTTGTCTTGTTTGTATTGATTTTGAACAAAAGGATGATGTTCATTTTTACAATAATGGCTTATTTGTTCCGTATGCACACAAAATTGAACATTTACAAAATATTTAATTATTTAGGGCCTGTTTGGTAACCATTCCGTTTTCAATTTTCAATTTATATTTACAAAAATTTAAAAAAACTGTCATAAAAAC
Organism: Camellia lanceoleosa; assembly: GCA_025200525.1. Taxonomy (NCBI): domain Eukaryota; kingdom Viridiplantae; phylum Streptophyta; class Magnoliopsida; order Ericales; family Theaceae; genus Camellia; species Camellia lanceoleosa. The sequence goes on from CM045760.1 coordinate 104,153,410, forward strand.
TTGTTTGATAATTTTTTTGGTTCATAAATGGTTGTCTCAGTTTATTAATTTGAGGAAAAAACGTAAACTCAAAAAGTGAGTTTACGTTTTCAGTTTTCAAATTTTTTTTTTTCAATTAATTTTTTTTCAAATAAGTTATTTTCAATTATTTTTTTTAAAATATTTTTTTTAAAATATTTTTTTTTTCAATTATTTTTTTTCAATTAATTTTTTTTTCAATTATTTTTTTTTCAAATATTTTGTTTTCCCAATTAAATTTGTTTCAATTATTTTTTTAATTAATTTTTTGCAAATATATATATTTTTTCAGTTATAATGTGTGTGATCCCATTGTCATAAATAATAAAAATAAATATAAATATTTTAGGCCTGAACAAACATATTTTTTAGTTTATATTTTTTAAATTTTTTAACCATTTTGTTCAAACCAAACGCGTTTGTAATTTATGTTTCTCTAAAAATAAACAAAAACCAGTTTATAAAATTTTTGTAAATATAAACAAAAAACGTAAACGTTACCAAACGCTACCTTATATTTGAACAAATTCATTTTGTTTATATTATTAAAATTGAACAAGTATTAAACGTTCATATATAAAACATTGAACATTTTGCTTTGGTTCGAATATGAATTTCTAAACATATTAGGTTTTTTTAACACTGTATTTATGAACAATACTAAAACTATTTTTTTGTTTAAATTTCTGCAAAATACCACACCGATTGCTTCGTCGTTGTAAAATTTTAGCCATCGTTTGGTTCTCACCATTTTCTCTCATGTTGCCTCCATAGATTCAACACAAATTGGGGAGAGAGAGACACATAAATCTAAAATTACCCTTTATGGGGCTAGCTAATTCCCATGAGCTAAAGGTATTCAAACCTAATTAACTCTGATACCAATTTGTAACGCCCTAAATAATTAATAGTGAAGACATTACTCATAACATAATGAATTCTAAACCATTCATCACTAACCAATAACATTAATCAAACACCCTCTTTCTCATTGAACTATAATCTCAAAAGTACAAATTTCATATTCAATTTTTAGTTACATCAACATTAACATAGTAGGAGATGATACAAAAATGTCCTATTGGCTTACAAATATCAAGGTCATGCCTTGTTACAACATAATGGACTTGCTATCCCAAAACATGTATGCTCGGAGCTTCCACAAAATACATCCATGAGTTTTCATGCTCCAACCAACACAAAATTTCCATTTCCTTCTCACTAGGGTAGTGGCACATCACCAAGTCTTGAAATATTAGATAAGAATGAGTTAGATGCCCAGAACAAAAACTTTTAACAAAATATCTAGTTATTCAAAGATCCATATGGCATTATCACAACCCAAAACATTCTCCAAATTCAACACAATTTAAAAACTAAATCAAGGAAAACTTAGATATTAGAATTTACATAAAATCACATTTCAACACTGGGGGTAATACACCATGAAATCCCTAAGGAGAGTCCCAATACATACATATACATAGATTTACATCCAAAAGTATCCCCACATTTGTCGGCTATTAATACGGTGAGAAATAGGCACCCAAAATCATCCGTTTTTTCACTTTTACTGACTACAATACGGCAGGACCAGTGGATACCCAAAAAACATTTCCCCACATTCATCCAATGATAAGTTCAAGACGGGGCAATTGGGTACCTAGACTTCCTCACGTAGGTACTAACCATACACAACACTTTACCAAAATCGACTCTCTATCCGAACTCATATGCTATTTACCTCCCCATTAATAATCTTTCCAAAGTTTTCGAGTATTCATATAACAGTTCCGGTTTAGACTCGACCCATTTCATACTATTAGATCCGAGATTCTGTACCTTTAATTATTGTTCATGTCTTTTATCATCCTGTTGATGGTTGAGTTGAGTTGTTGGTTCTGTTTGAAATAGGCTGGGCGTTAGTTTTTCAAAAGAGTATTGTCCAGATTTCTTCTTGTTTGTTCGAGCAGTGTTTTAGTCACTTGAGTGGTCTTTAAGATTTCCCAGTATTTTTGCAGGTTTGCCAAACTTCTGGGAGTAAGGTATCTTCGCTCAAGCGGTCTTTTACAGTTTGCAAAACTTCTGGGAAGTGGTCATTGTGCGCTTGAGCAGTGGTTTAATTGCTCGAGCGGTGTCACTTATTGTGTTTGATGCTCGAACGGTGTTTTTGAACGATCTACGTGTATATCAGTTCGGGAAAAAGGGTTTTTAAATAATTTTTTCATTCATCTCTCTCTAAAACACCTCTAACCCTAAATTCTTCACTTTCTCTCTCTAGTTCTTGCTTTAAAACCTCAATTACACCCTCATTAATTGATTTCTCTACCATAGTTCCTAGGGGAAAAATGTAAAGCTCATTGAAAGCTTCATTTTAATCTAAGAGGACCTTGTTTTTGGCTCCATCGAACTTCAACTCTTGTTTTGTTCCTCTTCTAAACTTGAGGTAGGAATTTCTTTAACCTTTGGTATGATTCTTAGCTTAGTTATTTGCTTTTTGAAAATGTTAGTGATTTGGAGATTTTGGGTTAAATCTAAGGTTTGATTTTGAAATGTAAAAGAAGGATTTTTCAAATAAATTCTTGATAAGGGTTGTGAAAATGTGTATATTGTTAGGTTATATTGATAACTTCTTCCTTAAATGTGATTTTGAAAATAAAGGAGGTTTTGTTTGAAAAAGCAATGATGTTGATTTATGAAAGAAAATGAAATGATGTTGGGCTTCAAAAGGATATGGAGAATGTATCTGTTGATGATCAGAGTAGAGTTGGATATTTATTATTGCTCCTATTTTGAAATTTATGAGATTTTATCTGTTGGTGGAAAATTATTTGTTGAGTAGAAATATCTATTTTTGGGCTATCGATTGAGGGTAGCTTTGATTGTTATAGAAATTGCATGAAGATTAGGTTAAATTGAAACTAATTTTTCATACATTTTGCACCGAGTATTATTTCATATTTAAACATTGAAAATACATTGTTTTAAGAAAACTAAGTGTATACCTTGGTGAATCTGGTTAGGAGGTGTGGTTGTGGATTATATTGTTGGCCTATATGTCCTTAATGAAAGTCCAAAATCCCGTACGATTAGGAGCCGATCCTTTCTATTAGTACCGATAAAATGGCTTTGGTAGTGCTTGTGTAACCTACTGGTAGACACATACCTAGAGATAGATTCCCAGTATTTTGTATCCACTGCCCTGTTTTTTGGTATAAAAGTGTATTTTCATTAATTGAAATATAATAATGATGGCATTGCATGGTTTTGAGATGAAAAAGTATAATGTTTTGCAAATGACATTCATATGTATTCACCTTATGATTTCGTTAAGTTTCATACATAGTGTTAAAGTATCTTCACTGGGCTTTGGCTCACCCCATGTGGAAAACAACTTTCAGGTGCTGATGATATACGTCCACCAAGGATTTAACTTGAAAGGACCGTGGAATTGAAGGCTAATTTTTTTTTTGTTATTATATTTTGTACTACCCTCAGGCTTTTTTTATCTGTTTTTGTAGCGATCTCGATTTTAACCCATCTCTTGTGATGTTCCGGACCCGGGTTTGTATTGTTCGAATAGTGGTTCATGTCGTGTTTCCCTTGTTTTTCCCTCATTGTTGGTTATTGGGTTGTAGTTATGTGTTTGGAAAAGGTTGGTTGATTGTTTTTCCAAACTTTTAGTTGCACAAAATTTGGCTCTTTCGCTCGAGTGGGGCTTTCTACGCTTGAGTGGGCTTCTGAAATTTTGCTCTACGTTCGAACGGGCATTCGGGCGCTCGAGCAAGGTCTCTGTTTGCAAAAGTACTAGAGGAGCGTATTTTACGCTCGAGCGTAGGGTTTACGCTCGAGTGGGGTTTTCCACGCTTGAGCGGACCACATTTTATCAGCTCAAGAAAGTGACATTTTAGATCACTTTTTGCAATCCTCTCTCTCTCTAAAACTCTCCAAGATCCAAATCTAGAGCTTCTCTCTCTAGGAATCATATTCTCTCTTTGATTTCTCCAAATCCATTGGGATTTTGGCTATAGTTTCTTCATCAAAGTTGTATAACTTCTCGAGGGCTTCATTGTGTGCGGTGGAGATCGAGTTTCGACACTGTAAATTTTGGAGGTTTCAGCTCTTTTTTTCTTCAGACTTGAGGTAGGGATTTTCTTTGAGTTATATATATGTTTTTGCAAGATCTAGATGATTTTTGAAATCATCCTTTAATGAGTTTTGAAAATAGATTGTTGATTCAAGAAGATGAGTGATTTTGAAAGTGGGTTTACTTCATTTTCCTTTAAAAATATAAATTTAGAGTTTTTGAACTATGTTGATGAAAGAAAGATGTTTTTGGTGAGATTTTCTCAAATATTTGAAGATGAATGGTTTTTGGTGAGAAAACCTAGAAATTGGGGATTTTTAAGAAAGATGTTAAAAATCTCTAGAATATGTTGTTATATTTATTTTGTGTGCCAAAATAAATGATGTTCGAAAATTGTTTATTTATTACATGTAAATGATGAATTTCAGGGAATATGAGAATTGTTGTTCATTTTGGAAATTATTATTTAAAACGTTGAAATAGTCTTGAAATGACTAATTGTTGAGAATACTTGAGAAGAGGGAATTGTGTTACTCCTTGGATGATGAATTGGAATAAAAGTATTTATATTCATTTTGTGTTATTGGCATATCAATTCATTTGATTACATTAAACTTTGAAAGTTGATTTGAAACTTGTATCGAGAAAAGAATGTTGAGAAATAAGTTTCCATGAATTGGTTTTGGGGTAAATACGGTGGTAAGTTTTGACAGGTGGTGTAGATAAAATTGAATAGGTGTCGAGCCTTCCAATTAAGACTGGTAAAAATGACAGATTATAGGTGTCGAGCCTTCCAGTCAATGCTGGTAAAAATGACAAATTGGTGGTACTTGTATAGTCTACTTGCATACACCGACCTAGGGATTACCAGAGCCGTATTTACCGCTTTTGAAATGAATTGTTAAGTTTTGAAGAATTGAAATTGCATGACATCATTGAGCATGAGGGTTTTCAAAGATAAAGATGTGATTTTCTTTCAAAAGAGCATAGCATGGCATGTGCATTTCATCTCTTGAGACTTGTATAAAATGTATATACTTTATTAAGGATTTCCTACTGGGCTTTATGCTCACCCTACGGGATTTTTGTACAGGAAAAGATGTGGTGATGCCGCCTAACTAAAGGCGAGAAAATGTGTGTTGAGAGTACGAAACTCTCATTTTGCTATGACTCTGTGTGTAAGCTAAGGGCTGTATGTGTGTGGGTTTGAATAACAGTTTTGTATAACCGGACTAAAGCCTTGGAAACTTGTAAACTCTTGGGGATATTTATTTGTTTATTTACTTGTTGTTGGATTAATGTATTGTTGCATGAAGAACTACTGTATCATGTAATGTAAGTTTGGAGATTTATATTTGGTTTTCCTTGAAAGAACCATGATAGTTGTATTATCATTTGGGCTAGAAATTTGGGGCGTTTCAATTTTGGACTTGATTTATTTTTTGTAACCAAGCAATGTCTTGGAAAGATATAGCCATTAGGGTATAAACTTATTTGTATTACCCTTTTGTTTCAGTTTACTCACATGTGGCATATACTATAGATTTAGGATTTACGATTTATAAATGTATATTCGCATACGTCATCTTTTGTACGGTAAAGGAACATTAATGAAAGGTTAATACTTCACATGTCTATGCTTTTTATTGAATATCATGAGACAGTTTATTGTTATTCTTTTGGGACGTTACAATTCATACATTCATTAGAATAAAAGTAATCTTTCACCATCCAAGCAATTGTGACAAATATAAAGTGACAATATCCAACATTTCAAGAACATTCCAAGTTCACAATTCTCCATTTAAATACCACTTTAATATCATAAGCCAATCATCAATTTAAATAATTAAGGGTCAATTTCATTTGTATTACATTATTTCTAAAACTCCAAAATTAGGGTTTTTATAAGATTTGGACCTTTTCCCTCTCCAACATATATAATATAAATTTTCATCAAAAACTTCCCTAATCCATGGCTAAAAATAGAAATCTTTAGAAAATTGTAGGAAAAATACTATTTTTTGTAAGAAACCTTCAATTCATAAACTCAAACATTCATCAACTCATTAATGTCATGGCAACACCGTATAATTATTTTCAAATCAAAGAGATACAAGGTTAAAAGTAATCCTACCTTAAGATTCAAGACCAAAAAGCAAGATTATCAACAAACTCTTTGTGAAATCTCAATCCAATCAATAGAAAGCTTGATCTTTACGCAAACTCCAACTTTTGCAAGCAATGGGGTTGAGAATCTAAGTAGAAATGGAAGATTTCTAGAGAGAGGTGGCTAGGGTTTTCTAAGCTAGAGAGAGAGAGAGGAAAAAAGAGAGAAGAAAAAGTGAAGAAAATAATCTAGAAGTCACTTTTTAAGTAGTTGATATTGCGCAGACCGCTTGAGCGGTGAATAAAACCTCTCAGTATTTCTGCCTGTAAAACGAGATACTAGGAATCCTCTCTTCTTCGCTCAAGCAACCATTTGATCGCTCGAGCAATCCCTCCACTTGCAAAACAAACTACTGGGAGCACATCATCTCCGCTCGAGCGGTATTTTCACTGCTCGAGTAGTAACTTGAAATGAATTGTCATAGTAATTGCATTAATCAATTATATTTTCTATCTAGTATCTTCCTCCTATTTTGGTTTGAATTCAAAAGTGTAGAGGGTCAGAAATTAAACCCCAAATTTATTATGGGCCTAAATGTTGTGGTCGCCCTTTTAAGATGATTAGGAATGAAAAAGGAGCAAGGGCTAAAGCCCAAGGGAAATGGGCCAACAGTGGGCTGAAGCAGGTTCGACTCGCCAAGAGTCCAAACGAACTCCACGAAGGAAATGGCCTAAGTGAAGTTGCAGAGGCAACACTTGTAGCGACCAAATTACAGAGGCACTTTGTCTCAGCGCTGCCATTTACAATATTGTCAGTTCTGCTACCCTTTGAAGTTGCTGAAGGAAAGAAAAAGCCGAAGCAACTAAGTTGTGGAGACAACACTTACAACAGCCAAGTTGCAGAGGCACTTTATCTCAGTGTCACCATTTTAAGTATTGTCGGTACCGCCGCCATTCCAAGTATTGTCGGTACCATATCCATCTAGAGTTGCTGAGGGAAGGAGAAAACCGAAGCAACTAAGTTGTAGAGGTAGTACTTGCAGCGCCCAAGTTGCGGAGGTATTTTGTCAGCGCTGCCGTTTTTAATATTGTCGGTTCTGCCATTTGAACTTGCCGCGGGAAATGACTACCATAGCAACTACAGCCGCCGCAACTAACATTGGAGCGAACATCCCGCCAAGGTGATAGCAGCCTTTGGGAGAACCTTCCCCTCTGCAAGTAGAGGCTAATGCTTGGCGTTGATAGCAGGCCCCAAGGTGTTACTAGCCTAGGGCTGATAGCAGGCCCCAAGTTCATTAATTTGGCATTGATAGCAGGCTCAAAGACTTACTGGTTGGAGCTGATAGCAAGCCTAGAGATACCAGTTTACCATGGTGATCCCACGAAGATGGGAGCAGGTAGCCCCGAGTGTAAGGGACTTCTTTTCCATTACCCAGGTCATAGACCTGCCTTAGTCGCACAGGCAAGACTAAGGAAGCCCCCTTGGGCTTGGTACTAAGGCCTCGTTTGGGAACCCTCCATTTTAGCCAAAAAGTCAAAAAGTTACTAAATTAGCCAAAAAGCCAACAACCCATACCAAAAAGTCAAAGATTCTCTTTTCTCTCTACTTTTTGCACATCTTTTCGTAAAAAGCCAAAAAGTCATCCCAAACATACTAGTTTTTTTTAGCTCATATTTTAGCCAAATAGTCAAAAAGTTACTAAATTAGCCTGTTCCTAAACGAGGCCTAAGGCACAACATGGCTGATTACAAGCCTGGTTGTGGCCTTCACCCTGAAGAGTTGGGGTGTTGGTAGTTAGGTGGCTAAGGGTGGAGGTTTCGTTGAGGTGAACACGAACATAGCCAATAATGGGCTAATGTAGTCCTGAGAATGCATGTACTAGCTAAATAGAACTGAGAAGGCAAGTGCAGCAGCAAGGTTTACCGCTGTAAGTGCACTTGCTGAGGTTTGAGCTGAAGAGGCAAGTGCAGCGGCAAACACTCCCGCTGCAATTGCACTTGCTGAGGCTCAAAAGGGAGTTGCAACGCTAAACACTCTCGTCGCAACTCCACTTGCTGAGGTTCAAAAAGCTAGTTGTTGAGGCAAACAGATAGTACACAGTACATACAGAGGGACATGTGGCACCTTCAGCTTGGTGGCTCAAAGTAGAATATTCTGTGTGATCCTTAGGGACAATCTTCTCTCTATTTGGCCACTTGGTGTCTTCTTGGTACCAAAGAAAAGCCCATAAATAAAAACCATTTCCCAAGATCCAAGGGGAGGAATTTTGGGATTTGGGGGAGATGTTGCCCATTTGTGCACTGCCATTGTCTTCTTCTTGAGCTACTTGCCTCACCCTCACCCAGCTACTCACTCTCCAACCTCCCAGACAATTGTTACTGCTCATCCTCCAATCATTCCATCATTGTTGGACCATTAGCATAGTTTTGCCTCTCTAATCATCTTCCTAATCTGAACCCTCCTACAAAAAGATATTGCATTGGTTCTTAGTAAAATACAACCAGTAAAGTCATTTTTAGTGAGGCTAAGAGAACCTAATTACAAGCGCCTAATAAGTGAATTGGCTTATAAAATTTGTATCGACTTTTCAAATCCGTGTTGGCATGCGACAATTATATTCCTATCCCTCAAAGTGTCAAAAAAGCCAGCATATATTTTTTGCCAGGTCCAATGGGATGCCAAGTGTAGGAAATGAAAAACGAAACATATGAAATATTGGCGCAGACAAACAACTTTGGAACTTCTAGAAGAGATCCATTTTCTTTATAAAAAAAAAAAATTTCAAGTTGCTTCTCCACAACCATATTATTTGGTTGAAGAAAGAATACACCATTTAATTAGAGTAATTCATCAATAGAAAAATGAGTTTGTGACTCTCACTACCGAGTCTTTAACTAAGCCTTTAATGGTTAAAATTGATGATTTTTTTCAAAAATTTTCCAAGTCAATAATGGTTGAAAGTGGGAAAGAGCCAACTTTTGACATAACATGGTCAAAGAGCATGTTGTTAAGTCGAATATGGTTAAAAATAATGTTCCATATAAGGCTTAGGGGTTGAAAAACCCTTTTTTAAAGAGCAAAATTATGAAACTAATATGATTAAAGAGCATATTTCTAAGTCAAACATGGTTGGAATGATGTTCCATAAATGACTTGGGGGGTCAAAATACCAATTCTTAGAGAGTCAAACCATGAAGAGAGTATGCTTATGGACAATTTTCATAAGCCATTAAAAATGGCTAAAATAGAAAATCAACCCATTTTGTCAAGAAATAATGGAACTCAAATGGCCGAAGAACATGTTATCAAGACAAACATGGCTAAGAATGATGAACAATCCACTATTCACGAGTTCAAAATTTTTGTCATTGTTCAAAATGTCAAGCCGTTTGAATTTTTAAGGCTATCTTATAACATGATTTTCGTTGTTCAAAATTTATTTGGGTTTGTGGATCACGTCAAAACTTGATTTTGATGAAGTAGTTAACAAGAAGTCAAAATTTAGTAAGCATATTCAGGGATTTTCCAACATGAAAATGACCAATTAAGTGACAAGGTTGGTGTTTATATGAAAACTAATTGCTAATATAAGCTTAAGATTGGCCAAAAGAGAGGAATATATATATATATATATATATATTTCCCTGAAAACTAGACATTCGATGCTTATGAATATGTGTTTGTGTAATTGGTATGGCCATTTACTTGGCTATTACTTATTGAGACACATGTAAGCTTGCTGTAATTGGTTTTGCATCCAAAGCCACATGTAATATAAAAGTTGCACAATATTTGAAGTGTGTGCACATTCAAAGGTTTGAACCAAAAGGATATTATAGTTTAAAAGCATCTTAAGCCTTCGAAGTAACTACACTTTCAAAGTGAGATAGTGGTCTTTTGTCAATATCTTTGCTCTTTGAATGATGGTTTTGATCTTTTGGAGCTTTGTTGTGAGTATTTCAAAGGATGACTTCGGTTATTTTTTAGCACCTTCGAAGGATGATTTCGGTCCTCTATTAATTTAATCATTTGGTGATTTTTACCTGGTTGGTCTATAAGGCTCATAATTCCAGTATTATGGTTGCAACATTTGATAGCTTCGAAGCATTCCAAACAACTTCGAAGGTTGATTATAGTGACTACCACCCACTTGGAAGGTCTCGTTATTCCATAACTGGCTATTGAGAGGGTCCCTCAGTATTTTGATTTGGTTCATCACTGGTTCACTTTACTTTAACCGCATACTTTGAAGATACTTTGTTTAACTATTTGGTGATGCCTATTTCTTTTGTTTTTATTGGAACTTACCTAAGACAGTTTGTGAGACTTCGTGTCTCGGTTTGTAATGAGTTTGTAAACAAATTAGGGATGAATGAATCAAACTTTAGTTCCATGGATGTATCTCCACTTGAGGGAATCAAATAAAAATTCTTTATGTTTTGGTTGCTTTATCCTTAAGCCAAAATGTGTCTACAATTGGTTTGAATTACAATGTTTTGGTGCCTTCGAAGGACCAATGAAGGTTTGAATCACAAAATAATAATTTTTGTTGGTACCTATGAGCATTGTTTGAAGCAAAGAACTTCAAATGATGTCACATATAATAAAATGATGGTCAAAGGATGCTTCAAAAAACGAAGACGCAAAATTCATTTTGAAAGATATTTCAAGATTAACCTTCTTTTAAGAAGGTTGTAGAAGCCTTTGTTGAAAGTTCCACCTAGTGGAAAGCAGCATACTTGACATAGGCCAACTCGAGCAATTGATAAAAACAATCCATAGTCTTATATGTTGTATTGTTTTTACGAGCCATGAGTATAAAGTTTTTGTACCTTCGAAGGTTCTAACAAAAGTTATGGCAGATTCATATTACATCATCCTCAAATGATATGTGTCCTTGTTGTTGTTCATAGCATATATATTTAATTATATTGCTTCAAAAGCTATATAGCTATGATTTAAACGTGTCATTTTAATATATTCAAAGCACTTTATTGCTCAAGTTAGTCAGGTGCTTGGCCACTTCGAAGCATTTTGCTAGTGCTGTATGATATTCAAAACACTTTGCTAATGTTATTTGTTGCTCACATTAGTCTTATGGTTTGGTTTGACCTTTCAAAAATTTAAATAAACATCATTTTTAAACGGTTGTGAGGGATAATGTTGGCACCATAGATAAAAATAATAATGTTTATTATTATTATTATTTTATTAAGTAGGACACACGATACTCTCATACTCATTTGGAAGTGAAAGAAGTTATGGAGAATGTAGAGAAAAACATGGAGCACATGTGGAAAAGATGATGGAGAGGTGGAAGAACATGGAGCATGAAGTGAAGGAGTTGAGAAATCATGGAGGGACACATGTCAACACAAGAATGAAGATTAAAGAATGGGGTAGTTATTAGGTAGTTATTTCCTACACTTTCTTTTTTCCCCCTATAAATAGCCATTCATGGCTACATTGTAGACCTCCGAACAAAACCAAACTCTACGTCTTTGTCGTTTCATTTATGTTTAAATTTCGGCACTGGACTTACTTTTCATAAGAGTACATTAAAGTAACTTTTGTATTTCTAGAACTCAAGCTTCGAAGTTGCCCTTACTAAGGTAACATTTTGTAATTGCATTATTCAATTAATCAATTACATTTTTTGCCCAACCTCTCCCTACCATTCTATTTCGAATTCAAAATATATTGCATTGGTTCTTACTAAAACACAACCAATAAAGTCCTTTTCATTGAGGCTAAGAGAACCTAATAATAATGGCCTGATAAGTGAATTGGCTTATAAAAGCTGTAAGGACTTCTCAGATCCTTTCTGGCATGTGACAATTACATTTCTATCCCTCAAAGTCTCAAAAAAGCCAACAATTGCTGATAAGAGTTTGTCAAGTAAAAATTGAAAAATTAATTTTGCACAATCTTTCAAATTAAAAGAAAACCTAGCATCTAAGAGCACATTCACCTGATGCTTTAAATCTGATGTGGCACTCCAACAATTATATTTTGGCATAAAACATCAACTCCACATGGTGTGCCAAAAGCTGATGTGTTGGCACCATAGATAAAAATAATAATGTTTATTATTATTATTATTTTATTAAGTAGGACACACGATACTCTCATCCTCATTTGGAAGTGAAAGAAGTTATGGACAATGTGGAGAAAAACATGGAGCACATGTGGAAAAGATGATGGAGAGGTGGAAGAACATGGAGCATGAAGTGGAGGAGTTGAGAAATCATGGAGGGACACATGTCAACACAAGAATGAAGATGAAAGAATATGGTAGTTATTAGGTAGTTATTTCCTACACTTTCTTTTTTTTCCCTATAAATAGCCATTCATGGCTACATTGTAGACCTTTGAACAAAACCAAACTCTATGTCTTTGTCGTTTCATTTATGTTTAAATTTCGGCACTGGACTTACTTTTCATAAGAGTACATTAAAGTAACTTTTGTATTTCTAGAACTCAAGCTTTGAAGTTGCCCTTACTAAGGTAACATTTTGTAATTGCATTACTCAATTAATCAATTACATTTTTTGCCCAATCTCTTTCTCCCATTCTATTTCGAATTCAAAATATATTGCATTGGTTCTTACTAAAACACAACCAATAAAGTCCTTTTCATTGAGGCTAAGAGAACCTAATAACAATCGCCTGATAAGTGAATTGGCTTATAAAATCTGTAAGGACTTTTTAGATCCTTTCTGGCATGCGACAATTACATTTCTATCCCTCGAAGTGTCAAAAAAGTCAACAATTGCAGATAAGAGTTTGTCAAGTAAAAATTGATAAAACAGTTTTGCATTATCTTTCAAATTAGAAAAAAACCTAGCATCTAAGAGCACCTTCACTCGATGCTTTAAATTTGATGTGGCACTCTAACTATATTTTGGCATAAAACATCAACTCCACATGGTGTGCCAAAAGCTGATGTGGCTTTTGGCATCACCCATTCTTCCCAATTTGACATGAAGACCCTTTGATGTCCTTTTTTTTCCCAAATAAAGTAGCCCAAAGTATCGGACCAGGGGGGGGAGGAGGGGAGGGGAGGGTGCTTAATTCATGAAATTCCATATTCATACCTAAATTCCCAAGTTGAGACACTTTGGTTGTGACGGACAGTGTGACATTTTGTTCCAGGTGACCACTCAAGTAGTGAAAACACCGCTTGAGCAAAGATTGAGGGCATCCAGTAGTTTTGCAGGTCAGGTTGGACCGCTCGAGTGACCATTAGTTTGCTTGAGCAAAGATGCAGGGCTCCCAGGATCTCATTTTGCAGACAAAAATACTAAGAAGCCTTGTTCACCGCTCAAGCGATGAAAAGACCAGTCGAGCAGTCTATGCGAACTCAGCTTTTTAAAAAGGGACTTTCTAGATCATTTCCTTATCTTTTTCTTTCTCTCTTCTTTCTTTTCTCTTTCCTTCCGAAAACCCTAGATTTCTTATTGCAAATCTCTCTCATTTCAATAAGATCTAGTCTAAATCACTTGCAAGGAGTGAAATACACGTGAAGATCATCCTCCCTTTTATGAAGAATTCTCCTAGAAGCTTGGCTTACTTGTTCTTTGCTTAAGGTATGGTTACTTTTAACTTAGTATCTCTTTGATTTGAAGATCTTTATGTGGTATGATTATAAAGATAAGATTTGATTTCAAGATTGAGTGAGGTTAAAATTGTATTTGACAAAATAGGAATTATATGTGATTATTGTTGAAGTTTTACTCAATTTTTTATATGATATGATTATTGATGTGGAGAATTTATATAGTTATGAAAATAAAGTGAAAACCCCAAAATTATAAAAGCCCTAATTTTGATCTTGATAAATAATGCTATTGTGACCAAATTTACCTTTAGTTCTCGGAATTTTATAAATAATTAAAGGATGGTATTTATGGATGGAAATAGTTGAATTAAGATTATGATGTAGATATAAATGGAATTATAAATCTTGTTTATGTATTTATTTCTTGTGATATTGGAAACTCGTTCTTTTGAAAAAATGGTTCAAGGTGAGGTAAATTGAGTAGGAGTCTGGGATAGAGTGTTGGGTTTGAGAACTTGTGTTGTGTTGGTATCCGCGTTATAGCAACCTTGACATATGATTAATTGTTAGACCATGATTAAAGGTGCCTAATAAGTAATTAAGATGAAATTCTGAATTAATTGCATGTGTGTTGCATTATTTGTATTTATATCTGTCTATCGTAAGAATATCTGTTCATGTTTCTATTTTGCTCTGCAAATTGAAAGCCTTATCGGCATTCGAACATGAAATTGACTTGATTTATGTGTTATTTGGGATTTTTTAGAATTTTATGGTAGATTTAATTAAAATTCGATTTGGAATGAATTAAATTAGAATAATTAATGCTCATTGATTAGTTGAAGCCAAGATTAATTAAGTCAACTTAATTGGGCCTATATAAGGCTCATGTACATTCTAGGCTACATTTGCACTCTTGTTCCTATACTCTTAAGCTCCAAAACTTGAGAAAGGGAGAAATAGAGTGTGGGAGTTGAATTCAAGAAGGAAAGGGTAGAATTAAGTTGTGTAATACAAGAATTGAGCTAGAATTGATAAAATTGAGCCATATCATGCATGCATGTCCATCTCATCATAATTTGAGTTTGATTTCAAAGAATTCTCTTGTGCGCATGTGTCCATCTTACTTTTATTTTGAGAATTCATCTTGTTTGATACCATTTTATACCAAATGATCATGCTTTGGAAACTTTGAAGGAAGGTAATATATGCATGTTATGTTTACAAAGATTTGAGTTTTGTTTTGCATAATTGGCATGCTTTTGGGCTTTGATTTTGCGAAATGGTTTTGAATTCTTGATGTTTGACAAGTTTACACAAGTTTCCTTAAGTTTTTGGCCCAAAAGAACTTGATTTGCAGCTTTGAGCTTGAGTTTTGAACTTGGAAGAGCAATTTAGAAATTTCAGATTCTGTCTTTTCACTCGAGCAGGAGATCCTGTGCTTGAGCGACCACTTTATGTTTTGCACCTCGGCTCTGCATGCTTCCAGAAGTTTATCATTTTTGAAGACTGCTTGAGTGACAAGAGTTGCGCTCGAGCGATGACCTTAGTCTCACGCTCGAGCCACCGTCAAGCGTGCGTTAAGCGAAAAAATCAAGCAACTAGTACTTTTGCAGCATTTACATACCGCTCGAGCAATTGAAGTTGCGCTCGAGTGACCACTCACATTTTTGAGCCTCTGCTCGAGCGAAGGCCTTGTTTTCAAAAAATTTTGTTAAGTGCTTCAAAGTGCATTTTGGCATCCACATTGCATCCTAGGCATTCCTAGGTTGTGGTTAAGACATAATAATGATGATAAGAAGTAGAAACACGTCAAGATAAGAAATAATTAAATTAATGATTCCGAGTGTGTAATTTAGTATGTATTCATTCTATATCTGTGTAGGTCACGCATCGCAAATTATCTGATTTGTCTACTTTGGAGCCATCTGTAAGTAATAACTTTGTAAAGCTATGTTTACGTTTAAGTAATTTCTTATATGATATGATATGACAAGAAATGCTCTATTTTCGAACATGTTATGTTCTGAATCAATAAATGATTGTCCATATATTGAAAAGTATTTGTGGCATCCTTAGCACAAGGCCGTAGCCCGGGGGTAACAATACCATGGTCTGTGAGCACAAGGCCCTTGCCTGGGGGTAATAATACCATGGTCTCATGACCCTCGCCCAGGGGTAACAATACTGTGGCTCAAATATGTTACAAGTTCTCGGTACCGGAGGTTTCTTTATGGAATTGGTCAAGTATAACCTTTAATACTCTATACATGATCTGTAGCGCTAATGGGTGTATCACGTATTATCCTCTGTGAAACTGAACAAGTACATGTTTCTGAACTTTGAATAAGAATATGAATCTGTTTCTGCTTTCTAAATCTGATATGGGATATCATTTATTTAACCTTTTACTCTGTTATTATTCATTGGGTGTTCGCTTACTATTTATATTATGTATGTAGGTAAACAGGCGCGTGACCAGGCCTAAGTTGCTTCCTGGAGAGTTTTGGGTCAGCTAGCTACTGTGCCTTCCAAGGAGGTTCCCATTTGAAAAGTCAAGTTTTGTGAACCATGCCAAGAATGTTTTGTTATGTTGTTTTTGTTTATCTGTACGCTGGGTTAAGTCCCTTATGATACTACCTATATAGTGATGTAAGACTTAAGGAAGTTTGATGTCACTTATGTATGTATACATTTAAAATTTAAAATTTCTGTTCCATGTATGTCTACACAGCTCAATGGACTATGTACGTTTCATATATAGCTTCCATATGCCCTTACTATGTCATAATTTGTTTTGAGGCCTTTGGTAATCCAAGGATTACTGGCCGGTTATGACGCTAAACCTATAGAGGTGGGTTTGGGTCGTAACAGAGTGGTATTAGAGCACATGTTCTGTCGCACACACGAGTCCATATGAGCTATATGATGTCCTAGAAAAGAATTAGGGGCATTCCATCTGCATGTATGGGTGTGTGGACTATTGAACATACCCAAACTAAACTAAAATGAATTGATGTGAACACATATGAATTATTATGAAGCAAATTGATTTGGAATTGAACACTGAGAACAAGACTATTATACCTATGTTTATTGTTGTTTTGTTTACCTATAGCAATGGAAAATACAAGAAGTGATGGAACAACTAAATTTTTTGAGGCTCGGATGAGTCGAATGGAACAAATGCTTGCAGCTTTGACTGAAGCAATGATATAGTAGCAAAGACAACAACCTCTGTCTTCTCCGTCTCCTCTAGTCCAAGTTGAACCAGATAACAATGATATCATAAATCTAACTCAGAAGTTCATAAAGATGAAACCGTCTACTTTCTTGGTTGGCATTGAACCCTTAAAGGTAGAAACATGATTGCTTGAAATGGAGAAACTGTTTGAAGTATTTCCTTGCTCCGAGATACAAAAAGTCCTTTTGGCCACCTACACTTTAAAAGATGAAGCCCGAAGATGGTGGCTGTTAATCTGAAATAACAATGGGAGCATGATATGGAATCAATTCAATGAGATCTTCTATGACAAGTACTTTCCTCAGTGTTTCCAGGACCGAAAGGTTTCTAAATTCCAAGAACTGAAGTAAGACAAGATGTCCGTAGCCGAATATGTGGCCAAGTTTACTGAGTTAGCCAAATTTGCTCCTCACATGGTCGATACTGAATATAAAAAGGCTCAAAAATTCAAAGGGGAATTAGATCTGGACGTGTTTGATAGAGTAGGCATTTTGAAGTTGCCTATAGACGTGGAGGTACTTGATAGAGTACTGATAGCAGAGGCCACCCTGGCAGCAATGAGACAGGTTAAAGCACCAATAATAGAATGGCAAAGTAAAAGATTTGGATCCAATTTTTGGAAGGGCCGTTCATCTTTTTCATACAAAAAGCAAAATACGGGTCCTTCAAGCAGTTCAAGCCAAAGCAGTGGCTCTATGCCAGTTTGTTCTGATTGTGGAAGGAAGTATAAAGGCACGTGTTACCGTGCATCTGGTGCTTGTTTTCGGTGTGGCAAGACTGGCCACATGATTAGAGATTTTCTGATGAGATCCGATGATGCTAACTGTCCTACGGCAAGTTCAGCTGGATCCACTCCTACACCAAGAACAAATGTGAAAACCAATACTGGGAGAGAAACTTTGAGGCAAGGCCGAGTGTTTGCATTAGTACCTGGTGATGTACAGAACACCGAGTCAGTGGTATCAGGTATGATCTCTATTTGTGCTCAACGTGCTTATGTGTTGATAGATTCTGGTTCTACGCATTCTTTTGTGTCTCATGTTCTCAGAAATTAACTCGACCCTCAGAACCATTGAATTATCTGCTATCTGTATCTACACCATCTGTAGGCTCTATGGTATGTGCTTATGTGTACCTTGCGTGTGACATTATGGTTGGGGATATGTTATTATATGCTAATTTGTTACTGTTGGAAATTACTCATTTTGATTGTGTTCTAGGTGTGGACTGGTTGACAAAATATTATGCCACCATTGATTGTGTGAGTAAATCTTTCGTGTTTTGACCATCCGGTATGCCTGAGTTTATCTTTATTGGAAATGGGGTAGTTCCTCTGCCGTACTTGATTTCATTTATGAAAGCCAGGAAGTTGTTATGAAAAGGTTGTCGGGACTACTTGTGTTGTGTATTGACTGTACCTTCGGATAGTGCTATTATGGAAACTATTTCCGTAGTCCCTGAATTTCCTGATGTATTTCCTAATGACCTACCTAGGAAGTTAATTGATAGGGAAATTGAATTCACCATTGATATAGTATCTGGGATGCAACCAATTTCTAAGACCCCTCACAAAATGTCAACATCTGAACTGAAAGAATTGAAAGTTTAACTCCAAGAATTGCTAGACTAGAAATTCATCTGACCGAGCACTTCACCTTGGGGTGCTCTAGTTTTGTTTGTTAAGAAGAAAGATGGGTCCCTAAGGTTATGTGTAGATTATTGGGAGTTGAATAGGGTAACAATCAAGAATAAATATCCATTGCCCTGAATAGATGATTTATTTGACCAACTCTAGGGAGCCCAAGTATTTTCCAAAATTGACCTTAGATCGGGCTATCATCAATTGAAGGTTAAGGCAGAAGACATTGAGAAAACCACTTTTCGGACTAGATACAAACACTATGAATTTTTAGTAATGCCATTTGGGGTAACGAATGCACTTGCGGCTTTTATGGACCTAATGAACAGGGTTTTCAAACAATTTCTCGATGAATTTAGAGTTGTATTTATTCATGACATCTTCATTTATTCTAAAGGCAGGGAAGAACATGAGAATCATCTGAGAACTGCTTTATAGATTTTGAGAGAAAAGAAGTTGCATGCAAAATTATCCAAATATGAATTCTGGCTTGATAGCATAGCATTTCTGGGACATGTGATTGACAAGGATGGTATATCAGTGGACCCACAGAAAATTGAAGCCAATGTAGACTGGCCAAGACCAACCAATGTGTTTGAAGTTAGAAGTTTTCTGGGGCTTGCAGGCTATTATTGCAAATTTGTGAAAGATTTCTTCAAGCTTGCTTTGCCACTCACTTAACTGACATAGAAAACTACACCATTTGACTGGAATGATCAAAGAGAGTCTATTTTCCAAGAGTTAAAGACCAGGTTAGTAATTGCGCCAATTTTGACTTTGCCTAATGGTACTAACAGGTTTCAAATTTACAGTGACACTTCGTACAAAGGTTTGGGATTTGTGTTAATGAAAAATAAAAAAGTGATTGCTTATGCTTCTCGACAACTCCGCCCAAATGAAAAGAATTACCCAACTCATGACCTTGAATTGGCAGCTGTGGTTTTTGCATTGAAAATTTGGTGCCATTATCTATATGGAGTGACTTGTGAAGTATATAAGGATCATAAAAGCTTGAAATATTTTTTCACCCAAAAGGAATTGAACATGAGAGAACAGAGATGGTTAGAGCTGATTAAAGATTATGACTTACAAATTTTGTACCATCCGGGGAAAGCAAACATAGTTATAGATGCTTTGAGCCGTAAATCCATGGGCAATTTGTCATGTTTACTCACTGGTCAAAAAGACTTGATATGTGACCTAGAAAGAAATGAAATTGAACTTGTGTTGCGTGAACAGGGCGGGATCTTAGCTGCCATTTCCGCTCAACCTGCAATCATTGAAGAAATTAAAGAGAAGCATCTTAATGATGAGTTTTTGAAGAAGATTGTTGATGGCCTTGACTCAAAACCGAGGCTGGGATTTGTGTATGATGCTAATGTGTTGAAATTTATGAATAGACTTTGTGTACCGGATTGTTTTCACTTGAGGAAACGTGTTATGATTGAGGCTTATAGTTCGAAATTTGCTATGCATTCGGGTAATACAAAAATGAACAAGGATCTAAAACAGAATTTTTGGTGGCCTGGCATGAAGAAAAGCATTACTGAGTTAGATGTTTGCATTGCCAACAAGTCAAAGCTGAACATCAACGACCCGTTGAACTACTTCAGCCGCTTCCAATACCGGAATGGAAATGGAAGCATATTACCATGGACTTCATTGTGGGATTGCCTTGCTCTTCTCGAGGTATGGATTCTATTTTGGTCATTGTTGATCATTTATCTACTCACTTTTTGCCTATCAAATCTTTGTATAATGTGGATAAGTTGGCTACCTTATATGTTAATAAGATTGTGAGATTATATGGTGTGCCAATATCTATTGTATCTGATAGAGATCCCAAGTTTACTTCGAGATTCTGGCAGAGTTTACAACAAGCTTTAGGGGCTGAATTGAGACTAAGCAGTGCCTATCACCTACAAATAGACGGCCAATCAGAAAGAACGATACAGACTTTGGAGGATATGCTTAGAATGTGTACCCTAGATTTCCAAGGCAATTTGAAGGCCTATTTACCATTGGTCAAGTTTGTATAGAACAACAGTTTCCATTTGAGTATCGGTATGGCTCCTTATGAAGCTTTGTATGGTAGAAAATGTTGTTCTCCAATCTGTTGGGCCGAGGTAGGTGACAGACCTTTGTTGGGACCAGAACTTGTGCAAGAAACGATTGCAAACGTGAAATTGATTCAACAAAGATTGAAAAATGCATAAAGCTGCCAAAAGAGTTATGCGGATGTCCGAAGAAGAGATCGAGAATATGAAATCGGGGACCATGTGTTCATCAAAGTGACTCTTATGAAAGGGCAAACACAGTTTGGAGTGAAAGGCAAATTGGCACCGAGATATGTTGGGCCATATGAAATCCTTGAGAAGATTAATTCAGTGACGTATCAGGTAGCCTTACCGCCAGTCATGGAGCATATGTATAATATTTTTCACATGTCCATGCTTTGAGAACATTTGAGAGATCCATTTCATGTGATTGAACCAACTCATGTGCCCATTTCGGAGAGGTGCGAATTGGTCCTCTATAGTTCAGAATCCTATCACGGTTCTGAATCTAATCTCACAAAGTGCAATGTGAGACTGATAAACACCAAAGAGTCCAATTCGGCAAATCATTTTGGAAAATTAGATTTTGAATCAAATAATGCCAAAACTGGACTACTTTGCTAGATTACAGAGTCGCCACTTAAATGTTTTATTTTTAGAAAATTTAGGAAACCATGACTTGTGCCAAAGGCCATGTGTCCATCATCACCAAAGTTGCCTCTGCTCGAGAACTTGGGTACGAGAGGGGAATGTCCTGAAATGAGCACCCCTACTCGCCCGATCAAAAGATCGGTCTCTACTAAGCATGATATGTTGTTTTATAAACCTCATGTGTTCTTATCCAGTTATTAGCTAACTTTACTATGTGGCGCACATATACAAGTATAGACTAAGTCGTGAGAATTGGAACAAAATAACTCATGTTTGTTTTCGAAAATGGTTTGAAAGTGCCACCATCAAGTGGTCTAAAGCGCGGATTTGCCACCCTCAAGTGGGCTTAAAAACATGATTATTTACCACTTCGCAAAGTGGGCTTAAAACGCACATTTATCGAATTGTTCCAATTCAAGTAACAAAGCTTTCATCCACAAGCATTCATGTAATTTAGCACTTAAGCAAATAGCCTTATGGCAAGCATGCTATCATGGCAACACTCATACTCATGCAAGTATGCTAAAACGTAAAGGCTTACAGTGTACTCCGAGCCAAAACAAAAACTGGTTTGAAATAATGCATGATCTTAACTATGCTAAAAATGCCTAATGCAACACATGCAATATGCAACTAAATAGGCTCGACTATCAATATGGCATATGAATGCGACAATTTGATACATGTATTCAAGTAAGTATTGAAATACGATGCAGTTTGAATGATGCGCCAAGCCCGGTGCATGCAAGATAAATGAATGATGCAAACATGCGAGCATAAAGTATGCTAATTGAAAATGACCCTAAACTAACCATAAAAAGCGGTTAAGTAAAAGGGAGAAAGAAGTGGGGTTGGAAGACATGCACATACACACGCACCCTTATTACAACATTGCACCTTCTCGAAGGAGGGTTCGAATGAATAAGCTAAGCTAATCTAAGCTAAGTTAATTAAGCTAATCTAATTAAACTAATTAGACTAATTATTACAACACAATAAAGAAATAACTAAGCTAAGCTACTTAATTATTACAACACTTAACTAATTAGAAAACTAATTAATTAAATTATAAAACCATGCTAACTAAACATGTAAAGCATTAAACTACACTGTCTCAGCTCTGCTTTAGGAAATTGAAGATGCATGCACTCGATTTTCACCTCGAAAAGCCTTCCGGTTTGCTCTTGAGAGGCTTTGTTTGCAAGGTTGACCAAACTCCAGGATCTTTCTGCTCCACCTTACTAATTCAATGCTAAGGAATGTACCAGTGGCCTGCCGGCCATGAGTATTTGCTGCCGGCCATCTGCTTGCCAAAGAGAGGCACTGCTGGCCAATGACGAAGCACTACCGACCATCAATGTATCAGTGCCGGCCACTGGTGTGCTGAATTGCCACACTGCAACAGAGCACAGACAGAGAAAAAGGGAGGGTTTTCCAAGGATATTTTTGTACTGTGCCCCTCCTTATCATCTCAAAACATCAAATGAGTGGCACTCTTGGATCCAAAACCACCAATCAAGCATTTTCAATGCATGATGGCCAAAGATCCAAGTTGTTCACTTTCAATAAATGCACAAAAACAAGACTCTAAGGACCACCACCCTATTATGCATGATCAAGGATGATGGAGACAAAGGAGATTGGCTCATTTCACCACTTTGAGTATGAAATGGACGAATCTACCTTGTGTTCAATATAATGTTCGATTGAACACAATGCAATGCAAACACTACATGCTTATCTTAGTCATGTTTTACTTGATTCATTATGTTTATACATTTTACATTACCAAGCCATTCTTTAACCGATTAAGTCTAATGTGGAAGTCCTCTAGTTGGAAAGATGGCCTAAGCTAGAAGTACCTTGAGCATGAAAGAGGCCTCATGCTGTTGGTTAGTAGAAACCCTCAAGAGAAAGTTAAAACCATTAGGCATGAGAGCCTCAAGTTCACACTCAAGCCAACACAGGGCTCAAGGCCACTTTCAAAACAAATTAAAAAAGTGAAGAATGGTGGGAAGTTGTAGATTTTTCAGTGCTAAAATGGCATGAAAAATAGTGCTACAACATACAAGCAACATATGCATAACATGTTAAAAGCCAAAAACATCAAAGCTAGTGAGCACTACACTAGAGGCATGCAATATCAAGCTCAATTGACCAAACCATCTCTAGACAAAGCTTAAACACGCCAAAATAGTGGCTAAAACATGCTGAGATGGTAGCATAAAAGGCAAGGAAAACGTGCTCAGATGTTGGCTCATAAACAAGGCTCAAAGCACAACTCTCAAAAGAAATGAAAGAGTAAAATAAGTGAGAGTGTGACAGAGTTATATGCACTGAAATTACATACTAAATGATGCTACAACATGCAAACATCTCAAACACTTCATGCTTAAAGCCTTAAAACAATGAACTAGTGAAGGCCATTACACATAGCCATGCAATACAAAGCTCACAAGGGACAAACACTTTAAAAAATTCCTAAAACGGTTTAAAAGGAGTCTTAAAACATGCTTGAAGTAAGCTAAAAAAGGCTAGAATGAAAGGCCAACACATAGCACAAACTAGACTATTAAGCACAATTGCACTACAAGCATACAAAGCAAGCCTCAAGTGGCCAAACCAGCTCAAAATAGAGCTAAAGTAGGTCAAAAAAGTAGCAAAAACATGCTGAGATCAAGTCATAAAGTGGTAAAAAAACATGCTCACATGTTAGGCTATCTACTCATGCAAATAAGACATAAGGAGCGGAGGCCAACCCCTCCTATTTTGGACCTCAAAACATGGTTTTTGTCACTAAAAAACCTTTGAGTTTCAGTGGTAAAAACGCCAAAAGAGTTTGATTTGAAGGTGATGAAAGATGGCACAAAAAGCTTCACAAGCTAAAGAGCAAAAAGGGGGGACAACCCCCTAATTCACAAAGGCTCAAACCACCATTTTTAGGACTGAAAAATAGAACTTTTACATGCCAAAACCAGCCTTGAAATGGTGGAAAAAGATGGCAAAGCAAGCATGAAAAACAAGCTTAAAGGGAGAGAGTTATACCTCTTAAAGCATAACACACTTTTAGGTAACAAAACCAAGCAAAATGACCTTCAAGAGCTCCAAGGGGGCTCCAAGAGAGCTTCAAGCAACCTCAGCCCAAAGATGAACCACTCTTGTTAAGGGTTAAAGATTGATGTATGCAAGCTTCTAAGCACAAAAGCTTTAGAGAGAGAGAAATCTAGAGAGAGGATTGTAGAGAGAGAGGCTCCCAAACTTCTTCCTAAATTGTTCTAACCTTTAAAACCATAGAGAAGGCTCTCTATATATAAAAGAATGCAAGCTCAGGTTGAGGTGTTTTGAAAGATTTTTCAAAGAGTTCACCTCTCTTTCATTCATTTCCACTTTGTCCTTGCTTGGTTTACCGAAAAGCGCAACATTTAACAAAATGCGAGCGTCGGAACATCGTAGAAACTTTTTCAAAAATATTTTGAAAGAAAGGGTTTTAAGGTCTCAAAATCATTTTAGTCAAAAGGCTTTGGTCCAAAAAGGGGTGTGAAGTTGGGATTTGAAACTCCTTTTGTTGAAGAAACCGAACCTTTGCACTGCACATCTTTCACCGCCAAGTAAACAATCAGTGGCACCCAAGTCTTATGGGCAATCAAAAATGGGGTGTCTACAATGTGCTTCTGAAAGATGATTTTACTTATGAAGAACGGCCAATTCAGATTGTAAATCACCGGATCAAAAGATAGAGGAACAAAGAAATATCATTGGTAAAAGTTGATTGGCAAAACCACAGAGGGACCTATGCAACTTGGGAGACCGAAGAAGACATGATGAAGAGATACCCTGATTTATTTCCTTTGGATTTGGTATTCTACTAAAATGAAGATAATTCGAGTTTGGATGACCAAACTCTTCAAGGGGGAAGGCTATAACAACCCCGACCTATGATTAACTGCTAATTTAAAGATGCCTAATAAGTAATTAAGATGAAATTCTAAATTAAGTGCATGTGTTTTGCATTATTTGTATTTATATTTGTTTATCGTAAGAATATATGTTCATGTTTTTGTTTTGTTCTGCGAATTGAAGGCCTTATCGGCATCTGAACACGAAATTGACTTGATTTATATGTCATTTGGGATTTTTAGAATTTTATGGTAGGTTTAATTGAAATTTGATTCGAAATAAATTAAATTAAAATAATTTATGCTCATTGATTAGTTGAAGCCAAGATTAATTAAGTCGACTTAATTGGGCCTATATAAGGCTCATGTACATTCTAGGCTACATTTACATTCTTATTCCTGTACTCTTAAACTCCAAAACGTGAGAAAGGGAGAAATAGAGTGTGGGAGTTAAATTCAAGAAGGAAATGGAGGAATTACTAGAGATTTCAAGAGAATTGGCTTGGCACCTTAGTGAATGCACCATTAAGAGCTTAATTGAGAAGTTAAGGTAAGAATTCAACCTTGTAACTTTGGAATTGAATCACTTAGCGGATGAATCCAAAGAATTAAGTTGTGTAATACAAGAATTGAGCTAGAATTGATGAAATTGAGCCATATCATGCATGCATGTCCATCTCATCACAATTTAAGTTTGATTTCAAAGAATTCTCTTGTGCATGTGTCCATTTTACTTTTATTTTGAGAATTCATCTTGTTTGATACCATTTTATACCAAATGATCATGTTTTGGAAGCTTCGAAGGCATGTTATGTTATGTTATGTTTACAAAGATTTGAGTTTCGTTTTGCACAATTGGCATGCTTTTGGGCTTTGATTTTGGGAAATGGTTTTGAATTCTTCATGTTTGGCAAGTTTACACAAGTTTCCTTAAGTTTTTGGCCCAAAAGAACTTGATTTGCAGCTTTGAGTTTGAGTTTTGAACTTGGAATAGAAATTTGGAAATTCCAGATTCTATCTCTCCGCTCGAGTGGCAGATCCTGCGCTTGAGCGACTACTCTTTGTTTTACACCTCTGCTCGAGCGACAAGAGTTGTGCTCAAGCGAAGACCTCAGTCTCATGCTCGAGCAACCGTCGAGCGTCCATTGAGTGAAAAAATCAAGCAACCAGAACTTTTGCAGAATTTACAGACCACTCGAGCGACTGAAGTTACGTTCGAGTGACCACTCACATTTAGCCTCCGCTCGAGCGAAGGCCCTGTTTTCAGCAAATTTTGTTAAGTGTTTTAAAGTGCATTTTTGCATCCACATTGTATCCTAGGCATTCCTAGGTCATGGATAAGACATAATAATGAGGATAAGAAGTAGAAACACACCAAGATAAGAAAGAACAAAGTTAATGATTCCGGATATGTAATTCAATACGTATTCATTCTGTGTTTGTGTAGGTCACGTGCCGCAAGTTATCTGATTTGTCTATTTTGGAGCGATATGTGAATAATAACTTTGTAAAGCTATGTTTATGTTTAAATAATTTCTTATATGACATGACTTGACAAGAAATGCTCTGTTTTCTAACATGTTATGTTCTAAATCAATGAATGATTGTCCATATATTGAAAAGTATTCGTGGCATCCTTAGCATAAGGCCCTAGCCCGGGGGTAACAATACCATGGTCTATGAGCACAAGGCCCTTGCCCGGGGGTAATAATACCGTGGTCTCATGGCCCTCGCTCCGGGGTAACAATACCGTGGCTCAAGTATGTTATAAGTTCCTGGTACCGGGGGTTCCTTTATGGAACTAGTCAAGATGACCTTTAATGCTCTATACATAATCTATTAGCGCTAATGGGTGTACCACGTGTGATCCTCTGTGAAATTGAACAAGTACATGTTTCTGAACTCTAAATAAGAATATGAATCTGTTTTTGTTTTCTGAATCTGATATGGGACATCATTTATTTAACCCTTTACTCTGTTATTATTCATTGGGCTTTCGCTCACTATTTATATTATATATCTAGGTGAGCATGCGCGTGACTAGGCCTAAGTTGTTGCCTGGAGAGTTTTGGTTAGCCAGCCAGTCACTGTGTCTCCCAGAGAGGTTCCCATTCAAACAGTCAAGTTTTGTGAACTATGCCAAGAATGTTTTGTTATGTTGTTTTTGTTTATCTGTATGCTAGGCTAAGTCCCTTATAATATTACCTGTATAGTGATACAAGACTTAAGGAAGTTTGACGTCACTTATGTATGAATATATTTAAATTTTGAAATTTATGTTCTATGTATGTCTACACAACTCAGTGGACTATGTATGTTTCATATATTGCTTCCGTAGCCCTTTACTATGTCATAATCTGTTTTGAGCCCTTTGGTAATCCAAGTATTACTGGCTGGTCACAACGCTAAACCTATAGGGGCGGATTTGGGTCGTGACACACGCGGTGAGTCAAGATGCCCAATTACCCTGTCGGACAAATGTAGGAAAATGTTTTTGGATGTCCACTGGTCTTGCTGTACAACAGTCGACAAAGGTGGAAAAATGGATGATTTTGGGTGCCTACATATTGCCATATTGTAATCGATAAATGTGGGGGATATTTTCAGTTACAAATGTGTATATAAATATATGTATATGTGTTGTGACTCCTACAAGGGATTCATGACTTGTTTACTACTTGTATTGATAAAGGTTTTCTGGCAATGAGCATATTTGTTTTATTTACTTATTCATTTTAAATGTTTAAACTTTAATCCTGAGTTTCATGTGCGTTATAATTGTGCCATGTAAGTATTCAAATGATTAGATACTTTGTTAAACCTGTCTCTGCTGGGCATATAACTTAACCCTATTTGATTTTTCAGGAACTGATGATGTGCCACCGCAACAATGATTTGAAGTATGCATTTTGTGTATTTGGGAAGTTGTAGTTCTAGATTGTTTTGTTGTAAAAACCTAGATCTTTGGTGACTAGAGGATGAACCTATTTGTGGTATAAGGCAAGGCCTTGAATTTTGGTGTTAGCCTTTAAGGCAAATTTCTTTTGTATAGTCTTCTAGCTGATTGAACTAACTCAAGGATATGAATTGTGGTTAGTATGTAAACAGGGGTATTGTAAATTTTAAACCTTAGTTCAATGAGAAAGATGACTCTATTGTATTATGTTATGAGTGGCTGTGGTATGTTTTGGGTTGATATTTCAGGCCATTACAAATTGGTATCAAAGCAGTCTAGGTTTGAATACCTTGGGCTCGTGAGATGTGACTTATGTTGCAAGGGGTTTAGAAAGATAGGAAAGGGACGCTTTTGTATTATTTATGCATTGTGTGTTTATGTGGTTATAAGGGTATAGGGTTAAACTTCTAAGATATGGTTAATATCCATTGTAATCATCGAGATGCTTTTGGAAAGGCACCTGATCAATGCACTTTCCACTTGGAGGTCCTTGATTGCCATGGAACTAGTTGGTATCCTCGAAGAGTGACCTATATGTGCTTTATGTGACTATATGTTTATGTTGTTTGTTTTACGTGAATGTAGGTGCATGTATAGACACGTGTTTGGAATGTGTGTAGTGTATATAGATTTTGAGTGGGGCATTTAAGCGTGGGAAAAGAGTCGTGAGCTTAGGCCTCGTTTGGGAACAAACTTTTTGGCTTTTTGGCTAAAATATGATGTAAAAAAAACTAATATATTTGGGATGACTTTTTAGTTTTTGCCAAAAGATGTGCAAAAAGTAGAGAGAAAATGAAATCTTTGACTTTTGGGTATAGGTTGTTGGTTTTTGATTTTTTTAATGACTTTTTGGCTAAAATCACCACTTGCCAAATGATGTCTTAATATCACCTCTAATTCTTATAGGATGTTCGAGTATGTTAGAGGCTATGGTAGACCCCACTGGGAAGGCCAGAACATTCCACCAGAGATCTCTTCACAAGAAAGAGTGGGCCAAAACAACGTACCTAACCTACCGGCTCCAGATGCAATGGGGACCTTGGCTAGGGAAATGGCTGGAGCTTTCCGAGAGTTCATGGAGATACTTAGAGCCAAGCGAGTGGCTAAAACAGTTGAAGAAGAAACTGGAGCTTCTTTTTTAAAAAAGGAATTCTTTCGTTCGAATCCCACCAAGTTTAGCAGTGGACCCGACCTAATGAAAGCGGATGAGTGGTTGGAACAAATTGTCAAATCATTTGAGATTTTGGATATCCGTGAGGATGAGTTGCGGTTAGCATTGGCAGCTTATCAGTTAAAGGGAGAAGCTGGACAATGGTAGAAGTATGTTTAGAATAGAGTTGAACATATCTGGAAGGCTTTCATATACGTATTCCAAGAAAAAATTCTCCCTCCCACAGTTGGGAAGTGATTGAGGAAATAGTTTGAAGAGTTAAGACAACTCGATACACCTGTGGCTGAGTTTGAAGCCATATTTACGAGCTTATCTCGTTTTGCACCCGAACTAGTAGTAACGGAAGAACGTTGATGCCTAGAATTTTAGAATAGGCTGAGGCTGAAAATTTTAATGAAAGTGGTAGGCAATATGATTTGTGATTATGACCGTCTAGTGAAATCTGCAGAACACATGGAAATCATGATAGAGGCAGAGGAGGCAAGACAGAAGCTGAAGAGGGCTAGGCATTCTGAGTCCCAAGGTGACTTCGATTCTTCTAAAAAGTCTAAGGGTTCATCATCATCATTTTAGTCACCACCACAACAGACCAAATCTTCTGACTCGGTGATGGGTGGAAATTTAGGGAGCACGGGTCGAATCTGTGGTGCATGTTATAGATGTGGCTTGCTGGGTCACAAGGCTGCGGAGTACGGACATAAGGTTGGACTGTCATAACCCGAACTCGCCCCTAAAAGTTTGGGTCATAACCGGCAAGTAATCCGTAGATTACCAAAGGCCTCAAACGATCATACAAAATGTTTATGCTAATGGGGCCATAAATGGAAGCATATAATAATGAGAAGTCCATTGAGCTGTGTGCCAATCATGAGCAAAATTATAAAATTAACCTCATAACGTATTCAAACATTTACATGCCCAACAAAAATATAAGTACCATAGGAAATTTGTACATATTGTTTACAACCCAAGACCATAATAGCAAAAATAAAATAAGGTCAAGGTAAGGTGTGAGTCAAAGACAAAACTCCATCTCGAAGGCTTGACTCGATTGGGTCACAAAAATAGCTCCTGAAGTTGACTCTAAGGGTGTGGTCCATGCTGCGGATCACCTACATGTGCATACATAATATTGGGTGAGTAATGCTCAATGAGTAATAATACAGTAAAGTAGTGTAAATAGATGATCATAAGGTTCTCACAATATCCGTAATCATATACACATAAAGTATCATATATTCAAATGGCCTCGGGCCCATATTGCACATGTCATATAATATTAATAGAGTTTCTTCATTTCAATCAAATCACAGTATCGGCACCGTTCACCATTCATGGTTCGAGGTACACAATAAGAGCATACATGTACAATATTATTACTCACAGTGTGTTTGATCTCACGGTGTCTCCTCTGCCCCACGACCTACACAAACATTTCACACATACATATTCGATAAATCATTTGTTTCAATTCGTACACTTATCTTTCATAATTCATAACCTTCTTTAATGAGTTTCTAATCATTATTTCACTCCCAAAAAGGTTTAAATAAGGTT
This sequence comes from Camellia lanceoleosa, assembly GCA_025200525.1. Taxonomy (NCBI): domain Eukaryota; kingdom Viridiplantae; phylum Streptophyta; class Magnoliopsida; order Ericales; family Theaceae; genus Camellia; species Camellia lanceoleosa. Next base: position 104,184,357 of record CM045760.1, read on the forward strand.
GAGAATGCGTTCCGAAGGTCGGGGTATCAACACGAGAAAACAGGGTTTTCTCCTTTGCCTAGCCACACGTGCAACCAGCCAACTGCTCGAGCGGTTTGGCTCCATTCGTACAGAAGCTTGAGCGCTCGAGTGCACAAAGTAGTTTGGTCTAGGCTTGGTTCATGGGCCGCTCGTGCGGAGCCTATAGCCGTACTAGTGGTCTGGACACACCTAGACAGTCGGAAAATGGCACAAAATGCAAACCTTCCAAACTCATTTCTAACCCCAAAATCATGCAAAACTAACCCAAAGAACATAATATACAAGCATGATACAAGTGTAATTCCACATTAAACCTATAAATCTTGCTTCAATATCAAATTCATGGTCTTATCTTTTCACAAATTCATGAGTTACATATACAAGTTCAAAATACATTTCTCCATGAATGATCTTCCAACAAATCTTGTTTGTATGAAGCATCTAGGGTTTATTTCATGGATCAATCACAAGAATGAACTCAAATCAAACAAAGATGAAGAGATTAGGGTCCAATTTCATACATTTAGCTTTAGTCATTACATAACTCAAAACCCTAGCTCAAATTTCCCAATTCCTTTTTGATTCCATGACAAAGATGAGACATATACAAGGATTTCAAGTAGATTATCATGCCTTAGCTCAAATCTAGGGTTTGCCCTTTGATTCTCTAGCAAAATCCTAGCTTTCCTTCTTCCTTTCTCTCTAACTCACTCTCTAGAGCTCTCTTTCAAAAATGAATAACAAAAGAGGGTTAAACATATACAACTTAACTCACAAATCTTAAGTTAATCATTACAAATCGTAAATTTTCAAAATTCCACTGTAAGCTCTATAAATCATGCTAATCACAAATATGAAGTCGGTTTTTGTTTATCGCACCTCTAAGGCTTTCAATTTTCTGTTCAAAGTTCCAATTGCAACAGATATTCCTACATTCGACAGATATTATTCTAAATTCACATAATTCACATACTTAAACTTGTAAATTCATATCAAACACATAACCACATGCATAATTAAGCATAGAACAAGTTGGGTTATCACATAGACTAACCATATTATCATCCCGAAAAAGCCAATGTTGTGGCAGATACATGAAGTAGAAAATTTGTAAGTACTATAGCCTGTCTAGCGGTAAGGGAATGGAAGATTATGAGAGATATTGGTGAATTTGACTTATAACTTCAGGAGTTTGCTGAGCAAGCCATCTTATTCGCCACCGTCGCACAACCCACACTTGTTGCACGAGTAAGGGAAGCACAACTAGATGATCTAGAAGTGGAGTCAATTCGGGAGAGAATCTCCAAAGGAAAAGAAAAAAAAGGGTCTGAATGTTTATACTAACTTTAGCGTTTGTTATTTTGACCAGTTATTTGTACCCAGATCCATGAGGGATGAAGTTTTGCGGGAATTCTATCACTCTCGTCTTGGAGTGCATCCTGGAGGCACCAAAATGTATCATGACCTTAGTTGACAATTTTGGTGGAGGGGTATGAAAAAAGATGTAGCATTACTTGTGTCCAAATGTTTAACCTGCAAACAAGTCAAGGCTAAACATCAAAGACTGGCAGGATTACTACAACCTCTTCCTATTGCCGAATAGAAATTGGAACATGTCAATATGGACTTTGTTACAAGCCTTCCAAGAACACAAAGAGGTAATGATGCGGTATGGGTGATTGTAGACCGACTTACCAAGTCTACTCACTACCTCGATATGAGTGTGGGGGACTCTATAGAGTACTTAGCCGACCTTACATTCGTGAGATTATTCACCTCCATGGAGTCCTAGTAAGCATTATGTTTGATAGAGACCCTTGTTTTACAGCTAGACTATGGCAAAATCTTCAAAGCGCTTTGGGCACTCAATTAAATTTCAGTACTCCTTATCACCCCAGACTGATGAACAATTCGAGCGGGCCATATAAATCTTATAAGACATATTGAGAGCATGTGTGTTAGATTTCAAAGGGTCTTGGGAAAGACACTTACCCTTGGTTGAGTTTGCTTACAACAACAGTTATCAATCTAGTACTGAGATGGTGCCTTTCGAGGCTCTCTATGGACTTCTTTGTAGATCACCGTTATGTTGGATGGAAGTAGGGGACTTACCAATTCTTGGGCCTGAGTTAGTTTGTGAGACTACAGAGAAAGTAGCACTTATTCGAAAAAGATTGATCATGGCCCAAAGTCATCAGAAAAGCTATGCCGATCGGAGGCAATGACCGTTATGTTTTGAAGTAGGAAACCAAGTGTTCTTGAAGATCTCTCCGAAGAAGAGATTGGTGAGATTTGGTAAGAGTGAAAAGTTATCACCCCGATTTATTGGCCCTTTCGATATTATTGAGTGGATAGGAGAAGTTGCATATTGTCTTGCTTTACCACCTTAACTCTTTGGGGTGCATAATGTATTCCATGTATCAATGCCTCACAAATATGAACCCAATCCCTCTGACGTGTTAGACTGGACAGAAATTGAAGTTGATGAAGCTGTCTCCTATGAGCAAAGACCGATCCAAATTCTTGATACACAGAAGCAAGTGTTAAAGGGTAAGACCGTCCCATTAGTCAAAGTGTTGTGGCGCCATCACGGGGTGGAAGAAGCAACTTGGGAGCATGAAGTTGAAGTTTGTGAGAAATACCCGGACTTATTTCTTAGTATGTGATGTACTCCTTTCTTTATTTCTTCCCTTACATGTGATAAACTATATATAAATCATATTTCTTGTTCCTTCTTTCTTTGTTACTAGAAATGGTCTGTTGTTGATTTGGGGATTGTTAGAAATGACTAAGTATAATATCTTTATCATATCTTCGTTACCGTATTGAGAGTTGACATTATTTTGGGGACGAAATTTCCTAAGGGAAGAGATTGTGACATTTTGTTTCAGGTGACCGCTCTAACGGTGAAAGCACCGCTTGAGCGAAGATTGAGGGCATCATGTAGTTTTCCAGGTCAGGGTGGACCGTTTGAGCGACCATTAGTTCACTCAAGCAAAGATGCAGGTCTCCCAGTATCTTGTTTTGCAGACAAAAATAATGAGAAGCCTCGTTCACCGCTTGAGCGATGAAAAGACTGCTCAAGTGGTCTGCGCGAACTCAACTTTTTACAAAAGGACTTTCTAGATTATATCGTTATCTCTTCCTTTCTCCCTTCTTTCTTTTCTCTTCCCTTTCGAAAACCCTAGATTTATTACCTCAAATCTCTCTCATTTCTCTAAGATCTAGTCTAAATCACTTGCAAGGAGTGAAATACACGTGAAGATCATCCTCCCTACCAATTGGATTTTGTCTTTGTAAAGAATTCTCCTAGAAGCTTGGCTTACTTGCTCTTTGCTTAAAGTAGGGTTACTTTTAACTTAGTATCTCTTTGATTTGAAGATGTTTATGTGGTATGATTATAAAGATAAGATTTGATTTAAAGATTGAGTGAGGTTAAAATTGTATTTGACAAAATAGGAATTATATGAGATTTATTGTTGAAGTTTTACTCAATTTTTCATATGATATGATTATCGATGTGGAGAATTTATATCTTTACAAAAATAAAGTGAAAACCCCAAAATTATCAAAACCCTAATTTTGATTTTGATAAATAATGCTATTGTGACCAAATTTACCTTTAGTTCTTGGAATTTTATGAATGATTAGAGGATGATATTTATGGATGGGAATAGCTGAATTGAGATTGTGATGTGGATATAATGAAATTAGAAATCCTGTTTATGTATTTATTTCTTGTGATATTGGAAACTAGTTCTTTTGAAAAAATGGTTCAAGGGGAGGTAAATTGAGTATGAGACTTGGGTAGAGAGTCGGGTTTGAGAACTTGTGTTGTGTCGGTACCCGCACGGGGAGTCAAGGTGCCCAATTGCCCTGTCTGCGCATATCGCCGGACGAATATGGGAAATTTTTTTTGGGTGTTCACTGGTCTTGCCGTATAATAGTCAGCAAAAGTAGAAAAACGGATGATTTTGGGTGCCCACGTCCTGCTGTATTATAGTCGGTAAATGTGGGGGATATTTTCGATTACAAATGTATATATATATATATATATGTATATGTGTTGGGACTCCTACAAGGGATTCATGACTTGTTTACTCCCCTATATTGATAAAGATTTTTTTTGGCAATGAGCATATTTATTTTGTTTACTTATTTATTTTAAATGTTTAAACTTTAATCTTGAGTTTCATCAGAGTTATAATTGTGCCATGTAAGTATTCAAATGATTAGATACTTTTTTAAATGTATCTCTACTAGGCATATAGCTTAGCCCTATTTGATTTTTTAGGAACTAACGATGTGCCACCACAGCAATGATTTGAATTATGCATTTTGTGTATTTGGGAAGTTGTGGTTCAAGAATGTTTTGTTGTGAAGAGCTATATCTTTGGTGACTAGAGTATGAACCTATTTTGTTGTATAAGGCAAGGCCTTGAATTTTTGTGTTAGCCTTTAAGGCAATTTTTTTGTAGTCTTCTAGCTGATTGAACTAACTCAAGGATATGAATTGTGGTTAGTATGTGAATAGGGGTATTGTAAATTTCAAACCTTAGTTTAATGAGAAAGATGACTCTATTGTATCATGTTATGGGTCGTTGTGGTATGTTCTAGGTTGATATTTCAGGCTATTACAGACAATTACCTTTGGCACGAGTCATGGGTTTTCTAGTTTTTCCAAAAGATTAGGTGGTGACTCCGAGTATGGTGATGTGGTCCTCGTTTGGCATTTGTTGTGATTAGTGATTTTTCTATGGATTTGCCAGATTTGGACCCTTACTCACTTCACATTTGTGAAATCGATAGGGTTGTATAGTCAGGCACTCAAAACAACTTTTCGGAGGAGATCCCACACCCTAGTGGTAAAAAAAAGTGTTCCATGGCATTTCCATACTCTCTGGTTTCGTTCTTACGCTCGAAATTTGAAAATTCTCACTCGATAAAACATTAAAAAGGTTAAACAAGTTTGATTTCGCAATTACTGACACGTCATGCGAAACACAAAACATCGAAAGTCAACTAATAAGTCCGAAAAGGAAAAACTAAATTAGGTCAATAACAGAGACATCATGGCATGAAATCGTGTAATTGAATGGTTGTATGAGAAAGAAAGGAAATGATATTTGGTTTGGAAAGTTATGTTTTATGCTTATTGTTCATTTGGAAATAATTGTTGGTAAAGCTTGGGTTATTCAAATCCAAATCTTATGTGTTTTGTACTTCTGTGTGTTTAATTCAGAAATTGGTGATGTTATGTTGATATTGATATCCTTGATAAAAGTATGACGCATTGAGATAGGTTCTATTTCCTTCTGATTAGTGTTTGGTAAAACGTGTGTATTGTTGAGCAATACAGAGGTTTTGTTTCCTTCTGACTAGTAACCGGTAAGTATGGCACATTGAGATAGGTTCCAGTTTCTTTTTGGTTAGCACCTGGTAAACTGTGTGTATTTGTGGATGCTATATAGATGTTTCGTTTCCTTCCGATTAGCAACCGGTAAAGCGTGGCGCATTAAGATAGGTTCCAATTTTCTTTTGGTTAGAGCTCAATAAACTGTGTTGAGATGGCTTGACAAAGCCTGAAATGGTTAAACATGATTGTGATATTTTATTTTTTTGATGTATATGCGTAACTGCATTGAGATATAAGAACATGGTGATGTAATCATCGAGTAGTTGTTTGAGATTTCTTTCGACTTACTTATCATTGTAGACGGTTAGATGTTGCATTTGAGATTAATTTTGATTATGCAAAGTTAATGAAACCCCTTCAAAATTTGCAAAAGGTGAAATGAAATGTTAACGAATGACGTTTTCGAAAAAAATCCATACTTATTTATATATTTTAGATAATGAAGGAGAACATTATTTATATACGTATTAAGTGGAGCATCATGATCATATACATGTATAGGATTATATTAATTAGAATTATTGTGATTCCTACTAGACTATATGTTCATCCCACGTTGTTTAACCCTTTTCAGGTACAAGTTTAGAAGGTTATGCATGAGCTAGAGAAGCTCTCTTTTATCATTTTTGGCCATAGGGACTTTTATTTGTAAAATGAATGGCATACTTTTGTAATGAGGGATACATCTATTTCATTCATGTTTATGTAAGCCTAAGGGCATTTGTAAATGTATCGTAATAAATGAGTTATAATATATATACGACAGAGGACTTTTATTATTTAGTCAAGATAATGATGTAGTTTCTGTACCATCATTTATGAAAATGGATAATAATGATGAATATGGTACTGGGAATCGGATTCTAAAAATATAGGGCATTACATGAAATATGAAAATTATAAGCCGATTGTGTAACACTTACCTAACTTGTAATAGCAATTCCCCATACCCTACTCTGGTTGGCATAGACAAAAAATGGAAGTCATTTTTCAAAATAAGACTCATGCCAATATTTCAAAAATCAATACTTTCTTCTTATTTTGAAAAATTAAAACTATTTTCTCTTAAATAGTTTTTGGGTGACCTAATACCCTAAAATGTTTTAGGGTTTAGGTAGCGGCTTCGTATTTTTCAAAATTTTAGGACTTAAGTCACAATTGTCAATTCCATATCAATTCGTCGCATTAAGCTAACAATTTTCCAAAACTATTTTTCTTTTTTTTAAAAAGCAAGGGGATGAAAAATTCAGGCACGACATTTTCCTAGTGCTTATTGACATAGCCCAATGATAACTGTTTAGGTTATCAGAGTTACCGTTTTTCCCCTTTCAAAACAACATAGTTTTAAGTATGTTGTAGGTGATGTGTCATGTTGTGGTTTAAACCATAGCAAGATCACAACAACCTCCTCGAAATGTACATATAGGGGTTTTAAGGCATTCTAATTGCAATGGCAATGTTTGTTTGGCTCAATTCTTTTCCTATTTTTACTTGATTTTTGGGGGTTCATTTTGCAACTTTGGCTGTTTAAAAGTGACCAAATTTTATTAAGTTGGTTGTAGAAGTACTTGAGATCCATCTTAAGGTTTCTTGGTATTCTGAATGCATTGGTGGAATTTTGTTTTTGTAAAAATCTGTTATGGATGACTGTTTGAGCAGTCAATTGGTCGCTCGAGTGGTGAAGTAGAACTCCCAGCATTCTGCTTGTTTGCAAACGAGACCGCTCGAGCGATAAAATGGTCATTCAAGCGTAGAAATGAAGCTCCCAATACTTTCACTGTAGCTCTACAAAACTTCTGAGACCTTGCATTTACCACTTGAGTGAAGGAACGTTCACTCGAGCGGTTTGCTTATGTTAGTGCATCGCTCGAGCGATGGAAAGTTTGTTCGAGCGGTCTGTTCGGGACAACAATTTTAAAACTTGATCTAAACACATTTTAGACTCACTTTTCACACCCTTTCTCTCTCTAACACCGTTTCTGAGAACTCTAGTATTAAAACACTAGATTTCATCCATTTTGGCAATAATCCATCCTTGTTCCTTTATAAAAGTTATTAATCTCGCCGAAGGCTACACTTTGGACCGATTGGATCATGTTATTTCGGAAACTCATTCTTGGGTCTTTATCTCTTCTCTCACAACCTTGAGGTAGGAATATTTTTACTCTTGTATATCTATAGTTTGATTTGAATATGTATTAATCTTATGAGATGGATGTGTGATTTGGAATAGGTGATACATAGATACATATATTTATGTATGTAGACATTAATAGTGATAGTGAGTTTTGTCCTAAGATTTTATTATTTCATAATGAAAAAGTAATGTATACACCAATAACCTTGGAAAATAAAATAATGGAAAGAAAAGCCCCAAATTTCTTGTGAAACCCTAATTGTTGTTCATGGGTCTTGGCTGGTAATAGAAGAGCATAAATGAGTAAATTGCAAATGTATTGTGGTTCCTTGTGTTGGGATAAAATTTGAGTTCTGGATTGTTACTTGTTGTGTGATGTGGTTTTACCGCGTGGAGAAATTGAGGTACCCATTTGCCCGATCGTGTAAAGTGATAAATGTAGGAATGTTTGAGGTGTCCACATGCCTAATCGTGTGAAGACAATAAATGTGAAAAATTTGAAGTGTCCACTGGCCATCTGTGTGAGGACGAAGAAATGTGGAATTAAGTGGAATGATGTGCATTAGGATATGAAGTTGGGAAAGTTAGTGTTCATGAGTAAGGAGCATAGTTATGCATAATTTAAATCAAATGTTTATATACATGGTTAAATATATTCTCTATCGGGAAATTACTCATTCCTATCTAACAAAATTTCAGGACTTGGTGAGCCGTAACTACCCTAATGAAGAAGAAATTGACCAACTCTTTTGTCTAAAATTCAATGATATTTTGAAGTTGTAATTATATTGATGAACTTTACGTTGTTATGAAATCAAGGGCCCTTTTGTTCATTGAAGACAATGTATTAAATATTGTAAGCCCATGGGGCATTTTATTTAAAACTTTCTCTAACTTCTTGAACTATGAAAGCTCAATATATATTTTGTAACTTTGAAGTTATAGTTTAATGAGAAAGAGAACTTTTGCCATTTGTGTTGTGAATTTGAGTTGTTGCTATATGGATATCTCTGCTGTGTTAAATAGTTTATAGTTTTAGATTTGGGGGTGTTACAGCTTCGGTTGAATCTCTTCCAGTTTCTATGTATACTTTCAGAAGCCTATCATTAGGACTAGTTTGACTTGGTTAGTATTTAGTATTTTGTAAGGCATTATGCTTAAACTACAAAGGGCTGGTTAATTATTTTGAGGCATTTCTCATGCTTTAAGGTGATTAGGTCTTCTTGGGTTAGTCCCTAGGTTATCTATGTGAAGCCCTTATGATATTATCAATAATCTGGACAATGATTTTGAAAATTGGTCAAGATGACCTCCTTTAACCTGACGGATTTCATATTAGACATAAGTTGATTGTGTTGAGTCAAATGGAGCTTTCGTCCAATAGTTTTGAGTTGTGAGAGGTCACCATGCAACGTTTGGTCATTTTTATGTAATTTAGCAACTTGCAAAATATTACAAATGTTAGAAAAGGTACCCTAAACTCGGGCTATGTAACTTGGGATCTCCCTCGGAGGGGGCACAACTATTCAAACCCTTGTTTGGTTTATTGGCATACAATGTGAAATAAATGAGAATCCAAATATGAAAAATCCATATAAAATCCACTAATGACAAAAAATGCCTATAGACACCTCATTTTGATCGGCCTTATGACTTGGCTTTACTCTTGGCATCTGATGATGAAAACTTGAAATGCATGTAATCCTTCGATTTCTCCAGCAGAAAACCCTATCTCAAGGTGGATTCTAACTTTTCACCTGTTTTGGCCAACTATTTTTAGACTGTTAAAACCATTTTTCAAAATGTTTTTAGTCGTGCATAATGTAATCATTCTTATGATGTTTAAGCTCAGTTTTTCAAACAAAACGTTGTGCTTTTCGGTAATCGAGCGAAGACAGAGTATAAATGAGTGGGAAGGAGGAGACTCCTATGGAAAAACCTTATTTTCTCTTCAAAACTGTCTGTACACTTTTGTGCTAGCTGGCTATGAAATTGATGGTCAGCCATATTTTGTCTGGTTGGATAATTTTATCAGAAAACAAAGAGTTTTTAGGAGATAGTTCTCCTATGCATGTGAAAGTGCCACCTCCACAATTTTCGTGCAAATTGTGGACCAAGCAACCTCTGGGGCTTTATACTCACCCCTCTTTCAAGAGGAAAAAAGGTTGGATGATTTTGGAGGCTATAGAGACACCCATCTTGATCTCAAAGCTTTTGGGCCTTCAAAATTCTCTCTTTATACATACACCATTGAAGCCATGGATTGAAGCTTTTCTTGCTAGAGATTCAAGGAAGATTTCAGAATCTTGAGGGTGCCTAGAGTAGAGTTTGCCAATCAAGGAACTTCTCTTTTTTGCTTGAAGTAAGTTCTTTTCTTTTCTCTCTTAACAAACGCACTATAATTCTGAATTCTTGTAGTAATTATGTGATTGGGCCTTGTGGATAGTGAAGGGGATTAGTCACTCTTCCATAGGATTGATTGGATAGCTTGAATTCTAGTTTTTTCTTGCACTTTCTCTCTCATTTTCTCACCTCCCAAACACTCTATTTTTAAATTTTTTTTTTGGTAATTTAGATTAGTTTTGGACTTGTATAGAGGGTTTTAGTCGTACCCTATGATTTATTTTCATAATTCTCTTATTTTCTTTCATTTTCTTTCATTTTGCATCACTTTCTCACCTATTTTCTCATCATCCAAACAAGTTTTATTTTCATGATTCAATATATATTCACATTCTAATGAACATCTGTGATTGTTTTATGAGATTAATTAGGTGATCCATGAGTTTAAATTGGTGATTATGGATGTGTAGATTCCATTTTCTCTTACTTTATCTCATTTTCTCTTTCCTTTCTTGGAAGCCAAACATGGCTTCCACCTAGAAATGATCTGCAATCTACTCTCTCTTCCACTCTTAATATGAATTGGTGCATCTATTTGCTCCTTTTAATGAAAAATAATGTAGATTCTAACTAAATTTTTTGATTTGCTTCTCATTTTAGTTTCATTTCTTGTGAGTTGCTTCTATAATCATCATTGATTTTCTATATCATTAATGATCAAAGAAGTCTATCATTTCATCTTTTCTTCTATGATGAGTATGGTAGTTCTTATCTTAATTCCTTTCCTTATTTTGTTTCCATGATCATCATGTGAATTTCTATCTCCATTGGTGATCAAGAAAGACCATCATCTTGTCTTTTTCATGGTGAGAATGGTGGATTTAGCTTATTTTCATTCCTCATTTTCTTCAATACTTGATTATTTTCATCATCATCATGTAGTGTTTTATATTGCTTGGTAGCTTCTTATTCGTTTTCATTTAGTAGTTTTGTTAGTATAGTTAGATCATCCAGTTAGCTTTTCTTTTAGTTAGTAGTTGCTTCCATTATTTTTGTTGAGTAGTCTATTTTGTTATAGCTTTTGATGTATATCTCCTATAGATCTTCTTCTCTATCCCTTTTATTTAGAGCTTTCCCTATCTTGGCATCATGTGTTCTTTATCTCATCATTTCTCTATGTTTTGCATCCATTTTTCATGTATAAGACTTGGTTCATTTTATCTCTTATTTCTTTACTTCTTATGTGATTATGTGCGCTACCTCATGCCTTGAGATGTTTTATATTTCATATGATTAGTAGACAAGCCTTTAGTTGCATTTTTTGAGTGTGTTGCATTAGTTTCTTTGCATCTAGGATCATGCATATTTTTCTAACCCTTTTCGCTTGGCTTGGTGTGGAAGAGTACTAGGCAAGCTTCTTTCATCTTTGCATCCCAATTGTGTGTATTTTATTTACTATGTTTAGCATTCTACCATGAGGCTATGTACTTATGTGATATATCTCTTTGGATGTCGGCCGATAGAGGTAATTTTGCTTAAGTTGTGGTGATTTTGATTTCTATGTATGTGGATTCATCTTTTCTTTGAATTACACATTTTCAAAACTCTTTTCTAAATGCATGAGATCAAAACATTCCAAAGTAAGTGATTTAGTTTGTACTTGTTTGCCTTACATAGTAATTTTAGCATTAATAATTGGAACATGAGCATATATTGGTAATGAATCTCATATCTAGTATTAGTAGAGGCCAATCTTTGATCGAGTGAGTGGGGGTGCTCAATTCATGATCTTTCCCCCCTCATACCTAAGTTGCCAAGCCGAGATACTTTGCTTATGACAGACAGTGGACTTTGGCACGAGTCATAAGTTTCCTAATTTTTCCAAAAGAGTAGGTGGTGACTCTGAGTCCGGTGATATAGTCTATTTTTGGCATTTCTTGTGATTAGTGGATTTTCTATGGATTAGCCAGATTTAGACTCTCATTCTATTTCACATTGCGCTCATGGAACAAGACCAAGGGTTCTAACTGACAGGGTTTTTTGAACACCCCGTCTGGTAGATCCCACAATTTTTGGTGACTCTGTTAGAGAGACTAAGAGAACTTGACTCGGGAATTCTAAATATGAGATTCATTTCCATCTATATGTTCATTGTATTGCATTTTCATTGGTGCACTTTAAATCCATGTGTTTGGCATCTGATATCCTAGATGGCTTGTCGATCATGGGCTTTGTCATGGTAGGAACAAAACCCTCGGATCTAGATTCCCAACACTCCGCTTGATCATCCTTTCACTGCTTAGTAGAAGGTGTAAGTGGTATGTTGGTGGATCTTGCTGAGGTACCCATTTTGACAAAACCTACCCATAGCATATAGTGAGCTATAGTGCTTTCCATCCTAGGATAGGATACTCTCCCACATTCAGGATTTTGTGATACCTTTGTTCGAATAGAGAAACTCTAGGTCTCTCCAAATCTAGGACAGGGTAACCGTTGCCTTTATAAAGGTGTTTATTTTCTTTACCTGTTACGTGCTATGCGTTTGGTTTAGAATAGGGGTTCTTGATTTCAGATCAGTGGTTCAAGCATATTAGTTTGTGGGGTCTGAGTTCAGTGTTGTCAGTGGTGTTTCTACAACTTTGTAGTAATCTTGTGTGAATGGTAAGATTTGGTCAGAATGCTGTTTGATTAGGGTTTTTTTTCCTTTTTTTTTTTGCTAGGCAATCTTGTCACCATAGCTTCGAAGAAATCTGACATCTGCCAAGTTTTGTGGACTCGCACCGGTAGGCTTTGCAAGATCAGTGATTTGGTCCAAGGATAACCAGTGTTAGTGTCACTCTAGCCAGTAGTTAGAAGAATGAGAGTTAAACAACTGCAACTAGTTTACAGCAGTTATCCCTCATCTCTTAGTTCATATCATCTCAATTCCCCGACTGCTACTTTATCAAAATAAATGATTGTCATGACTCGAACTCGCTCTTAGAGGTTTAGGCTATGACCGGCCAATACTCTTAGATTAGCTGACCTCAAAGACAAAACAAATAATTAATAAAAGTAAATGGGGCACTGTGGAAGCAATATTAAAATATATCTATGTCCATCGAGCGGTGCATATATGCAAATTCCATAAGTATTTAAAACTTAAAACTTCATACATACAATCTTATATACATAGATACAACACATCCTGTTAAATCCTTATATATAATAATAATTCAAAACAGAATCCCATATAACAAAACAAAATAACTAGAACAATAGGGTTAACATAGCTTGGCTTTACTTGAGTCTAAGTTCGCCCCATCACAGAGGCTCTCCAAAGAAGCTTCACAAAAGGTGGACTCCCGAGGTTGCTCTAGACTTGACACTCCATATGCTCATCTACATATATATAGGGGAAGGGGGTGAGCTAAAGCCCAGTAAGTAATATTAGTATAAAGAGGTTAAATGAATGATGTCTAATGTAATTCAAATCATATCATATGAATTTTGAAACAAATCATAAATAAATACTTCACACATCAAAGTTCATAAATCATATCTCACATGTGGTACATCCAATAGTGCAAAGCAAAGGGCCCGAAGGCATATTAAAGGGACCACATGGGTCTAACAAAGGGACCATATAGGTCAAGCAAAGGGACCACTCGGGTCAACATGAGAGATCTTTGTGCACATATAACAAATGGCCACGGTAGTGTTTCCCTCGGGCGAGGGCCTTATTAACGAAGGGCCACGATATTGTTTTCCCCGAGCAAGGGCCTTATTTGTAAAGGGCCGTGGTATTGTTACCCCCAGGAGAGGGCTTCACTAAAGGATGTCACAATTACTTTTCAAAAGAGACAATAATTTATTCTTATCAAAATAACATTTCAAATAACATTCTTGTAGTAATTCAAAAATACATTTCAACATATCCTTACAAAAATACTACTCACATTGGGTTGGTGTAGGTGTTGGACCTTGGATAAACCACCTACACAAAACATATAACAAAGATACACATTAAAGCGCACATTCATAACAAATAGCATATCTTAATTCGCTTATCTTACGTGTGTTTCTAGCTTATCATGGCTATAGATGTCTAAATGATGCTTAAGAATGCCTAATCTTATGTGTGTTTCTAGCTTATTCCATGGCTATAGATGTCTAAATGATGCTTAAGAATGCCTAAAAGGGTATGAAGATGCAAATATGCACATGTGAATGTTTATCGAAATTTGCTAAAAACAGGGTCTTCACTCGAATGCACCTTTTGTCACTTGAGCGGTGTGGCCTGACTACAAAGTACTAGATGGTGTCAAAGTATGCTCGATGTTTGCTCGAGCCAAGTGCAATGCAAAGTCAAGTTCACTCAAGCGCACACTTGGTCACTCGAGCCAACTACTAAGGTTTGCAAAAATACTGAGAATATGCAAAGTGCGCTCGAGTGACGACTTCATCGCTTGAGCGAAGTGGATAAATTTTGAAATTTCCATAACAAAATTCAAGTTCAAAACATGGATATCTAAATTCAAAGCTTGCATGGTTGTACCAAACTCATGAAAACTCATAGAAAAAAATGCATATATACTTAATTTGAAACCGTGACCTTAAAAACACCACAAATTGTCAAGTTTGAAACCAAATTCTTCATGCATGTATGGAATTGTATTCAAAGTCTTTTCAAAACCTTTAAACGTGAAATTAAACTCTTGAAAACTTGAAATTCTTTAACGCATGCAAAATTCAACTCTTAAATTAACAAGAACACTAGAATTCAAGTTCAAAATGCTCAAATGTAATGGATTTATGCATGCATGCATGTTCTAGTTCCTAACTCAACAATTTTAAGCTCAATTCTTGTATTTAAGTTCATTAACTTCTTGAATTCAATTACTAAATGAATTATCTACAAGAATTATAGGTGAATTCCATACCTAGAGCTTAAATTTGGAAGTTGTTATCTTAGTATGTTCAAACCTTCTTCAAATTCTCTACAATGTCTCTACTTCTCTCTCTAAAGTTGTTGTTTTTCCTCTCTCTCTAAATTTTAGCCCAAAAGATGATAAGAATGAACTCACTAAGCTTATATTACACACACACACAAACATATATATAGTTGGATTAAGTTAAGCTATTTAAGTAGGATTAAGGCTAATTAATTAAACTTAATTCTAATTAATCCTAATCAAGTCTGATTAATTTATTCTAATTATTTTGATCCGAATCAATTTTTAATTAAACTTACCATAAGGTTCTAAATATTCTAACTAACCTATTAAACTAGTCAATTTTGGTTTTTGAATCCATTTAGGCTTTCAATTTCGAATTCTAAGTCGGTGATCTAATAGATATTCCAAAGACAAACAGATAAACACAAATTAAACATATAATCATGCAATTATGCTCACTGAAATAATATATAAAAATAATACGTATGTCACGGTCGTCATAGTGATGGCACAAACCCCTGTTGATTTGGTAGAAATGCTGACTACTCTTTAGTGAACTGTGGATGCTCTTTACCACACTGTCGCCACTTAAATTGAAACCATTGTTGGATTATAACAACCATGAAGGGTATCTATGGCTCAGCTCATCCCACCTACTCATCCAATTTTGAACCCACCTCTACTAGCTAAGGATTTCCAAGAGTTTGAGCAACAAGAAGAGCCGGTTCACGCCTAATATTTGAAGGCTCTAGCACCACCTGTTGGGGGGCTTTTCCCTCTTGACCTAAATGAGCTCGACCCAACATTGTTAGAGATAGTCAAACTTGAGAAAATGTTCAAAAAATCACAGGGAGTTAACTCTATCCTTAACATTGAAGATGGGTACACTGAGACTGCAATAAGACTTCTGGATAGATTTAAGATGCCACATATGGATAGATTTGATGGGAACAGAGATCCAATTGTTCATATTCGCCTTTTTTGGATATTCTTAAGCCTATAGGACTGGCCCGAGCCCAAAAGCTTTCTATGTTTAGAATGACAATGTCTAGAGTTGTTGCTACTTGGTACGTGAAGTTAGAAGATGCAGTGAAGTGGAATTAGGAAGAGATGGTTGAAGCATTTGTCCCTCAGTATTTATACAATACACAGATAGAGGTGACCAGCCGGGAATTAGGAGCAACTCGCCAAGAGCCTAAGGAGAGTTTTATGGCATTCGTTACTAGATTAAGTGTGACGCCCCAAAAAATTGAGTAACAATCAAATGCAAATTTTTTCTAAGATTTTGAGTGTAGGAAATGCCACTAATGATTCTTTTGGTCAATAACCAATTGAGATCCTAGGAAAGATCGGAGGAGTCAAAATAGTCTCATTTCTAAGTCTAACCTCCTTAGATAGCAAAGCTACTTTTTTGACAGATCTTGACAAAGTATTAACACAAGGTATACATGAGTTGAAAGAACATAAGAATAGGTTACAAAAGATATATATATATATATATAGATATATAAGCAAAATAATAATTACAAGAGATATGTCTTAATTACATCAAGAGTTTTAACACTTATAATTGCAAACATGGTTAACAAAACTAGTATCTAATTCTTCTTGGGTAGCCATACATCTTCAAATGCTTCAGCTTTCCCTTCGACTTCAACCGACTAATAATCTTCAATACCTGGAATGAAATGCCATGAGTTTTAAATGTCTGGTAAACACTTACACACCTCGGTTCTCTTTTCCAATCCAATACACAATCACAAATATGACAATAAGTAATGAAGCATGATATTCAAATAAACAAGCAAAGGGTTACAAAGTTAGGTGTTAGTAAACTAGAAATCCCCTAAAGAGATTTCATCCTCCTAGCCACAAGAATTGGACTTGGATTATTCGATATGCCCCCTCTTTTGCTGCTTTGCAGAATTTTTCCCCTGATGTCTACAATGGTTACATTCCCAGCAGCGCCAACTGTGGACCTCAAAAGAGACGGTAAAAATAAGGGCCTTGCCCATAACGTCCTTCAACCTTATCACATTGAACCACCTAGGGTTCGAATACAATTGATCTATTCAAGGGTTCTGAAAAAATCACTTACACAAGACTTTACTTTCAATAGGGAATGCGTTTTGCTAACCAATTCAAATGTAACACAAACATTGTCTTATGAAGTTACTCAAGTGGTCCAAAACCAATTACCACCCCAATAGGATTTCCTGTTGAGTTAGATATTTTAAGTTAATGTTAGAACAATTTAGAACTAGATTGAAAGCTTAGTACAAACATGTTTCCTTGATTCTGGATACTTTAGTAAAAAAAATTCCATATTTCATGCAATGTGTTCACAAAAGTACACTACAATGTATAGGCAAGGGGGTGGCTGGCCATGTGGGGGGAAATTTGAGGGATTTTTCAGTTTATTTTGTGTTCAAATTCATATATATATATATATATATTGTAGATATTTTAGTGGAAAAATATTAAAATAATGGGTTGTACTTTATATGTATAAAGAATGATTTGGGGTCAAAATGAAATTAAAATAAAATGTGATCTATTTCAAGTGTAGTATTAATTAAAGTAGTGTTAGGAAAAATGATTTGGTTTGAATGATCTCACTTTGAATTAAAAGATTCATAACCAAATAAAAATGATAAAAACTAGAAACTAGGGTTTTGAGAGATTAATCCATAATTAGAGAGTTAATTAATTAATATTAGAGTGTTAGAAATGATTACTAAGTCATCGGGATCAATTAAGTTTGGTACGGGTTCATCTGCGATGCATTTTCAATTTTAGGATTAATTTTGCTAATAAATAGGGAACTAAGGGATTTTATTATAATAATCCAAAAGTATGGACCTTAATAGAATTTACAAAAGTCAGGGGTCTCACATAGCAGGCAAAAGCTGATACAATGACAAATAGGCCATTCGGAAATGATCAAGTTTGTACCGTTGTGAGGAATTTGTAACCTAAGCTACTACAAAAAATGATAATGCTTCCCATCTTTAGTTTCAAGGAACTGCATGAAATTGGGGTCCAAATTGAATATGCAATCAATCAAGGGATCATGAAGTGAATCCGCGAAGAGGTCATATACTCATAACACCACCACTACTAGTAGCACAAATGCCAAACTTATGGAAGTCGATATTGTTGCTATCAATGCTAAGCCAGCGGATCCCTTTACCAATACTGGTCCACAAATAGCCAACCCAACCCAAACCCAAAATAGAACCTTTCACTCTCTCTATATGACCCCAACTCCTGCCATAAAAGTCTTGATGGAAAAAGGGTATCTCAAACCTCTCAATCCTCGACCTCTCCGATCCTCTCCCAACCAAACATGACCCTACCAAATACTGTACCTTTCATCAGCAGCATGGCCACAACATTGACCATTGTTTCTGCCTCCGTCATGACATTCAGGATCTTATTGACAACAAAACCATAGCTCCATCACAAAAACTCAATGTCACTACGAACCTACTACCTGCCCACGACCGAGTACCATTACCTCCAAACCTCAACCTTATCTATACATCACCCCATCTCACCTACCTAAACCTAAGGTGCTCATCTTAAAAAACACTAACTTGTGTGTATTGGATGTACCTGAATCCCAATCAAAACACCTGAACCTTATAGTAGCATTGGCAACACAATCCAAGGAAGGTAAAGTAATGGTAGAAGAGGGAAAGAGTTTAACTAGTGAGAAAGAATAGATGAAACCAAAGAAGGAAGAGTTTGAGGTACCAGTGATAGAGAAGGGAAAATTAGTTGAAGAAGGGTATTATCTGAGCAAATACATTATACCTATTGGTTAACCATGGCGAAAGGTTTTGTTGTTGGATTCACTCAGTATCAGAGCCATCAAAGAAGATGGGCCGGAACAGAATTTGGATGACTTGGCAGATCTGGAAGAAGATTTGGACAATCTCCAGTTCTTTGAGGAGCTGGACCTAGGGAATATATAAATTGAATGGTGGGATCCAAGCAATTCGGGAAGAAGATTCTAAAATGAAGGAAGATAAAGAATTAGAAGAAGAGGGATTTGAGGTGAAAAAACCAACAAGGAGGAGAACTTGGAAGTAATTTGTGTAGTTGATATCAAAGGGAAGGAGAAGATAGACAAATTAGTGAGCCTGAAGGGAGCAAATGAGAGAAATCCAAGGTAGAGGAGGAAATGAAGAAAGCTACCAGAGCATGAGCACACATAGGAATGATGAAGATCTTTTCAAAAATTTGATCAATGTCACCATATCAGCCGAAGAATGGGGAACACAGTGTTGGAATGATCCAAGTTGAGCCAGACAATTGCGTGTGGCGTAATGAAGAAGAATGGCAAGAGGATAATGATTTTCATTTTGCCTACATAAATGTAGGATGGGGAAAGAATGCTCCCAATGATACATGGTATATAGAAGAGATAGATCACCTAATTAGGAGTGGGCATTCCTTCAAGCGCTCATACCTAGATCAAGGATAGCCTTCGGGCTAAGATGCTGAAGAAAAAAAGGAGAAAGAGGTGGATAAAGACCTAGTGTTGAAGTAGTTGAAAACAATTCAAGCATATATCTTAATATGGGTGTCATGACCCAAACCTGCCCCTATAGGTTTAAGACCATAACCGGCCAGTAATCCTAGATTACCCGGCCTCAAAGATAGAATTAACATAAATATTTAATTAATGACGGGGCTAGAAGTGGAAGCAGAGATGTAAAATTTAAACATTTGTCCAATGAATTGTGCATATATGACATATCAAGACATCTCACTTAGTTAACAACTCACATCCATTCATATACAGAAGATAGTACTCAGCCAAGACCATTCACAAGATTATCATTATACAGACTCAAAACATATCTACAATTATGGCTAAACATGGCCAACAAAGAAAATAGAAAATCAAAGGACAAAAGCCTCCTGCGTGAGGCGTCCTTGGCTGACTCTTCAAAAACTTGGCAACCTTTATAGATTCACTAAGGCTGGGATTGGACGTCTCGCTACTCACCTACATACATATATATACGGAGTGAGCTAACGCCTAGTGAATAACATCAGAGTAAGGAGGTTATATGAATAAGTTCTATATACAAAGGTAAAATCATAAAATAACCTCATTATATAGCAGAACGACCTCGGGTCCACTACATGACAGAATGATCTTGGGTCCATAGCAGAATGACCTTGGGTCCATCACATGACAAAATGACCTCCGGTCCAGTACAACTGTATAAAATGGCCTCTGGCCCAACACATAGCAGAACGACCTAAGGTCCATAGCAGAATGACCTTGGCTCCAACATATACAATACAGATAACATACTGCGCAGATAGATAGAAGGCTCATTCATATTTTCAAATCATAAGTACAGAAAAGGTTACTACATTGATACAGTTAGAAAATATAATAGGAGAAGATATCTTTACTAAGATATTACTCACCTTGAGTAGGTTGTTGTTCTTCCACAATGTTTAAACCTACACATTATACATAAGTTCACACATTGGAATACAGTGTTCGAATCGAATAATTCATCTTCTCTTTCTAATTCAATCATTCATGTTGGTTTCTCACTTAATAGTTCTTTAACGAGTCACAAATCATACCTAGAAATGCTACAAAGAATATGAGAACAAGGATATGAACATATAAGGACTTATCAAAATATATTGAAAATGGCCTAACTGCTTGAGCCACATTTTGGTCATTTGAGCGGACTGCATGGACTACAAAAATACTGGCTCGGTCTGATCGGCACTCAAGCCAACACTTGGTCAGTCGAGCGGTCCAACAATATGCAGAGGGTCCGCTCAAGTGCACAATTGGTCGCTTGAGCTATCTGTAAAGACTGTAAAAGTACTAGGAGCTCATCAAGTTTTCTCGAGCACACATTCAGTCACTCGAGCGGTCTGTAGAATTTCTAGGTTTTCCAGAATAGAGTTTAAGCTCCAAAAATGCAAATTCAAAGCCTTGGATCATGTATGGCTCATTCAAAAACACAAAGTTGCTTTGGAAAACATGTATACATGACCCCTCAAAAACCATTTGCTCAAAATCATTTTAAATCCACCATAATTGAACCCTAAAACTCATACATGCAAGTTTTTCCAAGTCCTTTTCTCAAAACTCATGAATTTACCGAATTTGAGTTCAAAAGCTCTATACATGTACAAAACTCTTTTCCAAAACATGAATTTAAGAGTTAACAAATGATAAATGGAACATGCATGTGCAAATTAACCCATAATGTCAACATGGATGCTAGAATTCAAGATCAACCTGACAAAACTCAACATATTAATACATGTATGTAAAACTTCTTCATCTTCTTGACTTTAATTAACAAAATACATGCAAATGGTCATATAAATTCCATGAATTCAAATCTAAAACATATTATCTTCAAGAATTGAGAGTTAAATGCTTACCTAGAGGCTTCAAACTTACTTATTCTAGCACAATGTTGACCAATTCAAGCTAACCCTTCAAGTTTCCTTCAATCTCTACACTTTCTCTCTCTAGAATGAAGTCTCTCTCTCTCTCTAGGAACTCTCCCTCATATTTTTGCACTAACAAATGAGCAAGGATGAGCTTAAGAATGAGCTTGAGGCTTATATATATAGCTAGAGTGGCGTATTACATTAATTAGAACATTAAGCTAATTAAAAACAACTTAATATATTAATCTGACTCAATTTTTAATCAAACTTACCATATGGTTCTAAAAATTCCAATTAGGCTATTTATGTAGCCAATCTTGGTTTCTGAAGCCATTAAGGCCTTTAATTTCAGACTCAGAATAGAAATCACAACAGATAATTTTCAATTTGAACAGATATACTCAAATTAATCACATGGCACATATCATAATTAATAAATAACCCATAATTGAATAAATATAATCATGACATGCATGTTGGGGTCGTCACAATGGGGGCTTCTCATGACTTCCCATGAACATTGACAAGCAATGTTGTCTATTTTCAATAAGGTGAAATTGTCAATTGATACTACACCAGACCAACTTGTATCCACGATCATGCTAGATGAGACAATTCCAGCAATGACATTTTCTGACAAGAAGCTGCCACTTGAGTGTGTTGATTCATAATAAGCCTTTGTATGTATCATTCGGGTGTGTAGACACCCCATTTTTGACCGATCTCAAGACTTTGACGTCATCGTTTGTGCACTCGATGATTGTGCATGTTTGTGCTTGTTTTGAGCGCCCGAAGGTCTCGGCTGAGTGCCTTGTCTTTGGGCCTCTAAACTCTTTGTGTTTTGGCCTTGTTTTGGGCCAAACCTTGGTGCCTCTTGTTTGGAGGGGAGAAGGGCCTTGCTAGCGACTTTTGGCTATTGTCGGCCACTTCTCCTCCTTGCCGGCCACTTGAAGTGGTTGGTCGGCTAGGGGAGGTGGCCGGCCGGCCACCCACCTAAAGTGGCTGACGGCTAATTTTCTTATTTTCAGATATTTTGTGTACCAGTTGAGCTAGCTATTGGTCACTGAAGCCATCCTCTATATGGAGGGATGGAAACAAGCCTTAGGCTTGTATTTCTATATAAGGGGAGGTCCCTTCCCCTTTTTGAGGGTTATAAAATTTTGGAAGCAAAATTTTACTCTCTCTAGAATTCTCTCTCTCTCTCTCTCTCTCTATATTGTGCTTGAAAGTGAGCTTTCTTTGCATTTTTACACACAACCTCTTAGCCAACTTAGACTGTCTTGTTGCTGAGGTGCTTGAAGGTCTTGTTTGGGCTCTAAAAGTTGGTTTTAGCTCAGAGTTGTAGCTGTTTTGCAGCTGTGCTTCAAAGGTGAACATTTACCCCTTTTAAGCTTGTTTTTGTACACTAGTTTGGGCCACCTTTGCATGCTTTTTTGGCCTAGTTGTCAACTACAAAAACCTCTATTTTTAAGTATTAAAAATGGTAGTTTGAGGCCCTTTTGAAGTTAGGGGTGGTCCACCCTCTTTTGTAGTTTATTTGCTAAGCTTTGTGCCATCTTTTAAAACCTTTGAAACAATTCTTTTTTGGCCTTTTAACCACTGAATTCCAGGGGAATTTCAGTGGTAGAAAGTCAGTTTTGAGGTCCCAAATAGGAGAGGGTGGCCTCCCCTCCTTGTGTTTTGTTTGCATGTGTTGATGGCTTAATAAGTGAGCTTCTATTTCTACCTTTTTGAAGCTTAGTTCAAGCATGTTTGTGTGACTTTTTTGACCGACTTTAACTCTATTTTTGGTTGGTTAAGTCACTTGTTGCTTGCTTCTTACACTTGTAGTGTAATCATGCTTACTAGCTTAACATGCTTAATGAGTTAGCCTATCATTTTAGCTTGTGTTAGCTCCATCTTAGCATGCTTTTGCTCATGTTTTGCCATGCTCTAACTTTGTTTTGAGTG
This sequence comes from Camellia lanceoleosa, assembly GCA_025200525.1. NCBI lineage: Eukaryota > Viridiplantae > Streptophyta > Magnoliopsida > Ericales > Theaceae > Camellia > Camellia lanceoleosa. Next base: position 104,207,614 of record CM045760.1, read on the forward strand.
GTCTTGGTCCTTTAAAGCTTGCCTTGCATAGTTATAGTGTAAATGGCTTTACTAGCTTTGTGAGTTAAGGCCCCCAACATGCTTTGCTTGAGTTGTTTGCATGTCATAGCATCATTTCACACATGATTTCAGTGCATGTAGCCTTGTCACACTCTCACATATTCCACTCCTTCATTACTTTTGAGAGATGTGCTTTGTGCATTGTTTATGAGCCAATACATGAGCATGTCTTTCTTGCTTTTCATGCTACCATTTCAGATTGTTTTGGTCATTGTTTTAGCATGTTTGAGGTCTGTCTAGGGCTAGTTTGGTGATTTGAGCATTGTATTGCATGCCTCTAGTGTTGTGTCCTTCACTAGTTTCAATGCTTTTGGCTTTTAACATGTTGTGCATGTGTTGTTTGCATGTTGTTGTATTGTTTTTCATGCCACTGTAGCACTGAAATATCTGCCATCTCCCACATTTCTTCACTTTTGATTTGTTTTGAGGGTTGGTTTACCTTGTGCTTGTGTTTAAGCTTGATAGAGGTTGTGCTCAAATGGCTTTAACCCTCTTATGAGGATTCCTCCTAGCCAAAGGCATGATCTATCTCATGCCTCAAACCATTCTTTTGGTTAACCCCTTTCTCATTAGAAGACTTTCACATTGGACAAATCAAGTAAAGAATGGTTTGGTAATATAAAATGAGTAAACAAGAAAGTGGACAAGTAAAACATGAATAAGATAAGCATTTGTGCTGCATTGCATGTGTTTGGATCGGACGTTAATCCAAACACAAGAAATGTGGGACGTTTCATACTCATAGTGATGAAATGTGTTGCATTTCTTGGTCGCTATCATCCTTGATCATGTATGATAGGGTGAAGGCACTTTGAGTCTTATGTGCGCATTCACTAAGCTTGTACAAGCTCGGTCCTTTGGGCCATCCTGCATTGAGATGCTTGGTTGGTGGCTGGAGAGCCAAGTGCCACACTCCTTTGAGCTTGAGACATGATGAGGAGAGTGACAGTGCATACATTTTCTTGCAAATACATCGTTGTGCCTCTGTTGTTCTCTGTTGCAGCAAAACCAAAAGCCAGGAAAAGCAGGTGTCGACCGGCCACTTGAGGTAGCTGACCGGCCAGTTGAAGTGGCCGACAGTCACTTTTTGTGGCCGACCGGCCACCAGTCCATTTTGGTGTAGAAATGATCCTGTTTTGGAGCAGAAACAGTGTAGAGGTGGGTTCAATTTTAGAAACCAAGGCAAGTGCAAACAGAGACAACCGACTGCAAAGTGATGGATTTCCGAGCAGACACCAACTGAGCATGCATATCTCCCTCGCCTATGAGGCCACTTTATCGCTTTAATTAGTTAGCATAGTTAATTATTCGCGTGTTGGAATATTTTAATTAGTTTGTGTAACTAGTTATTTCAATTTCAATTGTGTTGTAATAATTAATTAGCTTAGCATAGTTAGTTAGTTAGTTTGTAATAATTAGCTTAGCTTATTCATTCGAACCCTCCTTCGAGAGGGCATAATGTTGTAATAAGCGTATGTGTGTGTGTGCATGTCTTCCAACCCCACGTCTTTCTCTTTTTTACTTAACTGCTTACGATGGTTAGATTAAGGGCACGTTTTGATTAGCATATCTTATGCTTGCATGTTTGCATCATTCATTTGTATTGCGTGTATCGGGCTCGGCGCATCATTCAAACTGCATCGTATTTCAATACTTATTTGAATACGTGAATCAAATTGTTGCATTCATATGCCATTTTAGATAGTCGAGCCTATTTAATTACATTATTGCATGTGTTGCATTAGGCATCTTGTATAGTTAGGATCATGCATATTTCTAACTAGCTTTTGTTTTGGCTCGAAGTACACTGTAAGTTTTACGCTTTAGCATACTTGCATGAGTGTGAGTGTTGCCATGATAGCAAGCTTGCCATGAGGCTATTTGCTTAGTGATTAATTGCTTGAATGCTTGTGGATGAAGGCTTTGTTGCTTGAATTGGAACAGCTCAACAAATGTGAGTTTTAAGCCTACTTTGCAAAGTGGAAAATCATCATGTTTTAAGCCCACTTGAGGGTTGTAAATCCGTGCTTTAGCCCACTTGGAAGTGGCACTTTCAAACCATTTTCGAAAACAAACATGAGTTGATTTGTTCCAAATCTTGTGACTTAGTTTATACTTGTATATGTGCATCACATAGTAAAGTTAGCTAATAACCGGATAAGAACACATGAGGTTTATAAAACAACATATTATGCTTAGTAGAGGCCGATCTTTGATCGGGCGAGCGGCAGTGCTCATTTTAGGACTTTTCCCTCTCGTACCCAAGTTCCTGAGCCGAAGCAACTTTGGTGATGACGGACACATGGGTTGACATTATGTTGTGTATTCAATTATATTAACCTATATACTCTATTTATACTTGTGCGACAACAAAGTAATATAGACTAGATCCTAATTTGAAGCGAACATTGCATATCAAACAAAAACAAGCAGAAATTCACAAGCAAATAAAGGCACATGGATGAAATGAATGCAAGCATGAGGGCATGGTGGATTAGGGCATGAAAAAAAATCTAAAATCAAATCATATAAAGATAGACTAAGACTAATCTAACTAAGGACAGGACTAGCCCAAAAGCCAACAAGCCAGACAAACAATACCAAACATAAAAAAAAAAATGGCAAATAATACACCCATTTCATTTCAAATCAAATCAGGTCAAATGCTAACACAACTAAGAAAAAACATGAGGATATGGTGGCATATGGCATGGGCACACAAGCAAAACAAAAAATTAAAAACAAAGTAAGAATGAGCAGAGGGGGGGCCATAACCCAAAACCTAGAAGAGAGGCAACATCATATCATAACCAACACAAATATTTTTTGAAATGAAGAGAAAAAACCATGCACACATGCTATTTTTTAAAAAAAAAAAAAAACCAATGAACACCAAAAAAGCCTAAAAGGCCTAGCCTTTGACAAAATGACCAAAATGAAGGTAATGAAGGTTCAAGAGCAAGTAAAATTTTTTTTTTTTTTTTTATAATAGGCAAAGCTCAAAACAAAGCAAGAGGGGTACTACTTTGCAAGAAGAATGGGGAAACTAATACCCTTGAAGATCCCTTGAATTGAAGAAGGTGGTCCAACAACCACTCTCTAGTGGTCAAAGTCGGGTCCAAAACCACAAACAACAACAAAGTCCCTCGATCTCAGGAGCTAGTGTAATGGTGTGTGTGTAGTGTAAAAAAGTAGGTAAAACACACTATTAGGTCTAAAAAATACAATACACAATGAGAGAGAGATGGAAAATATAGAGAGAGAGCTCTGGCCAACCCCAATGTCTACAATGGCCTTTGGCACGAGTCAGGGTTTCCTAAATTTCTCAAAAATAAAATATTTAGGTGGCGACTCTGTAATCTGGCAAAGCAGTTTAGTTTTGGCATTATTTGATTCAAAATCGATTTTCCAAAATGATTTGCCGGATTGGACTCTTTAGTGTTTATCAGTCTCGCATTACACTTTGTGAGATTAGATTTAGAACCGTGATAGGAGTCTGAACTGTAAGACCAATTCGAGCTCTCCGAAAGGGGGCGCAAAGAAAGTCGAGTCTACAGGGTGTAAAAAAAAAAAGAAAAAGGATTCCGATGGTTCTTATTTACACTGGATCAGCTACCAATGTGTGTCCTTCACATACTACTTATGTGATAGGGTTGAAACAAGTAAAGTTCACACCAATAGATCAAATAATCCAAGCATACGATAACATTAGCAGAAATGGCATGTGAATTGTTAAGGTGAAGATAATGGTGGGTCTGTCTGAACATGGGGCTGAATTCTATGTCATTGACGTTTCTACGACCTTGAACATGCTATTAGGAAGACCTTGCCTACGTCAGATGAAAGCAATGTCATCTACTATACATCAACCTATAAATTATCTGCACAAAGAAGGGATTGCAACCATTTTAAAGAATTCTTCTATTCACCCTCTATCGAAGGTCACAACACCATTATTAGAGATTCAACATGTAACGCCCCAATTTCCTATGCCCAAATGATAACACAACCATCATGGCTCCTTAAAGGAAAACAGAAATAATTCTCCAAACTTACATTACATGATACTGTTAGTTCCTCAATGCGATTATACATTTAATCCAAAACCAAATAAATAAACAAATAGATACCCCTAAGGGTTTACAATTTTCAAAGACTTAGGCCTGGTTACACAAAATGGTTATTCAAACCCACACAAATACAACCCTTGGCTTACAAACAGAGTTATAGCAAAATGAGAGCCTTGTACTCTCAACACATATTTCTTCGCCTTTAGTTAGGCGGAATCATTACATCTTTTCCTGCACAAAAATCCCGTAGGGTGAGCATAAAACCCAGTAGGAAATCTTTAACAAAGTATATACATTTTATACTAGTCTCAAGAGATGAAATGCACATATCATGCTATGCTCCTTTTTCGAAAGTAAATCACATTTTCATCTTTTGAAAACCATCATGCTCAATCATGTCATGCAATTTCAATTGTTCAAAACTTAACAATTTATTTCAAGGGTGGTAAATACGACTCTGGTAATCCTTAGGTCAGTGTCTGCAAGTAGACTATACAAGTACCACCAAATTGTCATTTTTACTGGTATTAACCGGAAAGTTCGACACCTATCTGCACGGGTTTTTGGTTTTTCACCTCGGACTCTCAGGCCAACTTATTCAATATCATCTACACTACCTATCAAGATTTACCAACGTATTCCCAAAACCATTCCATGAAAACTTGTTTTTCAACATTCTTTTCTCAATGCAAGTTTTCAAATCAACTTTCAAAGTTTAATGTAATCAAATGAATTGATATGACAATTTCACAAGATGAATATAAATACTTTTATTCCAACTTATCATCCAAAGAATAACACAATTCCCTCTTCTCAAGTATCCTCAACAATTAGTCATTTCAAGACCATTTTAACATTTTGAACAATAATTTCCAAAATGAACAACAATTCTCATATTCTATGAAATTCATCATTTATATAAATATAAATAAAAAAATTTTCAAACATCCATTTATTTTGACACACAAAATAAATATAACAATATCATTCATGGATTTTCAATCTCTTTTAAAAATCCCCAATTTCTAGGTTTTCTCACCAAAACTATACAACTCAAATCTTTTGAAAGAAAACTTTTCAAAATCATCTTTTCTTCAATCAATGAAGATCAAAACCCATAAGATCATTTTAAAAGAACAAGAGACAACCCACTTTCAAAATCGCTCAACTTCTTGAATCAACAATCAATTTTCAAAGCTATTGAAGGATGATTTCGAAAATCATCTAGATCTTGCAAATATATATATATAACTCTAAGAAAATCCCTACCTCAAGTGTAGAAAACCCAAGAAACAAGATGGAACTTCAAAGATGACGAAATGAAGTTCTTCTTGGATCAAAATGAAGCTCTTGAAGCACTCTACCTTTTTCTCAAAGACACTAGGGTGAAGAACATAATGGATCTAGATGAAATCTTAGAGAGAATGTGAGTTTTTAGAGAGAGAGACTCAAGATCTGAGTTTTTGGAAAGTTTTAGAGAGGGAGAGAGAACTGAAAAAGTGATCTGAAATATCAGATTCACGAACTGATATAACATGATCCGCTCGAGCGTAGAAAGCTCCGTTCGAGCGTCGAATACACTTTCTCAGTACTTTTGCAGACAGGTCAAACTTCTGGAACTAAACATTCTCTGCTCGAATGCATAAACGACCGCTCGAGCGGACAAGCAACTCCGAATGCATTTTGCATTTTTGCTTCGGGGGCGCTGCCCCTCGGCCTCGCCTGGGCGCTACCCCGAACCCGCCCAGGTCGATTTTCGAAATGATCATCATATATAAATAAGTGGCAAAACATGAAAGAATTAACTTCTGATACAACTCTGCAAGACACAATTCAAGTTGGATTTGCATCTAAAGGTTTGAGACATTACATGTTCCAAACACACTGCTACAACCCGATAACCAAAATAAGGGAAATATAGGGAAATTAAGATATGTAACACCATTCAAAACCATACCAACTTGAGCCCGGAACACCACAAAGAGACGGGTCAAAACCGGGATCGCTACATAACATGGAGATGAAGATTTTTTTCTGCAACAACCACCTCCTTAATTACTTAAGCTAATTAGCTAATTTGCCTTGATTATGTGCTTATATGTTAATTATGTGCCATGTGTTATTTGAATTGTGATAGTGTGAACAGATGTGCAGTGACTATGAATTGAACCTGTTTTGAATCAGTAAACTAGAAGGTACAATTAGACATGTTAGATAGGCAATTAGAGCCTAATTCACATTAGTAATGGAATTAAGCATATGAATAGTGGAATTTAATTCAATAGAATTTATTAATTTATACTTTAGTTTATGATTAAGCTTAATTAGAGCTTAAGGGAAATAGAGATTGATTACACTTCCTAAGCTACTCATCAACTTAATAAGAGAGAGAGAGAGTTAGTGCATTGTGTAGAGAATTCTAGAACTTCAAAGAGGGAAAGGAGAGGAGCTTAGGGAAAACATTGAAGATAGGATTGATCTACACAAATCATCAACTTAAGGTAAGCTCTTCACTCAAATTTCTTGAAATTGAAACTTCTACACTCATTATCTTCAAAGATCTAAGTTTAATTAGTATGAATTCATGGTCAAGTAGGAGCTTTGTTGATGTAATGGAAAGTTGAGAACTTACATGGCTTGATATGGAAGACTTGAGGAAATTAACTCAAGATTTAGACTTGTATGGCATTATTCATGTTCAAACACTTGTTTCCTACTTGCTTTTTGGGACTTGAGGGGGGAAACCTTCATGGCTTTTGAGAATGAAACTCAACACATGCATGGTTCTTGATTGTGCCATAAATTCAAGATTGTGATATTTCAAATGGAAAATTGAGTTTTGTTTTGAAGTTATGGTTTTTGTTTGAAGCAAGAGATGTAAAATTCAAGATGTTTTTTAGGGTTTTGAGCCTTTTTTTGCATACAATTGAAGTTGGATTTTGAAAAGAATGAGTTTCCATTCACTAGCAGATTTTGGCCCATAATCGCATATGCAGCAGGGAGTTCCGCATGTGCGGAAAACAAAGCTCAGGAAGCTGAACATATTGCTTAAATTGCATGTGTGGGGGGCACATGTGGTGATAGCTACACATGTGGTGATAGCCGCACATGCAGTTTTTAAGGAGGTCCCGGTTTCTTTTTCTTTCCACTTTTCGAACTCTCGGGCCTCCATTTGCATGGTTTTCACATGTTTTTCACATTCTTACGCATATCATGAGCATGGAATAAATTAGAGAACAAATCGAACTAATCGAAGGAACAAGTAGCGAATGAATCGAATAGGTTTAAGAACCGACTGCATAAATGACATGTGTATTAAGATATTATGCTTGAATATGCTTGTGTAGGTCAGACGCCACATTCTGAACATGTTATTCAGGGAGCCAACTGTGAGTAACAACCTTGTAAAGATATGTTCAAATTCTAAGTATTTTCTGACTTATAAAATGTTCTATTTCTGAAATAATATTTTCTCACTGATTGAATGATTGTCCTGTTTTCTAAACTGTATTCGTGGTATCCTTAGCATTTGTTCCTGCTACTGTTTACTGTTATTGTTATAGAGATCTCTGTCAGTTCCAATTCTTGGAACTTCTATTTACTGTAATGATGGCCATCAATTCTGATTGTTTGGTCTTTATGACCTACTGTACTGTTTCGCTATTGGATGTACCACATACAACTTCTATGATTAAGATATAAACTTGAATTGAGAAATTGATTTATGGATGATAATTAATTAGTTTTAGTACTATACAGACATCATTCATAACCCTTTTACACTGTTGTTATTCACTGGGCTCTAGCTTATTGTTTTATATATGTATGTAGGTGATCAAGCACAGGACCAAGTGGCATCGACCTAGCCTTTGTTTTGTCAAGCCAACTTTCGTTCCTCACCACGAGGTTCCTATCGGTCAAGCTTCAAGGCTTCATGGGTGATTTAGGATTCGCCCTTTTGTGTTGTGAGCAAGTGTCATTGGTGATCTTGATTGTTGATAAAACTGATTTGGTTATGGGGATTAAATATTGACATTTTGGTTGTGTTGTGTAAAAACTAGATGTGGACGGGTGTGCATATGTATATATATAGAGTTCTGTTTTGTTCATTTAAGTCTTCATAGTTCATTGGGCGTTATATTTTATTATGTATTGGCTTCCGCCAGCCCTTATTACTATATTATTGTTAAATAGGCCTTTGGTAATCTCGGATTACTGGCTAGTCACTTCTCTAATCCCTTGGGATGGGGGTTGGGTCGTGACAGAGTGGTATTAGAGCACAAGTTATTTATAGGATATCCTAGAAAGGAAATTAGGACAATGCATTAATATGTTTGAGTGTGTGTGGAATTGTTGCGTGCACATATAATAAAACTATAAATGTGAGAACTGTATTTCCCATGTTTATTATGACCATGTTTACATATAGCCCAATGGAGAATGCAAGACATATAGATGAGACTGAATCGTCAGATGCAAGAATAGACCGATTAGAAAGAATGGTGGAATTATTGACAGAATCTCTGAGACAACAACAGAGTCAACAACTTCCCCCTCTCCCTCCTTCTCCACCACCAATCCAAGTTGAGCTGAACAACAATGATGATATTATAGCCTTGACACATAAATTTAATAAAATGAAGCCGCTAACCTTTCAAGGAGGTCTTGACCCTTTGAAAGTTGAATCGTAGATCTTGGAGAATGAAAAGTTGTTTGAGGTTTTTCCTTGTTCAGAGGTCCAAAAGGTTTTGTTAGCAACCTTCACTTTACAAGAAGAAGCAAGATGATGGTGGATGCTTATCTAAGAAAAAAATGGTTCCATAACCCAACTCAATGTTACTCTTAAATAATACCTAAATTCATGTTCTTATGGGTTCTGATCAAAACTTAATTAAGTGACGCTTTGAGGTAAAAATAGAATTTTAGACAAGTTTTCCTAAACTGTTTGCTAACTTTGAAAACTAAAATCCCACTCTATGTTGCTTCAAAAATTCCAAAACCCTCTAGATATCAGCTACTACATCCCAAGTTTCCAACCCAATGGGTCCATTGGGTTTCACTCGATTTTCTTATCGAAAGAATTAGTTCCAATTAATTATATCCAAATAGGTCATTTTCTGCAACATTTTAAATAAATTAATGGTTCTCTTAGTATACACTAGCAATCAATGCAAGGCCACAAATGTAAGAAACTAGACTCGTTACCAGTTCTAATGACGCTTTTGATTTGATAATTTTCAGATTTATACCTAAAGAGAATGACACCTCCGAAGTGATGTGTAGTTTTCATACTTAGTTCAAGACATTTGTTGGACTTTCATACTCTATTCGAGGATTATATTAATTTTTTTTTAGGTATGTAGTTGCATGCTATGTATTTTTGTAAATGTTCCTTTTCTCTAAAACTGTTTGAAAAGTAAATTGTTGTTTTGTGACCAAACGACCTTGGTTAAATTATTATTATATTATTGGAACAAAACAATTTCTAAAACATATGTGAACTTGGCATACTGTAAACTATTTGTTATGGTCTCATGTTTATAATGGTGAACTACTATGATTTGGGAAACTAAATTGTATTGATTATTGGGACCATCTATATATAGAAGTCTTGAGAATTTATTCCACTGTGTGTGGTGACTCTGGCCACTAGAGAACAGATTCGGGTTGGGCTGTGATGAATGACTCTAGTGCTCAACAAGTATAACGAACAGACCTAGGCTAGGCCAGGCTAGGTGACCTTCAATCAAATTGTCTTAGAGAAAAGGCCCAGGATGCCGCCTCGAGGATGACTCTTGGTTCAATATTGGATCCAATTGACTTATTGCCTAAAGAACTTTGTGGCACGTTACTTGTCATCCTTGGCACCCAAGTAATGATGATGATTATGCTGTTGTAATAAGTTTTAAATAGAGAATGTCATTTGTTATGTTCTTGAAAGACATGAGCATTTTTAATTGTTGAACTGTGGAACCTTCTTTTTGAAACAGATTACCTTTATCAAAACTATATGTCAATCTAGTTTCTGTGATATACATCTTATTTTGGAATTGAACGCTATCTTCAAAACTGTATTTACTATTCATGCTTCTACTTACTAAGCTATTAGTTGACTTAGTTGTAAATATTTTCAAGTGAGAGAAGGAGTTGGAGTGGACTCATGGCCTAGCTATTTTGTTTTAGCTTGCTATGTCGGTTTTGTGCATACATTGTGGTTTGGCTTTATTTAGAATTATTTTATTTTGTGGGTGGTTCGTGTCCCATTTAGTATGTCACGCCTCACTTTTTATTACACGGTTATCATTACCAAAATCCATTATTATAGTCAATTTTCATAGACACAGTATGAAAATAAGTCCACTAACATCCATAATTACAACAAAGTTCTCCCAATCGTACATACATAACGAAATGCAACAAGAGTAACAATAAATAAATTGCCCATAGGCTACATTGTTACATAACAAGACATGGTTCAACCCTTAATACAATAAAGGCCTCCCGCCAACAAATAAAGGCCTGTAGCCACGTGCAAGGAAGATCACCGACCTTGTATCGCTTATCAACCTACACCTGAAAAATGATTAACAACGTGGGATGAACATAAAGCCCAGTAGGAAGCCCGACACAATCCTAACAATAATAACATATAGATAGCTACAATCATGAATGCTTCCTATCATACAATATAAATAATGTGACAGTTTATAATCAAAGTATACTTATATATATACTATATCAAGAAAATTATCCAATTTTCTCAATAATACATAACGTTCTCTTTTCTTTCTCATACATTATCCATGTCATAAAAAATATAAATTAACAATGCGTTTTCAATAACGTATTTAAAAAAAACCGATCACCTTTCATTCCTTATTCTCTTAACCCATCACATATATCAATTACTAATACATGAATCACACTTCCAAGTCGTAAGCCAAGGATAATGAAACATTTTTACAGCCCGTTTGACACCCAGATTTACATACAATACCTTTAACACAAAAAGAAATAACGTATATGTCAAGACTACTACAAAATCATATAAGATAACTCGACCTCATCAAACAAGCTATTACTACATAGGATAATTTATAGATGAACCGGTTCAACACCGAAACCCCAACCACCCATGCACTACCTACCTCAAGCATGGCAAGCCAAGTATACACCTTCCATAACGAAACGCCAATTTACCATACACAAGCTGGAAGGTAATGGTACCTTTGTCAATTTACCAGATACAAACTGGAAAGTAATGATACATCTGCCAAGTTTTCCTAGAGCTAGCTAGAAAGTACTGGTACCTCTCATTCTAAGTACATCCAATTCTCCAAGAACTAGCTGGAAGGTAATGGTATCTCTCATTCTCAACGCAATATACATTACCAACCATCACAACATGCTAACAGTATAATAACATAAGTGTAGTACATACAAAATCGAAATTGGCTGAGAGCCCTGCCTCCGAACTTCGGGACTATTTTGTGCTTTGCCTCGGTTGCGAACCAGGTCCTATTTTCTCTGTTTTCTCATCCCGAAGGGAGGGAGAGGTCTCGAAGACCATCTCTCAGTGGCCGTAGGCTACGTTTCGTGGTCGTAGGCCATTTTTCCCGTTTGGAGGCCAGTTTCTGATTTTCAGAGCTGTCGGCCGTGGCCTTAGTTCGGGACAGCTTAACTACCTCCGTTTGCTCCGATTTTTGGCGCACACCTTGTTCCCTCTCCCTAGAGGGACACTGTGGCCCGGGAGACCACCTCTGTGGTCATACGCCCACCCCGATGCCTAACAGCCTGTTTTCGGGGCCCCCGGCTGCGCGTTTTGGCCCTCGAACCCTCGTTTTGCATCGGTGTGGGTTCATTTTTGGCATGGACCCTAGTTTCATTGTTAGAAAGGTGGTAGTAGGGGAGGAGACCACCTTTTCTTCTTGGAGACCACCTTTCCCTGGTCGGCCGATTTTTCTTGGCAGGTAGGTGGTCTCCCTCACTTTTGAGCCACAATTTCGGGTCTCCCATACCACCATTGTGTTGCATTCATCTAGGAGGCCACCAATATGGATAGGCCGACCACCTTTTCTTTTTGACCCTTTTGACCCCTTGGTCTCCCTCACTTTTGGGCCACAATTTCGGGTCTCTCATACCACCACTGAGTTGTATTCACCTAGGAGACCACCAATATGGGCCGCCGACCACCTATTTTTGAGTTGCACCTTTTGACTTGGCTGGCCGACCACAAAAGGTGGCTGGCCGACCACCTGGCCTGGTCGGCCGACCACTTGAACTGGTCAGCCTACTCCCTCCTGTTTTGTCTTCCTGAGTTGCTTCCCGCTATGCCAGTTGGGAGGCATTTGCTGCATCCTCCATGCACGTGTATGGATGATGTTTAATCTTGCTTCCAAGCTTCCAAGAGAAGCTTTAGACCTCTTTGGCTATAAGAGAGGCCTTCCTCTTCATTTGCAAGGGTTGAACATTTTGGCTAAGGCAAAACCTACACACATTTCTATATCTCTCTCTTTTGTGCTCAAACTCCATTGTTCTTACAACACCTCCACTGCCATCCTAAGTACCTTGGAGGCCATTTTCAAAGGTTAAAGGGTGTGTTTTTGGTCCAAAGGTTGGCTGTCTTCTTGAGCTTCAAAGGTAACACCCTATTTCCTCTTTTGGTCCTTGTTTTACTTCATATTTTAGCCTTACTTGCAAGCATTTTCGAGCTTTGTCATAAACTTAAAAAAAATCTTATTTTGAGCTCCTCTTCAGGTTTGATTAAGGTCATTTTTCTGTTGGGGGTCATCTACCCCCTTGTATGCTTTATTTCCTCATGTTTTGAGCTATGCATTAGAGCATTCATGTTGGCCTTGGTTTGCCCTTTTAGCCATTAAAATCCAGTGGATTTTCAGTAGCTAACATGTATCTTTGAGCTTCAAAATCAGAGAGGGGTGACCCTCTCACCCCTTATTCTTTTTACTAGCTTTGTTGGCCTTGCAAAGGAGCCCCTATTTGTATGTTTTGAAGCTATGTTTCAGGCCATTATTTGTGAGTTTTATGACCTGCATAAGCTCTGTCCAAAGCCCCTTTGGCCATTTTGAATGTATATTATGCATGTGTAGAGTAATCCTATTCAAGGCCTTTCAAAGGGGCTTTTACTTGCATGCTTCTTAGCTTCATTTCAGGCCATTTTTGATGAGTTTTAGGACCCTCATAACCTCTGCCCAGATGTGGTTTTGCCATTTTGCATGTCTATCTTATATGTGTAGAACAACCCCTTGCATGGCCCTCCAAAGGTGCCTATCATTCTTGCATGCATTGACTGAGTTTCAGTGGGTTTTTGGGCATATTTTGGCATGGCATACTTTTGTTTTTGGCTGGTTTGATGAGCTCTCATATGCTTCATATAGTTGTAGTACAACTCATGGTTCACTAGCTTTCTTTGCATGCTTTGTTGACCCTTGATTCTAGCACATTTTGACTATGCCTTGAACTGATTTTGTGCATATTTTGGACTGCCCTAGCTCTGTTTTTGGGTCTCATGGTCGAATGATGTTTGTTTTGCATGCTTGTAGTTCAATACACTTGCCTAGCTTTGAGATTTGAGGTCCATTGCATGCATATACTGAGGTGTTTCCATGCTTTGGGGTTATTATACATCATATTTAAGAGCTTATGTGAATGCCATATTCCCATGTTTTATACTCTTTAAATGCGTTTGAGAGTCGGGCTTGTATGCCTCATTTACCGACCATTGAATGGGCTCCATTTCTTTACTTTCCGAGCCATCATTTCAGGCCATTTCCCCACTGTTTCAGACCTGCCTAGGGTCTATTTGGGGTTGGTTTTGCCATTTGTGCATTGCTTTGTGTACCTCTAGTGTAACGCACTTCACTAGTTTCGGTATTCGGGCTATCTAGCTTGCATTGTGTGACATACTTGCATGTTTCGGGACCATCTTTTATGCCATTTCAGAGCTGTATCATGTGCCATCCTATGCCATATTTCATTCCTTACCATGCCTTGTTAGAATTGCATGTTGTGCCTTAGGATCGGTCCTTTGCATTCGTGCATGTTTGCATGCATTTCGGTTGTCTCATTTTCATCACTTGGCCACCGATGTGAGTGTGGCTGAGGTCCACTCATATTGGTGTAAGTCCATCTTGCATTATGTATGCCATTTTAGTTCATAGCATTGCATATGCTAGGTTGTATGTTAGAGCATTGCGTATGACATGTTATGTCACGTGCATTGTGTATGCCATCTCATTTGCATTGTGTTTGGGATAGGAGTTAGCCCAAGCACGGGAAACGAGGGGCGTTTCGTACTCAAAGTGACGAAACGTGTCTCAATTCTCGGTCGCCGACACTCTGGATTAACCATGATGGAGTCTAGGCCTTGTTGTGTTGTCATGTGCATTCATTTCACATCAAGTTGTGTGATTCAACTCCTCGGCCATCATGCATCGAGATGCGTGATTGGTGGCACGAGAATCGAGGTGTGCATACATATGTGAAAATGCTTTGCCATGCCCCTTTCTTGCTCTCCGTTGCAGCAAACCAGAAATCAGCAGCCTTCTAGAGCTTTGTACAACATTCCGGGATTAATTGCAAACAGAGGCAAATCGGGGCATCGCGAGGAATTTTTTGACGAGGCGACTCGAGCATGCATCTTTCATCATTCGGAACAGAGTTGAGGCGGTTCATGGATTTGCATATTAGTTTATTTTGCTTTCCTAGTTAATTTGTTAATTAATTAGGGTTTGTAATATTTAATTTTTTATTCGGACTGTAATTATTTATTCGGACCCTTTGAGCGAGGGCAATTGTGTAATAAGTGTGTATGTGTGTGATGCATGTCTTCTAACCCCATGTCTTTCTCCTTTTTTTTTACCAGCTTATGATGGTTAGTTTTAGGGCACGTTTCAATTAGCATACTTATGCTCGCATGTTTGTATTCATTCTGTCTTGCATGCACCGGGCTCGGCGCATCATACTAACTGCATTGTATTTCAATTTTAAGTTAAATACGTGTTAGCTATAGCATCATCATATGCCATCTTAGAATAGCCGAGCCTATTATAGTTGCATTTTTGCATGTGTTGCATTAGGCATCTCAACATAGTTAGGATCCATGCATGGATTTCTAACATAGCTTCTGTTTTGGCTTGGAGTACTCGGTAAGTGCTTATGCTTTAGCATCCTTGCATGTGTGTGAGTGATTGCCATGATAGCATGCTTACCATGAGACTATGTGCTTATGTGATATATCTGCCTGAATGCCTGTGGGTGAAGGTTGGATTATCTGAATTGGAATAATACATTGACTGTGAGTTTTAAGCCCACTAGATAGTGGCAAATCATCATGTTTTCTAAAGCCCACCTGAGGGTGGCAAAATCCACATTTTAGCCTACTTGCGAGTAGCAAACCGTTTTCAAAACAAACATGAGATGTTTCGCTCCAATTCAGGCGATCTAGTCTATACTTGTATGCTATGCGCATCACATAGTAATTCTAGGCTAATAAAACCGGAATAAGAGCACATAATGTTTTCAAAACTCGATATCATGGTTAGTAGAGGCCGATATGTCACACAATGCAAGCTAGATGGCCCGAATACCGAAACTAGTGAAGTGCGTTACACTAGAGGTACACAAAGCAATGCACAAATGGCAAAACCAACCCCAAACAGACCCTAGGCAGGTCTGAAACAGTGGGGAAATGGCCTGAAATGATAGCTCAAAAAGCAAATAAATGGAGCCCATTCAATAGTCGGTAAATGAGGCATACAAGTCCGACTCTCAAACGCATTTAAAGAGTATAAAACATAGGAATATGGCATTCACATAAGCTCTGAAATATGATGTATAATAACCCCAAAGCATGGAAACACCTTAGTATATGCATGCAATGGACCTCAAATCTCAAAGCTAGGCAAGTGTATTGAACTACAAGCATGCAAAACAAACATCATTCGATCATGAGACCCAAAAATAGAGCTAGGGCAGTCCAAAATATGCACAAAATCAGTTCAAGGCATAGTCACAATGTACTAGAATCAAGGGTCAACAAAGCATGCAAAGAAAGATAGTGAACCATGAGTTGTACTACAACTATATGAAGCATATGAGAGCTCACCAAACCAGCCAAAAACAGAAGTATGCCATACCAAAATATGCCCAAAAACCCACAGAAACTCAGTCAATGCATGCAAGAATGATAGGCTCCTTTGGAGGGCCATGCAAGGGGTTGTTCTATACATATAAGATAGACATGTGTAGACACCCCATTTTTGACCGTCCTCAAGACTTGGACATCACCGCTTGAACACCCGGTGATTATCCATGTTTGTGTTTGAGGAGAGTTGGTCCCGGTCAGCAGGCTCGTGCTCTGGGATCTCTTGGTTTTGTTTCATTGGTTTTGGGTTTTCTACTTGTGTCTGGTTTGCATTTTTGAGGGGGGAAGGCTTGTTAGCTATCCATAGTGGACATCGGCACTTTTTTACCTTGATCATGGTGCTGTGTGTGCCTTTGGATTACACCATCACCCATAACATTGCACCCCTTTGCCCTTTGACCTTCTAGAGCTGAACCTTCTTGCTGCTAGCTTCTTTCTTGGAAGCTTTGTTGTTGGCTTGGCCTCTTGGAAGCTAGACTGCACCCACCCCTTTTTTTTTTTTGTCTTGCTAGCCATTAAGTTAGAGCCCTTATATTGCCTATATAAGCACCATTCATCTCTTTGGCTTAGAGGTTAGAGATTTTAGGTCAAGAACCAGAGAATATACATACATTCTCGATATATATCCATATATATCTATATCTCCCTCTCTTGTGTGTGTGTTTTAAGCCCCAAATAGTGTGTTTTATTCACTTTTGCACCATTTACACACATATTTACCTAACTCCGAGATTGGAAGACTTGGAGGTTTGTTTTGAGTGATTTTGGACTAGTTTTGATCACTTGGAGGGCTGGACCACCTGCTCTTCATTGGTTCTTCAAGGGTGAGCTTTTCACTTTAGTTTCCCCATTCTTGCAACTCATTTCTACCCTCTTTACTTTGTGTTTTTGGATTTGTGTTTGACATAAAAAAGTCTTGTTTTTACTTGTTCTTG
The DNA here is from genome assembly GCA_025200525.1 of Camellia lanceoleosa. NCBI lineage: Eukaryota > Viridiplantae > Streptophyta > Magnoliopsida > Ericales > Theaceae > Camellia > Camellia lanceoleosa. Next base: position 104,224,842 of record CM045760.1, read on the forward strand.
AACTTTCATTAAGGTCATTTTATGGTTTGAGTTAAGACTCATCACTTTAAGCCTTGTTTGGCCCTCTTTGGTGTCTTTTTCTTAGGCCTTCTTGTTTTGGTGTTCAGCCGTCTAAGGAGAGACACCCCTCTCCCTTTGGTCCTTTGGTTGGCCTTTGTTTTGACTTATGGCATAGCATGTGTGCATGTTTGCATTTGGCTTCATTTTCGGGTTTTGGGGGTGTTTTAGGTCATGTTTGATCTCTGTTTAATTGTAGCCTCTAACATGCTTCTCATACCTCCTTTGAAATGCTCTCTTGTATGACATGTTTTGAGGTTGTGACTCTTGCATGCTTAGGCTTAGTTTCATGACGATATTAGTATTGTTTTTTTTGCCATGTTTGGTGTGCTTGAGGTGGTTGTCTTGCATATTGGCTTGTAGGCCTTGTTTGTATGAAGTCCTAGCATGTTTATCTTGTTTTGATCTAATGATTTGGCATCATTATAGGTGGTATTATTTCATGTTCAAACACCTCCATTTATCATCTCCTTCATGTCTTAGAATGTGGGTCTTTTATGCCTTAAAAAGAGCATTGTGCATGCTTCCATGATTAGTGTATTTTTGGAGGTGCCATGAGGGATTTGGGTGTCATTCCACATGCTTAAAATCTGTTTTTTGTTTGTTGAATGCATGCCATGAGTGGTTGTATGAATGATGTCAAATTACTCTCTTTGGTGTCCTAGACTTGGGCCCCATTGAATAGCATGCTTGTGAGGCATTTTGATCATGTTGAGAGGCTTGTTTGTTTTGGGAGTTTGAGGCTGTCCTTTATGGCTTAAGTCCATTGTTGCATGCTTAATTCATGATTGTTGCTTGCTTGGTCAATGTAGCCTTGAATGTATGCTTGTTAGTCCCATGTTTAATTGGCCCATCTTGCATGCCATTGGTATCCTACATACTTTAGCTCTTTGCATGCTTAACATGATAGGTTGCATTGCATTTGAGCCTTGCTTGCATACTTGCATCTCATATTTGGGTTTGGGGTTGTCAGCCAAGCCTAGGATTGAGGAGTTCACATTTCAAGTGGTGTAACTCACGATCTCCATATGATAGGGACTTAGCCTTCATTTGTTGTGTTGCATTCATATTTACATTAAAATGAGCAATCTTGGTTCTTTAGGCTATCATGCATCAAATGCACAATTGATAGCCGAGTCCCTTAACATGATAGGAGGTGTTGGGACATGCTCATTTTGCCCAAAACCATGCCTATGCATTTAAATTTCGAATTTTTAAGACAAGAAAACAGAAGTCAAAATGCCAATGGCATAGGTTTTCCCATGAAGTTGGATGATAGCATGCATCATTCACAAGATTCCGAGGCAGGGGCCGTGAGCCATTTTTTTTTTATCTGTTTAATTTAATTTTAGAAATTTGTAATAATTTATTCATTCATTTATTCTTATTATTTATTTATCAAAAATAATAAAGTGTGTGTGAGTGTGTGCATGTCTTCTTCCCCCCTTCCTTCCCCGCTTTTTATTTACCCTTTGGTAGATTAGAACATTTTAAATTAGCATACCATTATAATTTTCAAATTCGAAATTGAAATGTGATAGCATTCCATATGCCATGTTTAGATTACATCTTTGCATGTGTTGCAGGTCCATGCATGGATTTCTAATAAGCTTTTTTTGGCTTGTACTAGGTAGGTGAGTTTTCATGCTTTAGCATGCATGTGTGTGAAAATTGCCATGACGGTATGCTTAACATGCTGCTAAAATGCTTATGTGAAAAACTTGTTTGAATACTGTGGATGGAGGTTGAATTACCTAAATTGGGACAACATATTAAAATTGTGAGTTTTGAAGCCCACTAGTTAGTGGCAAAATCATCTTTTCAATCATTTTCAAACAAACACGCAATGTCTTGTTCCAACTAGGCGATTTGGTCTATATTTGTTTAGTAAATCTAGGCTAATAATAGAAACATAAGACATAAGGTTTTCAAAATAAGATATATTAGTAGATAGTAGTCGGGGTGGGCGGGAGGGGGGTGAACTATCTCATGACCTCCCTTCGCATCCAAGCTCCCCGAGCCAAGACACTTTGGTTAATGTTGGCACTTTTTTCAAAAATTTTTTTTCAAAAAAATTTGGTTGTGAGTTGGACTTTTAGTCAGATTGAACCTGTGACACAAATCGCGAAATCGTTAGGATGGCAAGCCCTATGGGGGGGCTGGGTTTCACAACATGCAAAATGGCAAAACCACCTCTAGACAGAGGTTATGAGGGCCCTAAAACTCATAAAAAATGGCTTGAAATGAAGCTAGGAAGCATGCAAGTAAAAGCCCATTTGAAAGGTCTTGAATAGGATTACTCTACACATGCATAATAGACATGCAAAATGGCCAAAAAGGCTCTGGACAGAGCTTATGCAGGTCATAAAACTCACAAATAATGGCCTGAAACATGGCTTGAAAACATGCAAATAGGTGTTCCTTTACAAGGCTAACAAAGCTAGTAAAGAGAACAAGGGGTGAGAGGGTCACCTCTATCTGATTTTGAAGCTCAAAGACACATGTTAGGCATTGAAAATCCACTGGATTTCAGTGGCTAAAAGGGCAAACCAAGGCCAACATGAATGCTCTAATGCATAGCTCAAAATATGAGGAAATGAAGCATACAAGGGGGTAGATGACCCCCAACAGAAAAATGACCTTAATCAAACTTGAAGAGGAGCTCAAAATAAGACTTTTTTTAGTTTATAACAAAGCTCGAAAATGCTTGCAAGTAAGGCTAAAATATGAAGCAAAATAAAGACCAAAAGAGGAAATAGGGTGTTACCTTTGAAGCTCAAGAAGATAGCCAACCTCTGGACCAAAAACACACCCTTTAACCTTTGAAAATGGCCTCCAAGGTACTTAGGATGGTAGTGGAGGTGTTGTGCTTGGAGGTATAGTGCAATGGGTGTAAGAACAATGGAGTTTGAGCACAAAAGAGAGAGATATAGAAATGTGTATAGGTTTTGCCTTAGCCAAAATGTTCAACCCTTGCAAATGAAGAGGAAGGCCTCTCTTACAGCCAAAGAGGTCTAAAGCTTCTCTTGGAAACTTGGAAACAAGATTAAACATCCTCCATACACGTGTACGGAGGATGCAGCAAATGTCTCCTAGTTGGCATAGCTGGAAGCAACTCTGGAAGCAACTCAGGAAGACAAAACAAGAGGGAGTAGGCCGACCAGTTCAAGTGGTCGGCCGACTAGGCCAGGTGGTCGGCTAGCCACCTTTTGTGGTCGGCCAGCCAGGTCAAAAGGTGCAACTCAAAAATAGGTGGTCGGCAGCCCATATTGGTGGTCTCCCAGGTGAATAAAACTCAGTGGTGGTATGGGAGACCCGAAATTGTGGCCCAAAAGTGAGGGAGACCAAGTGGTCAAAAAGGTCAAGAAGAAAAGGTGGTCGGCCTACCCATATTGGTGGCCTCCCAGATGAATGCAACACAATGGTGGTATGGGAGACCCGAAATTGTGGCTCAAAAGTGAGGGAAACCACATACCTACCAAGAAAAATCGGTCGATCGGGGAAAGGTGTTCTTCAAGAAGAAAAGGTGCTCTCCCACCCTACTACCACCTTCCTAATAATGAAACTAGGGTCCATGCCAAAAATGAACCCACATCGATGCAAAAAGAGGGTTCAGGGGCCAAAACGCGCAGCTGGAGGCCCCGAAAACAGGCTGTTAGGCATCGGGGGTGGCGTATGACCACAAAGGTGGTCTCCCAGGCCACAGTGTCCCTCTAGGGAGAGGGAACAAGGTGTGCGCCAAAAACTGGAGCAAGCGGAGGTAGTTAAGCGGTCTTGAACCGAGGCACACGGCCGACGACTCTAAAAACCAGAAACTGGCCTCCAAACGGGAAAAATGGCCTACAACCACGAAACGTAGCCTACGGCCACTGAGAGATCGTCTTTGAGACCTCTCCCTCCCTTCGAGAAGAGAAAACAGAGAAAACAGGACCTGGTTCGCAAACTGAGGCAAAGCACAAAATAGTCTCGTAGTCCGGAGGCAAGGCTCTTAGCCGAGACTCTGTGACCTCAGAACGAGCACAATATGCATCATCATCGAGCACTTAATCGGCGACGTCTGAGTCTTAAGGTCGGTCAAAAATGGGGTGTCTACAGTTGCCCCTCTTTGACAGAACTCGGAAGTTATAATTGACGAGAGTGAATGTCAAAGCCCAGAGATGACCCATTTTTGACAAGGTCGAAGACTTTAGACAAACAGGCAAGATAAACAAAGAGGTGTGCCAGCAGGCATAGGCAAAATGCAACTGACAAAGCAAGAAGCCAAACATAACTTATGATCATGCAAAGAAAGCTGTAATGAAGCATATCATGCAACAGGTTTAAGCAAGCATATACAAATCTAACTACATTTCATGCAGAAAGGATGTAAGAGAATTATTCAATTCTTACTACGTCTCACACGGAGAACATAATACCGGTCCGGTTCGTCTGGTCGTGCTAGCCTCAAATGAACCGTACATACAATATCGTGCCTCATGCTGCTGGAGGTCTTTCGCTTCTACTTAGTTGAACCACAGGTACTACTTTTCTCCCTGACTATGGGTCGCAGCTTTCTTTATTCTCCAACAGGGTGACAGACTAGGTTGGCTCAATATCCAGAATTGAGGTGCATACACATACTATCTCAATCTATGGGGCTGACATACAGATTTCAAGCCGAGGATATATCCCTGGGTATTTAAACTAGACTTTAGTCTCGGAAATCTTGAACCTTTGCGTTCTAGGCATGAGCCATTTGAACTCTAGTTTCCACCATCTCAGTTAGTCTCCTAGGAACTCATCGCAAACACAGGCAGGTGGCTATACCAGACCACTGGAAGTTGTTCGGGCACGACAAACACCAAAGGAATTGCACCTTTAGAGGATTTAAGGTCTCCTAGACCGGAGAGTGCACAAGACAGTGCGAATAAAGATGCAGGATTTAAGGTCTCCTAGACTAGAGGATTTAAGGTCTCCCAAACCAGAGAGTGCACAAGACAGTGCGAATGATACAAAAATACAATGTGCACAAGACAGTGCGATGCAGAGTGAATGCACAAAACAGTGCTAAGCAGATGCACAAAATAGTGCGATGCTAAAGGTGTACAAAACAGTACGAGCAGGGTGAATGCACAAAACAGTGCGATACAGATAAGGTGTGCAAGATAGCGCGATGCAATGCACTAACAAGTGCAGGTAAGGTGCGAAAGATAGCGCGATGCAATGTACTAACAAGTGCAGGTATAGTGCGCAAGGTAGCGCGAGGCAATGCACTAACAAGTACAGGTAAGGTGCGCAAGATAGCGCGATACGATATGCAGAGCACAAGACAATGCGATTGAGGTGCGCAAAATAGTGCGAATGAATGCAATGCACAGGACAGTGCGATGCGCAAAATAGCGAATGTAAACTACACAAAACCGTGCGATTGAGGTGCGCAAAATAGCGTGAATGATAAACTGCACAAAACAGTGCGATGCGCAAAATAGCGCGAATGATAAACTACACAAAACATTGCGATGTGCAAAATAGCGCGAATGATAAACTGCACAAAACAGTGCGATGGAGATGCGCAAAATAGCGCGAGTGATTTGAAATGCACTAACAGTGCGATGCGCTAAACAGCACGAGTGATTTGAAATGTACTAAATAGTGCGATGCGCTAAACAGTGCGAGTGAAACGCAACCATAAGGTGCACAAGACAGTGCGAGTGATATGAAATGTGAAAGTGCACAAGACAGTGCGAGGGAGATACAATGCACAAGAAAGTGTGAGGATGGTGCACAAAAGAAGTGCGATAAAATGCATCTTCTGTGCAAGTAAGGTGCACAAAAAAGTGCGATGAAATGCAAGTTCTATGCAAGTATGGGGACATTTTCTATGCAACAGGGAAAGCATATTCTATGCAATATTGAAAGCACATTCCATGCATAAGACAGGCATATTTTATGCAACATGGAAAGCATATTCCATGCATGATTGAAAGCAAAGCATATTCTATGCGGAATCGAAAGCAAGCACATTCTATGCATGAATCATAACGATGCGTGGCATGCATGAAATAGAAGTGTATATGAAAGTGCACATTCTATGCAATAGAGGGGCATCAAACATGTACTCTGGTGCCTCTAATTTATCTTTCGGAGGGCTTTGCAACACACTCTGCTCGAAAAGGGTACACCCTATTTATATTGGCAAAAGATAACATCTGCATGTGAAAAGCACATGTGCTGCTTGGATTGCCATTCTGACTTGAAGCAGGCTTACACTTGGGGTTGAGATATACTCACACTCTAGAGAAACGGCCAGGCCTGAGAAGGTGCACTTGGGATGCAGTCTCAGATTTTGCTAAAGTTGAAACATGCTAAGATGCTCCAAATTTTTCCTCTTTTCTTTTGCTTTACAGTCCAGAACCTAAATAGCTTCAGATAGGTCATTGTTTTACTATTCTGACATGACCTGGGTTGAACCCTGTGGCTTTATGAAAGAACCAATCCTGTTTTGCACAAATGTGGAGAACGACACGACACTCTAAGCACAAAACGATTTTTGAAATTGAAATGAGAAAAGGGGTTCTCAACCGGGTATTGAGCCTACAACTGACCACAGCCAAAACGACTCAACAATGGAAAACAAAGGTAGAACAACCTAAACACAACTCAACAAAGGAAAAACAAGGTAAAATGACCTAAACACATCTGTTGACACTCAAACGACTCAAAACAAGAATCAAGACAAACAAAACACACAAACACAACACTCAGCTATATTATAAAGGCAAGAGACCTCTCGGTGCACGAGGAGCCAGTTTCTTTGGGTATTGTTTCCCACCCTTTCTTATTTGTGATTCTCACATCACTCGGCCCTCAGGCTTAGCTTTTCTCACAAAACCCTTTTCCCCACTTTTTCTCTCAGCGCACATCTCTCTATTCTTTAATCTCTCATTTTTTATCCCTCCCTTGGGTGGTTGATGGATAAACAAGAAGTTGCGGGCTCTTGCCCCTAGCATTCTGCTAGATTCTCTTTCTTTTGCGCACAGCTAGTGAATTCTCCCACAGAGGGGTTGTGATGCGGCTGGATGTGCAGCAGATCTGCAATTGACATTGGTTGACGATGCTCTATTGGGGAGTTTGGATGTGATTAGATTTGCCCAGATGAGGGAATGGAATATCCTGCCCCATTCCAGTTCATGCTTCACACTTGGCTTGATACCTCGTTGCTTGGAGGATATGAGAGCTTTCAGCCCTTTTCTGTTAGTTTCCGCTGTGCCCTTCTTGACAAATAGGGTGCCTTTTCCGGCAAGTATGGTGCCCTTTCTGGCAAATGCATTGACAACAGGGGAAAGACAGGAAGCCTGACTCAACTGTGCCCTTAGTTCATTATTTTGACCATTTTTTGTTTTTGGCTTCTGCTTAAAATAATTTTAACCAAAATGAGAGTTAGATTAACGCGTTGGTTCGATTTTCTGATTTGAAATCATGCGAGTTAGATTATGAGCATTGAAAATTTTCCTTTTTTTTTTTGGGTCCAAGAAATGGTCCAGTTTTGGAAAAGTGGAATAATTTTCGAGAGAATTAGTCAACCTCATTAAAAATTCTCAAAAACTATTTTTGCAAATAGCCACTGCTCGACTGACGCAGAATTTACTCATGAGATGCACAGCCTCAGATCCAAAACAAATGGAAAATTGCCCATTGTTTGAACGGCACTGCATGGCAGCAGAAAGTTGCCCCTAGTCTGAATAGCACCGCAGCACATTGTATGGCAACGGAAAGTTGCCCCTTGTTTGAATGGCACCGCAGCGCATTGTAATTAGTCTTCAGAGTGACGATCACAACTGAACTCTCGGATACAGAGAAGACAAAGATGACCAAAACCATCACATGGACACAAATGAATTTGAAGTGTTTTACGGCTGGACTTCAGAATGAAGTTGCCTACGTATCCCAAAGATGGGAATCAAGACTTACGTAGTTCGAGGTTAAGGTACACTCGGGTATTTAACCTCTCCTTTTGCGCTCTAACTTTTGCCAAGGCTGCCCTTTCTGGGTTTTCAACCTTGCAAGCTTTGTTCTTCTTTTCAATTTCTTTTCATTTCTTTTCTTCTTTTTTCTTTTCATTTTCTTCATTTTTTCTTCTTTTCTTTTTTTTTTCATTTTTTTTTTCCATTTTTTGCATTTTTCATTTTTTTTTTCTTTTTCTTCTTTTTCTTGCTCTAACTTTTGCCTAGGTCGCCCTTCCGGGTTTTCGGCCCAACAAGCATCTCAAGGGTAAAAGTGTAGCTTTGTCCACGTTGATCGGTTTAAGATCTCGAAGCCATCTGAATCTAGGAGAATGGCTACTGTTCACTGACGATGTAGGAGTCCATCCCATGGGGACTGAATTTGCCCATAGTGTTGTGGATAGGAACTCAGTTGTCCTTCTGCAATACTTTCTTCTTTCCCCCCTCTGGGATTTGGCATTCTTGCCAGTCTTCCCTGGTTTGCAGAAAAGACTCATCTTTGACTCTTCGAGCGCATCTGACATTTTTTGCCCCTAGTTCGAGGGCTGCTTCTGATCCGGCCACATGGGCCTCACATTGTGGTTGACCGTTGAACATTCTGAATCCTAGTTCAAGGTTTGAAAGTGAGGGGTCAAGTCTCAAGGCTGAGAGCAATCTTAGGCTGCACAATCTTAAGAGCGATTCCACACAGGTCTTCGCAGGACCGCGCAAAACATTTTTTGAAATCTTTTAAGAAAGCGACAAATCGCTCGTGCTAAAGACAATGCGGAACCAATCTGGATCAAGCCAGGATCCTTCCCAGTACTCACACTAACAAGCATGATCTCATTCATTAAGGGCTTAGCATGCTTCTCTTTCTCTCACTTGATCAAATTTTGCAAATCCCGAAAAATTCCTTCATCTTTGTTTTCAACACATTGTTCGAAAAGTTTTGAAAAACTTAGGTCAATACAATGACTTAAAGGCACAAAAGAGCAGGTGAAATGCACTACCGTTTCATTCAAGTTTGCTGGCACAACAGGCTCAAAGTAGAAACAAGCACAAAAGCATGAAAACCACAGCTGTTTCAATTAGATCTACTGGTGTAATTGGCTCCCCGGTAGAAACAGACTCAAAAGAAAACGAAAAGACAAACACAAAACAAGCAAGTGATGTCCGAGGTAACACCCCCGAATCACCCGACTTCAACAAAACAGGACTAACCCGGTACAACCAGATAGACCCTACTGACTTAAAATGAAAAGACTGACTCAATACAAAACGACAAGACTGACCCAATACCCAAGTCAGAAAGCACAAAAGCTAGCACTCGCAAATGCTTAAAACAATGCGTGCCATTCCCACATCTGGAGTAAATCGAGTGCCACCCGCAGCTGGTTCATCCCCTGATCACATGGTCACATTATCCCCCAAGTTCACCGATCCAGCGCTGATAGACTTTGCAGAACCTGACGCGACGATGACCTTTTTATCAATCAGATCTTGTATTTCATGGCGACGACGAAGACACATGTCAGTGTCATGGCCAGCTTGTTGATAAAAGACACAGTACTTCGCCGAGTTGTGGGAGAGATGAAGTTTATTCAGTAATGGCCGCGGCTCCAGGGGCTTCAGATGCCCCTTTTCGATCAGGACCCTCAAGGCCGTTGACAGAGACATGTCCAGTGGGGTGAACACCCTCTGGCCCCGAGGTGGGTATTTGGCAGGTTGTGAGCTGGTTGTGTTAGATGTACCGGCGAAAGGGTCGGTAGGTGCTGACTTTTGATGATCTCTTCCGAGTGTAGGATTGGAGCTGAAAGGGGTGTTTTTGGTACAACATCTTTTGTCTCGGCTTGCCCTTTGATTCAAACTACCCCCAACTTGAGTGACAAAAGTATCATCCACAGTTTTTGCAACCACTGCAAGCACTTGTTGTTTGTTTAGTCCTTCGGCCTTCAAAGCCTCAACAGCCCGTTGAAGGTGTTCATGGGGACCAACGCTTGCCCCTACCTTGTTCTTACCACCTGCTTCCCCTTTGCCAAGGGTTTGGCTTTCTTCAAATGCAGCCAGTCCCAAGATTGGGGAGCCTTTTGTCATGAAATTCCCGGTATGTGATGTGGTCAATGAGGGAGCCAATGTCTCGGAGGCCAGATTTATCACAGTTCTCTGAAGATCTTTGATCATTCTCTTTAGCTCAGAAGTAGTGGGCTCACAGGTTTGAGATGATTGGGGTCCAGGTGCATCCATCATGCATAAGTCTATGCTTTCTGGAATGAACACCTCAGGCTTGGGTAGATGGGCCGGGGTGATGTATATGCTGGGGTCGAAGGTGGATGGTAGTATATGGATGAGATTGAGGTGGGCAGGAGATGTTTGGTCATTGGGGTCTGAAGGTGGAGCTATCGTCCGGTTGTCGATGAGATTTTGGACCTCATAACGAAGGCAGTAGCAACGGTTGGTGCCATGACCGCGCTGCTGATGGTACACAGTACTTGGAAGGGTTATGTCTGGTTGGGAGAGGGTCAGGTAGAGGTTGAGGATCGAGGGGTTTGAGATACCCTCTTTCCATCAAGACTTTTAGTACGCTAGTCAGGCTCATATAGAGGGGGGTGAAAGTTCTGCCCTGAGCTCGGGCTGGGCCGGCGGTTTGTAGGCTTGGATTAGCAAAAGGGTTGGCTGTGGCGACTGTATTGATTTTTGCGGGTTTGGGAATAGTGCTACTACCAGCATTGGTACTCCCTGAAATCACCTTCCTTGTCGGTTTACTTGTTCTAGGAATGATCCCACTATTGAACGCATTCTCGATCGGAACCCCCAGTTCACACAAACTTTTAGTGAATAGCGGAGCGACTATACCCCTTACCCATGGACTTCGTCTTTGGTCAACACGATCTTATCAGACTCAAACACCATGCGGAAGCCATGCTTGCTTAGAAGAGATCCCGAGACAAGGTTCTTATGGATGTCTGGCACAAACAGGACATCGTTCAAAGTTAGTTTTTTTTTTTTTTTGAAGTCATCTTCAAGACAACCTTGCCTTTCCCCTCAATAGTTGAGGTCGCAGAGTTTCCCATAAACAACTTCTCACCGTTTGAAACCAATTCAAAATTTGTGAACATCTTCTTCTCAACACAGATGTGGTAAGTGGCCCCAATGTCTACCCACCATTCCTTTAGGTTGGACCCCACCATGTTGACCTCTAAGACAACAGTTAACAGATGCATGCCGTCCACATCTTGAGATAGATCCTCCATTTTAGCCATGTAGACCCAACTTTTGTTCTGTGGAGGATTGTTCTTATAAGGATTTTTCTTCTTGCGACAGTTAACTGCCCAATGCCCATTGTTCTCATAGTTGAATAATTTTCCATTGAACCTATAAGTAGGTTCCTGCAACTTGTAGACCAACGTTTTGGAGATATCACATTTAGCCCCCAACTTTGAGCTTTTGCTGGTTGGTGGCTTCTTCTTTATCCTCGAGGACTGGCCATGTTCAACCATGTTTGCTTTAACAGTGGAGGTACTCCTCCATTTCTTCTTGTTATCCTCCTCAATGCAGAGCCTAACAACGAGCTTTTCGACTGTCATCTCCTTTCGCTTGTGCTTCAAACAGTTCTTGAAGTCTTTTCAGCCATTAGGCAGCTTCTCAATCAAAGTAGTTGCCTGGAATGATTCATTCAACAACATTCCCTCTGCATAAATCTCGTGCAGAATTACTTGAAAATCTTAGACTTGGCTAATGACGGTTTTAGAGTTCACCGTTTTGAAATCCAAAAACTAGCCAATGACAAATTTCTTTGCCTCAGTATCCTCTCGGTTTTGTACTTCTTGTCCAAAGCATTCCACAACTCTTTTGCCGATTTCTTGGCATAAAACACGTTGAACAATGTATTTGCCAAGCCGTTTAGAACATAGTTTGGGCAAAGGAAGTCTGACTACTTTCAAGCATCTAGAGCCATGAGCTTCTGCTTGTCTTGCTCATTCTCTTCAATGGCTGGTGGATCCTTGTTCAAAAACCTTGCAAGGTTGAGAGTAGTTAGGTATAACAGCATCTTTTGTTGTCGCCTCTTGAAATTCACTCCATTGAACTTCTTCGGGCGCTCATGATGGTTGAGCAGTCCTCCCAGAACAATAGGAGTAGCAAGAAGATTGACCACAGGGGTCACAGTTGAGGTTGGCAAGCAGTTGACCCAGGATTCTAATCCCTACCAACATTTGCAGCAGGAACAACAACAACATTAGTCACAGTTGTCATTTTTGAAAGATACAACAAAATTTCACCATTCTATTTTTCCAGAAACTAAACTTAATGCTAGAAAATCCTAAAGTCTGAAATTTAATTCAAAGCTGATCTCACCATTTACCCTAGAATCAAATATGGTCAGGAAAGTTTTCAGAAAAACTGGAGAGGTCACACCGTTCCCACTTAAGACACAATTAATCTTAGACAAAACTTTTAAGAGCATGTTGACTCCTAATTTATGGGAAACAAATTTAGGATCAAGTTTTTTAGGAGATAAAATAGATTAAAACCAACCAAGTTCTAAAACTTTACAAGCAATTAAAAATTGCTACCCAAATTACAAGCAATCAAAATTGCTACAACAATTTATAAGTAAATAAAAATGCTTCCAAAAAATTATAAGCAAACAAACTTGCTTCAAAATAAGGTACTTAAACTATTACCAAAACACAAGCAATAAAATTGCTTCAAATATAATATAAAAAAAATTTAAAAAAAAATCCAAATAAGGATTTTTTTGGTAAAAAAAATTCATTTCCATGCTTACGCATTTCTGTTCAACAAAAATATTAGTGGTCCAAATTTTTGATTTTTCAGTCCCAAATTCTATTCATTTGGTTTTGTATTTTTTTCCATTCCCTTTCGGATAAGTATTCCTGTAAAGAAAGTTAGCAGAAAATACAACAAACTACAAACAAATAATTTAAAGAAATTGTAAAAGCAATAAATCATTTAAAACCTTCTAGCAACCTACTTAATAGCAAAATTAAGTAAAGAATTAAATACTAGACAAGTTACAAAAATAAAACTTAAAACTCTAAAAAATTAAATTAAAATTTAATAGCCATGAGTTATATATAATTACTACAAAGCAATCAATATGTAAATAATTCTAGCAATTAACATACAAATGATTCTAGAACTCTAGAAAATAATAAGCATGCAATATAGACTAAATCTAGAAAATAAAGAACACACAAATCATCCTAAAAATTTAGGAAATAATAAACATGCAAATTAATCTAGAATTTAGAAAATAATGAACATGTATATTGTAGGTGTTGATTTCTGACCTCACAACCAAACATGCAACTTAGTTGGAGAGCTCGAGACAACACAGATTAAACCAAGCACCTGCAATAAGAAGACAAGAATACCACGGTGGCTTGTCCACCCGGGGGCACTCCAACGATCAAGTTAATTAACTTATCTCTCAAAGATATCAAACAAGTATTCAGTGTACAAATAAAAACATACCTTAGACCCATAAGGGTGTCTCACTTTTGTAGCCAACAGTGCCTTCGTCCTCTAGAAGTCTCACTTCACAAGACTCAAGCACAATATTTACCTCGAACTCTTAGTTAGATATGGATGAACTATTCAATAGTCTCATTCTTATCCGAACTAAGCACATCATTTATCTAAGACTCTTGTCATCTATCCAAATATCTCGGATTCTGGTATTATCGCACCAAATCTCGGCAATACCACAATCATATCGGCAATCTGGCTCGTCCACGTAGCAACTCGGCCAACACCTCGGCCATGTGGCACGACCTCGAAAATACGTCCCCACAACTGCCCTTAGGTTCTATTACCTTGGCAACCTAAGGTGATGGAACCTATATCGCCTGATGACTCATTGGCGTCAAGAAACAAGGACTCAAATGTCCACTCATCAAAAACCAAGAACTAAAATATTCTTCCTCATTCAAGACCAACAACTCAACTGAGATCATATTACTAGTCGATGTCATCAGATGCTAGTTCAAGAATATCAAGAACCTCAATTGCGCATGAGCTATCATGCCTTAATTACCCCAACCGTTTCATCCACGTGTCATCGTTCGACTGGTTCATACTCGTCACGCATTAGGCACGTCGGATCAAATCTATCCCATGCTGCCTGTCATCAACATTGGCATGTCTCCTTAGGCAATTAAATCAGGGTTTTTCCATCCTTTTGAATTCTATCAAAACTCTTTCCCTCTCTCTCTATCTCTTCACTTTTGCCTTTATCTTTTTCTTCCTCTTCTCAAAGCCTCTTTCTCTAGACCTCCATTAACAACCTTTAAACCTTCCTACATCTTTTCTTGTTCATCACCTCAAGCGAGTATTCAACCGTTCCATTCCAATTAGAGGCACCGTCTGACTCCGACGAACATGATTTCAGCATTCATTCCTTCGCTTGCAATTTGTAAGTTTCTCAGTCCCTTTATTTTCAATCTATCTTTCCTTGTTCTTTCATGTTCTTAAGCACACCTCCATGATTTCTATGTCTATATAAGCCCCCTGCACTTTTCTCATTCTTGCACATTGGCACTAGATTACCACGAATCACCATCCCCAACCCCTTGTATTTCTTGTGCTTTTGTTCATTTATGCCTTGAATGTGTTCTTGTCTTCTTCATTTTCTGAATTTGTGTTATCTTTGCCTCTGTTTCACACTTCGAATTCATTTTCTTTATTTCTTTTTTTTGTTTTTAGATTCTTCCATCCAATTCTTTGTTCACTTCTGTAGATTTAGGATTGGGATTTGTTAGAACTGTAGGAAAATTGAAACATTAGCCTCATAGAACCTTCACAGGATCACCAAAGTCTTCAAACCAGAATTCCCTAGGGCCCAAACCACAAACCCTTGGTCTTCACACACTTAGCCGAGGTAATGGGGATATTCAAGTGAAAGGTAGACTCCCCTAGCAAACTAGAGTATTTTCGCTAGGAATTCGACATTCCTGCTGACCTCCAAATTAGACTAGCCAGTGAGAATAGTTCAATTATGCCCGGGGAAAACTACATGTCTTTTTCCCATGATATCAATCATTGAGGGTGGGATCAGATTTCCCCTTAACATTTTCTTTAGAGAAGTGATGCACTTCTACAAACTCAAGCCCATGTAATTAGCTATAAACACATTTAGGGTCATTAACGGCATAGCCAAGTTATGTCACCGTCATAATGCTAGGATCACCCTTTTTGACATTCAGTACTACTACACCATGTGTAGCCTTAAATCCACCAACAGCTACACATACTGTCTCAAACCTCGGTCAACCGCTTACAAGTTGATAGGTGACCTTCCAAACTCCAACAAGGGTGACTATCTCATTGTCTTGGGTAATTGGGAGTTTGCACCAGATGATGATCTTCACTTCTTCCCCTTGTGCCAAGGAGTCTTTAGGGAAGATGAGAGTAAGAACCTAGTCATCCCAAACCACACACTTTTAACATTGCTTCCCATACTTAGTCCAATTCTTATGTATTCTCTTTTTGTAGAGCTTCTTTAGCTAAGCAAATCATTCCGTAAGTCCTACATCAAACGGCCTGATCTCATTTGACTTTTGGACTTGTCGATCAAAGACCGCAAGGCCCTCATTCTGCTCAACTACGTGTCGATGTACTAGTCTCTATTGCCTGACGTCCCATCCAAGAGTAGAACTCCACCATCTGTAACAACTCCACCAGCAACGTCTTCTCCGCGCACTGATTAAGCTTCTACTTCTAATATAGTAACTAGTTGTTAACCTCGGCTCCATCCTTGCACATTCCGCTAGCTGAACGCCAGTGTCGTTGCTGACCTATAAAAGCTCCGCCTGGGAGGACGCGTAGCAAAAAGCACCGAGGTGTCGACACCCCGGCATACAATCCTGCCAACCCACCTCTTGCTCTCCCTGCATTCAAACTTGGCACCGGAGTGACCATTGCCGCCACCTCTGAGGAGATGGGTTATAAACCAACAATCGCTGCTCGTTAGATTGCTCGACAGTGTCACACTCCAGTCTACCCCTTTTCCTTAGTCAGTTCAAAAACCAAAGAGGGTGAAGAAGGCCAAGGCAAAGGCCAAAGTCACAACCATTCCTTCTAACGAGGAGAAGGATCTTGAAGACATCGTGCCAATGTTAAAGTTGGTGGAGGCCAAAAGAGTCCAGGTTCGACTGACTCCGCCGATGTCCCTCTTGTAAAGAAGTTGAGGTTCATCAATCTAGTGGGAGAGAGGGATGTTCTTCTCGAGAACGCCTGGCTTCCCGAGATCCGAGTGGGTGATCGACTTTTGAAAGTCGGCAATAGCATCATCAAAGACGTTGAAGTTGGTGTCGCATTGACCATAGGCCTTCTTCTGCCAACCGACATGGAGCAGATCGACGAGTACAATCTGTATGAAAACTTTGCCTTTATGATGAGGCATTCTGTTATGGTAACTTCCCTTACTTTTCTTTTTTAAATTCAGTCTTCCATACTTAGTAAAATATTACTAATTAGTTTCTTTCCTTGCAGGCCATCTAACATGCTCATTCCTACGCGATTAAGGCCGAGTTGATGAAGAAAGACTTGACCAAAAAGATACAAGAGGCTGCAAGCTTCCTTTCTCAACTCAACAAGGCCGAGGCTAGGATCAAAACTTTGGTGGATAAGGTAAGAGCAGCAAGGCTATCAAAAACAAGGCCGACGCTACTAAAGAAAGGCTTGCCGAGGTTGAGATTATACTGAAGGAGGCCCTCGAAACCAAAGAGACCGAGATCAAGGCTGTTGATGAAAAGGCTTACGCGGAGAGGCAGGCCAACGTACGAGACCAATACAAGAAGCAAGTCAACTTGGCCTGCAACAAGGGTTACTACTTTGGCTAGGTTGTTGCACTGAAAAAACTTTCTGTTCTCGAGGACTCCCCTCTTTATGACATCGGCCAACTAGACGTCCCCTTCTCCTCTTCTCTTGTCTAATCCGAGAAAGAGGAAGAGAAAGAAGAAGAGGTTGTTACTGTTATTGAGGCAAAGTCCCCAACTCTAAATGATCAGGTCCTGGACCTGATTGAAGATGATGGAGATGAAGTCTCTAGAAGCACCTCTCCAAAAAAGGCCGATGCCTCTAATGTCGAGATCATTACTGTTTGGAAGAGCCTTGATAAGACTCTCAAGGAGATCGATGACGAGATAGCAGCAGACACCAAGGCTGGAAAGGCTATGGAGCAAACTGAGAACACTGCTTCAGAGTTTAGCACTTAGGATTTTTCTTCTTTTAGTTGTACTTTTCTTTTCTTTGCTAGGCTGAAGTGCCTTCTGATGTACTTAAACAATCTATACTTTGATGAATGAATCTTTTGTTTTTGACAAAGTATTGGATGTTTGTTTCTTCATACTGCTTTCATATATCTCGTGTGATCTTGTCTTTATGCTTTGCCTCTTTTCAAGAATCTTCTAAGTATAATGTCTTAAATAATCATCTCAGTTTGAAACAACTCGGATATAACAGTTATCAAACACCTCAGATAACTTCAACTCATAACAAATTTTCTGAAAATCTTTACAAGTGTCACATTTACTTGACTTATTTAAGCTCTCTGCCCCCTAATGTGAATCTAAGTACCACTTAGGTTCACATTAAGGATGCATCATCTGAATCTTGCCTAAGTCTGACTTAGACATTCATGACCGACGTCATCGTGGTTAGCTCGCCTAAACAAAACACTGAAGGCTTAACCTTAGTGCACCGAGAGTACTATCTACCTCGGCTTTTCGTACAAACTAGTCAGATTGTGGCTAGTTTCGCCTTGTTTCTCAGTGAAACATCTCTTTTAACTTAATTCAACTCTGTCATCAGGACAAGTCTAAGTTAATCATCTTGTTCATCTTCGGAACATCGGCTTAAGACTTTTTAGTCTTCTCTAATAGTTATGTATTTCAACAACAATTTGTAAAGCACAAAATAGGACTAGTATTTTGTTAATACTTTGGCTAAAAATATTGTCGAGATTAGATAGAAAAACTTGAAAAATTAATGATAAAAGAATTTCAGATTGCTGGCATTCTATAGTCTTGGCAATTCCTTGCAATCATTGTTTTCTAGTCGGTATATGCCATTGTCGGCAACTGAGATGATTATGTACGGTCCTTCCCAATTTGGGCCAAGTTTACCCTCTCTGGGATCTTTTTTGCTGCCGATAACCTTCTTTAGGACGAGGTCCCCAATTTGGAACTCCCTAGGGTTTACCTTCTTGTTGTATGCCCTAGCAAATCTCTGTTGGTATGTCCCCAGCCGAATTACTGCTCTCTCCCTCCTTTCTTCAATCAAGTCAAGATCTCAGGCAAGGAATACCTCGTTCGTCCCATTCTTTATTCCTTGAGTTCTGACTCCAGGAATGCCAATCTTAAGTGGTATAATAGCCTCGATGCCATAAGCCATGGCAAAGGGTAATTCTTCAGTAGATCTTCTCGACGTAGTATGATATGTACATAGAATATTAGGCAACTCTCCACCCACTTGCCCTTGGCAGCTTCCATTCTCTTCTTTATTCCATCCAAGATGGTCTTATTAAAGGCCTTGACTTAGCCATTGCTTTGAGGGAAGCTGGGAGTTATGCAACAGTTCTTGATTAACTTGTTGTCAAACTGAGTGCCATTGTTTGCCACAATAGCTCTTGGGATCCCGAATTTGGCAATGATGTTCTTCCAGATAAAATTCCTCACATCTACATCTTAGATTTTCAGCAGAGATTCGACCTCCACCCACTTCGTGAAGTAGTCCGTGGTTACTAGTAAGAATTTTATCTGTGCAGTTGCCTTAAGCAATTACCCAATCAGATTCATGCCCCACTGGGCAAATGGCCAAGGACTAGATACTGGGTTTAGGTCTCCAGCTGGCTGATGTATCAATGGTGCAAACTGTTGACACTTCTCGCACTTCTTCACATAGGCTTCTAAATCTTTTTGTATATAGAGCCAGCAGTACCCCTATGATATGGCTCTATGGGCAAGAGATCTATCCCCTGCATGGCTTCCACAGAGCCCTTCGTAGATCTCGTATAAGAAGTCTTTCACCTGGGAAGGATGCCCACATTGTTAGGAATTTACCCTTCCTAACTAAGATTAGTGAGACACGAAATAACAAATAAGGAACAAAAACGAATCAAACAAATCACACATTCAATAACACAAGGATTTACATGGTTCACCCCAAAATACGGCTATGTCCACAACTGCTGCGATTTTTATTATGACCAGAAAAATACAACTCTCTCTTAACCTAAAAGAGGTGCCCCCTCATCTATTTATAAGTATAGAATTAGGGTTACATGGAAGCAACATAGGAATTATGAAAGTACCCAAAAAAATTTCGGCCGGAGAGGGGGTAAACCCCCTGACCCTCTTCCCCCTTGGAGGAAGGCCTCCTTAAACCCCCCATTAGACCTAGTGTTTGAGTAAACAATAGGGTTGAGTGAACATTACTTATCAGGGTCCATCGACCCAACACACATTGCGGTAAGGGTCTAGTGAAGGACCTTCTATACAAGTGGCCATCCCTAATAAACTTGACAAGGGCATCCATCCAACTTGGGCCCAGTCATTGCCTCATATACTGTTTTCAGGGGTTCCCCGCTTGGGCCTGATAGATAGTCCACCATAATCGTTCTCGGCATGTCTGATTTTATGGCATTAGCAAGATTAGCCAAGGCATCTACATGGTTATTGTCTTCTCGGCACACCTGTTGCAGCCGATAACTCTGGAATTGTGCTAACAACTTGATGAGTTCCCTAACATAGGCCACTGTCCTTTCATCTCGGGTTACGTATTCTTCGATTGCTTGATTCACGATGAGTTGGGAATCACAGTAGACTACCACCTCATCGTCTTCCACTACTGCTGCTAGTTTCAATCTGGCAATTAGTGCCTTGTACTCTACTTCATTATTTGAGGCCTTGAATGCCAGATTGATTGCTCTATCATTTGTCCATCTGGTGAGATTAACCCCACTCCTACCCTCGCTCCTTGTAGGCTTGAACTGCCATCGACAAAGAGGCAGAAAGACTCGCCGACGTAGGTATCACAAGGCTTAGGTTTTTCTTCCTTTTGTTTCGGTCTTACTAGTTGGGGGTTCTCTGCTGCTAGTTATGTTTCTTTTAGCTGTCATGCACATCCTAGGCCGAGGTTTATAGGTGCTGGCCTCGGACTTGCTCTCGGTGTAAACTCAGCAACAAAGTCGGCTAAAACCTGACCTTCGATTGCTGTCATTGGCTTGTATTTTATGTCATACTACCTAGAACTATAGCCCATCATGCTATTCTTCTCGATAAATCTCTATATTGTAACAGAGACTTCATTGGATTACAATAATTGATCAAGACCATTGAATTGTTTAATAGTAAAAAATTTGAAACCAGGGCAACCGGTTAATCCTCTTATTTGCATCCCACTTTCCTCACTCTCTCTCTATTTTGTCCCTCATCTCTCTCTCTATCTTCTTGTTTTAATCTGTGTAAGGTTCACTGTGTAACCCTTGATTTCCATTAACAGTGAAAAGCCCCTGCTGGGTTCCATTGATAAATCTCTTTAGGGAACAGTATAACAATTGATTTCCAGCAACAACAAAACTATAAGGCTCTATTGGGTTCCATTGCTGAAGTGAAGGCATTCTCTCCAACTAGATATTAGGTATGGAGTTGTCTCCTCTCTCTCTCTCCACCCTCTTCACTTTAGCAAATTTCCCTCAACTAAACCCTCATCCTAACCTCAACCCCTCTAAGCTTCGCTCAAACCGAAACCCTTCCATCGGCAACTATTCTCTTTCTTTCTCAATCGAGTGTTTGTGTTTGCACAAACAATCCAATCATGTTAAAATATCAATAGAAATCCAACCACCCTGAAATTCTAATAGAAAACCATACAGCCTCAAATTCTTCCTTAATTGGGTTAATTTGTTTGTGTTTGCATTGACATTGGCATTAATATCAGTTCATGTTGTTTAACTACATGCTATACTTAGTGGGGGGGGGGAACTGAAATGGGTATTGGCTAAATTGATTAGATTTTTCAGTCATCAAGTAATTGTTTGTACTAATGTCATGTATGTTATGGACCCAGCTGAAGTTAAAAGTGAAGGTGTTGATTATGACATTCCAATTGAAGTAGATGACATTCGTTTGAACAAAAAAAGTCGGATGGAACCTTGTCATGATAGCAAAGTTGGTCCAGGCAATGAAGAGGCAACCAACATCAACGTTGAAGATGGTCGAGTCGGTGTCAAACAAGAAATGGTTGACAATGCTCATCACAATGACATGGTTGGTGAGGTTGAACGTGCTATTCTCGAACAGAAATTTGATTCGGTTGAGGATGGAGAAGCTTTCTATAACATGTATGCTAAAGCCAAGGGATTTAGTACACAAAAATCCATATTTAACACAAATAAACATGGAAAGGTTGTTAGAAGGCTATGGTTGTGTTCAAGGGTAGGTCAGAGATTACCAAAATACTTGGACCGTGTTACTGAGAAGAGAAGAGCTCCCAAGGCACTAACAAGAGTAGGTTGCAAAGTATAGTTTCGCATACGGTACGATCCGAAGGTTGGTGAAGGGGGAAAGTATGTTGTGGCTGACCATAATCATGAATTGGCAGAACAACACTATGTGATGTATTTGAGGTCACATCGGGGTTTAAACGGCGTTGACAAAGCTCAAGCAATGGCTATGCACAACGTCAATGTGAAGACTAGCCAAATCATGGACTATATGGTAAATCAATCTGGGTCTTATGAGAATGTTGGTTTCATCTGTATGGATCTACACAACCATATTCAAGCCGAACATATAGCAGAAGTTGAGGATGGTGATTCGTAGCATGCGTTGGTTTACCTATGTGCAAAACTTGATTTTGACCTACATTTTTTTTACAAGTACGATGTGTGTAAGGATAACAAGTTACAAAATCTTTTCTGGGCATATTCAAAATCGCGGGCTAACTACGCAAAGTTTGATGATGTGCTGATATTTGACTCAACTTACCAAACCAATACCTACAAGAAACCTTTTGTCATGTTTGCTGGTGTAAGTAACCATTTCATAACCACCATATTTGCATGTGTTTTGCTAGCTAATGAGACAATTGATACATACACATGGGTTTTGGAAACATTAATGGAGGTGATGGACAATAAAGCACCTGTGTCCGTACTAACAGATGGGGATAGGGCGATGCGAGAGGCAATCAAAAGAGTATTTCCAGACGCAAGACATCGATTATGTAATTGGCATCTTGGAAAAAATATCGTGTCAAATGTTCACAAAAGTGGCTTTGTACATGCTTTCAAGCAGTGCGTGGAGATGGAAACGGATGAGGCAATGTTTGAGGATGGTTGGACGAGAATGGTCAAAAAATATGGACTTTAGAACAATAGCTGGGTGTTGGAGACATATGAGAAGTGTCATACGTGGGCTGAGGCAATATGCATGGCCATTTCTTTGCTGGGATGAAGAGTACTCAACGCTTAGAGAGTATGATTGCTTATTTCAATCCCTTCCTCCAACACAAATTGAAGCTATATGAATTTGTTAGGCACTATGATCAGGCTCTTGCAAGGATAAGGTATAATGAGGCTGAAGGTGATGCCGAAACAAATAACACTTTTCCGATATTGATTATTCCATTGCGAGATATAGAGAGACATGGAGCAGACCTATTCACCCAAAATATATTTAGAATGTTCTGTGATGAAATCTTAAAAAAGGGAAAGTTGAATATGAAGGACGTGTTCCCTTTGTCAGATGGTCAGAAGGCTACTATATTCATAAGTACAAGGACAAGGATAGATCGTGGATAGATGAGACAATGATATGTTCTTGCATGAAGTTTGAGTCGTTCAGTTTAGTCACATGATATGTGTTATGAAGGTGAAAAATTTAACGTAAATTCCCCTCAACTGGTGTGCTGCATAGATGGACAAGGGCTGCAAGTAAGAATGGCTAGCAATGGTGTCAAGCCTCAATTGATAGCACTATAACACAGATGGCCCGTTATGGGATATTGAGTTCTTCTTGCAATGAAATGTGTTTCTATGCCTCGCAATCAATGGAAGGTTTCAAAGAGGCTAGGGATACATGTTGTCCAATGACGAACCGGATGAAGGAGCTGTATGAGAGGAATCGCAATCATGGTGATGTGGATGAAGGGAAACATTCAATCCCACAACAATTTGGAGTAGAAGATCTTGATTTTGTGAAGACAAAAGGAAACCCAGAACGAGCCTCGTCCAAGTGTCGAAGACCAAGAAAATATGGGAATTACAAATGCATTGGGCACACGAAGCGAACGTATCCGAAGGTTTAGTTTAGCAGTGGGTAGTAACTCAGATGCAGATACAACCTACATCACTGACCGCGAGTACAACACAAACTCATCTCCCATTCGTCGTAAAACTGGGTTAATGGATCCAAGTACACCACACATTAAGCAACGGCATCTATTTTTGATGTTTCTCCTGATTCAAGGTAGGAAGTGGGCCAATACGGTAGTGTCGAAGCACAAGTGTGCAAAAATGATTCTACCACAATTGATACGGTGAATCAGGTAATTGTATGATTTACTTATTCCCTTAATTTATTAGGTACACAATACTAGCTATTAAAAAGATATCATTGCTAACAACATGGTAGATGTATACATAGTTTTCATTTTGCACGGATTGTGGTGGTCAATGAATCGAACAGAACACATCAAAATAGATGTGGTTGATGTGAATGATCTACACGTTACAAATTGTTGTTTATTGTGTTCCCTATTACAATAATCGATATGGTATTTGGTCAACTTGTAAAAAGAACACATTTCATTGATTACATTGATTACGAGGCATATAAACACATTTCATTGTAAAAAGAACTCAATATCTCATAACGGGTCGTCTGTCCTTACTTGTAGCCCTTGTCCATCTATGTAGCACACAAGTTAGGGGAATTTGTGTTAGATTTTTCGCTTTTATAACACATGTCATGTGACAACAAGGTAGACTGAACGACTCAAACCTCATGCAAAAACATATCATTACGGTATGCACTTGATTGTGTGTTATTATCCACAATTTATCCTTGTCCTTCTACTTATGAATATAGTAACCTTTCTAATCATCCGGCAAACAGAACACATCCTTCACATTCAACTTCCCCTCTTCTAAGATTTCATCCCGGAGCATTCTAAATATCTTCCGAGTGAATAGGTTAGCTCCATGTCGTTCTATATCTCGCAATGGAGTAATCAATATCGGAAAAGTGTTATTTGTTTCGGTCCACAATGACATTGTCAGCACCAATGGGCCAATACGGTTCTTCGGCCCAAAGGATAATGGCGGCACAAAGACCAAAGACCACACAGGCCCAAGAGCATTATAATTGAAGGCCCATCTAGAATTGGGAAAACATGTTGGGCTTGGTCTTTGGGGCTGCATAATTATTATTCTGGCCACATTGATTTGAAGGACCACAATGACGATGCTTTTTACAACATAATCGATGATGTGGCCCCACAATATTTGAAACATTTGAGGGAATTTATTGGAGCGCAACGGGAATTTTTTTCAAATTGTAAATATGCCCACCTAAAGAAAATAAAAGGTGGGATTCCAAGTATTATATTATGCAACCCGGAGCCGATTATAGTTACAGAGATTTTTTAGATAAACATGAACACGCCGGGCTCCAAGCGTGGACGATCCGAAACGCAGAGTTCTACACAATCAATCAGCTCCTCTTCGCCAGAGCTAATCAAGAAGAGGCATCGCAATGAGAAGAAGAAGGCCCAACGCAGGAAGATATTCCATTTCCAATGCGAATGTTCGATATTCCATACGAACGGATGTATCGAATCACATCCACTGGCGAGAAAAGATGCTGTCAGGGGTCTTCTTCTCCACTTTGAGCAACCCGATGTGGTTCAGAGTCGTAGACATGTCTCGACCTGAGAATCACGGGGTCTACAAGATACAATGCCTATTCAATTACAAACTCCGGAAAGCACTGGGAGTCCGGATGTTCATCACGACAATGTATACATGGCTGACATACAGTGGTCTCAGAAGCCTGACGGAGAATGTATTTACCTGGCTTATTGCACGCAGGATGACGAAGAAATTATCCAGCTTTGGAATTATTAGCCCTGTAAATTATTGTCTCGCACTGACCATTGTACTTGACGAGCTTTCATATTATGTAAAAGATTGGCGGTGGGAAAATATTTATGTACATTTTCACGATTAAATAATAAAGATGTTAAGATATATTTACCTGGACAACAAAGAAAATATATACCATGAGGCTCTTGCAGCCGGAAGCAAAGAAGAAGTTATGGCATTGGTAAGAAATGGCGATCCAAAATGTTTCTGGCTAAATTATGACAAGTTGTCATCCAATTACGACAAACTTTCATTTACTCCGCCATTGCCGTATGTTCATCAATTTACAGATACAGTGTGGATCGTTCCAACAGCCATACAGCAATGGGTTGCGGAAAATATAAGGGATGAAGCCCAAAGACCACACAGGCCCAAGAGCATTATAATTGAAGGCCCATCTAGAATTGGGAAAACATGTTGGGCCCGGTCTTTGGGGCCGCATAATTATTATTCTGGCCACATCGATTTGAGGGACCACAATGACGACGCTTTTTACAACATAATCGATGATGTGGCCCTACAATATTTGAAACATTGGAGGCAATTTATTAGAGCGCAACGGGAATTTTTTTCAAATTGTAAATATGCCCGCCCAAAGAAAATAAAAGGCGGGATTCCAAGTATTATATTATGCAACCTCGGAGCCGAGATCCATTTGCAAAATAATTCAAAATCCCCAATTATTTTGGCTTAAATAATTTCCCGCTTACAAAATAATTCAAAATCCCCAATTATTTTGGATTAAATAGTTTCCCGCTTGCGCTTGCCTTTTTAGATCTTTTAATCCTGGTCGCAGATCTGGGAGTGGAGTGGAGGCCCTAGCCGACAACGTGCCCCAAATTGTGGAGGGGAGCACCAATCGGGGGGACGACATGTGGCGTGGAGGGGGGGGAGCGTCCCAGGTAATATTAGTGGGACGCTCCTGGGATCATATATAAGTCACTCCCTCACTCTCTTATACCGGTAAAGTTTTTAGAGAGTGACTTGCGTCATCCGAGAGAGTGAGTGACGTTATTGAGAGTGAGTTATGGCCTCAATGTGACGTCGTTTTAGAGTTCAAAACAAGAACATCTTCCTCACATATCTGAAATGTTATGTACCTAAAGAGAGATTGCTAGAGAAAATAAGAGAGCTGTTCACAAACAGGCCACCAAATTATGTGAGGGTTGCATATGAATTACATGAAGACGGTGAACCACATCTCCATGCTCTTGTCCAATTTCCATACCGTTTTTAGACATAGGATGAACGGTTCTTCGACGTTACGCACGATCAAACTAATCGCCATTTCTATCCAAATGTACAAGAGGCCAATAACCATCAGAATGTGTTGGAATACATCTCCAAACACGGAGATTACACGGAATGGGGCGAATTCCGTCAGAGGGGCCACTGCGCTAACCAGGACAACAAAGAAAATATATACCATGAGGTTCTTGCAGTCGGAAGCAAAGAAGAAGCTATGGCATTGGTAAGAAATGGCGATCCAAAATGTTTCTGGCTAAATTATGACAAGTTGTCATCCAATTATGACAAACTTTCATTTACTTCGCCATTGCCGTATGCTCATCAATTTACAGATACAGTGTGGAGCATTCCAACAGCCATACAGCAATGGGTTGCGAAAAATATAAGGGATGAAGCCCAAAGACCACACAGGCCCAAGAGCATTATAATTGAAGGCCCATCTAGAATTGGGAAAACATGTTGGGCTCGGTCTTTGGGGCCGCATAATTATTATTCTGGCTACATTGATTTGAGGGACCACAATGACGACGATTTTTACAATATAATCGATGATGTGGCCCCACAATATCTGAAACATTGGAGGGAATTTATTGGAGTGCAACGGGAATTTTTTTCAAATTGTAAATATGCCCACCCAAAGAAAATAAAAGGCGGGATTCCAAGTATTATATTATGCAACCCCGGAATCGATTCTAGTTACAAAGATTTTTTAGATAAACATGAACACGCCGTTGTTTTAAATTAATTATTCTCCTAACTCTATCAACTCGGATATATAAGAATATGTATTAGCCATTCATACGCCATAAGAGAATTGTCTATCTGACAATTCAAATAGACTGCTGCGCTAGCACAATGTCAGAAGAAATACAACAAGCCGATCTTACAGATAACCTTCACCAGAATTAGGAGGGGGAATTGGAAACCGAAATCATAGACGCGACATCAAACTTGCCGGTTTTCAATATATCAATAGCAAATCCAAAGATAGGAGATGCAATGTGGCAGAAGTTCACATTCAAGTCAATGATAATTGATAAATGCAAGCTAAGCTACAGGCCACAGTGTCCATTTAATTCTACCGGTCGTGTCGAAGTTGAAATACGGGACACACGGTTACGAGCGGATGATCAATTACAGGCTCGCTTTACTTTTCTAGTTACATGCTCAGTGGACATCACATATTTTGGAAACGCGTATGCTGCCGCAGATAAGAACGGATGCCCATGGACAACGTCGTACAAATTGCTACAAACAAACATCAACGACGGTGTGAAATATTGCAAAATGAAAGCCACATTGGCTTTCCAAACATCATCATTCCCAGATGAAATTGCTTATCGGCCGCCATTAATAACTGTTTTGTCCAAAGTATTCAACAACAGCCACGTGGATATTTGGCACGTGGAGCGTAAAGTGGCGAAGGCAAGACTAGCACGTTGTAATTCTGAATCACGTTTTCGGTCCACAATGACATTGTCAGCACCTATGGGCCAATACGGTTCTTCGGCCCAAAGGATAATGGCGGCATGATTGTCATCAAGTTCAATTCGAGATAGGCCTGAATCATTCAGTCGGCGCGACATGATTATGCCGACCCGCGGCCCATCAATAATCAACACTAGGCCGAATAATGAGCCTAGCAACCCAATTAACATAGGCCCATCAGTAAGTGAGGCCGGATCCAATAACTCTGAATCATCAAGACTCAATACGGACAAGGTGTCTAAATTAATAGCAGAAGCTGTAAAGGCCGCAGTAGAAGGATCCACATCAACCCAGAAACCAAATGTACAATGCAGGCCATTGTAAAATAAATTGTAATCAATAATATTTTTACACAATTATTTTACTAGTAACAATATTTCAGTCTGCAATTCAAATGCGCCCTTACAAACGATTTTGTGCGACATTCCCACACAATAACAAATAATTGCGTTTTTTACAATATTATTATACGCACTAGTCAGCAGTCCACCACTATCGCAGAATTCGGATACCATATTGTTTCCCATGTTGATAAATGTTTTAACGCCTTGACGGCTAATGGCAGCATATTCATTAGATTGCGGCGACATTGAAACAGGCACACACCGCAATACAACAAAACGATTTATTTCCGTGCCCCTGACCATACAACCAGTTCGTGGGTCACCACTAGACCACTGGAAAACATTTTCAAATTTAGGCATATAGGCAGGATTAGGAAAGCGATCCAACACAACGACAAATTCACATTGTCCGTTGTCAAATATACCAGATGTATCGAAATCCACAATTTGAGTAGGAGCATCACGCATGTCGCTTTCCAATCCAGGCGTATCGGCGGCAATCTCTTATGGTGTATGAATGGCTAATACATATTCTTATATATCTGAGTTGATAGAGTTGGGAGAATAATTAATTTAAAACGACGTCGCATTGAGGCCATAACTCACTCTCAATGATGTCACTCACTCTCTCGAATGACGCAAGTCGCTCTCTAAAAACTTTATTGGTATAAAAGAGTAAGGGAGTGACTTATATATGATCCCAGGAGTGTCCCACTAATATTACCTGGGACACTCCCCCCCGCGCCACGTGTCGTTCCCCGATTGGTGCTCCCTTCCGCAATTTGTGGCGCGTTGTCGGTTAGGGCCTCCGCTCCACTCCCAGATCTGCGGCCAGGATTAAAAGATCTAAAAAGGCAAGCGCAAGCGGGAAACTATTTAATCCAAAATAATTGGGGATTTTGAATTATTTTGCAAGCGGGAAATTATTTAAGCCAAAATAATTGGGGATTTTGAATTATTTTGCAGATGGATCTCAGAGATCTAGGTTAATTTAGGTGGTTGATTTTAAAATACGAGCCGGATCTTTTACTGCTGCACTGGTCCTTGTTGGTCTTCACCGAAGACAACGTCGAAAATTTAATCCGGCTCATCAACGCCTTACAACGGCAAGAACGTGCTCTATTCGCCGGTCTGGAAGCTTGTTCCGCATTAGAGACCCAAGCGACGTCTCCATCCATGGACAACAGGTCAAAATCCGGCTGTGGACTTAGGAATAGTGACACAATTTCCTAATTATCATAATTGTATAATTGTTACTATTACTCAATAAATAATTTGTTCAAATGTGTTGTAGTTCTAGGCCCAAATGTGTCAACTTCTTTCATAGTTTTGATGGGCCTATGTCAACTGGGCCTATGAAAAAACATTGGCTAACTATGAGCCTTATCAGGTTATATGGGCCTCTTAATTTGGGAGACTGTAATTGGGCCTATTATATTATTGTTAATGATCCAAACAATAATCACATTGATTAAATATATCTTAACATCTTTATTATTTAATCGTGAAAATATGCATAAATATTTTTCCACCGCCAATTTTTTACATAATATGAAAGCTCGTCGAATACAATGGTCAGTGTGAGACAATAATTTACAGGGCTAATAATTCCAAAGCTGGATAATTTCTTCGTCATCCTGCATGCAATAAGCCAGGTAAATACATTCTCCGTCAGGCTTCTGAGACCACTGTATGTCAGCCATGTATACATTGTCGCGGTGAACGTCCGGACTCCCAGTGCTTTCCGGAGGTTGTAATTGAACAGGCATTGTATCTTGTAGACCCCGTGATTCCCAGGTCGGGACATGTCTACGACTCTGAACCACATCGGGTTGCTCAAAGTGTAGAAGAAGACCCCTGACAACATCTGGTTCACCGTCTTCATGTAATTCTTGCGTCTGAAAATACTCTTTTGATTGCCTCTCGCATCGCCTTATCCCCATCTGTTAGTACGAACACAGGTGCTTTATTGTCCAGCGCCTCTATAAATGTTTCCAAAACCCATGTGTATGTATCAATTGTCTCATTAACTAGCAAAACACATGCAATTATGGTGGTTGTGAAATGGTTACTCACACCAGCCAACATGACAAAAGGTTTCTTGTAGGCATTGGTTCGGTAAGTTGAGTCAAATAACACATCACCAAACTTTGCATAGTCAGCCCACAATTTTGAATCTACCCAGAAAAGATTTTGTAACTTGTTATCCTTACACACATCATACTCGTAAAAAAACGTAGGTCAAGATCAAGTTTTGCACATAGGTAAACTAACGCACCCTACACATCACCATCCTCAACTCCTGCTCTACATTCAGCTTGAATATGGTTCTGCAGATCCGTATAGATGAAACCAACATTCTCATAAGACCCGGATTAATTTACCATATAGTCCATGATTTGGCTAGTCTTCACAGTGACATTGTGCATAGCCATTGCTTGAGCTTTGTCAGTGTTGTTTAAACCCCAATGTGATCTCAGATACATCATACAATGTTGCTCTGCCAATTCATGGTTGTGGTCTGCGATGAAGTGAGCCACAACATACTTTCCCCCTTTACCAGCCTCCGAATCATACTATATGCGAAATTGTGTTTTGCAACCTACTCTTGTTAGTGCCATGGGAGCTTTTCTCTTCTTAGCAACACAGTCTAAGTATTTTGGTATCTCTGACCTTCCCTTAAATACAACCATAACATACTAACAACTTTTCCATGTTTATTTGTGTTAAATCTAGATTTTCATATACTAAATCCCTTGGCTTTAGCATATGCGTTGTAGAAAGCTTCTCCATCCTTAACCGAATCAAATTTTTGTTCGAGAACAGCATGTTCAACCTCACCAACCATGTTATTATGACGAGCATCGTCAACCATTTCTTATTTGACATCGGCTCAGCCATCTTCAACATTGATGTTGGTTACTTTTTCATTGCTTGGACCAACTTTACTACCATGACAAGGTTCTGCCCGACTTTCATTGTTCAAACGAATGTCATCTGCTTCAATTGGAATGTCATAATCAACACATTCACTTTTAACTTCAACTGGGGTCGTACTATACATGACATTAGTACAAACAATTACTTGATGACTGAAAAATCTAATCAATTTAGCTAATACCCATTTCAACTTTTTTCCCCACTAAGTACAGCACATAGTTAAACAACATGAACTGATATTAATGCCAATGTCAATGCAAACACAAATAGATGAAACCAATCAAGGAAGAATTTGAGGCTACATAGTTTTTTGTTGGAATTTCATGGTGGTTGAATTTCTGTTGGTATTTTAACACAGTTGGATTGTTTGTGCAAACACAAACACTCGATTGAGAAAGAGAGATGTTAGTTGCCTATGGAGGGGTTTCGATTTGAGCGAAGCGTAGAGGAGTTGAAGTTAGGATGAGGGTTTAGTTGAGGGAAAATCGCTGAAGTGAAGAGGGCAAAGAGAGAGACATAGAGACAGAGAGAGGGAGACAGCTCCATACCTAATATCTAGTTAGAGAAAATGCCTTCACTTCAGCAATGGAACCCAATAAAGCCTTGTAGTTCCGTTGTTGCTAGAAATCAAGGGCTATACTGTTCCCTACAGAGATTCATCAATGGCACCCAACAGGGACTTGTCGTTGTTAATGGAAATCAAGGTTTACACAGTGAACCTTACACAGATGAAGATAGGAAGAGAGACAGAGATGAAATAGAGAGAGTGAGGAAAGTGTGATGCAAATAGGAGGATTAACCAATTGCCCTGGTTTCAAATTTTTTACTATTAAATAATTCAATGGTCTTGATCAATTATTGTAATCCAACAGCTAAAAATTAGGTTGCATACTGTCTATAAAGCATGGGTACTCCAAAAATATTGTCGTACAAGTATCGGGTACTTATAGGGTGCGGGTGTGGGTACGCCTACCGGCACGGTTGCACACGTACCGGGTACGCCAAAAACGCTCCGAGTACGTGTTATACAGTTCATATAGTAATAGGTACGCCATGGGTACGTTTTTGGGTACTTCAGGGTAAAAAATGAGATCTTTTATAAATTAAAAGGTACCAGAGCAATTTTTTGTGTCTATTTTAAGAAATTATAGAAATTTGGGGTTCTTTTGTAATAAATAAAATATGAAACCAAATAAAATTAGGGTTCTATTATTCTTTATCATTCGATCATCTCATCTCCTTCCATATATCCTTCCAAAATACTCCAAGACTGAAGAACTTCGAAGGTGCTAGGGTTCCATGTCTATTTGATCATCTCCTTCCAGAAGTACTCCCAAGAGAGTTTGAAGAACACTTCGAAGGTGCGATTGAAAGGTTTAATCGGAGGTGCTGCTGATTGATTCTCTCCTTCAAAGGTGTGATTGAAGCGGTAATTTCATCTTCGATTCTCCCCCCTATTCTTCTTCGATTCTTCATCATCTTTCTTTCATTTTTTTTTTCTAGATTTTTGTGTTGTTTCTTCGCAACAAACGATCAATTCTTCTCTTCTTTTTGATTTTCTCTTTCTTTGATCCTTTTTCTTCTTCTTCTTCATTTTTCTTGAACTCTTTTTTTTTTTTTTTCCTGATATATGTCTAGATTTTTGAACTAAAATCTGTCCAAATTTCTTGAACTAAGATCTGTCCTGATTTTTTTTTCTTCTAATATATGCCATATATTTATGCAGTATGATACTTGTCACTGGAATATATATTTTATTCAATATATGCAATATATTAGATTTGTCCAAATTGTTATTTAAATATTTGATGAGCAAAAAGAACAATTTTAAGAATAAATTATGATCATAGATTCACAGTGCATAACATATCAAAGTGAGAGATTTCACAAATATTATTTTTAATGCTTAATGGTTTTAAATTGTAGGAAAATGAGTTCATCAAGTAGTTTAGGTTCATCTGCAAATGCTTCTTCTGCTCCTTCCATTGATCAATCTGGAGATGAAAATGCTCCTCTTTGGGGCTATGTTATAAAATTAGTCAAAAGGGGGGAATGAGGAAGTGGTAATACAAAATTTAAGTGTAATTTTTGTAACATTGAGCTCCAAAGGTCATATTTTAGAGTTAGAGCCCATTTGTTGCTACTTACTGGCCATGGAATTAAAGTGTGTGCAATTGTGAAGGACAAGAGTGATCTTCTTTCTGAAATTCGAAAGGCAGATCAAGAAGCTGAGAATCGAAAAATGATGGCAAAGCCAAAAAATGTTCCTTTACCACCTCCATCTTCTCAAATTAGTACTAGCCACGATGACGTAGGAGATGTTGGAACATTTAGAATGGAAGGTTATGCACCAAGAAAAAGAAAGAGAATTAGGAGTAGTCCTTTAGATAAGGCATTTAATCAAAGTGCCAGAGAACATTTACATTTTTTAATTGCTCGTATATTCTATTCAGTTGGTTTGCCTTTCTATTTGGCTAGGAATCCATATTTTATGGGTGCTTTTCAATATGCTGCTGAGAATCAAATTATTAGGTATGTCTTTCCTGGATATAATTTGTTGAGGACTACCTTACTTCAAAAAGAAAGGGCAAATATTGAAAGGTTATTGGAACCAACTAAAAAGTCATGGGATGAGAAGGGGTTGAGAATAGTATCTGATGGATGGACTGATGCACAAAGGAGACCTTTTATTAATTTTATGGCAGCATCTAATGGTGGAGCTATGTTTATAAAAGCTGTTAATTGTGAGGGTGAGACCAAGGACAAGTATCATATTGCTAAATTAATTGGTGAAGTGGGCCCTCATAATGTGATTCAAGTAATTACTGACAATGCTCCTGTTTGTAGTGCAATTTGATCAATTATTCAAGGTAATTATCCGAAGATCTTTTGGACACCTTGTGTAGTGTATACTCTTAATCTTGCTCTTAAGAACATTTGTGCTGCGAAGGAAATTGGAGTTGCTGCATATGCTTATGATGAATGCCATTGGATCACTACTGTGATTGATGATGTAATGTTTGTGAAAAATTTCATCATGAATCATTCTGTGAGATTAGCTATTTTTAATGAGTTTATACCTTTGACGCTACTTTTTGTTGTAGATACACGCTTTGCATCTGCAATTGTTATGCTAAAAAGGTTTAAACTTATCTATCGTGGTCTCCAAACAATGGTGATAAGTGACAAATGGGCTTCTTACAAGGAAGATGATGTTGGGAAGCAATTGTTGTAAAGGAAAAGTTGTTGAATGATATTTGGTGGGACAAGATTGAATATATACTCTCATTCACATTGCCTATTTATGAGATGCTTAGATTTTGTGACATCGATAAACCATGTCTACATTTGGTTTATGAGATGTGGGACTCAATGATTGAATAGGTGAAGGCGTCCATCTATAGGCGTAAAGGGAAGTCACAAAATGAAGAGTCGTCCTTTTACTCTGTAGTGCATCAAATATTAGTGGAAAGGTGGACAAAAAGTAGCACACCTCTTCATTGTCTTGCTCATTCTTTGAATCCAAGGTATAATTCACATTAGACTCATAGTTTATACTTTAATTTTTTTTCATTACATAATTTACTCTTTTTTTTCTTTTTTTTTTTTTCTAATTATGAAATCTAGGTATTATAGTGGGATGTGGCTTTATGAAAATCCCATTCGTGTTCCTCCTCACAAAGATGTTGAAATTTTTGAGATGAGAATCAAGTGTTTTAAGAGATACTTTCCTGATTCAGATGAGAGACGGGCTGTTAATATAGAGCATGCGAAGTTTTCAGGTTGTTTAGAAAGTTTTGGAGACTCTGACTCAATATGTGATAGAGGAGTAATGGAACCAATGGTTTGGTGGTTGGCACATGGCTCTTCTGCACCTATGCTCCAATCCTTGGCAGTGAAATTACTTGGCCAACCATGTTCCTCATTATGTTGTGAAAGGAATTGGAGCACCTACTTTTTCATTCACTCTATGAGGAGGAATAAAATGACACCATAATGGTGCGAGAATTTGGTTTTTGTGCACTCCAATATTCGCCTCTTATCAAGGAGGAGTCAACTATACACAGAAGGAGAGACCAAGTTATGGGACATAGGGGGAGGTGCATTTGATTCATTAGAGGGTGTTGGTTTCTTTGAAATTGCAAATCTTTCACTTGATGAGCCAGAGATGGAAGCTATTTTATTCAGTGATGAAGTTGATGAAAGTGAACTTTGAAGTGTCAAGTTTAGATACATAGGGCTTTTTTTTGTTTTTTCCTTTGCTTGCATTATGGACTGAAATGGCATTTGTTAGGTTTTATTATTGGCAATCCCGTTTAACAAGGATTTCTTTAAGAAAT
The DNA here is from genome assembly GCA_025200525.1 of Camellia lanceoleosa. NCBI lineage: Eukaryota > Viridiplantae > Streptophyta > Magnoliopsida > Ericales > Theaceae > Camellia > Camellia lanceoleosa. Next base: position 104,260,393 of record CM045760.1, read on the forward strand.
TGATTTTCTTCCAAAACTAGGATTACTTTTGGATTTCTATAAGTAATTGGATTTCTTCCAAAACTAGGATTACTTTTGGATTTTCTATAAATAGTTGGTTTTCTCCCAAAACTATTTAGTTCCTCCAGATCTTCTTTTTAGTTCTTAAGGTTTATATCTAGGGATATTTTGTTAGTTTTCTTTGATGTTTTATTGAGTATTCAACTCATGGTTTAAAGAGAGTACATCAAAGGTTTTGTTTGTTATATACAAGAGAGAGAGAGAGAGAGAGAGAGTTGTTCTTCGGTGGATTTTGGAGTGGCTCATCGTAAAGACAATTTCGAGGTGAAGACGGGGTTGGAAGAGGCACATAGAGGTTGGTTCAATTAGACATGGATTCGCTAGGTAATTGAGAGTATACCTGTGTAATTCCTTTAAATCTTCTTAGTGGATTGTTTTGTGGCTGTTGCCCATGGTTTTTTAATCACAGTTGGAGGTGTCCAATTGTGGTTTTTCCACGTAAAATCGTTGTGTCGATTTGTCTTTTATTGTTTGATTGGGATTGTTATATTCTGCTTAAAATTGATACATAATCACAAATCCTAGGGTTTCTAGATTTTTCAATTGGTATCAGAGCGGGTCACTCTATTTTTTTTACAAATCTTTTAGAGTGAGATCTTGTTTGATTTGTGATAATGGATACAATTTGTGAGGGAAATTTTATGAAAAAAAAAATCCAAAAAGATTTTCTTAATATGATTTTGCAAGCTTAATTTTTTGAGTGGTCCTTGGTGCATATTGGAATTAATAAGAATATCCATTACATGTTAATATGTGTGTGCTTTCTGTGGTCATTACTCATTTTGGAGTGTGTGTTCTTTGATTAGTATGTCTCATTCTGTACACACTCTTGGATTAGCAAATATCGGAGTCTTCCGCCTTAGTGATTATTTTTTTCTATAGACTTCTGGCATTGTATCTTTTGCTTTTCTAGATGAATTGACCTATACTAGCATATCATGGGTGATGTTGAGTCTCTTAACCATCTTCCATCTTTTTGCATCTCTATGGCTTTCCCCTCTGTTCTTTGTAGTCCAAGCATGAGGAAAAGGCTACCTCAGAGGTACCAACCAGGCTATCCTTATTATATCCATGCTTCTCTGGTTCAGTTTCTATACTCTTGAGCGTGTCAGCCGCCAATGAGTGTGAAAAAGAAAGAAAAAATGTGCAAAAGAAAGAAAAGAAAAAGTGTGAAAAAGAAAGAAAAAAATGTGCAAAAGAAAGAAAAGAAAAAATGTGAAAAAAAAATAAATAAATAAAGGATTCATTGATTGAGGAGGAGCCTCCGCTTTTACTCACCAAATACCCCTTGATTCCTAGTGGTTTGACTTTCCTTTGTTGTGCTAAGATTCTCTTATCGGAGGTCCAACTTTTATATCACTACTAGGATTTGAATCTTGTATTTGTCGAACTCCAAGAGTCACACATACACTTTTCTCATAGGATTTATACTTTTCACATAATGCATCACTTTCTTTTATGAGGAATCTTCTATAGGCTGTGCACATTGTGTTTTCAAGTAATTGTGCTTCTTGGATAATCTTGTGTGTTTTAAGGTACAACTCTGAAGTTCCTTACTTGCTCCACCATATTATTTTTGTTATTTTTTTTGTTCACTGTTTTCAGTGTTTGTGGTTACTTTGAGTGAGAGGGAGTTTGGTTTATCATTACAAGAGTTTGTTAGCATGAACACTTTGATTTGTTTTGTAAAGAAGATTGGTTATAGTTGTTTTGCATGTCCTGATATTTACATCATCATATCATGCTTGTGTGGTTTATGATCTTGCTTTTGTTGTTTGTGGGGAGAAAGTTGTTGTCTGATGTGTCTTAGAATTTCATGTATTCATGTCATGTGTCGGGTGCATAAGTCTTAGTTTTCATCTATCCATGCTACATGTTCTTAAAATCTTCAAGCCGCATCTATTCATGTTTTCCATCTCATGCTTCAAGATAATCTTGTCATATGTTTATTGCTTTTTCATATACTCTTGTGGCACTAATAGTTGTTTTGGAGATTGTGGCACTAATAGCTGTTTTGTAGATCTTAATCTTGAGAAAGAAGTTTGTGTTTGTTGGTTGTAATGAGTTGGGGTGATTAAGATTTTATTTGTTAGGTGTGTTTTGTCACGGCATTGCCAGAGGGAGAGATTGTTAGGTTTTATTATTGGCAATCCCGTTTGACAATGATTTCTTTAAGAAATTGATTTTCTTCTAAAACTAGGATTACTTTTGGATTTCTATAAGTAATTGGATTTCTTCCAAAACTAGGATTATTTTTGGATTTTCTATAAATAGTTGATTTTCTCCCAAAACTATTTAATTCCTCCAGATCTTCTTTTTGGTTCTTAAGGTTTATATCTAGGGATATTTTGTTAGTTTTCTTTGATGTTTTATTGAGTATTCAACTCATGGTTTAAAGAGAGTACATCAAAGGTTTTGTTTGTTATATACAAGAGAGAGAGAGAGAGAGTTGTTCTTCGGTGGATGCTGAAGAATTCGAGCCTGAAGCTTCGGTGGATTCTGGAGTGGCTCATCGTAAAGACAATTCCGAGGTGAAGACGGGGTTGGAAGAGGCACATTGTGATACCCCTGTTCTGTATTATGTTAATTGGTTTCTAATACGTATGTGATTATATGTTTTGATATGATTTTGTATGCCATTATGTGTATATATGTGATTTGGAATCCTATCTGTTCACCGTAGGAATATCTGTTTGAATAATCTACTTTGGGAATTAAATTGAGGGCCTTATCGGTCACGGAACCCGAAATTGATTACGTTATTGTGATTGGCATAATTTTTAGAGCCTACGGCGAAATTTAATTAGAAATTGATTCCAGATTAGATTAAATTGATTAAATTGAGGATTTAGTGCCTAATTATCTTATGTTAATAATTTTGAGCTAGTGGAGGCCATATAAGGGCCCTTATTACATTCAATTCCTCTCCATATATCAATTTGTCTGAAGTTTAACTCTCTAGAAAAGAGAGAGAGCCGACTTTGAGAGAGAGGGGAGGCACTTTTGGGCATTTTGATTCAAGGTTGTGGATTGAGAAGCTACACTCTAGAATTAACAAGAATTTGTGGAGATTGAAACTCCTAGGTGAGTGATCAACACTTAATTCATGAATTTGTGTATGTAATAATGTAAATTCAAAGAGAACATCTGATCAAGAACATGAATGGTGTTGAGTATGATGAAATTGAAGTTTATATGCACATGCATGCATAGAATTGCCATGAAATTGCATAATCAAGCATGTAAGGAGTAGAATATGAGAAAATTGGGTGTTGAATCATACATGCAAGTATAGTTTGGTTGAGCTTCATGGTTATAAGCGCCTTTTGTACCAATTGAAATAGAAAAGAAGTCAAGATGGGAGCTTGAAATGCATGAATATGTATGATAGAAATGAATTTGGTGTCAATTTGAGACATGCAAGTGTGTAATCCTCGAAATTGAGCTCCATAATATTGTGTTTTGGTGTTTGTCCCATGTTAGTATATAAATACATGCAGTTTGAGTCATAAACATGCATTTGGAACCTTTGAACCTCAACTTGAAGCTCAAGAACTTGATCTGGAATTTTCAGAATTCTGATGTCCGAGCGGGAAAACTACCGCTCGAGCGTGAATTTCGTGCTCCCATATCTTTTTGCAGACATGGTGTCCGCTCGAGCGGGGAGCTATGTAGGGAGGCCTTCCGCTCGAGCGCCAGAATGCACGATCGAGTGTATTTTTCATGCAACCAGTACTTTTGTAGGCCTTAAGGGTCGCTCGAGCAGGGAAGTCTACGCTCGAGCGGGGACTCTGTCTTCTGAAAATCTGAAAATGCATTCTATGTTCTGTTTTCCGTTCTCTTTCACTTCTAAGCACTCTTAGGCATACATTGAACATTGTAATTGAGTTAGAGAGGTAAGAATGAAGCCTAAAGAGGAATATGTGAATTTATGAACGGATTGAATTGTTGGTGACCCTTTCGTGTTCATGAAATGTGTAGGGTCAAGCTCCGGGACAAATCCACAAGCCAATCACAGTAAGTAATATCTTAACAAGATAATTGAAATATACTGTTGTCCAATTGTTTACACTTATGTAAGTTTTATAAGTTCACTAGTTTGAATGGCGGACAACGATTGATATAAATAATTGGGCTAAAGGCCGATTGATATAAATAATTGGGCCAAAGGCCGATTGATATAAGTAATTGGGCTAAAGGTCGATTGATATAAATAATTGGGCCAAAGGCCGATTGATACGAATGATTGGGCCGAAGGCCGATTGACATGAACGATTGGGCCGAAGGCCGATGGATACGAATGATTGACATGAATGATTGGGCCGAAGACCGACGGATGTGAATGATGGATATAAATGATTGGGCCGAAAGCCGTTTGCTGTACTGTTTCAATGATATATATATATTTTTCTTATTTGATATTATTCACTGGGCATTCGCTCACGCTCATTCATGTACATGTAGGTGAGCCAAGAGACGTCCAGAACCAGCCCCGGTAAACTTGTGAGAAACAGTTTAAGTTTTGAGGAGTCAGCCCAAACGTCTTACGCACGAGACTGTCTTCGCTTTTGATCTTGTTTATAGTTTTGTATATTGGCGAATACGTTGGTCTACTTTTGTATGTAAAACTTGGGTTTGACTGACTTAAATCTGTATGATCCTGTGTGTACAGCGTTTTGTGTTAGTACATATTTTGATGTGAGTTATTAATATATAAATGTTTGGAATGTTATGGTGTGCATTTAAGCACTGCTCTGTGGACAAAGTTTTTGAATTGCTTCTGTTTGGCCCCTTTATCTCTGATGAGTCTTGATTTATTTGAATTGAGGCCGTAGGTAATCACACGATTACTAGCCGGTTATGGCCTTAACCCATAGGGGCGGGTTCGGGTCGTGACACACATAGGGGTTGGTTCAATTAGGCGTGGATTTGCTAGGTAATGGAGAGTATACCTGTATAATTCCTTTAAATCTTCTTAGTGGATTGTTTTGCGGCTGTTGACCGTGGTTTTTTAATCATAGTTGGAGGTGTCCAATTGTGGTTTTTCCACGTAAAATCGTTGTGTCGATTTGTCTTTTATTGTTTGATTGAGATTGTTACATTCTACTTAAAATTGATACATAATCACAAATCAACATTTAGGGTTTCTAGATTTTTCAGCATTGTTTTTCCTTTGGTGTTGGCATTGTTGAATTGAAATATATTAATATTTGTCTTTTAGTTTTGTAGTTCTCTTTTTAGTTTTGATATTTAATTTTAATTTGTAAGTTGGATCCTTTAACTATAATTACAAATAAATAAATATCGACATACTGCAATCATACCCGTATCATACTTTTTTTAAGTTTTGTCGTATCGACGTACCCGCATTCGTACCCACACCGTACTCGTACTCATACCCGCACTCGCACCCGTGCTTCCTAACATACGGTGTGCAACCTTAATGGGGTTGCACACTTAAACGGTACACATCAAGTTAATGCCTATTTGGTAGCTTTAGACAATTAGTTTTTGGGTACTGACGTGTAGATCCTAATAAGTGGATTTATTATTTAATAGGTCTTATAGGAAAAATTTATCATAAAAAAAGTTACTAATAGTAAGTTTTAGCGACAATTTATAAAAATCATGACAAATAAAAAATCACTAATTATCAATTTTTAGCGACATATATAAAAAATTGTGACAAAAAAATTATTTTTAATGACAATTTTACCAAGACTTATTTTCAATAGGACTTGATGCGAATTAAGTCAAACTATTAGAATTTATTGGTAGTTTATTCTAAGTTTTTTTCAACAAATTTAAATTATTTCTGTCTAATAACCTGTAAGTTAAAATTACACTAAATAGCATAACACAAAATCCCAAAAAAAGTTATAAACAATTCAGATAAATTATACTAAACAAAACCATTCTCTCAAGCAAGCAAGAGTTCAAATTTGTTCACACAATGCAAATTTGTTTACACAAATGTGAACAATATAAATTTTCTCTTCTAATAATAACTTCACCCAAAACTAATTTGGAATGAACCCAAGTGAGCTTCCCCTCACAACAATGTTCTCCAACGATGTCACCTGAGTGAAAGGGGTCACCAATCTCATTTTTTTTCTTCAATCATTCCGATAAGGAGAAGTGGGTTGATTTATTTCCTTCTATCTACGCAATTTTGTGTCTTCGTTCATGATCATGTTGGGCAAAAAGTAGTTGTAGAGGAGCAGCAACTGTGAAACAGCGATTCCCCCTTTCATGGTGCAAGATCAATTTATGTAAGAAAAGAATGCCAAGGTATAGAACAAAAATAGGGAAGTGGTGCTTAAAAGAAATTTGTAGTATAAAAATTGTTAAATTTGAACAATTTATTATTTCTATTTTGTGTAATAGCCATTGTAGATTTATGTGATTGATTTTTTTATTTGAAAGAAATTATAACGCAACAAAAATATTTAGTTTTGTGAATTTTAAAACCAAAAATATTATTATCTTATCATATTTTTTGGCAAGTCAATGCAATTTTTTTACCTTTTTTCTATGAAATTCTATCAATCAATTCCATTGTTAGTGTGGGAATCTTTTATATAGCACAGAAAAATGAACCAATTTACTTAAACTCAGATGGCCCATTAAAAGTTTTATATAAATAAATAAATAAAATATGAACAAATTTCGAAATTCATTATTAATTTTTTAATATTGGTTCAAAAACTTGTAGCTACTACAAAACTATGTAAACTTAATTAAAAAAGGATTTGGTCAAAATTCTCTCATAATAAAATTTTAATGCATTAAGGACAAGTACAAAAAAAAAATTTCTTAAAAAATCCAACACATATCATTATTATCAAAATATTAAACTTTAAATGTCAATTTTTTAAATAAAATTAGTATTTTTAAAATTCTTTCATCAAGATCTATCGAATAAGATCCATGTTGACTATCAAATTCTTTAATTTTTTATTTTATTTTAAATTATCACGGTCAAATTTGATGTATATAGTAACATTAACATGTTACTTTGTTTGACAGTAACATGCTACTCTATTTGACAGTTACTCTATTTGATATAACATGCTACTCTATTTGACAATTACTCTATTTGATAGTAACATATTACTCTGATTCACAATAATATATTACTCTGACAATATTGTCCAAGAAAAAAATATATATATTTTTCTTTGTTTTTATTTAATTATGTGTTTTCTCCTTAGAAAATTTATGAAACAAAATAAATTATGTTGTTCTTTTCACCAAAGAGTCCAATTAAGGAATTTTGACCAAATTTTCCTTAATTTTAAACAAATGAAATTAGCTCGAAGAGCTTAAAAAAATCCATCCCCCTATTTCTTTTCATTTTTTTTTTTTTTTTTTTTTTTTTTTTTTTTTTTTTAAAAAGAGAAAAAGAAGAAGAAAGAAAGAAGAAAGAAGAAAGAAGAAAGAAAAGAAAGAAAAAGAAAGAAGAGAAGAGGGGGCGAGATCGGAGGCTGAGGCGATCGCGGCGCAGGCGCAGATCGACGATTCGACGATGACGATCGATGGATCGGCAGCGGGCACGACGATCGGGACGATCGGATGTGTGATGTGTTTGTGTGTGTCTCTCCTCCCTCTCTCTCTCCTCCTCTCGTGTGTGCTCTCTCTCCTCTCCTCTCTCTCTCCTCCTCCCTCCCTCCCCTCTCCCTCTCTCTCTCTTCTCAAAAAAAAAAAAAAAAAAAAAAAAAAAAAAAAAAAAAAAAAAAAAAAAAACTACAAAACAGAAACACGTGTTTTTTTTGGGCATTAGGGGGATTCGGGGGAGCAATATTTCGAGCTCTCAAACATTATTGAATTTTAAAACTCATTCAAAATTGCCTCAAAAAGTAAGCAAATCAAATTTAAACACATCTTAAACTCACTAAAATTTAAATTAAATTGAATCAATCAAATGCTCAACTTAACTCAGAATCCTACTTCTATCACTTAAGCAGCCTGTTGAACATGCATATGACAATGATGTCACAGATTACGTACAAAAGGAGGATGTTGTCACAGCATACGTGTCATACGCTCATTTCTTAGTCTTATTTTTTATATAAATAGATATCTCCAACTTCAAAATTATCTACACACACCTCATCCTCATCACCACTATCATCTCCTACATTCAGAAATGGAGGGAACAGTCACCACTGCATCACCAAAAAGGCACATCTCTCTCTCTCTCTCTCTCTCTCTCTCTCCATTTTATTGTATATGTTGAAAATTTTGAAGTTTGCATGAACCAACCTCTAAGCTCTAACACCTTAGTTTTGTTGTGTGTTTGTTAATTGATTTTCAGGATTGCAGTAGTAACAGGGGGCAACAAAGGAATTGGATTAGAGATATGTAGGCAGTTAGCTTCCAATGAAGTCATGGTGATCTTAACAGCTAGAGATGAGAAGAGGGGTACTGAAGCTGTTGAAAATCTCAAAGCTTGTGGGCTATCTGATATTTTTTTTCATCAACTTGATGTTACAGACTCTGCTAGTATTGCTTCTTTAGCAGATTACGTCAAAAATAAATTCGGAAAGCTCGACATATTGGTAAGATTGGAAGCAAACTAAATTGATTGAAACTAAATTTATCCATAGCTATCTAGTGGGTAATTGTTCACTAACATGTATGGATGTAAATTCTTGGCAGGTGAACAATGCAGGGGTCAGCGGAGTCATAATGGATGCGGAGTCTTTTACCAGTTTAAATCTCAAGTCTGGAGAGGCAAGTCTTTTACCAGATTCTGGGTTTCAACAAAAAATTTATGCTTATTGTATACATCAAGGATTTTAATCTTCTAAAAATGATATAGATTGTAGGTGAGAAGGCTGAAATGGCGAAAAAGGTTATGAAACAAACCTATGAAACAGCAGAAGGGTGTCTACGAACAAATTACTATGGACCTAAACAGCTGTCTCAAGCTCTAATTCCACTTCTTCAGCTCTCTGGTTCTGCAAGAATTGTTAACGTCTCATCCGGTTTGGGGCAGCTAAAGGTAAAAAACCTTCCCTCAAAGACTGGTTAAACTGTGCTATAAATTTAGCCCGTGACATAACTAAATGTTTTTATGCAGAATGTTACAAACCAATGGGCAAGAGAGGTACTAAGTGATGTTGATGGACTCACAGAAGAGAAAGTAGATGAGGTAGTGAGTCGTTATTTACAGGATGCGAAAGAGGATTTGTTGGAGTCCAAAGGCTGGTCTGTTCTCTCTGCTTACGTTGTCTCCAAAGCAGCTGTTAATGCCTACACAAGGGTTTTAGCTAAAAAATACCCATATTTTGGCATAAATTCAGTTACTCCTGGCTTTTGTAAAACAGACATGAGCTTTAATAATGGACCCTACACGGCTGAACAAGGTGCAAAAGGTCCTGTAAAGCTGGCTTTGACGGTTGGTGATGGGCCTTCTGGCCTGTTCTTCTTTCAGACGGAAGAAATGACCTTTTAGTCTCCGCTATGTGTTGAAATTGCCTATGAACCGAACTGGGATTAGCTCATCTGCTAAGTGTTGAAATTGCCTATGAACCCAACTGGGATTAGCTCTACTTTGATGAGATGCATGTATCATCAACCTTCTAAGAATAAACAGTCCCCAAATTTCTGATTTTTGCAACGAACTTGAATTACAAGCATGTGTTGTATTTTGAAGAGGAAAAAACAAAAAATGCACCATTTTGAGGTATTGAAATAATAATAACTCCTTTTGAAGCATGTGACGGATACAACATTCTTTCTTGCATTCTCTAACACAAAATCACATGAATGATAACCTTCACAGAATTGTAATACTTCAGAAAAGAGATGCTCCAGCTTACATAAATTTCCCAGTCAGTGCTTGAGAAACAATGGTGTATGTGTATCTATTTGTCTAAAATTATCAACGTTAAACAACTTACAGATAGAAAGTGTGATTTTTAAGGAATGTGAACAAATTTACCTCCAAGTGAAGATTTCTTGAGATACATAGGTCTGTTTCAAACTTCAGAGCGGCTCCTTGCAGCATTTCGTTTCGCACAGCATCCCACAAAGTAGATTAATGACTGATTTCACAACAGATAATTGTAAGAAAAATAAATGAACTCGATTAGAAGGTCCTGATCATATAAACACTGTCAATAAAATGATAATCTACAAATATTGTGCTACTTTCATAATACACTTTGTCAATTTCAACAGTAGAAGATATAAAATGCAATTCATATTCCATATTATCTATTGTTCCTCATTCACTAATGAGAAAAAGATAATTTGATTTGTTCAAAACTAGATGGAGAGGAGTTTGTCACCAAAACAACAAACAGAAGCACATTAAAGATTGCAACTACCCTCCATTCAGTTTTCATGTATTGTGCAACTCCTGCCCTGGGAGCATGATATACAGAAAAAGCAAAAGGGCTATGAGAATTTCATATACCAGAGGTAATAGAGGGAGAAGATGGGAGAGTAGTAATGTTTACTTGCAGGAATCACAATTGTAGCACTTGATTACCGTGGAATTTTTGTAAGCATTAACAGCAGGATAACCACACCTAAGGAATTGAAACCCCAGAAGAAAAGGAAAAGAAAATAATGTATGAGAGAGAGAGAGAGACCAAAATGTAATTATTTAGACGAGAAAGGATAAGGGACGTACTCAGATGGCGGTCGAGAACAACCAGCCTCAATGCCAGTTTGCATTGTTTAAGAGTCTGCAATGAGAGGTAAAAACTTCACCATTAATTCAATAGGAACAGATGAGAAATGAGAATTTAAAGTAGCAAAGTGGACCTTATATTTTTTGGACAGGTTATTACAGTCATCAGATTTCACAAGACAACTCCTTAAATGCTCCCAGTAATGGGTTTGTTTAGCGGGAAGAAAAAGCCAGATTTAAAAAAAAAGAAAGTATTCTCATGTTGATACTCTAAACTGCTAAACATGTACAATGATCAATGTGTACCTGTTTTAGAAAACATGAGCTGTAATCTTGAAGTTGATATTCCTTGTACCTAAGCAGAAAGATATTAATGCCCAGTGTTGTTCACCCACAAAAGGAGACAATATTCAAAAGAAAGGAATTTTTTTTCAAAAAAAAAAAATCATAAAGAGTGCAGAACTCATCCTCCTTATTTTATTTTATTTTATTTTTGTTTGTTTGATTAAACATTTTTTAAGTTTGACTATTTATTGTTTACTTTTTCACTATCTTTTTATATTTCTTTTGTTGTAGGGCTGAAGCTTGTTTGTAAGGAGTTATGCATAACATAAATGCTTTCACACCTAAGAAAATGAGAGACATCAACAGAGATTCTATCATAAAAATCATGGGGTAGTTTTCCTCAAACCAGCTACACTGTGACAAGATCCATTATTAGTTATGATAAACCTATAAAAGCAAGGCGCCAAAAAAAGAAACATGGCAGAAAATTAAAACTCAAAGCGTACAATTCAAACAAAAACAGAGCATTGGATATGTCCACAGGTGTAATGAATCCTGCAGTGAACTTGCTTCCGTTCATCTCGAATAGGAGCAAAAAGAGTTGAATAACAAAGACAAGTTGACAATGAGGAAGAAAAGACTGATTGTCATGAACTGTAATGCAATGGGTGATCCCAATTGATCATAGCATATACCATGTTGTAAATGGTATGGACAATGAGCATTTGTAGAGACCACTCCTCAACACTTACTCTTTAAGATTTCAGTTGATAATAGAGGCATATTCCTTAATTTATCAGGAAATAAAGAATGAAACGAGAAAAAATGAAAAGTAAAAAAGAAAAGGATGTCACTTTTGTTTATGTTTCGCTATATATTATTCATTGCGTAAACCTTTCACAAAATGCTCTGGTTCAATCCAACAGTGAGGAGGCAATACAAATTGGCCCAGAACAACTTAGAGCAAATATCAAAGGAGTCAATAAAACCAGTTGAATGTAGCAGTTCGATCTGAAGCCATTTAAAATCACTGAACAATATTTTAGGATACTGTTTAATTAGAATAATAAACAGAAACAGGAAAAGATGTTAACAACACTGATTAATAGCAAGGTAGATGGGCAAGATAACTTTATACATGGACAGCATCTGCAGCTTCAGTTTTCAACGAAACCACAGTTTGCCACAAAACTGATACCACATCCTTTAATCCCTATGTCCATTTCCATTTCAGGATGATTGAAAGCCTCCTAATTCAAAAGAAGAAATTCTAATAGCATTCAATATTTGAAAAGCAAGCAGACCTGTAGTTTCACCCATTGTTCAAGATCAAGAGCATTGTCTCTTTAAATAACAAATCCTATCTATAGATCACCTAAAATTTCACACCAAAAGTAATTGACCTCCCTCACCAATTAGCAGTTCACTGATTGGTAATATCATTAATAATTTGACTGGAGAACTGGACCAGCAAGCCAGGACCTGAAGAGCTTGCTTTGAGAAGTGTATGCTTCCATAGCGTTATATAGTTGTTTTAGTTCTACGGCGGAATTATCTTTATCTAACCAAGCAAGGGAGTTCCACAAAGTCGATCATGACAACTGCTATGGTAATTTGTAATCTGCAATTACATGATACTACCAAATTTTAGATACATTTGAAACTTGAATCAAGGTAGACGAGTTAAAGATTATGTCTTTGGACAAATCTACTGCACTATTTGCCAAAAGGACCACTGTTTCCACAGGCATAATAGAGGCCCCTTATCAGGAGAACAGAAGACGTGAAATTGCCAACAAAGAAATGAAAGAAAGAAGAAAATGGTAAAACATTCTCTACAAACAAGGTAATTGAATTAAGTGGTATACTACAATATCCAGAGTGAGAACTGAAAAAAGTGCAATATGGTATAATTCTAATAACCTACTTCACAAATTGACGGACAAGTACCGCAAGAGCAAATCAAAATTACAATATGAACAGAAAGTAAGAACGAGATTGGCTATATGGAGTAAAAGAAGAGGTACTTATGTGAAAAATTATACTTCTACGCCAGTTGTATTGTGGAAATAACAACAAAAAACTTTACTTCGAATTGTATGTGAAATTGACAAAGAAGTTCTAATGAAGAAATGGTACAACAGTATAGGAAAAACAATAATCATTATAGGAAGCTCATTTTTCTGGGATCTAATGTCATTGCGAAAATCAATCCAGCTTTTGAACCAGAAATACTGCCGCCAAAACTGTGAAGACCAAGATTGCAACCAAAATGAAGCACAATAGGATCAAATACTGCAAGCCGGAAAGTTAAGGAAGGTGCAAAAAAGGGGAAAAATAGGGAAAAAGGAAGATGAGATTGAAGAGAAAAGGCATCCTAAGATATAATATCCATCAAAAAAATCATATGAAAAGGATACAATCCATACCAATATGGAGTTGTTCTTCAACGCGCCCAAGAACCCAACTATGGATCTAAATATCAAACAAAAACAGGTCTTTGTGTAACAATGTAAAGCTGCAGTATAAAATTAAGGAGATGTTTGGCATCACCTACAAAAGTTCAAAAGTCAAAAAAATCACTAAAAAAAAGCAAAAAAATTCATATTATTTGGCGGGAAGTCTGTGGGTTAAAAATTAAAAATAAAAAAAATTAAAGACTGCTCAGTGTCACTGCATTGCATTTCCCCACATGCAATACGTGGCATGTTGTAAGCCACAAATTTCCATAAAAAACAAAAATTGAAATGCACGGACAGCCTGCCGCATGTGTCAGGAAGGATAATCTGGTAATTTTGATATTTGACACAATATTTTATTACACATTTTTTCGTAAAAAGTTAAAAAGTTATTCTAAATATACATATTTTTTTTCTCTACTTTTTTAGCTAAACAGTCAAAAAGTATACTGGTATAGATCATCCCAAACAACCACTAAAATTTGTTTTGACAACCTATTAAAATAAGCTAAAAAGTCACTATCAAAAAATTAACTCTTCTTTCTCCTTTTTTTTGCATAATTTTTCGTAACAAAACCAAAAAATGAGCTAAAATAACTAGTTCCCAAAACAACCCTAGGACCGAATCCCAAAAACTAAAGAAATTACAGATTTTACATTACAAATATGATGGCACCCAGGCCTAGAACTGGGAGAGTGAGAGACTTTCGACAGCCATCATGATGAGTGCTCATCATACCCCAAAACCTATTACAGCAACAGCTAATAGCTACCAAAAAAAAAAAAAATGTGGAGTATAAACACCTGATAATCAAAACAAACAATTCTCTCCTAAATGTTTACAAGTTATTTGTTTCTATTGCACAAACACTAGAGCTACCCAAAAACAGCCGTTGAAATTAGGTATTCCAGAATAAATATAGTAGAAGAGCAAAATTTGAGGAATTCAAAGTTAACAATAGTAGACTATTGTACCAAGAAACCCAAATTCAAAACAGTAACAAGAAAAAATTACAACACTGAGCGAAACCCAATAGAAATGAAAAAGTTTTTAAGCAGGCATGGCCAATGAAGAACAGACAGACACAAAACCCAACAGGGAAAACTTATCACCAGCAGAAGAAAAGTGCATATAAGGAAAAATAAAAATCAGGGTCATTAAATAACATAGTAGAGAATCAAGTGGAAATTAAGGAAGAGAAACCGAAATGGGAGTTATACCATTGTAAGAAAGTTGATCCATCTGATATTTATCAAAAAAAAAAAAAAAAAGAAAGAAAGTTGATCCATCTGATTACAAAGGTGTTTGTTCCTGTACTCATTGTTTTCCACTACCTTTATACCCCCTTTCTCTCTCAAAGACTAGTACCCAAACAAACTCTGAGAGAGAGAGAGAGAGAAAGAGGGCTGGGGGTGGTGTCGGAAAGCATAGAAGTGGGGAGATGAATATTTTGTATCTTAATTTTTAAATTAAATTTATTTTGAATAGAATTTTTAAATTAAACTAAAACGTTATTATAAATCACGCTTTCATTGTTTGGAGTCTAAAATATGATGAATAGTGAAAACGTAATTGCAAACTACGCTTTTAATTAAGAAAGCATGGTTGTAAATCACGCTTTTAACATAAAAAATTTTTCTGAAGAAAACGCTATTTGAAATCGCGCTTTCACTCTGCATTCGTTTTCTGAAAGAAAACGCTATTTGAAATCGCACTTTCACTTTGCATATAATTTTTTTTTTCTTGAAGAAAACGCTATTTGAAATCACGCTTTCATTGTTGATAAATACAAGTGTGGATTGAAACCACGCTTTCACTGTTTATTTATTTATTTATTTTTTAATATTTTGTTTTTTTTCCTATTCTCATGGTTTTGGTGATAATGTAATTCATAATTTTTTTTTGACTTTACTAAAGCCATTGTCATGTTGAATTTTTTTTTTTTCCTTTTGTCTTTGTTTTGGTTTTGAAGGTGTAATTCAGAAATTTTACATAATATGAGAAAAACCTCTTCTTTTTATATATTAATTTGTGTTACATCATATGAGAAAAGTTTCTTCTTTATATATTAATTTTACATAATATTTTTAACTAATTACCAAACATTTGGGAATTAAGCCAATTTATATATCATTTAAATTTTTATGGGAGAAGCCTCTTTTCATATATTAATTTTACATAATATTTTTCATATATATAATTTTAAAATCATGTTCATTTAGATATTATTAAGCCAATCATGTTCATTTACAAAATTCATGCTTTCACTGTTCACTACAGTAAGCATGGATTGAAACCACGCTTTCACTGTTCATTTAAATTATATTTTTTTGTAATTGTTTTTTTCCGTTGTCATTGTTTTGATGATAATGTAATTCATAATTTTTTTTTGGCTTTATTGAAGCCGTTCTCATGTTAAATTTTTTTTTTTCTTTTGTCTTTGTTTTGGTTTAGAAAGTGTAATTCAATTTTTTTTTTTTTTTGTCTTTACTAAAGCCGTTTTCATGTAAATTTTTTTTGTTTATTGTTTTGTGTTTGTTTTGGGTTAGAAGGTGATAATGTAATTAATATTTTTTTTTTTTTTGCTTTACTAAAACCGTTTTCATGTAATTTTTTTTTTTTCTTTTGTCTTTGTTTTGGGTTAGAAGGTGTTATTCAGAAAATTATTTTGGCTTTACTAAAGCCGTTTTCATTTAAATATATATATTTATTCTTTTGTTTTTATTTTGGGTTACAAGGTGAGAATATAATTCAGAAAACCAGTTTAGTAAAACCATTTTGTACCTGTTTTCATTAAAAAAATAAAATTTTTTCTTTCGTCTTTGTTTTGGGTTAGAAGGTGACATGCATGCTTTACAGTCCGAAGCACACCCACACAGTGTCCAGTTCGACGAGCAATGATGAAGGGTGAGATGCGAAGAGCACCGCGGAATAGGCCAAGAAGACGAAGGCCATCGCAAGAGCTCCTAAAATAAATTTTGTCAACATTTTTGTAATAAAATTTAATACATAATATACGAAGTCATTAATTTACTAAATACTCATACAGCCATAAAACAACATAACTGAAGTTGTAAATGTAATAGTTTTCAGTTATATAGGTAGTAAAGACATAAGTCTCCCACAAAAATACATTCTAGACACCATGAACTGAACACACATTACATACATCCTGGACACCCTGAATTGAACACACAATACATAAATATAACAGTTAGACAGACAAACACCTAATTCATGACTTAATATTGCATACTAATAGCCGCAACATTTGACAGACACAATACATAAACATAAACATAACATAATAGTTATACTTAGTCTAACACAGACATTACATATTAATGCATGACCTAATATTGCTGAAGTGTAGACATTAACACCTAATTCGAGCTTAAATCGGCAGGTGGCTCAGAGTTTGAATAATCCGAAAGCTCAGTGTCAGAGACAAGTTCAGGATCCTCCATGATACCCTTGATAGCTGCAACATTTGGTTCTGTTTTGTTCTTCTGGAATCCTTTTTAACTATGTATAGCTGCATATCGCAGGCTAACCTACGGCGCATTTGAGAAATCTCATGTTGTAGTCTTTCACATGGTCGATCAATATTATCAGGATCTTTCTTTTGGATCTCAACAGAACGTGCTTTTGGCACCTTAAGTTGATTTTCCCGACTTAAGGTTTCCAGTTGTACCCGCTCTATAAATAGTGCGAGTCACTTGAGACGAGTAGCGTCAGATAATCCATATCCTGTTTGATTGTCAGATGGTTTCATACATGAACCTCCTTGAACTGGATAATACTTGGGCATAAAAAATTGTCGCTTCCCAACCCTATCACGATAACCACAAGCATAATCTAAAACAGGTATTCCCACTCCCTCCCATAAATCGTCTTCAGCATTGCCACGGCCCCTTCCCCCTCCTCGTCGTGAACTGTCACCCCTTTGCAGGTTCGTATCACCTCTGCGATTCCCACTTCCTCCCATGAGTCGTGTAGCCATGCTAATTTTTTAAAACAAATGAATGATAATTTCATAGGGCGAAATGAGTTGTAAGGTTGTGTCTTCACCTTTAGTCGTTTATATAGTTGGTTATGAACGGCTTTAGAAAGATGCCTTTGCATGACAATCCCACATATATGAACAAGGTATGAGTTGTCACTAGACTGAAAAAAACAGAGAAAAGCAAATACTATGTACCAAGTCACATAACTTGACAATCCATCTGCATATACGGACAAAATAAGGGCATGCTCAATGTAAGGTAAATCAGTGAATTCACTGTTGCCATGTGACTTTCTGAATTGAGAATCTCACATATATCAATAAGAGATGAGTTGTCACTATAATAAAAAAATCGAGCAAAAAATCTAGAAAACTAAAGCATGTGCACCAAGTCACATGACTTCACAATCTATCTGCATATACGGACAAAGTAAGGGCATGCTGACTGTAAAGTAAATTAGTGAATTCACTGTTGCAATGTGGCTTTCTGAATTGGGAATCCCACATCTATCAATAGGAGATGAGTTGTCACTATAATAAAAAAAAATCGAGCAAAAAATCGAGAAAACCAAAGCCTGTGCACCAAGTCACATGACTTGACAATCCATTTGCATATACAGACAAAATAAGGGCATGCTCACTGTAAGGTAAATCAGTGAATTCACTGTTGCCATATGACTTTCTGAATTGAGAATCCCACATATATCAATAAGAGATGAGTTGTCACTGTAATAAAAAAATTGAGCAAAAAATCGAGAAAACCAAAGCCTGTGCACCAAGTCACATAACTTCACAATTCATCTGCATATACGGACAAAATAAAGGCATGCTCACTGTAAGGTAAATCAGTGAATTCACTGTTGCCATGTGATTTTCTAAATTGAGAATCCCACATATATCAATAAGAAATGAGTTGTCACTGTAATAAAAAAAATCGAGCAAAAAATCAAGAAAACCAAAGCTTGTGCACTAAGTCACATGACTTGACAATCCATCTGCATATACGGACAAAATAAGGGCATGCTCACTGTAAGGTAAATCAGTGAATTCACTGTTGCCATGTGACTTTCTGAATTGAGAATCCCACATATATCAATAAGAGATGAGTTGTCACTGTATATCAAATAATCGAGCAAAATATCGAGAAAACCAAAGCCTGTGCACCAGGTCACATGACTTCACAATCCATCTGCATATATTGATAAGTCTCTCCACGATTTAACTACTCAATGTGTGAAAAAATGAAGTTTCTGTAGGCAATGTTGTGTTTCACTTAGTTATGCATCATTCGTTGTTACGACCTACTATTTGTATTTCATTGAAAAGTATGACTATTTGAATTTTTGTTGTCATTTGGAATTATTTTAAAATCAACTTTTGAATATTCAATTTGTAATATTTTGGGAAACATTTGCAATCTCAACTTTTGAAATCAACTTTAAAATAATGGTGGATCTTGTGAGTGAAACGTGGGTTAGGTAGGAGTACTTGGCCACCAATGTTTGTGAATATCATAGTGCACTCAAATATGTCTAGAAAACTGGTGCATTCAGATCTATCCAGAAAACTGGTGTTACACAGTAATTTCGGAAGTGTTGTTCTCTTTCGGTATAAATCCGAAAAATAACAAATCAGCGTCATTAGAACTGGTTACAATTCTAGTTTCTATACTAAGAGAATCGCCAATTTCTTTAAAAAGGTGCAGAAAACAATCTATTTGGGTATAATTAATTGTAAATAGTGATTCATCCTAACCAAATCAAGTAAAACCAATTGGGTTTTAAACTTAGTCCCCCAACTGGTACAGACAGAGCTAGATGCCATACCATGAAAAATAACAAACACACATTCGCATTTTCACAAACACAATAAATAAATACATAAAATTCAAATGATACAGACAGAGCTAGATATGATACCACGGAGAGAGAGAGAGAGAGCAAAGACAGAGAGTGAGAGCAGAGAGAGAGTCTGAGAGCAGAGGGAGAGCGAGAGCGACAGTGAGAGTTGAGCAGAGCGAGATCGAGAGCGAGAGAGTCTGAGAGCAGAGGGAGATTAAGAGCGAGAGCTAGAGAGTCAGAGAGTAGAGGGAGTTTGAGAGCAGAGTCGAAAAATCCAAAGTGTAAAAAACGTGATTGCAAATGAGGGGGCTTGGGTGTTTTATATAAGTTTTAAAAGCGTGGTTTCAATCCATGCTTTCATTTATCAACAGTGAAAGCGTGATTCCAAATAGCGTTTTCCGAAGAAAAAATAATGCACAGTGAAACCGCTATTTCAAATAACGTTTTCTGTGAAAGCGCGATTTCAAATAGCGTTTTATTCAGAAATTTTTTTTATGTTAAAAGCGTGATTTGCAACCACGCTTTCTTAATTAAAAGCGTGGTTTGCAATAGCGCTTTCACTATTCATCACATTTTGGGCTCCAAACAGTGAAAGCGCGATTTGTAATAGCGCTTTAGCCTAGTTTGGGAATTCCGTCCAAACTAGGCCTAGTTTGGGAATTAAGATACAAAATAGGCTTAATACGGGAAAAGCCCCTATGAAGTGGCACTTGCACACTAGAACCAAAAAGGACGGGGACTGTTTGGGTATAATGATTTAGAATGAAGGGCATTTTCGTCACCATAAAAATAGACATTTTTTTTTTATTATTTAGTGGTGCAATTAGCACCCTATAAATTATTTTGGACCTTCCATTTCTTTGGGCTCCTATTTATAAATTTTTAAACTCTCAAAATTTCTTTCCCCAAATAATACCAAAATTATTCTTGTGAAAACATTCCACCTATTGAATGCATACTCTTATACCCCAAAAAAATCATCTTCCAAAAAATCCTAATAAAACCCATCAAGAAGAAGAAGAGCCAATGTGATTACTCTCTCTGCTGCCTCATCCACCATTGTCACAGTTGGTATGCACTCTCTCTATATATACACTCCCTCTATATATACATAATTTCTTAGTTTTCTGGTAATAATTTATTCTCTTGCAAGAAAAAATTATAATAATTGGTTTAGTTAGTTTTGTTGGTAGATATTATAAAATTATGAGTTCGGTAGAGAATTACGCAACAATATTATCAAAACTATGTGATGAAGGAATAACTTTTGAACCTGATAATAGATTTGGTCTACTTCTGATACTTTTGCAAATGTTAAAATTTTTTACCATTCAGTGTGTTCAAAAAATTTTATGTTCGGACCTGTATTCCCGAACATTACTTATTTGTTTGGGAATGCCTTCTTGAACAAATAAGAAATGTTTGGCCTGTATTCCTGAACTTGAAAAAATGAAAACTTTTGCAAGCGCTAACAATTTTGATCGTTCAATGTGTTAAGAAATTTTTATGTTCGGACCTACATTCCCGAACTTGAAAAAATAAAAACTTCTGCAAGCGTTAATAATTTTGACCGTTTAATGTGTTAAGAAATTTTTATGTTTTAACCTACATTCCCGAACATTACTTATTTGATCCGGAATGCCATCCCGAACAAGTATGTATTGTTCATGCCTGTATTCCGCCAAAGGATTGTCACTGTTACCGTCAGAATATTGTCATTGCTGAAGAAGTGTAGATAGTCAAATGGTTGTCACTATTATCGTCGGAATATTGCTGCCAAAGAGTTTTCAAGGTTTTGAGGATAGGTAGGTTTTGAAGGTCAGACTTAGGGAAGAAGGATGAGTGGTGATGGAGATGAGTGCTTTTATAAATCGTAATTCATGATGCAGTGAGTGTGTAGGTTTAATTGTGAGATGAGATATCTTTTTAATAATTTTATTTGAAGGTATTATTGTAATAAAAAAAAAATTAAAAATTGAAGGCTCCAAAATTTGGGGTGCAGCACTGTTTTGTTTTGTTTTGTTTTATGTTTTCTGTTTTGTTGATTTGCTAGTGGTTGTTTGAGCTTATCGACTTTGTTCAATCCGAGCACTACGTGCACACTTTCACTCTCCATTCCTTGCACAAGACGCCACTACCAATCTACAACTGCCTTGACATCAATCTCTCTCTCTCTCTCTCTCTCTCCCCAGGTTTGTCATATTCATATACATACATGTTCTGCAATGCTTATCCAAACACGTGTATATATGTGTATTCTTATGTATGTATATGTGTATAAATATAGTTATTGAAGTATGTCAATCGAAAACCCTACCTAGAACCATTCACTTGTTCAATTACTTTGTCAACCCTTTTTGAATTGCAACCCTTTTTTTTACTTGTGAGATTGCAATCCAAACCCACAATTCAATCTTTGTCTTGTGTGGACTTAAAACCATTCTCTTGTTCAATTACCCTTTTTGATTTGGAAACCCTTTTTTGATTTATTTATTTTGTTTAAACTTCTGATTACTATCTAAACCCACAATTCAATCTTGGGTTGTATGGTTTTAAAACCCTAGTTGGTTTTGGATAAGCTATTTTTGACATCTGGTTCTGGTTTTGCTTCTGTTGTTGTTGGGAGCTTTGCTAGAAACATGGTCGTGGCGTTCTATTCTGATGCAGAGCCTAGTTGGGGATCAAACATGAAGAATTCAACGAGTCGTGACCAAATGATTCAGAATTGAATTCTGCCCCCAAGTGGGTAAATGCCATATGTGATGAAAAGTTCAGAGAGCTCATCGGTGATTGTATCCAGCAGTTTCTGAGCACAGCGGTTGCTGTTTATCTAGACAAGATAATGAATGTCAATCCGTACGATGAATTGTTTTCAGGGTTGACTAATCCCAAGCATGAAAGGAAATTGAAAGATATGTTGGGATCAATTTGTAATGGTAGAGTATAAACTCTTATCAAAACATCTAACCAAGTTTTGACAGGTGCTAATTCGAATTCAAGTTATTCATATTCAGTTATTGATGATTTTGAGTGTCAGACTACTTTTAAACCAGCATCAACTAATCCAAAAGCAAGAAAATTGTTTTATGAAAATGAGGACCGTGGTTGGGTGAATAAGATGTCTTCTACTTTGGCAGTACCGAGCAATAGGAAGCTTGTTCTTGATTTGACTGGGAGGGTGACATTCGAAATAATTAGATCTTTCCTGGAGTTTTTGCTGGAGAAACTATGGGATGGCATGAGAAGTAGTCTTAATGTTGTTCATGAGATAGTTGTAGGCAGGGGTCTTGAAGTAGTAAGATATGTAAGAGCAACATCATCTGCTATTGTTTCTATATGTATTTCTTTGTGTTTGCATATGTTTGGCGGTGTCTGGATTTTGGTGCCAGCTTAGGTGTTGAATATGTTCTTATATAGTAGGTGCTTGTCATTGGATGAAAAAGTTTTTTTTTTGCGAGTCCATGTTGATCAGATACAATTATATGGATATTTTCTCTGTGTAGTTTGATTCAATATTCAAATTTCAGCAGAAATAAGGAAGTTGATTTTGTTGATTCAATCACTGTTGTTTCACCTCTCTGGAAATTAATCGTTTCCACCTCTTTTCTGTGGCTCATACAAATATCTGTCAAACTTCTTCCAACTTGTCTTGGTTCAACTAGTGCTCGAAAGCAGCGAGGGATTGATATGAAAATAGTAAAGCAAATTAATACATTGAGTGTGCCAATGTTCTAGAAGATTGATTGCCCTTGCCCAATCAAGTGAAGTTGACCAATGATGCTTGAAGAAGTTAAAGCAGTAGGAATCTTGTTGGTATGTAGACATGCTTGTGCTCGCCAATGGTTCTGTTCACCCGTCTCTAGACTCTGTGGCTCTATGAATAACCTGTTTGTGGTATATTTGATTTTTTTCTCATATCAAGGTATACACTTAATAGTTTCATAAAGCTCGAATGTCAAGATCTGCTTTCTTGTTGATGTATTCCTGTAAATGCATCTCATCATCGTACTGTAGTATATGACTAATCATGATTTAATGTGTAAAACCAAGATGAACTTTGCAAATTTTGAATGCCTAGTTTGGAATGACAGACAGTTTGTTGTTGTCACTTGTTAGTTGTATCACAAATCATTAACTAAGGTTTAATCAGATTAGCAATTGTTAGCAAATTCATGTTGGGGGTGTGACATGGCTCGTAGTTTTTAGGATTTCAAATTTCAGGACAAGGACAATCGTCAAACCTAGCAATGTAACCTTAGAAACCCTAGAACTCTCAATCATTATCTCTTCGCTCTCTCTTTCTCTCTCTCTCTCTCTCTCTCTCTCTCTTTACATTTGGCGCTGCTTCTACTGCATTGAAAGCGAACGAAAGGAATCCACATCCCACTTTTCCTTTCCCCACCCCTCGTCTGATTTCATTGGAAGAAATCAGATTACTGTCTTTCTGAACTAAAAAAAGTTTGACCTCTAGTTTGAAAGACCCTTTGTTTTTCTGACTCAAGACAAGCCTGGGGGTCAATTTATCCTTCTCCCCTTCTCTTAAAACAAATGAAGAAAGAGTTTTAGAAACGAAGAGAGTGCTTATAGTTATCGATGACTTTCATGATTTTTGTGTAAGGTGTGCTTCAGAAAATTTTGTTTTGGACTTGTTCCCAATGTAGGGTTATAGAAGATTTCAAAAGATGCCACATCATATTTTTTGTCTATTGGAAAAATTAGGGGCTCTTGTGTGTTCTGCTTCATGTGTGGGTGTGTGCAATAAAAGTTCTAAAGACCAGTCTTGTTCTATCCTTTGCTTCTATCTTAATTTTGTAAATGAGAGATTAAGCGGACGCCTTTGTTCTCTTGTTTCCATTGGTGTGTTGGCATTTTGTTAAGGCTATTGGAAAGGTATTTTGTTGTGCTTCAACCAATGTAAGTTTTGTTGAATGAGTGACAAATACATGATGTTCTCATTACATATGCCCTCGTAGGGAGTTCTGATGCTTCTTCATTAGTTGATTTGGGTAACTGGAGAATGAGGTTCAAGTTTCTTAATTCACACAAGAAGATTGCATGACATGTAAGAGTGCTGTGTAACGAGATTCATTTAAAATAGTTGTTTTAACTTCTTTCTTTTTTTTAAAAAAAAAAAATTATGTGAAAGCTTTGATGTTTGGGTTTATTAAAATCAAATTGGGGTATTGTGGGATAGGGGGACCAAGAAGAATGAATGACCAAAGAAAACAAATCATATAACTTTCAATTATTACTTTGTACTTTATTCCCATTTTGTTGGTTCTACTGGTGTTGGTGCAATTTATAAATAATTATTAAACATATTCTTTTGTTTTAAAATTTTCTAGAGAACTTTACTTATTTGCATTCATACTTATTAGCTTCATGAGATGATAAGTACCCAAATGAAAACAATGTTGGGGTCGAGTAATGGGAGTCAAGATTCACTATGAGGGAGGCGATGTGGGTTGGACATGATGCTTTACCTTATTAGAATATCCATGCTACAATGCATAGCTCTAAATGAAATCATGTTAACTATCATTCTAAAATTGCATAGCTCAATTATATTTGAGCACGCCTATCTAAAAAAAAAAAAATTATATTTGAGCACAATATACCTTGACATATGGATATTTACCTACGATATGATGCATGAGATGATTTATCTATACTTTTATCGAGCACAAGGTAACCTTAAGAACATTGTCATATCTCTTTGATTTTTTTGGAGTTCTTGAAGTGTTATTTATTTTACCTAATTTATTGTTTAAACCTTCTTTTTTGTATATTTTGTTGACATTAGAAAATGAGTATTGACACTAGATTATCATATTGTAGTTTTCATATTGCTTAAACTTCGGGGTTTCAATGATTGGATCGGGTAATTAGTTTAAGTTGGGGATAGATTAATTGTTTGCTACAAAACTATGATGGTAAATGTATTCTGGTAAAATGTCAATACCATGATTTTCATTCTATTATTTATTTATTTTTGTTGTTCACAAATTGTTTTTGCAATGTGATAAATGTTTTCTAGGCCTTGCCTTTTTACTTTTAGCTTTAAATTTGTCAAACTCTACCTAAATATGGGATTTATATTTATTTATTTTATTTAAGAAAAGTGTTTTCTGGTTTGAAACCATATGAAGAGTAGTTGTGGAATGTTTGTAATAGAATATAACTAATTATACTTTAGAAAATTGAGCCTATTTTTTTTATTAGTAACTATTGTCTGTTTAATGAATACTTTGCTCTCTAAGATAATGGAGAGAGGAAAATAGAATAAGATTTTTATTTTTATTTTATGGTTTTAGAACATTGGGAGGCATGATAGCATGATTGTTTATAGTTTTTATTGAACAATTAATTAGTGTTGGCCAATCCATCCAATTAATTGCACAATTCATTGGTGGTGGACAATCCTTCCAATCGATTGGTGAAGGTATTAGTGGTGGCCAAACCATCCGATCAATCGAACAATTGATTGGACTGGCCAATTCTTTCAATTGATTAGTTAATCGATACTCTTGCAAAATTTTAGATGTGCAATCAATTAGTTAACTAATTTTGCTGAATTGTAGAAAAGTGCTCTTGGGTCTTTACAGTGCTGGTGGCTACCAATATTATAATAGGGTACATGGCATTAGAATCCGTCTTATCACCTCCAATTCATGTATCATTACTTAACTAAGGTATATATATTATGCTATTAAGTGGAAATTATGTATTAAATAGTTGACTATTGTTCCTATAGATCATCTCCAATTCATGTAATTTGATTTTGTGGATGGTGCTTTGGCTCTTGTTTATTTTGACAATTTTCTTGTGCAAAAACAATTAGTTTTTGCATTCTTACACTATTCAGATGGTAATATGCTCAATGGTGTTCGATGAAATGTCGGAAAAAGTTGCATGTCTAAGTGTCAACTTGGTGCATTGGCTTTGTGAGTTTTTGAATTCTAATATGTTTGTATGAAGTCAAGGTTTTGAACCACGTTCATGTTTTTCAAATCTTTGTAATTAATGTATGTGTGGTGTCTCCAGGGAAGATTCAAGTATCTACCGGGCCAAGTTAGAGCTTTTGGGATGCTTGTTGGAGGCACTAGCATTACTCCAATGTACCTAACTTATTGATAAAAGATGAATAGCTTTCCCCAAACGAGGACTCTTTCTTGTGTTGAACAAAAAAGATGTAGGTTTTGCTTCTCAAAAGCAAGTTTTATTCTTTTAAATTTTTTTCCCCCCGATTGTTGACGTTTGGGATTATATTGATTTTTGTAGGCTAAGAAGGCAGCATTTGATGAGGCAGAGAAGAAGAGAGAGGAGGATGTATTATTTTTTGTTCATAATTGAACTATTTATTAATGATCAAGGTTTTAAAAAGCGGCCGCAACCGTTATGTAACAGTTGCGGTGGTTACCACCACTCGTTACAGCCACTTTTGCAGTGTGATTGAGATTCACAGGTGTGTCGGCCGTAGTGGTCATAACGGTGCCGTAACGGCCTGTTACGCACCGTTATATAACAGTTCTGAACTGTTTCTTTCGGAAAAAAAAAGGCTGAAAATGGGGAAAGAGGGATAGAGAGAGAAGAGGGAAGATGGAGGGGTAAGAGATAGAGAGAGAGAAGAGGGAAGATGAAGAACATGTTATTGATTTGTTGAAGCTGTAAGACCTATGCTATTCTATTCAGCTGCTATCACTCAACCATTTTGTTTGTGTGTGTCTATCTATATATTGTTTGAAAATAATAATAATAATAATAAGTGCGGTCATTATCTATTTGGCTTGATTAAAAAATATATATTTAGGCTCTTATTTATTCTCTTACTTTTGTTATTATTTATCTTATATATAATCGTTAGTGATTGATTTTTTCGTAAAAATATCTAGAAAACATAACACCTATAATTATATATTAATACATATTTTACATATGTCAATTTTTTTTGATTAGTTTATTTTATTTTTATTTACAAGTTATCGAAAAAGAGAATGAATATTCAAGTGATCCAAACCCCCCTCCCAAAAAAAAATCTTTATAATTTATTTTTTAAAACTATTCAAGTTAAAATTTGCATATGCTTTCACAAGTGCAATAATTAAAAAAATAATTTTATACATCTAAGTCCAATAAATTTTTTTTTTGCCATAAGCGTAATAAGTATTTATGACATATAAAGTCATTAATTATTAAAATAAAATGTAAAAAACTTAGTTTATAGTGATTTAAAAATATGAAATATATTGGATCATACTTAAAAATTTACAAAAATTGATCAATATTTATTTTAAAACCCAATAAATATGATTATGGGAAAAAAATATGCGTATCGGTAATTTTTTTTTAAATTGTGCGAAAAATAAAAAAAATCATGGTTTCGGTTATCACAATTGTTACGCTATAGCCTTTATATCCCACAACCACAACCACAACCACAACCACAACCACAACTACCGTTATGGTGGCTGCAACTGCTTTTCAGAACCTTGTTGATGATACAAAATAGTGCTAGTTCTGACAGTTCTAACTCTATCGTCGATGCACAGGTGGAAAGCTAGGACAACCATATAAGCATTACTCAAAACGGCAGACGCAATAAGTTTGCCGTCACAAAAAGTATTTCCACCCCCATATTTGCATCCCTCATTTTCCATCGCATGGGCTATCGTAAAAAACTTTTTGCGATTGAATTTCTATTTTTTGCGACGGCTTGTAGCGGTCGTAAAAAGTACTTTTTTTAGTAGTGAGAAGAAGTGTGGCCTATTTGAAATTGCTTTGATAAAAATAATTTCTTTATTTTCAAAGAGTAGTTGATTATCTCTGTTAAGATTCTAATATCAGTTTGTATAGTGGGTTATATGCATCCTTCATTTGGATATGGCTTTTTGGACGTGGATGGTTAAACAGTTTTTGGAGGAAGAGGCTTATCAATGTATATGTAGGCTTTTGTGAAATATTTTTGATGTTGATAGAGACTGTATCTGTAGCAGGGATCTTTGTATTTGGCTTGAAGAATTATGAATATTTCACCATAGAGATTTATTCCTAAAAAAAACTATAGAGATTTAAATAATATTTGAATTAGATACAGTTAATATTGTTGCATGATTTTGCAAGTAAAGGCAATAAAGGGATTAAAGTGTAAATTGAAAATTTTGAACTTGGAAGCCTATAAAATGGGATTTTTTGTCGCCTATGACTTCTCTCTAGCTTTATACCTCCCTAGCATTAGTTGCACTTCACTTAATTTCTCCACAGGAGTTACAACCAGATGCTGATATGCTCACAGCTTCAGTTTCTTATTACCTCTGGCATTTTGGTAACTTGAAATACCCCATAGTCTGAATATTTTGCTTCATTATTAGGTTATTGGATCTTCTATCTCACACCTTTTAAATGAGTGATGGGGGCTGTTTAACTTGCAATCCCAGTCCACTCAAATTTGATTTCTACCACGAATCTTGCCTCCAAGCTGGGCAAATCATTTGATTAAAGGTTTGCCATCTCTATGAAGTCCACTTCAATGTCACTGATAATTATTGCAGCTTGTCTTCCATGATTGTTTCAATGAGGTGAAATTTCTTGTTCTTAATTCTTGATATTTCTTTTTCTTCCTAAATTTTTCTCAAGGAAAAGAAATCCATGGTTTTTTTTTTTTTTTCAATGCATATTTACCTTTTGCATGAATTAATTCAAATTTTGTGTTATTTATTCTGGTTTGGTGACTAAGGAAGGAAACTCAGAAAAACAAAAGAAATTGAACACTGAAAAAGGATTATGATATAAAAGGTTGAAGAAAGACATTTACATCTAACTGGGAACTTTTGTTTCATTTTCTGAGTAGGTGCTCATAACATTGGAACAATTCACTGCAAATTCATCCTCAACCAGCTTTTTGAGAGATTAGGATCAAAGACAGTAGTGTGTAAACATAAACACACACAATCTGGAAAAGGAATATTAGGGTGTTCTTCCCTATTTGTGAGTGCTAATTCATTCATTCCATTCTTTAGTTATTGTGTTTCTTTGATATGTGAGGTTTGATGGATATTAGATTAATCTTTCATTACAAGTTTATTACAGATATGGTTTTTTAAGATTTTTAGGACAATGAATTCTTTATGAAAGCATGAAGTGCTAATTGTGTTTTATATTAAACTGCTCTACTTTTGTGAAATTCTATTATACGACACTACAACAAAAAATGCCTATAACCACGTTGGTTGGACAATATTTTTTGAAAAACACTGTGGAACACAAAAGTAAAATTAAAAGACACGCATTATCCTCTCTTATAATCACGCATTCCACTTTTATAACGGTGCTCCGTTTCCTCAGTCTCCATTTCTCTTTCCGTCATTTTGTTCTCTCTCTTATCGTTTTCTCTCATTGTCCTAGATCTAGGGTTTTCTGTGTCTCTCTCTTATCGTTTTCTCTCACTGTCCTATATCTAGGGTTTTCTGTGTCTCTCTTCATTCTCCTTGAGAGATTCACCAGGTTCAATTTCGATTACTTGTTCAAATCTAATTCTAAATCCATCGATTCTTGAATTGATTTGGTTGAAATTTCTTGACGGTATTTTGTTTTTCTTGATTCTAATTCTGATAATTTTGCAGAGGAAGATAGACCAGTTGAATGAAGAAGGATCGAGGTCATCGGGATCGAGATAGGGACCGGGACCGAGATCGGTAGAGTCGGTGCAAGAGGAGGACAGAAGATAGGTTGATTCACCGGAGTAATAGAGAAGATGGTGGTGAGGACACTTCAAAGGAGAGCGTGAATGATGACGATGACGATGACGATGACGATGACAATGACGGTGACGGTGACGGTGACGGTGACGATGACGGTGACGATGACGATGATGATGGAGTCGCTACCACCGCTGGCGGCGGTGATGCGGTGAGGATGTTGCCGCCTAACCCAACGGCGTCAATGTTCTCTTCATTGCCGAACCACCACCATCAGCACCGGAAGAGCTTTCCTCTGCAACTACAAAATCGTTCTCACCAGTACCTGGCTGGAAACAAGCCGATGAAATGATAGGCTTTTCTGTTCCAAGAAAACTCTCGAACAGGTGTGGATTAGACTGTTGTGAATCGCCTATTTTGTATTGAGAGATTGAGAAATTTTGCTAATCTGTTGTTTTTTTTCTTTTATTTTTTTATTTTTTTTATAAACTGGTATAACGGTATCTTGATAAGTGAATTTATCATTCACTAATGATAATCTGGTGCTTCCTAAGACCAGCTACATTAAATGTCTATCATTAGATTGAATGGGTTATTATCTCTTAATCTATACCTGCTCTGTTGTGGTCTGATACATTTCATCTTTTTCCTTTTTGTTTCTTAATCTTTCCTTTGTCCTCACTCTGTCATGATTGATTATTTACTACAAACATCTATTTGGTTTTCATTCTCCCTGTTCTCATTTTGTAATCCAGGTTTAATAATGAGCTTAAAAGGGGAATGTATTTCTTCTTGGTTCTTTCTACTGGTGATATGTATCGGATCTCTTTTAACCTCCCATCTGTAGCTTTATTCCTTGAAAACCTATGTTTATTGTTTTGGATGCATTAATTTTTGTCAAAGAATCTCAAGTTAGTCCACAAAAGTCTCTTTTTGGTACTTTCAGTTAGTTTATAAAAGCCTCTTTTGCTTGTTGTGTGACTGGTGCCCTTTTTCTTCAGTCTTCTCTTCTTAGAAAACCAAAATTGGATTGTTTAGTCATTCCAACAGTGAGCAAATATCACCAGACTAAGTCAGGTATCCTCCTTTATGTCAACAGTGAGCAAATCAACAGTGTCTATCGTTACAGATGTGATGATGCTCCTCAAGATCACATTTTCTCCATTTAGGCCTTACATAAGATCTAGTTTCTTTTTTCTTTTTTTGGTTTACTCATTTTTATTTTCTTGGAAAGAACATACGATTATGTTTCCATGGTTGGTGAGATCTAATTGAAATCTGCCCATGTTCTACTAATTGTTTGGGAAAATCTACTGTGTATGGCAATGCAGACAAGGGAGCAACATATCCAGAGGGACAAGGCCACCAACAATATCTGCACTACTCAGGTAGGATGTGGAGGTGGTTAGAGTTGCAGGAATTGCAATATAAATAGAAGGAAAATGTGTCTGCCTTCATTTATCAATTTAAGTGTTCTAAATGATACTTTTTGCCCAAATGGATTATGACAATGACAGGTATGATTTTTCCTTTTCTATTCATCTTTTGAATGTGATTTATAGGCTGCGTTGGATTTGTTTCTTTTTGTGGCTTTTGGATTTCTTTTACTTTGCAGTAGTTATATGGGGAAATTTAGTATGAGTCTGCGTATTTTGAACAATTTCACAATGTAATTGTTAAATCTATTGGTTGAATGAAGTATTGCACAAAATATGATCTCAAAATTAGTAATGAGGTTGCGTATTTAATGTTGCTATTTTAATTGGTGGCTACTGTTGTTAGATATACTTTTACATGGGATTATTGCTTATTGTTTGCTTATTGGAATTATGTTGGTTTTAGTTTTAAATTCTTGTAATTGCTGATGAAGTTTATGGCCACCTTGCTTTTGGGGCTAATCCTTTTATGCCAATGGGAGTATTTGGATTGGTTGTTCCGGTTCTCACGCTTGGCTCTTTATCAAAGCGATACATAGTCCCCGGTTGGCGACTTGGTTGGTTTGTGATAAATGATCCAAGTGACATCTTCAAAAACCCCAAGGTTTGCTTAGTGTACTTTCTTTTCTGATAATGTTGGTCACCATTCTCGGTATTGAATTGTGTTGCCGATCAATGCCTTGAAAGTAAATGCAATATGATTTGTTTTAATAATTATCATTTAGACATAGATTTGTAAATTGTATCGCCTTGGTTGTTGGTCGTGATAAATACTCTTTGATAAACCTATTTTGTTAGCTTCTTCAATTGTCTTCTACTTATAACTGTTGGTGACTCAACTTATTGCATTCTATCTATATGTGTAAGCTGTGGCAAGGGCAAATGAATGTTGTTGGTCTAAACAAAGGGATGAGTTTTTGGTGTCTACCTTAAGACACTAAATGTTTTGGGTAAGGCTTGGGAAGAACAGTGTGGAGGAAGTATATATTGCTATATTACGTCAAATAGCTATTAGGAAGATTTAAGTTATAACAAATCCTCTCATCTTATCGACACTTTGGGATCTAATTTCTGTTTAGTTACCGATTGATTTGATGATGATGTGGTGCTGATTCGTTTGAAACCAGATGGATCCGTATACATTCATTAATTCCAAAACTAAATTTTTGGTTTTTAATGTTATATGTAACATTTCTATACAAATACATGTCTCTAAATTCCAAGTCACATATTCTCATTTCTGCAGAACTCATATAACACATGGATTTCAAGTTTTTTCAATCTTTAAATGAAAAATCACAAATGAGAATGTCTTGATTTGTATGATCTCTTTCGAGTTATATTTCATAGCAAGTTTATACATGTGTGTATACATAATCAATATCACAAATGCTTCGGATGATTCTTGTATGTGCAGTTATATCTCCATCTTCCTAGTTGATTATGCTTATGTTTCATTGGAAGTTTTGGACACTTAATTTAGAGCAAGGATTACAAAGTAGTAGATTGCAAGGACTTTTAATGTTAATTTTTTTCAATAACAACTTTCACCATTTATTTTTGAAGGAAGAGAAGATGTCTCACAGGAAGTTTGAGCATTCCCTGCATGGGTCCCTTGAATTTCTCCCAAGGAAGCGTGCTCCTCGTCACAGGGGAAAATGTATACTTGGTTTCTTTAGTTATGAAATTAACAAAAATGTTTAATTTTCGATACTTTTTTAAGATTTAGCCTAGGGATGTGAGAATTTAACAATGACACTGGCACAAGGTTTGGATTGCCATCTTTCCCTTAAAATGCTGTAGTTTTCTGTTATTGTTCATAGCATGCTTTTCAAGGATTTACTAATGAGATTTAGCAGTTGTGCACATGGTATCCTCTATTTATGCTTTAGGTTCATCTATTACCTTTCTTTATAAAGGTGTGGTATAACTCTCTCTATTTGCCAGATTTTTTTTTTCAGTATAATTTCTTACCTTTCTAGTTTGTTCCATGCTAGTTCATAATTTCTTATCTTTCTAGCCTTTTTGACATGGTATGCAAGAGTATGTAGATTTTCCAACCATTCAAGTTTACTGAAGTTGTGTTAATGGAATTGGATGATTCAGGGATATAATTATCATTTTGGTGAAGATGATAGATGACTTGATGAAGCTAAAGAGAGCTTTGGATGAAGTTATTTTCAGAGAATTTGGAGAGCACTCTAAATATATATTTTTTATTTATTAAAATGAGAAAATATTAGCAATTTTTATTTTATTTTTTTTGTATTGTCATATTGTGTTTTAAGGGGTTTTATTTTTTATTTTATTTTATTTTTTTGGAAAATTGAAAAATGAATGCTCACTCACATTATGGTATATATTTTGAAAATGGTGATACGGATGATATAGGTTTGGTATGAACAAAAGTCAAAAGATCATTAATTATGATTTTTCACTTCTTTTTTTTTTTTTAAAAAAAGGAGAGAAATGGTGGCGTTTTTCTTCAAAACGTTGCAAAATGTCATCATATTACGTCACAGATAACTTTTCTAATGTGCATAGTTAACTGTTAAGAATTAGTGGCGTTTTAAAAAACATCGTTTAAAGTCTTTAGTGGTGTTTTTAAAACGCCACAAAGATACAACAACGGCCACATCAGAGACGGATTTTATAAACGTTGTTTTATCTTTTTGCAGCGTTTTATTGGCTATTGCGGTGTTTTAAAAACGCCGGTAAATTGTGACAATGATTAAAAAGGGATTAAGGCATTACTGGCAAAAATAAAATTAGCCAAGGCTAAAAGATATACATATGGCTCTGAAAATCAACATCAGTGTATTTGAAGCTTTGGAAATATTTTAATTAATCAATAAAGAACATAATTTTGGTTGAGAGTGGACTTGGACCAAGTTTGAGGTTACTGCCCCCTAAGTGCAGCAGCAACTCCTATGCCACAAAATGACACAGCTTTGCTTGTTTTTCTATTTTCTTATTTGGTTAGTTAAACACATGTTCGAGGACAAAAGATCTAAGTAGTGTTTGGAGCATAATAAACAAATTTTCAGATGTTTGCTTCATATATGTATGACAAAAGATCTAAGTTGTGTTTGACTTTATATTAAATTATGTTTGCTTAATACTTGAATGGCTCCGAGGGCATCAAATCTTATAATACAATGAGTTTAGTTAACCTTAAAATTTGTGGTCAATGGTTGTCTTCGGCATGTTGTCAATATGCCACAGAATTCGAACAAAGGTCAGTGTTCCTTTATGAAGTAGCTGCAGGAGGTCATTTTTGTGATAACATTGGCTTTGTGTGAATTCGTGTTTTTTTTTTTTGAAAAGTGTTCCTTCTACAACCAGCTACATGGAATTCCATTATCCACCCAACTATGATTTTCCTGCATGCACCAGGGGAAATTTGACAATGTTAGAAGTTGCAGTTGTCTTATTCTAAAACCTCCTTCCGCATTTTGCTCATGCATTATTTTTATACCCATTTAATTTTAAGCACGTTAAATTGACTGTTGTTATTTTCTTCATCGTTAATTTCCCTATGCTATTGTTGTCTTGTTCTTTAACATTGCAGTGTTCTCATTTCCTCTTAGAATTGAAGATATATTCTCATTAAGTGGGTATTGACTGCAAGAAGAGGCTTCTTCATTCTCTTGCGTTGGTTTTTAGTTCTATAATTGCTTCATCTTTGGTATGTGTTTCAATGAGCTCTTTCCTCTTCTTTATTTTTATTTTTATTTGTAATTATTATTATTTTTGGCCATGTTGGTGGATTCTGAACTGGTTTCCTCCTTGCCTTTATTTTGCTGCCTTGTCTTCAGTTTGGATGGGTAGACTGTTTTTATTAATTCTGCAACATAGAATCTTGTTTGTATGTTTCAACCTCTTGAGACTTTATGATAGTTGAGCACAAATGTACCTTGACATATGGATATTTATTTTTGATTTGTGGCATGAGATGTGATGATTTATGATGGATATTAATGAATGTAAATTGGAATGAAATATGATAAAAATGGAATGAGAAAGGATTGAGATGATGAGAACATTGGTTTTGTTATACTTCCACTCTCTTAGATTTAGATTTTGAGGGTTTTCATGTTTTTTTTTTTTCTTTTAGATTCTACTTGCAAAGGATCTTGGGCTATCTGTAGCTTGGAAGGTAAGGTGTTCTAGGAATTTTTTGTCATCAATATATTTAAATCGATCTTATTCAATCTGCAATTACAAGTGCAATGGTATTGATTTTTTAATTTGTTAATAAAAATAAAATTTCACCCTTTTACTTCAAAAGCCAAATGCTCAAAATTTTAATTTTGCTCTTTCCACACGCAAACTGACTCACTTATAGCTTATATAGACCTACATATTTTTCACATAACACAAACACATTAGCAGTTTAATAGCACCCAGGATTAGTTATTATTAGATTTTGACTTCTTTGAAATTTGTTGGTTAATTGAGAAATTTACTTGTTTGAGGTACAAGATAAATATTTACTGAAGTTGATAGGATTAGTAACTTAGTAAAGTGATTTGAAGACTAACCTTTTTTACTTTTATTTTTTATATCTGACTTGAATTTCCAATTGAGTTGGATACAAAGCTTTCTTTTGAATCATGAAGAATTTTCTTCAATCTTGTAGTGTCATGAAACCTTAGCTGCAGCAGAAAAAGGAAACCAAAAAAAAAAGGAATTAAATTTTTTAAACAAACTTGTCCTCATCTATGAAAATGTGATATCTATTTCTCGTTACTAGCTTCTCGTTATCTGCTATATTGTAAATATGCTTTATTTTATGTATTGTTAATGAATAAGGAAAATAAGCAACATGCGCATTCAAGTGATGTCCCATATATTTTGCACCAAGAATGATTCTGAAATAAATTTCCAGGTCAAATTGGGAGGAGTCAGATACAAAAGTACTTTGAAGAAGTAGCACGAGTACTGAAGCTAGATTCATGAGTTGACATAGTGGCTATTTGGAATCTTCCTAATATTTTTGGTTGCTATATGTAAATACTGTTAGGAAAATTATTGTTGATTTCCTCTTTATTTATTTATTTATTTTGAATTCAAAAATATGTAGAATTTACATTTTCGATAAATTTGTGTTCAAGCCCTCTAGTTTTTGTAAGTGGTAAAATATATGCTATTTTGTGAGGACAATGTAATTATTTAATCCTTATTGGAGTTTGTGTTGAATTAATTGAATTTCTATATTTGTTAGTTGAATTTTTTTTTTATAATATATTTGGATGAAAAAGAATTCTGGTTAATTTTGTTATTAAAGATATTTCATTGTATTCACAAACTGTTATGGTAAAGATTTTTTGTAATTGCCAGCTCTTTGATAGCATTTCTTGAACACTATGATATACTTTTCATAGTTCAATGAATTCAATAAAAAATGTAAATCTTAGCAACATGACCACCAAAGAGCTTTTGGCCACCAATTGTTTTTCTTTCTTTTGAGAAGGTTGCTAACTTGATCAAACACTAGTTTGCAACTAATTGCTTCTATGATGCATTTTACAAACCTCTTAAATGCAAAAAAAATATAATTTGCAACAAGAACTATGTCAACATTAAAAGAATAATTGGATTATGCAGACAATTGATTTCCTCTCAATTGAGTTGACATGACAAATGGTTACATAATCGATTACACAATCAATTATAAACAGTTTGTGTGTACTTGGTTTCATGAATGTCCCATATAAGTACAATTGATTGTATGATCGGTTGGCTTGGAAATGTGTTGTGGCTCGTATGTATAATCAATTGAATTGCCATAGTCTGCTTGGACAAGGACTTGTGGCTTGTATACATAATCGATTGCCCTAAAAAAATTGGTCTATAGTGTTGGTAAACTTGCCATAGCCTAATGCAATCTCAACCAATTTTCAAAGTAATTAACTAACATCAAAGCACAATCTCACTTGATTGGTAAGGACACTAGATTAGCATAACACAAAATACATTAACAAACAAAAACAAGATTATCAAAACCCATTTGATCCAATCACAAACATTCTCAATACAATTCAATTGTTATATGGAAACCATTGCCAAGAATCACAACCCAATCCAGAAAGAGTCATGAAGTCAATCTGTGAAGACATGGCACTTGTGCAGATTTACATGTGCAAATAAGAAATGGCATGCACTTGTGCGTATTTAATGCCTAATTTGATGTCGACGAACCTCCACTAGTGCTCTTTCAACAAACACTTCAATTTATACTCTTTTATCTTCTTGCATACTATATCTCTTCAACCTGCTTTCACAAAACCTACAATGACTAAATATTTGTTTTGATCATTTGTCTTTTGGAAATCTAATTCTAAGACACGCATTTGATAAGAAAAAAAAAATAACAAAAGAAAGGTCTAGTCACTCATCACTATTGATCCTTTTTTTACTAAAAGAAGTGCCAAAATTAAAATTAAGAAAAAACAGAACAAAGAAGAAATGAAGATTCAACAAATGCTTCTCCAAATTAAATTCATGAGTTAAAACTCCATTCTACATCACTTGTGAGTCAAGATTTCACACCTGAACTTAAAAAAGCTATTTTTTTTATTTGTTTTTTGTGAGCCAACAGTTTAATAACATCAATGACAATTCTACATTATGCATTCACATTGCAACTACTATAGAATTCACAAAAGCCCCACAAAAAAAAAAAAAAGAAGAAAGAATTTAAATAAATTCTCTTAGTAAGAAGAACCTCAAGATGGCCTTGAGCACAAACTAGAAAATTTTAGCCTCTACACTAAAGATTAGAGGAATAGGGAATAACCACCAAAATAGAGGAACTAACACAATGGAACCATATAATCTTTAGGCCCTTCTAGAATATATATACATCTAGCAGCCATTATTGAGCCAATAGAGAAACTGACTTGTGAATGACCCTCATTCATTGCAGGGAGAAGGTTTGTGAATGACAATCAGATATAATTGAAATAGCAAACAGAATAAAAAAATCTACCTCAATATCTTACCATATCGTGACCAAATGTAAATGGAAGAATTTCCTGCGAGAGACGGTCTTTAATTTTCAAAGCATTTGGTTAAGTGTTCAGTTTTAGAGTAAACAAACCATTTGGTTAAGTGTTTAGTTTTAGAGTAAACGACAACAAAGTTTTAGGATCCAAAACCTGTACATAGACTAAGGGACTCGTTCATGATGAACCAACCGAGTTCCATGGAGCTGTTGATGCAGCGCATCAACGAGCACATCCAAGTAGAAGACGATGCGACTGCGTCCACCGTGAAGACAAATCCAGTGGCAATGGACAAAAGTAAGGTAGAAAAGTCCACGTGGTCGGACAGGAGACAAACCGTTCAAATGACCGCACAAGGGAGTCAGACCGTGGTCCGGATTGTAGAAACTGGGGTAAAGGTCGCCGCAATGACCGAGCAGATTATCCCCGCGATGACGCAACAGATGCAAACAGAAAGTTGAATGCTTGGATGGGCATCACCACAGTTTTTAAGATCCTAATCTAGCGCATACTAAGTGAAATTCGCGACCAGGTTTACGTCCGGTTTCCCGTTAAGCTAGGTGATGTGCAAAAGGGCTTCAATCTGCGGTACCGCTGCACATTTCATAGGGAGTGAGGGCACCGAATGGAGGACTGCTTGCCCCTGAAGCAACACTTGGAAGAGTTAGTCGCTGTCGGACACTTGGATCGTTACATCGACGGGGGCGTTAGGGCCGCACACCTTGCACCAGCTGAGCCAAGTGGTTTGGATGACCTGGAAGCACCCCGACAAGGAATGGTCAATGTGATCCATGGTATAGTAGAGCCAGCGTGGGTTTGCGAGCTTTGAGAGATGATCAAGAAAGCGAAACATATGAGGGAAGTTTTGTCAGTCCAACCCACGATCAAAAGAGACAAGACCGAGGAGAAAAATATGCTTAGCTTCTCAAGCAGGGATGAGTGCATTCAAACGCCGCACAATGACGCTTTGGTGGTCACCCTTCGCGTTAGGGACTTCGATGTTAAGCGCATTTTGATTAACCAAGGCAGCTCGATCAAGATCATGTACTACGACGCCTTCAAGCAGCTCAAGCTTAGAGATACAGACTTGGCTCCGGCAATTTCGCCACTGGTTGGTTTTAACTCACAACTGGAGTGACCAGTGGGAAAGATAATCCTACCGGTCAAAGCCGGATCCATGGTCAAGCAAGTGAAGTTTTGGGTGTTGAAGGTGCCGTCCACATACAGTCTGATCCTAAGTAGGGGATGGCTTCATGCCATACAGACGGTGGCGTCGACCTATCACCAGGTTATGAGATTCCCCTCGGCTACGGGGGAAGTTGAGAAGGTTTGGGGCGATCAAGTCATAGCGAAGCAGTGTTTCATGGTAGTGAATGGGAGCTGAGCAGCCAAAGGCTTCATGCAAATGATCGAAGGTTCGGAAGACCAAAGTGTCCTGGATGATGTGGGCACCAGGGCCGAGGAAAACGCTGTTGAAGAATTGGTGGAGGTGCGGATTGGCACAGAGAATCCTGACAAGTTCTTTTTGCTGGGATGTAGCCTGACCGCCCAAGAAAGGATCAAGATGGTGGAGTTCTTGGTGGCGAATATCGAAGTATTTGCATGGACGCGATACAACATGCATAGCATCGATCCAAGCGTTATTTGCCACCAACTCAATGTCTTCCCGGATGCACGTCCTGTCATTCAAAGAATGAGGAGATTAGCTCTTCATCACGCTGAGGTAGTTGCGGAGGATGTCAAGAACCTGCTAGAAGCTGGGGCAATCCAGGAAGTGCACTACCCTCAGTGGGTTTCAAACACGGTCGCAGTACGCAAGAAGAATGGAAAGTGGCGAGTTTGCATTCATTACAAGACGGTCAACCGAGGTTGCCCTAAAGATAGCTTTCCTTTGCCCAGAATCGACCAGCTAGTGGATCTTATAGCCAGACACAACCGGCTCAGTTTCTTAAATGCCGATTGATGTATCACCAGATCGCTATGCATGTACCCGACCGCGAGATAACCTCTTTCATGATGCCGAGAGGATTGTTCTGCTATAGAGTCATGCCTTTTGGTTTGAAAAACGCCGGGGCGACTTTCCAGAGGATGGTGACCAAGATGTTCACCCCTCTACTAGGCCACACGATGGAGGCTTACATTGATGACATGGTGGTCAAAAGCAAGCATCAGGCCGACCACTTGTCTGACCTAGCCGAGATGTTCGCAATTCTTAAACAACACAAGCTTCGCCTGAATACGACAAAGTGTGCCTTCGGTGTGGGGTCAGGGAAATTCCTGGGCTTCATAGTCACTAACCGAGGCATCGAAGCGGACCCCTTTAGAGCCGTACAAGAATTGAAGTAGCCAAACTCGGCAAATAACGTGCAACATCTTCCCAGTATGGCAGCTGCACTTAACCGATTCATAAGTCGGTCATCAGATCGTTGCCGTTCTTTCTTTCGAGCCTTGAAGTTCAAGTTTTCATGGGACGAAGAATATGACATGGCCTTGGCTGAGCTCAAGACGTATTTTTCTTCCACCCCACTCTTGGTGACACCCAAGCTCGGCGAAGATCTCTATCTTTATCTAGCTATTTCTCAACATGCAGTTAGTGCGGTGCTCATCCGAGCAGAAGGTATCCGACATCTCCCAATCTTTTACGTAAGCAAAACCTTGCTACCAACAGAGTTAAGGTACTTGCCATTGGAAAAACTTGCTTTGGCACTAATGATGGCCTCCAGGAAATTGGCGCACTACTTTCATGCTCACACAATCGTGGTGTTGACCGAATTCTCTCTGAAAGCCTTATTTGAGCGGGCGGATTTCTCCAGCCGAGTTTTGAAGTGGGCAGTCAAACTGGGGCAATTCAACATCAAGTTTCAACACCGAACCACCATCAAAGCCCAAGCACTGGCTGACTTTGTTGCTGAATTCTCACCTGGAATTCACCCGGTATGCTTAGTGGATCTTACCGTGGCAGCCGGGGTGAAAGAGGTAAGCGCAACAGAAATTGCACAATAGAGTGATTTTGGCGACGCGGAACTTGCGCGCGCATCCACAAATCCTTCAATCGGAGGTGTACTTTAGCCCGACTATGTGACGTTGGATTTGGGAATAACAGGTCAACCTGTTGGATCCGGCGCCGCTTCATCGAGGGGGGATGAAGACACGTCTATTGAAATCGTCAACTTGAGCTTGTAGCAGAAATAGCCGAGCAGTCGAGCGACCGTGATCGTCTCAACCTTCAAGCCTCCCAGGATGCCTCAGAATGTTGGAAACTTTTCATTGGTGAGATGTGGAAACTTTTTGTAGATGGCGCCTCAAACTGGCTTGATGTCGAGCTGGGCATAGTTTTGATCTCGCCAGACGGTCTAACTGTCAAACACTCTATCACACTCGGATTTCTAGTGTCAAACAACGAAGCCGAGTATGAAGCACTGTTGGCCGAACTTAACAGCACGCTCTAATTGCATGCATCCGAGCTGATGGTCTACAGCGACTCCCAACTCGTTATAAACCAAGTGTCTGGAGAGTACGAAGCCAAAGATGACAAAATGGCCAAATACCAAGCTCTGGTGAGAGAACACATCAAGAAATTCCAAGCAATAAGGGTCCAACAAATTGGCCATGAAGAAAACGGTTGAGCAGATGAGTTGGCCGGCCTAGCTTCCATATTCGACAGGTCAACTCCCAACCCTCCCTTGATTGAGTTTCTCCCAAGACCTAGCATTAAGGACTCGGAGTAGACGGAAGTATTCTGCGCCGAGCTTGGTCCCTCTTGGATGAACCCTATCATCATTTTCCTAAAAGAACAGACCCTTCTGGTCGACAAAAAGGAAGCACATAAAGTCCGGGTGAAGTCAGAGCTGTTTGGCTCTCTCCATCTAGCTCTTTATATAAGAAGTCATTCACCGGTCCGTACCTCAAGTGTGTTTATCCAACCAACGTGGAAGCTTTCCTTTACGAGATCCACGAAGGCATGTGCAAAAGTCACATCGGGGGGAGATCTTTAGCCTACCACGCTATTTCACAAGGATACTAGTGGCCATGCATGTAAGCAGATGCACAAAAATATGTTAGAAAATACAAAAAATGCCAAAAGTTTGCCCACAAAATTCACCAGCCGGCTAGAGAACTTTTCCATCTCACAAGTCCTTGGCCTTTCGCAATGTGAGGGCTGGACATAGTGGGACCACTCCCAACAGCGCCAGGCAACTG
This sequence comes from Camellia lanceoleosa, assembly GCA_025200525.1. Classification (NCBI taxonomy): domain Eukaryota; kingdom Viridiplantae; phylum Streptophyta; class Magnoliopsida; order Ericales; family Theaceae; genus Camellia; species Camellia lanceoleosa. The sequence continues at coordinate 104,303,030 of CM045760.1, forward strand.
GAAGTTCTTCATTGCAGTGACAGATTACTTCACCAAGTGGGTTAAAGTTGAGCCCTTAGCGACCATCAAAGAAAAAGATGTCAAGCGATTTGTTTGGCAGAATGTGATTATGCGATTTGGCGTCCCCAAGGCTTTGATTTCTGATAATGGCACCCAATTTGACGGATGGTTGTTCAAAGGATTTTGCGAGGAATTGAGTATAGAATTCTATAATTCGACTCTGACCTCAGTCCAATGGCCAAGCTGAAGCATCAAACAAGACCATTCTGGATGGATTGAAGAAAAGGCTAGAGAAAGCTAATGGTAAGTGGGCCGAGGAACTTCCTAGTGTCCTTTGGGCATATCGGACAACTCCGAGATGCTCAACCGGGGAGACTCCTTTTGCCCTGGCATATGGCATGGAGCCAGTTATCCCATTGGAGATTGGCATGCCCACATCTGCAGCGAAAATTTTAAGCCCGAACTAAACTCTGACGCTATCACCCTGGAATTGGACCTAGCTGACAAATGCCGAGAAAAGGCGTTAATCCATGTGGTCGCATATCAACAAGAGTTGTCCAGAAAGTACAACAAAATGGTGTACCCCAGATCGTTTAAAGTCGGGGACTGGATTTTAAGAAAGGTGATGGGCAGCACACTGGTGCAGGGCGAAGGAAAGCTAGGGGCAAACTGGGAAGGGTCTTACAAGATAATCGGTCTGGTGGGCAGGGGGGCATACCACCTAGAGGACTTGGATGGCAAAAGTGTACCCCGGCCATGCAATGCAGCCAATCTCAAGCTGTACTATTTTTAGTCTTTGTTTTTTCTTGTGTAATTTTTTGTAAAGGGGCAAGCTTCCCCCTCCATCTACCAATGTAATCCTCTCGGTCATTATGTGAATTCATGATTGCAACATGTAATAGGAGCGAATTATTTTACATTGAAAGTATGTTGTAATTGAGGAACTATAGTGTACTAGGGGCAACCCCTCATTTACAGCCATGATGTTTTATACTGGCTAGAACAGTTGATGTTTTGTTCAACTCGAGTATAGTAGCCGTGGTGTTTATCTCGGCTAATGGAGTTGATGATTTGCTCAACTTTAGGATTATAGCCGAAGTGTTGTTCCTCGGCTCGTAGAGTTGATGATTTGCTCAACTCTTGCATTTCAGCCGAGATGTTCTATCCCGGCCAGAATAGTTGATGTTTTGTTTAACTCGAGTATATTAGCCGTGGTGTTTTATCTCGGCTAATGGAGTTGATGATTTGCTCAACTCTAGCATTTTAGCCGAGATGTTATATCCCGGCTAAAAGAGTTGATGTTCTGTTCAACTCAAGGATAGTAGCTGAGATGTCCTATCCCGGCTGGAAGAGTTGATGTTTTGATTCAAGTAAATTAGCCATGGTGTTTTATTCCGGCTAATGGAGTTGATGATTTGCTCAACTCTATGTTTATAGCCGAGATGTTTTACCCCGGCTAGAAGAGTTGATGATTTGCTCAACCCTAACATTTTAGCTGAGATGTTTTATCCCGGTTGGAAGAGTTGATGATTTTCTCAACTCTAGATAATTTTTGTTTGTCTTTAAAGACTGAGATAATTTTCTTTGTTCAATTAGTTTGTAACACGCCCGGCAAAAATATCGCGGTTAAAAGGTAAACTACAGCAGACATTGCTAGAGTATAAGCGAAATCTGAACTTTTCATTGATTAGAAAATTTAGTACATATGGTGGGGCTTGTAGCCCAGTTACAGAAATTCAAAAAGAAATCAAAAGAAAGAAGTCTAAACTACGCTAATAGGGAAAGGTCAGTAAACTCATCCCTGGCTTCTTCTGTTGCGGCTTCTAGGTCTACAACAGCAGCCTTTTCCTTTTCACCGAGCTCCTTCTGGCTACCCTCGTCCTCGGCCTCTTTTTTCGCCTCTTCTTGCAAAGCATTGAAGACATCGTTAGTATAAGGAATCACGTAGACCGACAGGAAGGCAGGGGGAGGAGAAGTGAACACCTCGGTCTCAGATCCTTGGCCGAGTTTTTCTCAAGCGGCCTTCCAATCGGACTTGAAATAGATGTCCTTGGTGGCTTCGACTTACTTGGTGTAGTTATCCTCGGCCTCCTTGAAACCAAGATTGTTGGCCTCATCTACGGCGGCCTGCTTTGCTTGTTTTTCGATTGGGAGTTGGGCCTTCAGTTCATCCCTCTCTTGCTCAGCCCTGCTGAGCTAGCCAAGAAGTCTAGCATTGTTAGCGTTGGTCATTTCGAGTGAAGCCTTAGCCCGGCCAAGCTCAGCGGCTACGTTTCTACCGGCATTGTTTAGCTCGGTGACTTTGTGGCGTAGGTTCACAATTCGGTCCATGACCATGTGCTGTTTTTGGATGGCCTGTAACAAGAAAGATGTTAGCCGAAATAAGAAGACTAACCGAGCAAAGACTTGGTAAGATTTCGAAAACATACCCTGGTCATGGACTTGACCACGGATTTAACGAGTCAGGTGTTAGGAACATGTTCGCTCCCGGTCACATCGCTTGGTAAAAGCAATGCCTTCGATAAGTCGAAGGCAATGAGGTGCTCCTTGTCCCCCTTGACAGATGCGGTGGCTGGGATCTCTTTGCCCCAATGTTTGAACTCCGGCCTTCATAGTGCAGCTGGCTCGGCCTCCTGCGTTACTTGTTTAGTGCTCAATATGGCAATAAGCTCGGCTGAGGAGTCAACTGACCGGGCTCTCTTGCTAGCTCGGCGGGGCTCAGAGAGGCGGTCGTGGAAGCCAGGGCGATCACGGTCCCCATGCTCTGGCCGACAAATGGGGCAAGAGGTGGCATGCTTAGAATCTCAGCAGAGGTAGCGGTAATCAGGTTCTTGATCCTGCTCATTTTTGCCATTTCTTCTTCCTCGGTCAGCTGTATAAGGGGCACGTCTGGTAGACTTGGGTTAGGAGGGGAGGATGGAGCTTAGAGAAAGTCTGTGACCTTACTTCTGTGTGGTGCTGAATAGCGGTAGGAAGGGACATAGTCGAGGAGATCGTGGCAATCTCAGTGCCGGTATCTTAGCATGGCCCTAATCGCTTGCTCGTTGGGATACTAGTAGTTTGCTTGTAGTTCTTCAATAGCTGCAAAAGAAGAAGAAAGAAAAATAATTAGCTCGGCACGAACAATCTACGTAAAAGAGATCAGTTGGGAAGATAAGCGTACAAGATGAACCGAAGTTCTTGCTGATGTACCAACCGGGCATGTCAGCCGTTTCGTAGTTACGGGTCATCCAGAAAAAATCGTTGTCGTTCATGTCTATATCTGGCGTGCCAGTCACTAATCTTTCCCTTCCTGACCTTATTTTCAGATAATAATTGAAGCCGTCTTTTGTTCGACCGAGCGTGTATTGACACAAGATCTCGGCTAGGCCCAGATTTAAACTAAGGTGGTTGTTCATCTTGCCGTTTATAATTCAGTAGGTGTTGGTAGATACTTGGGTGGGTGCTAGCCCGGTTTTTCTCAAGAATTAGCAGATAAGGGTTGTATTGGGAAGCGCAACTCGCCCTCGATCCTGCTTAGTACGGTGAAGGGGCAAGATTCTAATATACCCCATGGATTTATGCCCTCTTTGCCGAGCTCCAAGTGTATGTCGGCGGGGACGCTGTACTCCTCACAGAACACGACAAGGGCATTCAGTGTGTCTACAAGGAAATGGTAGCACCCCATGAGTGACTGGCTTGTTCAGCTTGGCAGTGTTGGTTTGATTAAATTTTGCATGGCGGTTGCTCAGTCTTTGAGAGCCCTTGTGTTGGTGTTTGGTCCTCTAGGACTCTGCAGTTAAAAGCCAAGTGTAAATGATAGCACGATCGCGAAAACGAGCTTGAGTTCAGCCTGGTCACTTTGGGCACAATAGCACCTCGATCTGATGGGGTGAGACCAACAGTTCGGTCGCTCGAAACAAACCAGATATTAGCCCGGTCGAGTGTCCTAGAGCTTTTTTAACTCGATTCTCGCCTAAGTCCTACAAACTTGGAACTAGGTCGGTCCACTTATGATTTTGGATCAAACAAAGACATAAAGCCCAGTCAGTCCCAAATCCTCGCGTGTTCATCACAGAAGATGATGAACAGTTGAGGAAGAAGGGGCATAAATGGTTTTTGGGGTCACATCCTAGGCTAACTTCATTTGCAGTCGTAAAACCTACTGTCTTTATGCCCAAGACTCAACTATGATAGTCACTGGCCCAGTTATACAATAAAAACACGAGTAACAGATGAAGAGCAGAGGAGAGTCAAAGAATTACAGTTTAGGGGCATGGACGGTGGCTCGAAGCAGTGGGACGGGGCCCCCAACGACGGCAAAGGTCTAGAATGGGCTTGCGGGGATGCTCGAATCTCAATAGAATGAGCGAGGGCGAGAGCTTTTGTTCGCAGGGTTGTTTTGAAGTTGAAGATGAACAGAACATGAAGGAGAATGAAATGAAGGACGATAAGTATAAGAAGGGAAGAGAGGCGCCAAAATTTGAATGTGAAGAGGCAGCGCGAGGCGGCTGGGTTGGCTACTCGAGGCCAATGAATGGATGACATGCGTCTGTAATGACAGTGGCGTCAGTATTGAAAAGACAGGTTGGTAAGTCAAGGCATTGACCGAGCGAGTCACAAGACCGAGTGTGGGACTTAGCACGGTAAATGGCTTGTGATGTAAGGAAGGGCAGAGGAATGACCCCAGCCGGAGCATGTAATCCCAGTCACGCTAGCGTAGACGGAATTAAGGGGCAATTGAGAGGGAGGTTTCATAATTCGGCTTTGGGCCGCGGTAATGGCCGGGCTAAAATTAGACAAAGCATGTTTGGCCCGAGCCGGGTTTGGCCAATCCAGCGGCAGTGCACTCGGTTAAAGCCCTGGTCCAATTTGGCCAGGATAATTTTGCTATCAGCCCGGTTCGCGTTATTTGCTCATTGAGATCGGCGGGTAAAATCCTCCCCGGATTAGTCTGATCGAGCAAGAGCCCGATCATAACGGAGGGCTGCTAAGCTCGGTCATAACGGAGCTCGGTTCGGAGCCTTGCACGTCTCGGAAGTATTGCGATCATAGGAAGATAGGGCAGCGCCACCGGGCTGTCCGTTTGCGCCAACGCCATTTGGCGGTTTGGTTAGGTGGTGTTTAGCTATATTTGCTCTGACATGTGGGAAAGTGGGATAGAAGAGCAGGTCCACATGTCAAAAGGCGAATGGACGCAGGGGCGTGCGTAGAAGGTACATAAACGTGACTGCGCCCTCCATGCTGGGATGGAACATCTTCAGGTGAGAGAAAACCTAGCACATTGTCTATCCTCTTTTCTCTCTCTCTCTCTCTCTCTCTCAGTGTGTGTTGACTAGACCGTCAGAGGGGTTTTCTCTCTCTCAGTGTGTGCTGACTAGACCGTCAGAGGGGTTTTCCGGCAACATACCGCCGGGTAGTTCACTTTCGTTGTGTTCTTAGGTCGATCAAAAGAAGGCGCAGCTTGGATATGAGGAGTCCGGACAACGTCGAATATTTGGCTCCCGTACAGCTTACAAAAAGAAAATAAATAAAAATCGAGCTTTGTGCTCCAAAAGATCCCCCTTCCCTTCACTTTGGCATAAGCACAACGCAATCACCTGAAAATGGTTTCCACTAAGGAATGAGCATGAAACTCAGCAAAGATAATCTAAACAAAGTGCATGTAGTTTAACAATATGATAAGGAGCAATGCAAATGTTTTGCCAATGACCAAAATAAACATTTTTCTCATTTTGAAATCCTGCATGCACTTGTTCGTAAACATAACCAATTCAATTATCCACTTGATAAAACAAGAGGTGGTAAATACAACACTGGTAATCTCTAGGTTGGTATATACAAGTAGGCTCTCAAAGTGCTATCAAAACCACTTTAGCTGTTCCTAACTGGAAGGAACTTGGTACATATTCCACGCGTGTTTTTGGACCTTCACCATGGATCTCAAGCCAACTTAATTCTCAATTCTACACCCCTTAACCGGATTCACCAAAGTATTTACCCCATAACTCAACACATTTCAAATATTTCCGAAAGCCAATTTCTCAAATCCAATGCGAAAAATAGATCATGAGGTTATGCGATGATTAATATTGTTAGGTTCCTATGTGTTACCAATTCCGCGAACAAACTTGGTTTTCAAAGTTGTGTTTTTTTCTCTGTTTTTGGCTTTACCGCTTAAGCGGTGAAAGCTGCGCTCGAGCGGAAAACTTACACTCTCAGTAGTTTGGCTTGTCTACAAAAGTACTAAGAGTTATGTTTTTACGCTCGAGCGAACATTCCAGCGCTCGAGCGTATATCCTTGTTTAGAAACATGCGTTTAAGTCACGCCACTCGAGTGGCCATTCCTGCGCTCAAGTGGTGATCGCGAATCTGAATGCTATAAATCTACAATTTAATCTGTTTCTAGGGTACGGCTTCCAGATCTTCTTTGAGGGAATTAGGATTTTCTTCTGGAGCATCTTCGCTAGTTTCTTTGATGTTTGTTTGAGTTTAACTCAAAGTTTGATAAGTTTACATCAAGGATTGTTTGATTATTCAACACAAGAGTGTTCTTCTTCAATGGATTTCGGAGATTCAAGCATAGAGTCTTTGAAGGAGTTTGAAGCTGCTCGTGGTCATTGATTCTACATTGATGTTTTGGATTCGACATCAAGCTGATCAATTCCTAGATGAAGGTGTTGGTGAAAGAGACACGGATTGTTGAAGACAAGTTTACACAGGTTAGGTAAATTGTTTGGTAAATTTGTGTTCTTTCTTTCTTCTTAGTGGATTGATTAGTGTCATTATGTCTGTAGTTTTTTTTATCACAATTGAAGGTGCTCCAACTGTGATTTTTTCCACGTAAAAATTACTTGTGTCGATTTATTATTTGATAAAAAAATAATCTAAATCACTTTCGTACGTGCTTGATGATTTAGATTGTTAGTTTTGGTTGTTTGGGAATTATTGTAATTAAATCTGTTACGAATCACAAATCACGTAATTTTTCAATTGGAATCAGAGCAAGTCACTCTTTGTTTTTAATAAAACTATAGGAGTGTGATTTTGTGTGATTTGTGTCATGGATTCAATTCGCGAAGGTAACTCGACCCATAGACCTCCTTTACTTGATAGGACAAACTATTCTTATTCAAAAGCTTGTATGAGGGTCTTTTTAAAATCTATTGATGAGAAAGTTTGGCATTGTGTCTTCTATGGGTGGAGCGAACCTAGTATTGTCATCGATGGTGTTGATATCCCTAAACCACTTGATAAATGGGACACAATTGATTATGAAAACTCGAGTTAGAATAGTGAAGCGCTTAATTCTTTCTTTTGGTCTATTACACCAGAAGAGTTTTGACATATTTGTATGTGTGAAGAAGCAAAAGAGGTTTGGGACATTCTTGAAACAATTCACGAGGGTACTACTGCTGTTAAAATATCAAAACTTCAACATCTCACCTCTTCCTTTGAAACTCTTTTTATGCAAGATGATGAGACGTTTGATGATTTTTATGCCAAACTTAGTGACATCGTGAATTTCTATTTCACACTTGGTGAAAAAATTCCTAAATCTATAGTTGTTGGAAAAATTTTGAGGTCTTTACCTTGATAGGTTCTAATAAAAAGTGACAGCTATAGAGGAGGCTCAAGATGTTAAGAACCTCAAGCTTGATCAGTTGGTTGAAAACTTGCAGACTTATGAAGCCCACCAGATTTCTAAGAAAAAACAAAATGATAGTGTGGCTTTTACTAGTGCTCATGAGACTGCTAAGAACCCTAAGGTTGAAATTGATCTAAAGTCCGAAATGACAACTATGTTTACCAAATAGTTCAAAAAAAATTTAAAGAAAAAGAAGCCTAATTTGAAGGACTCTAGTTCAAAAGATAAGGGTAATGAAAAAACCAAAACTTTTCCACCAAGAGGTGCTCCTATAGCTGAGAAGAAGAATGTGCGAGGACAAGGTATTAAGTGCTATGAATGCCAAGGTTTGGGCATATCGCACTTGAATGTCCGTTGAAAAAGAACTGAAAGAAAGTCTACACAGTGACTTGGAATGATGAAAGCGGGTCAGAGCAAGAAGCTAAAGAAACCAAATCTGGTGTAGATGGAGATAGTACCTACATGGCATTCTACTCTTGCGTCACTCAATCAACTACAAAGCCGGTTGAGTTTGCTTGTAGGCCTAGTGTGCATCGTGCTCTTACTTTTGATGGGAGTAATTACTTGCAGTGGAAGTGTAGAATGAGAGTCTATCTCAAAGCCTTTGATTCTAAGGGTTGGCATACAATTGAGGAGAATGTTGAAGCACCATTTGTAATTGATCCAATCACCAACCAAAAGGTTAACAAGCCGATTGAGGAGTGGAGTGATATTGAAAGAGCTAACATGGAAAGCAGTGAAAGAGTTCTGAACTCCATCCGTGAAGCCATTTTTGAAAAAGAGCAACAACGGATTGCTCACTGCAATAATGCCAAAGAAGCATGGGATGTTCTTATGCACTTTCATGAAAGAGAAGAGTCATCTTCACAACCATTCAGCTCTGTTCTTGCCTTAATTGCTCGACTGGATGCGCCTGAGAAAAAAGAGAACCAAAAAGAAGATAATGATGATAGTGATGGTGATGAACTTCAACAAGCTTATAAAAAGCTATATAGTGAATCTCTAAACCTATCCAAGATGAATGACAAACTCACTATCAAACTCAAAGCATGTGAGAGTAAGAATGTCAAGCTAAAGAAAGAGATTTTAGCAACAAGTAAGGATGTCATCAAGATCTTGAGTGATAGACAAGATCTCTGTGCAAAGCTCTTGACTTATGAAATCGAAAGGAATGAACTTTTGAAAATGTATGCCACATATGAAGAGAAGATGGAATCTCTTGAGATAACAAAAGTTGCAATGGAAGAACGTATTGGTCAGAAAGAGGAAGAACTCAAAAATGCTAGAGCTATGATTGATATGTGGAATAGAGAGTCAAAGATGCCAGAAGACATCATCGGGTCTTAACAAATGAGTTGTGGCAAAAGTAGGATAGGCTTTGGTGATGCAACACCTCAAAAGGGAAAGGCCTCTTCATCACATGACATCAAGACTCAAGCAAAAGGAAAGTTAAAGGTTCAACAGGATGATAAATCTCTCTATCAACCTAAAGGGGGTAAGATCAACAAAAAGAAGGTAAAACCTATTTTTGTTTGTCATCATTGTGGTAGGTATGGCCACATTCGCCCTTATTGTTATGAGTTGTTTGGTAAGGTGTCCCAAAAAGTTAGAAATGTTAATACTTTTTGGGTTAGCAAAAAACCTTACATGTCTAGGTGGAATACTAAGATTCATGATGGTATTCACAATGCTAAGACATTTACCAAGACTGCCAGTCCCACTTCTGTTAAGACCAAAAAGTTGGGGTGAGAAAGAGTGACCTATCTTGTTTTGTTGTTCACATTGCACTAAAAGCACGTGACTCACACATGTGGTATCTTGATAATGAGTGCTTTCAACACATGTTAGGTGACTAATCCTACTTCACATCTTTTGAGAAATATGGAGGAGGAATTGTCACCTTTGGAGATGGCGTCACTTCTAGAGTCATTGGTAAGGGCTCTATAAGTGTGGTCGGTCTACCCAAGCTTGAAAATGTCTTATTTGTTGATGGCCTTAAAGCAAATCTTTTGAGCATTAGTCAAATGAGTGATTCTCATCATGAAGTATTATTCTCATCATGGAGGCCTTGGCCCTCTACCGAGTGACAAATTCAGAGAAGCCCTCCTTTAGCTCTTGCCTAGTTGCCTCGTGATCACGAGTTGTCACCTCGATTTGAGTATTGTACGAATATTGGGCAATGAAGGCTTCGGCCATCTCCTCCCAATTCCTCTTCACTGAATCCTCCAGTTTGGCATACCAGATGGCCGCAATACCCGACAAGGTCCGACCAAAGAGGGATAGCTTCTGCATTCTAGTCAAACCCATCGGGCGCAGAATATCTAAAAACAGCCTCAAATGGACCATAGGATCGCCCAAGCCGTCGAAGCGATCTATGTGAGGCATTTTGAATCTATCCGGCAATGTCACTGTTGAATCTGTGTAGCCGTCCTCTACGTCTGGGATCAAGTTGACTCCCTGAGATTGTTTAAACAGCTTCTCGAGCTTCCTCACTTTCAGAGTGGTTGGATCGACCTCAAATTCGAACGGTGTATCCACCGGGTAGGCCGGTGCTTTAGAAGTCTGAGGTGGGACCAGCCCTACTGGCTGAGGTGGGACTGCTGTAGACACCCCATTTTTGGCCGCCCTTAAGACTTGGGCACTACTAATTGTTTATTTGGTGATGAAAGATGTGCAGGGCAAAGGTTCGATTTCTTCGGCAAGGAGAGAGACAAATCCCAACCACACACCCCCTTTCTGGACCAATACGAGTTTGACCAAAACTATTTTAGACCTTAAAACCCTCTCTTTCAAAATATTTTTGAAAAATGATTCTACGATGTTCCGAGGCTCGCATTTTGTTAAATGTCGCGCTTTTCGATAAACTGAGTAAGGACAAAGTGGAAATGAATGAAGGAGAGATGAACTCTTTTGAAAAATCTTTCAAAATACCTTGTTTATGGGTTTGGATTTGAAGAAAAGAGGAGAGGAGAGAAGAAAACAAGTTGGAGAAGAAGTTCGGTATGAATCTGGGTAGGATCAAAACTGAGCCGTCTTCACTCAAACAAGCATAACGTTTTTTACAGTTGGAATTTTGATGTAAGGCTACCACCATTGGAAAGAAGACTTCAAGGGCTTGAATTTAGGCTCAACAATGACCTGCAAAAGAGTCCAGATGAAGAATTTATGTCCAGTTGAAGTCGGGCCCAAAAAGTAGATTTTTTTGTCCAACCAGAGGTGGAGGATGTGGGCCATAAATGGGATTTTTGGGCCATGTGTCAGCCATGAATGGCCAATTCCAGCCCCCTGTCGTCCAAGAGTGTCCCATGCCAGCCATGGATGATCAAGTGCCGGCCAACAATGGTCATGTGCTGGCCATTGATGGCAGAAAGCAGTTTTTGGTAGATATTTGTTGTCCAACTGTTCCAGCTATCTCTCCTGAGATATTTTGGAACTAAGGCTCTTATATTGCTATATATTGAAGCCAAATATCTGATATTGAAGAGTTAGAACAATTTGGCAAAGGTTTGGGAGCCTCTCACTCTAAAACCTCTCTCTCTACAATCCTCTATCTCTAAAGCTTTTGTGCTAGAAGCTTGCATACAACCGTCTTCAACCTATCAACCCTTAACAAGAGTGGTTCATCTTTCGGCTGAAATTCCTTGAGGATTTGTTTGAGCTCCAAAAGGTGGTTTTAGCTTGATTTGGTGCATCATTTGTGCCTAGAGTGCTCTTTGCTTCAAAGGTATAATACTTACCTTCTTTAAGCTTGTTTTGAACACTTGTTTTGCCATCTTTTTCCACCACTTCAAGGCTGGTTTTCAACTATAAAAAACTCTAATTTTGAGGTTTTAAAATGGTGGTTTAATCCTTGTTTGGTTAGGGGGGTGTTTCCTCAATTTTGCTCCTTGGCTTGTAAAGCCTTTTGAGCTATCTTTCAAGCTTTTCAAACAATCTCTTTTTGGCCTTAAAACCACTAAATTCCAAAGGAATTTTAGTGATATAAAGCTTTTTTTGAGGCCCAAAATGGGAGGGGGTGGTCCCCTCTGCTCTTGTCTTGTTTGCATGTGTTGATGGCCTACCAAATGAGCATGCATCTCTACCTTTTTGAAGCTTAGTTCAAGCATGTTTTTGTGACTTTTTGGACCTGCTATAACTCTGTTTTAGGCTGGTTTAGTCATTGGTTTCTTGTTTCTTACACTTGTAGTGTAATCTTGCTTAGTAGCCTTGAATGCCTAAAGAGTTAGTCCATCATTCTAGCATGTATTAGCTCTATCTCAGCACATTTTTGCTAATGTTTTAGCATGCTCTAACTTTGTTTTGAGTGGTCTTGGGCTGCTGAGGCTTGCCTTGCATAGCTATAGTGTAAATGGCTTTACTAGCTTTGTGTTTTAGGCCCTCTAGCATGCCTTCTTTGTGATGTTTGCATGATATGGCATCATTTTGCATGTAATTTCAGCATCATAACCTCTGTCATATGCTCATGAAATATGCACTCTTTCATTACTTTTAAGAGTTATGCCTTGAGCCTTGCTTGCGCGCTAACAAAGGAGCATGATTATCTTGCTTGTTATGCTTCAATTCCAGCATGTTTAGGCCACTGTTTTGGCATGATTAAGCTCTGTCCAGAGCTGGTTTAGCCATTTGAGCATTGTCTTGCATACCTCTAGTGTAATACACTTCACTAGCTTTGATGCTTAAGCCTTTCAACATCCATTACATGGGTTATTTGCATGGTTTTAAGTCACTTAGCATAGTATTTCAGTGCTGAAATATATGTCATTGCACTCCACGGTTTCAATCTTTCACTTGCCTTGAAAGTGATCTTAAGCCCCTTGTTGGCTTGAGCCTATAATTGAGGTTCTCATGCCTAATGGTTTTAACCTTCTCTTGAGGGTTTCTACTAACCAAAAGCATGAGGCTTCTTTCATGCTTAAGGTGCTTGTGGCTAAGACCATCTTTCCAATTAGAGGACCTTTCACAATTGGACAAATTGGTTAATGAATGGCTTGGTAACTTGAAATGTTTAAACAAGAATTGAATCAAGTAAAACGTGCCAAAATAAGCATGTTGCATGTGTGCATTGCATTGTGTTCAATCGGATGTTATATTGAACACAAGGCGGATTGGTCCATTTCATACTCAAAGTGATGAAAATGAGCCAATCCCCTTTGTCTCCATTGCCTTTGATCACCCTTGATAAGGTAGTGGTCTTAGAGTCTTGTTTGTTGTGCATTTATTGAATGTGTACAAGATTGAATCTTTGGCCATCATGCATTGTATGCTTGATTGATGGCCTTGGATCCAATGGTGCCTCTCCCTTGATGTTTTGAGATGATATGGAGTGGTATAGTACATACATATCCTAGGGAGACCCTCTCTTTCCTTTGTTTTGTGCTTTGTTGCAGTTTGGTGTCATAGCACACCAGTGGCCGGCAGTGCCTCATTGATGGCTGGCACTCCTTTATCTTTGGCTGGCAGTGCCTCTCTTTGGCCGGCAGATGGCCGGCAGCAAGCTCTCATAGCCGGCAGGCCACTAGTGCACTCTCCAGCAGTGATTTGGTAAAATGGTGCAGAAACTTCTTGGAGATACCCTGCAAACAGAGCCTCTCAAGAGCAAACCGGAAGGCTTTTCGAGGCGAGAAACCGAATGCATGCATCTTCTAATTTCCAAGCAGAGCTGAGGCAGCCTAATTCAAATGCTTTACTTGTTAGTTGGCATAGTTTTGTAATTTAATTAATTAGTTTACTAATTAGTTAAGTGCTGTAATAATTAAGTAGCTTAGCTTAGCTATTTCTTTATTTTGTTGTGTAATAATTAGTCTAATTAGTTTAATTAGATTAGCTTAGCTTAGCTTAGCTTATTCGGGTCCTCCTGCGAGAGGGCGCAATGTTGTAATAAGGGTGCGTGTGTATGTGCATGTCTTCCAACCCCACTTCTTTCTCCCTTTTACTTAACCGCTTTCGATGGTTAGTTTGGGCCACGTTTTGTTTAGCATACCTTATGCTTGCATGTTTGCATCATTCGTTTGTATTGCATGCACTGAGGCTCAGCGCATCATTCAAATTGCATTGTATTTCAGTACTTATTTAAATACGTGTATCAATTGTTGCATTCATATGCCATCTTAGATAGCCGAGCCTAATTAGTTGCATTTTGCATGAGTTGCATTAGGCATTCTGTATAGTTAGGATCATGCATGATTTCTAACTAGCTTTTTGTTTTGGCTTGGAGTACATAGTAAGTGTTACGCTTTAGCAGACTTGCATGAGTGTGAGTGTTGCCATGATCGCATGCTTGCCATGAGGCTATTTGCTTAAGTGATTAACTGCATGAATGCCTGTGGGTGGAGGTTTAATTGTCTGAATTGGAACAACTCGATGATTGTGAGTTTTAAACCCACTTTGCAAAGTGGCAAAATCATGTTTTAAAGTCCACTTGAGGGTGGCAAATCCGCGCTTTAGCCTACTTGCGAGTAGCACTTTCAAACCATTTTCGAAAAACAAACATGAGTTGTTTTGTTCCAATTCTCATGATTGAGTCTGTACTTGTATGCTGTGTGCATCACATAGTAAGTTAGCTAATAACCAGAATAAGAACACATGGTTTATAAAACAACATATCATGCTTAGTAGAGGCCGATCCTTTGATCGGGCGAGCGGGGGTGCTCATTGCAGGACCTTCTCCTCTCGTACCCAAGTTCCCAAGCCGAGATAACTTTGGTGATGACGGACACGTGGCCTTTGGCATGAGTCAGGGTTTCCTAAATTTTCCAAAATAAAATATTTAGGTGGCGACTCTGTAATCTGGCAAAGTAGTCCACGTTTGGCGCTTTTTCATTCAAAATTGATTTTCCAAAACCAACTGTCAGATTTGGACTCTTTGGTGTTTATCAGTCTCACATTGCACTTTGTGAGATTAGATCCAGAACCGTGACAGGAGTCCGAACTATAGTAAGACCAATTCGCGCCTTCTCCGAAAGGGGGGCGCGCGAAGAAAGTCGGGTCTACAACTGGCCCTGTTGGGATGTCTGTATTCTCTTGGACATTTGTTGCATCCCCGAGTATTGGAACCCTAGGTGGGAGTGGGTGCGAAGTAGACGCCGCTGCTTGTTGTGGTTGTTGTTGTAATTGAAGCCTAGAAATTAGCTCAGCTTGCTGGGCTACAACCTCTGTTTGTCGAGCAGTAACCTCCGCTTGGCGAGCAGCATCCCGCTACATGCCCTCGATAGTTTGCTAGAGCTGATGCATCATTTCCTCCATACTGACTGAAAAATACGGGTCTATCAAACTCTGTGTACCCTCTGAAGTGGAAGCAGAAAATTGATTTTCACTGAGCACAGGTGACTGACGAACTGGTGAATTATGCCGAACTCTCCTCCGTCTTGTAACCGGTAGAAGCGAAGCAAACACTGGTTGTCTACGCACAAGATCTCCAGATCGATAAACCCTTCTTACTCTGGTCCAGAGTGCTTGGGGGGTAACTGCCTTGTCGGAAGCAATGATGAAAATACTACCTTGCAAAACAGAAAATAAAGCAAAAGACAAAAATTAGAAAAATGCACAGCACCTTGGCTTAAATAAGGACAACACACAGTTGAACTCATAAGCTGGACAATCTACACTCAAACACTGATTTCGGTCCCCAAATTTTCTGCCTCAAAATTGATACCCTCAAACACTGATGTCCTCAAACTGATACCCAGACTTGCAACTGATACATACATTCCATGTAGAGACACACCCTAACAGCACATATCAAGCAAGTGAGAGCCAAAACACCCCTATGGTGGGGTGGGGTAGGTTTCCCTGTCCTAGTTTCGTCAGGAGCTAGGGTTTCACTACGCACGCATGCGGTTTCAAACAATCCTGCATTCGGGTGAGCAACCTGTCCTAGTTTAGAACAGTCTCTATGGCTTTCGATATACAACTAGGCCAATTGGTCAAAAAGAGTGCCTCAGCAAGACCACCTAATATACCTCTCGCTCTTAACACCGAGAAGTGAAAGGAGGATCAAACGGTACAGCAGTAGTCTAGATCCAAGGTTTGTGTTCCCATCGTGGCAGAGCCCGCAACTGGTCAGCCTTATGACACGTTTTTCCAAGCAAGCCTCCAACAAACCGTTCAGGAATAGCAAATGCAAACACCGTGGCTTAGGCGCACCAATGCAAATGCAATGCAAAGAAATACATAATGTAGATAAAAGAACATATCATGAGTTTCGAGTCAAGTTCTCTAAATCCCCAGCAGAGTCGCCAAAAACTGTAAACCCGACTTTTTTCGCGCGCCCCCCTTTCAAAGAGGCGCGAATTGGTCGTACTACAGTTCGGACTCCTATCACGGTTCTGAATCTAATCTCACAAATGCAATGTGAGACCGATAAACACCAAAGAGTCCAAATTTGGCAATTGGTTCTGGAAAATCAATTTTGAATAAAAAAAAAAAGTGCCAAACATGGACTGCTTTGCCAGATTGCAGAATCGCCACCTAAATATCTTATTTTTGGAAAATTTAGGAAACCCTGACTCGTGCCAAAGGCCACGTGTCCGTCATCACCAAAGTTGCCTCAGCTCAGGAACTTGGATACGAGAGGGGAAGGTCATGCAATGAGCACCCCCGCTCGCCTGATCAAAAGATCGGCCTCTACTAAGCATGATATGTTGTTTTATAAACCTCATGTGTTCTTATTCTGATTATTAGCTAACTTTACTATGTGATGCGCATAACATACAAGTATAGACTAAAATCGCGAGAATTGGAACGAATTCGACTCATGTTTGCTTTTGAAAATGGTTTGAAAGTGCCACTCGCAAGTGGGCTAAAGCGTGGATTTGCCACCCTCAAGTGGGCTTAAAAAACATGATTTGCCACTTCGCAAAGTGGACTTAAAACTTACAATCATCGAATTGTTCCAATTCCGGCAACGAAGCCTTCACCCACAGGCATTCAAGCAGTTAAGCATTTAAGCAAATAGCCTCATGGCAAGCATGCTATCATGGCAACACTCACACTCATCCAAGTATGCTAAAGCGTAACACTTACAGTGTACTCCGAGCCAAAACAAAAGCTAGTTAGAAATATGCATGATCCTAACTATGCAGAATGCCTAATGCAACATATGCAATATGTAACTAATGGGCTCAGCTATCTAAGATTGCATATGAATGCGACGATTTGATAACATGCTTTGAAACATGTATTCAAATAAGTTTATTAAAATACAGTGCAGTTTGAATGATGCGCCGAGCTTGGAGCATGCAAGACAAATGAATGATGCAAACATGCAAGCATAAGGTATGTTGATTGAAAGATGCCCTAAACTAAACATTGAAAGTAGTTAAGTAAAAGGGAGAAAGACGCGGGGTTAGAAGGCATGCACACACACACGCACGCACTCTTATTACAACATTGTGCCCTCGTGAAGGAGGGTTCGAATAAACAAGCTAACTAGCTACGCTAAGCTAAGCTAACTATTACAAACTAACTAATTAACTATGCTAGCTAATTAATTATTACAACACATTTGAATAACTAGCTATGTTAACTAATTAAAATATTACAAAACAGATTAAACTAATTAATTACAACACAGGTATTAATTACCTACAACTAACTAATAAAGCAATAAAGTGGCCTCACGGGCGAGGGAGACATGCATGCTCTATTGGCGTCCTTCCGAAAATCCATTGCCTTGCCTTCAATTGCCTTTGTTTGCACTCGCCTTGGTTCCTGAACATTGAACCAACCTCCACACTGTTTCTACTCCAAAACAGGATCATTTCTGCACAAAAATGGATTGGTGGCCAGTCGGCCACAAAAAGTGGTTGCCGGCCACCTCAACTGGCCCGCCGGCTAGTGAAAGTGGTCGGTTGGCTACCTCAAGTGGCCGGTCGGCCACCTGTTTTTCCAAACTTCTGGTTTTGCTGCAACAGAGAACAACAAAGGCACATCAATGTATTTGCAAGAAAATGTATGCACTGCCACTCTCCCCATCATGTCTCAAGCTCAAAGGAGTGTGGCGCTCAACTTTCAAGCCACCAACCAAGCATCTCAATGCATGATGGCCCCAAAACCAAGCATGTACAAGCTTAGTGAATGCACAAACAATACACAAAGAGCCTCCACCCCATTATGCATGATCAAGGGTGTTGGCGACCAAGAAATGTGATACGTTTCATCACTTCAAGTATGAAACATCCCACATTTCTTGTGTTTGGATTAACGTTTGATCCAAACACATGCAATGCAATACAAATGCTTATGTTATTCATGTTTTACTTGGTCCATTTCTTATTTACTCATTTTACATTACCAAACCATTCTTTACTTGATTTGGTCCAAAGTGATTGTCCTCTAATGGGAGAGGGGTTAACCAAAAGAATGGTTTAAGACATGAGAGAGGCCATGCCTTTGGCTAAGAGGAATCCTCATAAGAGGGTTAAAGCCATTTAAGCACAAACTCTATCAAGTTTAAACACAAGCACAAGGTAAACCAACCCTCAAAACAAATCAAAAGTGAAGAAATATGGGAGATGGCAGATATTTCAGTGCTAAAGTGGCATGAAAAACAATACAACAACATGCAAACAACACATGCACATTGAAACTAGTGTAGGACACAAAACTAGAGGCGTGCGATACAATGCTCAAATGGCCAAACTAGCCCTTGACAGACCTCAAACATGCTAAAACAGTGACCAAAACAATCTGAAATGGTAGCATGAAAAGCAAAAGAGACATGCTCGTGTATTGGCTCATAAACAAGGCACAAAGCACACTTCTCAAAAGTAATGAAAGAGTGGAATATATGAGAGTGTGACAAGGCTACATGCACTAAAATCATGTGTGAAATGATGCTAAGACATGCAAACAACTCAAGCAAAGCATGTTAGGGGCCTTAACTCACAAAGCTAGTAAAGCCAACTACACCACAACTATACAAAGCAAAGCATATATGACCGAGACCACCCAAAACAGAGCTAAAGCATAGCAAATTAGTAGCAAAAATGTGTTGGAGCTAAGCTAACCCAAGCTATAATGATAAACTAACTCATTAGGGATTCAAGGCTAGTAAGCATGATTGCACTACAAGTACAAAAACCAAACAAGAATTGACCCAACCAGTCAAAAACAGAGTTAAAGTAGGTCAAAATAAAGCCTAAAACATGCTTGAACTAAGCTTCAAAAAGGGAGAAATAGAAGCTCACTTATTAGGCCATCAACACATGCAAACAAAACACAAGGAGGGGAGGCCACCTCCTCCTATTTGGGACCTCAAAACCAACTTTCTACCACTGAAATTCCCCTGGAATTCAGTGGTTAAAAGAGCCAAAAAGAATTGTTTTAAAAGCTTTAGAGGATGGCACAAAGCTTAGCAAATAAACTACAAAAGAGGGTGGACCACCCCTAACTCCAAAAGGGCTTCAAACTACCATTTTAACACTTAAAAATAGAGGTTTTTGTAGTTGACAACAAGGTCAAAACAACATGCAAAGGTGGCCCAAACTAGTGTATAAAAACAAGCTTAAAAGGGGTAAAGCCTTACCCTTGAAGCACAATAGCTAAGAAGCAACTTCTGAGCCAAAAACCAACCTTCAACAGCCCAAATAAGACCTTCAAGCACCTCAGCAACAAGGTAGTCTAAGTTGGCTAAAAGGTTGTGTGTAAAAATGCAAAGAAAGCTCACTTTCAAGCACAATATATATAGAGAGAGAGAGAGAGAGAGTTCCAGAGAGAGAAAAAAATTTTGCTTCCAAAATTTCAGAACCCTCAAAAAGGGGAAGGGACCTCTCCTTATATAGAAATACAAGCCTAAGGCTTGTTTCCATCCCTCCATACACGTGTATGGAGGATGGCTTTAGTGACCAATAGCTGGCACAACTGGTACACAAAATATCTGAAAAAGGAGAAAATTGGCCGTTGGCCACTTCAGGTGGCCAGCCGGCCACCTCCTCTAGCCGACCGACCACTTCAAGTGTCCCACAAGAAGGAAAAGTGGCCAGCAAGGCCTTTCTTCCTTCCAGGCAAGAGGCACCAAGGTTTGGCCCAAAACAAGGCCAAAACACAAAGAGTTTAGAGGCCCAAAGACAAGGTGCTCAGCTGAGACCTTCGGGTGCCCAAAACAAGCACAAACATGCGCAATCATTGAGTGCACAAACGATGACGTCAAAGTCTTGAGGTCGGTCAAAAATGGGGTGTCTACAATCATCCAGTTTAACAGGTGATTAGAAATGTCTCAGACTGAATGAAAACCTGAAAACAAATCCAGGAGGAGGAATCTCATATGTGTTATGTTTCATTAATTGAACCTAAGTGTAACGCCCTGAAAATATGCACTACGGTACACAACAATAACATGATCAATCAATCCAAAATAAGTCATCTTTCCCATTGAACTAAAAGTTAATCGATTACAATTCAATAAATATGTTCCCACATTGTCCAAATCTGTTTTTCAATTCATTGAACTAGATGACATAACAAAATATAAGCCCCTTAGGTGTACAACATCACTCAATACATGAGGTAGTTCTGTTACAAAAGTCCTGAATGTTAAAACTACTAATCTATCACTGGCTTCACTTTCCCCAAAAAGGCTAATGCTTGATCTGACCCATCAACGAGGTTGTACGTCATCAAGTCCGGAAAAATAAATTAGGGTTAAGCTGTATGCCCAGTAGAAATACATTTATCCAGGTATCTAACCCCTTGAACAAAATTATGGCATCCATGTGATAAAATAACACAATAAAATTCGTTTTGCAACTATATTCCACATTTCACCAAGAACATTTATAATCTAATACGGATAAATTCAAATAGTGTCATCTTGTTAAACAATTAAACATCCACAACCATGAAATCAAATCACATACATTCCACCACATGAGTCCAATTGAGAAGAACCATTTCTTTTACTCTGAAAAACAACCCCCACATTTGCCGGCTACTATATGGCGGGAGGTGGGCACCCTAAGGAAAACCATCCATTTTTCCACTTTCGCCGGCTATTATACGGCGGGACTGTGTGGACACCCAAAAATATTTTCCCACATTCATCCAGCAATAAGCCTAGACAGGGTATTTGGGCAGGTTTTTAACTCCCTGCATAGGTACCAACACAACACCACATTTACTCACCCTCGACTCATACTTGGACTCATACATGTTCAACAACTATACCACACATCAATCCCATAATTAAACATCACACATCATCACATTTAAATATCACATATTATTCAAAGAACAATAACATTCAAGTCACCACTTCCTTAATTACATCAATATTCACATTTTCATCCCTCCAATTGTTCATCAAATTTCATGAATCAAGTGAAATTTCCATTATCTTTAGTATTTTCTAACCAATTGGGAACTTAGGGTTTCCGTAAAATTTGGAGGTTTCTACTCCTTGTCACAAATCTAGTTCTTAACCATATCTACACTTATATTAGAGAGAGAAATTTAGGGATTCCAAGCAAAATATTAAGTAAAAGAGTAATTATGTGAAATGTGGGTTTTGTTCAACAAAATCTTCAATTAGTTCAACTAAATCTTCAATTAGTTCCCAATCACACACAATACCATGAAATTTCTTCAAGAATGAAGACATAACAAGAATAAAAGTATCATTACCTCAACTATCAAGCCAAAATTCGAGCTCCTTCACGAATCTATCGTAAATCCCCAATCCAATTGGAAGGTAATGCTATTCTTCAAGTGTTCTTCATCCCTAACCAACAAATTTGGGTGGATTTCAATAGTAAGGAAGGTACATGATGATGGAGATCTAGGGTTTCATGGGACGAGGAAGGGGAGATGAAGATAGAACCAAAGAAAAAATGGGAGAAAGATCTAGAATCACCAGGGTTAAAAAGTTCTTAACGCGTTCTCCGCTTGAGTGTCCAGACATGATCAAGAAGTCCCGTTCGAGAGATAACTTCTCCGCTCGAGCGAAGAAAGAAAAGTCTCAAAAGTTTTGCAGCACTATAGTGTAATTACTGGATGCTAACATTACACGCTTGAGCGTAACATCCCACACTCGAGTGGACATGCCTGAAATGCAACAAAGTGCTGGAAGCAACAATTCCACGCTCGAGCGGCAGGTTCCCCGCTCGAGCGGACCCAAAAACAAAACGTCACAATCTTTTCCCCTTAGGAAATTTTGCCTCCGAAATTGTTTTATATCTCCCACCTGATGTAACAAATGGCAATATCAACTAAACGAATATAAGTGCACAGATTCTAGCTTTCTACCATCTTTATTACACCACCCATTAGTCTTTAAGCATTCCACCAGTAATCAACACGCATGAACATATATATACACTTCCACTTGGACACATAACTAATAGTAGAGAAATATCCAAAAGAAATTTGCTTACTCTCAATACAATCACAAGTCAAGGCAATGCTAGTACATTTATAATTCCACCACAATCTCCAATTTAAGCATGATGTTAGTTCCACTTAAGGTCGAAAACAAAGGGAATATAACAACTTATAGCCCACGCTTAATCACACTAAATACCCAAGAAAAGTAAGGAAATTAATACATCACAGATTTGAAAATAATTCAAGATATTTTTCGCGAACTTTGGCTTCTCGTTCCCATGTCACTTCCTCCGCACCATGATGATACCGCAACACCTTAACTAGTGGAATTGTCTTACCTCTCAACACTTGTTCTCGTGTATCAAGAATTTGGATTGGCTTCTTCTCGTAAGATACATCATCGTTTACTTCAATTTCCGTCCAATCTAACACATGAGAGGGGTCGGGTTCATACTTACGGAGCATAGACACATGAAATACATTATGGACTCCTGAAAGCTGAGGAGGTAATGCAAGATGGTACGCCACTTCCCCAGTCCATTCGATGACGTCAAAGGGACCAATAAACCTTGGTGATAATTTTCCACTTCGGCCAAACCTCATCAACCCTTTTCTAGGGGAGATCTTCAGAAACACATGATTGCCTATCTCAAAGGATAAGGGTCATCTCCTCCTGTCTACATAATTCTTTTGCCGGCCTTGAGCAGTAATTGACCTTTTCTGAATGAGGGCTATTTTCTCGGTGGTTTCACGGACTAGATCTGGGCCTAACAAAGGTGAATCTCCCACCTCAATCCAACGTATCGGTGATCTACATGGACGCCCGTATAATGCCTTGAAGGCTGTCATTCCAATACTTGCTTGGAAGCTGTTACTATACCCAAATTCAACTAAGGGTAAATGTTTCTCCCATGACCTTTTAAAATCTAATGCGCAAGCCCTCAACATATCTTCTAGAATCTGGATAACACGTTCGAATTGCTCGTCGGTCTGCGGGTGGTATGTTGTGCTAAAGTTCAGTTGAGTTCCCAAGGCACTTTGAAGACTCTGCCACAACTTGGTTGTAAAACGAGGGTCCCTATCAGATATTATACTGACTGGTACTCCATGGAGGCGGACAATCTCACGAACATAAAGTTCGGCTAAAAATTCTACGGAGTCCCCTATACTCATGGCGAGGAAATGAGCTGACTTACTAAGTTTGTCAACAATCACCCACACTGCATCGTTACTTCTCTAAGTCCTAGGGAGACCAGAAACAAAATCCATGTTGACGTATTCCCATTTCCATTCGGCAACTGGGAGGGGTTGCAATAGTCTAGCTGGTCTTTGGTGTTCTGCCTTAACTTGTTGACATATTAAACACTTGGACACAAAAGAGGCTATGTCCTTCTTCATACCCCTCCACCAAAATTGGCGGCTTAGATCATGATACATTTTGGTGCCCCCCGGGTGCATAGCGAGACGAGAATGATGAAAGTCTTTCAAAACTTCATTTCTCATGGATTCAGGTACAAACAACCGGTTGAGATTATGAATACTAGAGTCTGTATGAACATTTAAATCCCTCTCTTCCTTTCCGAGTTGAATTCTCTCTTTAACGGTTTCCACTTCTGAATCCCCCAGTTGAGCTTTAATTACTCTTGCAACAAGAGTCGGTTGTGCAATGGTGGCAAAGAGGGTTGCTTGTTCCAAAGATTCACCGAGCCGTAGAGAATATTCATTGACATTCCCCATCATCTTCCATTCGTTCATTGCTAAGTTAGCTACTGCACTCATTAACTTTCTACTCAAAGCATCCGCTACTACATTGGCCTTACCGGGGTGATAGTGTACCTCGAAATCATAGTCCTCTAGGAACTCCATCAATCTCCACTGACACAGGTTCAAGTCCTTTTGGGAAAATAAGTACTTGAGGCTTTTGTGGTTAGAAAAGACTTCAAATTTCTCACTGTAGAGGTAGTGTCTCCACAACTTCAAAGCGAAAACAACGACATCAAGTTCTCGATCATGAGTCGGGTAGTTTCCTTCATGAATCTTCAGTTGGCGTGAGCCATATGCTACTACCCTTCCTTCTTGCATAAGGACACACCCCAATCCCTCCCTAGAGGCATCATAATACACCGTGTAACCTAATCCTCATTCCAGAATGATAAGGATGGGAGCGGTGGTTAATCTAAACTTCAATTCTTGGAAGGAGTTCTCACATGCTTCGCTCCAAGCAAACTTTATTCCCTTACGGGTCAATCTGGTCAACGGTGATGCTAAAAAAGAAAAATTCTTCAGAAAACGGTGATAGTACCCAGCCAAGCCCAGAAAGCTTCAAATTTCTGAGGCATTCTTAGGCTGCTCCCAGTTTAGCACAGCTTCTATTTTCGAAGAATCCACCATAACTCCGTCCCACGAAACTACGTAACCCAAGAACTTCACTTCCATAAGCCAAAATTCACAATTTTCATACTTAGCATAAAGTCGGTGCTCCCTAAGAAGTTGCAAGATTGTACGAAGATGTTCTTCATGCACTTCTTCGGAAGGTGAATAGATAAGAATATCATCTACAAAGACCACAACAAATGTATCAAGGAACTCTCTAAAGATTCGGTTCATTAGGCCCATGAATGTAGCTGGGGTGTTGGTCAGCTCAAAAGGCATAAGCAAGAACTCATAATGACCATATCGGGTACGAAAAGCAGTTTTGGGAATGTCCTCTTCTCTAACTCGAATTTGGTGATAACCCGACCTTAAATCTATTTTGGAGAAATAACGAGAGCCCTTAAGTTGGTCAAAGAGGTCATCTATTCTTGGTAAGGGGTATTTATTCTTAACCGTAGCTTGGTTCAATTTTTGATAATCTATGCATAATCTTAAGGACCCATCATTCTTCTTTGTGAACAATATCGAGGCTCCCCAAGGTGACTTGCTAGGGCGTATAAAGCCCTTACTAAGTAACTCCTACAACTGTTCTTTCAGAACCACTAATTCAGCTGGAGCAAACCTATACGGTGACAATGAGATAGGTGCCATACCTAGATGCAAATCTATCGTGAACTCTACCTCCCTATAAGGTGGTAACTCTGTGAGATCTTTAGGAAAGGCATCGAGGTATTCATGCTCTACTTTTGGGAATTCATCCTAAATTACATCACTTTCATTCTCTCAGAGGCTTGCTAAAAGGAAATTAAATTGATCTCGGCCACAAGGATAGTATAACGAGGGTAAGGATCTATCATACCTATCCCCCAAAAACGTAAAACAATCACCACTTACAGTACACACTGTGACCCTCCCCCGATGGCAATCTACTATCGCCCGGTATGTGAACAACCAATCCATTCTGAGAATAACATAAAAACCCGACATTTCCAACAATACAAAATTAAAAGGAAGTTGTCAACCTGCTACCTCAATTACACACCCCTGACATTCCCGGGTCAGAATGACCTTTCCCCTTACTAGTGATTCTACTGTAAGTGAAGCCTGTAGTTGTCTACTCTCTAACCCCAGCAATGATGCAAATGACATGGCAATAAATGAATGTGTTGCCCCAGTGTCAATCAACACCTTAGCCCATGTATTGAAGATGAGAAATGTACCTCACACAACTGATGGCCCCGTAGCTTGCTTGGAAGCAGTAATTGCATACACCCTTCCCTGCGATCTCCGCTCCCCTACGTCACCCCTCTGAACATAAGTTTGTTGTGTAGATTGAGCAAATGTGGCTGCCTGAACTATCCTGGATGCTTGTCCTGATTAAGCCAGCTAATATGATTGCTTCTGTCCCTGACTCATCTGTGGGCCTCCAGACTGCCTAGACCCCCCCGAAGCCCCTACTTTCTGTGGATAGAACTTCTTCAAATGCCCAGGTTGGCCACATTGATAACAAGATTGTTGCTAGTTCCTACTTTGAGGTTGACCTTGTGGATGTACAGGCTGAGACCGTGCTCCACTCATCTATCCACACTCCGCAACCTTGTGACCCATTTGGCCACACCTATAACATGCACCGGTAACTCGAGGCATGTTTCTTGAACTCCCACCCGACACATGGCTTGAAGATTTAGCTTGTTGTGGGGATGATTGCCAAGATGATGATAAACCCCTGGACCTCTTGGAAGAACCCATGTCACTCCTAGTATCAGACTATCCTGTTCTCTTCGACCTTTGCCTTGTTTTCTCTACCTCTACTGTGATCTCTACATGAGTTGTAGCTTCGACTAAACGATCATAGTCACGGATCATGTTGCCAACCACCTTCATCAAGATTTTTGGTCTCAACCTTTTCTCAAATTCAAGGCACGTCCTTTCTTTCGTAGCCACTAATTCGAGCACAAAATGAGATAGGCTAGTGAATTTGGCCTTAAACTCTGCCACAGGTGATTCTAACTGCAATAACTGTTCGAATTGTTTCTTTAGTCGCTCCCTAGCTGTGGGAGGGAGGAATTTGTCTTGGAAAGCTTGCATGAATGCCTCCCAGGTATGATCAACCCTACGCTTAATGGATTTCCACCACTGTCCGGCCTCCCCCTTCATTTGGTAGGTCGCCAACGCCACTCGCAACTCATTCTCCCGGATGTCTAAGATCTCGAAGGACTTGATTATCTGCTCCAACCACTCATCAGCCTTCATTGGGGTGGACTCGCCACTATACTCAGCAGGGTTGGAACGAAAGAACTCCTTTTTCAAAAAGGAAGCTCTTGTTTCCCCCTCAATGGTTCTAGCCGCTTGCTCGGCTCTCAATATTTCCATGGACTCCCATAGAGCCCTCGCCATCTCCCTAGCTAATACCTCCATAGCTTCTTGCACCGGTGGAGCGGGTATATTGTTTTGGCCCACTCCTTCTTCATGTGGAGGAATCTCAGGTTGGGCTGGCCACCCCGTTGGGGTCTACCCCATGCTCTAGCACGCCTAGACATCTATAAGAAATAGGGACAAGGATTAAATTCAATAACAATTTTCAACACCTAAGTACCCCATACTCACTCCTCCTGAAAACTTTGTACTCTAACACGTCAAATAATTCAAACAAATACCCAACATACACATAAAAACACACATGAGTTATCCTCCCTAGATGTTAGCTAATTCCATGGCAATCAAGGACCTCCCAATGGAAAGAACAATGATCAAGTGTCTTTCCAATAGGATTTCGATGAATGTGACAGACAAAGCCACATCCTAGGAATCTAACCCCATATCTATATAACCACATAGAAACACACAACACACTGGGTTAATCCATACAATCTATCTTAGTCTAAGGACCCTATTGCGACTAACATCACTTCCCATGAGCCCAAAATATTCTGGCATGTTGCTCTGATACCATTTTGTAACGCCCTGAAAATACGCGCTAAGGTACGCAACAATGACATGATTAATCAATCCAAAATAAGTCATCTTTCCCATTGAACTAAAAGTTAATCGATTACAATTCAATAAATACATTCCCACGTTGTCCAAATTTGTTTTTCAGTTCATTGAACTAGATGACATAACAAAATATAAGCCCCTTGGGCGTACAACATCACTAAATACATGAGGTAGTTCTGTTAAAAAAGTCTCGAATGTTAAAACTACTAATCTATCCCTGGCTTCACTTTCTCCATAAAGGCTAATGCTTGATCCGATCCATCAACGAGGTTGTACTTCATCAAGTCCTGAAAAATAAATTAGGGTTGAGCTCTATGCCCAGTAGAAATACATTTATCCAGGTATCTAACCCCTTGAACAAAATTATGGCATCCATGTGATAAAATAACACAATAAAATTCGTTTTGCAAGTATATTCCACATTTCACCAAGAACATTTATAATCTAATACATATAAATTCAAATAGTGTCATCGTCTTAAAAAATTAAACATCCACAACCATGAAATCAAATCACATACATTCCACCACATGAGTCCAATTGAGAAGAACCATTTCTTTTACTCTGAAAAACAAACCCCACATTTGCCGGCTACTACACGGCGGAAGGTGGGCACCATAAGGAAAACCATCCATTTTTCCACTTTTGCCGGCTATTATACAACAGGACTGTGGACACCCAAAAACATTTTCCCATATTCATCCAGCGATAAGCCTAGACAGGGCATTTGGGCACCTTTTTAACTCCCCGCGCAGGTACCAACACAACACCACATTTACTCACCCCCGACTCACACTTGGACTCGTACATGTTCAACAATTATACCACATATCAATCCCACAATTAAACATCACACATCATCACATTTAAATATCACATATTATTCAAAGAACAATAACATTCAAGTCACCATTTCCTTAATTACATCAATATTCACATTTTCATCCCTCCAATTGTTCATCAAATTTCATGAATCAAGTGAAATTTCCATTATCTTTAGTATTTTCTAACCAATTGGGAACTTAGGGTTTTCGTAAATTTTTGGGGGTTTCTACTCCTTGTCACAAATCTAGTTCTTAACTATATCTACACTTATATTAGAGAGAGAAATTTAGGGATTCCAAGCAAAATAATAAGTAAAAGAGTAATTATGTGAAATGTGGGTTTTGTTCAACAAAATCTTCAATTAGTTCAACTAAATCTTCAATTAGTTCCCAGTCACACACAATACCATGAAATTTCTTCAAGAATGAAGAGATAACAAGAATAAAAGTATCCTTACCTCAACTATCATGCCAAAATTCGAGCTCCTTCACGAATCTATCGTAGATCCCCAACCCAATCGGAAGGTAATGCTATTCTTCAAGTGTTCTTCATCCCTAACCAACAAATTTGGGTGGATTTTAATAGTAAGGAAGGTACATGATGATGGAGATCTAGGGTTTCATGGGACGAGGAAGGGGAGATGAAGATAGAACCAAAGAAAAAATGGGAGAAAGATCTAGAATCGCCATGTTTAAAAAGCTACTAACGCGTTCCTCGCTCGAGCGTGACTTGCTTCGCTCGAGCGTCTAGACACAATCAAGAAGTCCCGCTTGAGCGACAACTTCCCTGCTCGAGCGGAGAAAGAAAAGTCTCAGAAGTTTTGTAGTGCTATAGTGTAATTACTGGATGCTAACATTTCACGCTCGAGCGTGACATCCCACGCTCGAGCAGACATGCCTGAAATGCAACAAAGTGTTGGGAGCAACAATTCCATGCTCAAGCGGTGGATTTCCCGCTTGAGCGGACCCAAAAACAAAATTTCACACTAAGAATGTAAAGAGGCCCTACTAGATGATAGTTGGGTCAACGCAATGCATGAAGAATTAGGTCAATTTAAACATAACAAAGTTTGGACTCTTGTTGCCAGACCTAGAAACATAAATGTGATAGGTACCAAGTGGATATTCAAAAATAAATCTGATGAGAATGGTACTGTGGTTAGAAATAAAGCTAGGTTGGTTACTCAATACTACACACAAGTAGAAGGTGTTAACTATGATGAGACGTTTGCCTCTGTTGCACTTCTCGAATCTATTCGTATTTTACTTGGTGTTGCATGCTTTCTTGGATTCAAATTGTTTCAAATGGATGTAAAAAGTGCCTTTCTAAATGGATACTTGAAAGAAGAGGCTTATGTTAAGTAACCAAAAGGGTTGGAGGGCCCAAAATTTCCAAACCATGTCTACAAGTTAGACAAGGCTTTAAATGGGTTGAAACAAGCTCTTCAGGCTTGGTATGACAGCACTTACTACCTTCCTTGGGGTAGTGTGGACAAGACCTTATTTGTGAAACATACCAAGTCTCATATACTTGTCGCTCAAATTTATGTTGATGATATTGTGTTTGGATCCACTTCTGATTCTCTTGTGAAATATTTCTCAGATTGCATGACACATGAGTTTGAAATGAGCATGGTGGGGAATTGTCTTTTTTCTTGGGTCTCCAAATCAAGTAGTCACCTTTGGGTATGTTTGTTTCTCAAACCAAGTATGCCAAAAATCTTGTGACTAAGTTCGGTTTAGAGTTGGCCAAACATGCTAGAACTCCCATGAGCTCACCTCTCCAAAGACTCCTATGGTACTGATGTTGAGCCTACTCTTTGTAGAAGCATGATAGGGAGTCTTTTGTACCTCACAACCAATCAGCCTAACATTGCATTTAGTGTAGGTGTTTGTGCCCATTACAAAGCCTGTCCTAAAGAGTCTCATCTTCACGCTATCAAATGCATTATTAAGTTTGTAAGTAGGACATTCGGGTATGGGATTTGGTTTTTGACCAACACTACAACCAAAATCACTGGTTTTTCTAATGTCGACTATAGACACCCCATTTTTGACCAACCTTAAGACAAAGACATCATCGATTGAGCACTCGGTGATAGTGCATGTTGTGCTCGTTTCAAGTTTCCGGAGTTTTCAGCTGAGTGCCTTGCCTCCGAGCCTCTGAACTCTTTGTGCTTTGGCTCGGTTTGTAGACCAAGCCTTGTTTCCCTTCCTTGGAGGGAGGGAGAGGTCTTGTAGACCACTTTTCCCTTTGGTAGGCCAGTTTCTGGTTTCCAGAGCATTTGGCCGAGCGCCTTCTTTTACTTCCCTTTTGGTTTGGTTTCGAACCGAACCTTGTTTTCTCTTCCCTGGAGGGAGAGAGAGGTCTTGTAGACCACCTTTTTGTGGTTGTAGACCACTTTTTCTTCTTGGAGACTAGTTTTCAATTTTCGGAGCCTTCGGCCATGCGCCTTATCTCGGGACCGCTTAACGTTCTCTGTTTGGCTTGGTTTTTGAACCATGCCTTGTTGACCTTGCCTAGAGGGACACTGTGGTCTTGTAGACCACTTTTTGTAGTCGTAGACTACTTTTCCCTCGTAGACCGCTTTTGGCGCTCGTAGACTAGTTTTTAGGGCTTCTAGCTGCGCACCTTGACCCCCGGACTCTTGTCTTGCATCCTTTTTGGTTTGTTTTTGGCACAAACCTTGTTTTCCTTGCTTGGAGGGTGGAATAAGGGTGGGAGACCAGTTTCTCTCCCTGAAAATCACTTTTCTTCCCGCTAGCCAGTTTCCTGCTCGGCCAACTGGTCTTCGTGGTCTTTGGACCATCAAAAGTGGTCAGCCACCACACCATTAGCTTGCTTTCATTGTGCACACCACCTCCCCCCACCTGCCGACCACTTTCTTCCCTTGCAGACCACTTGTGGTGGTCGGTCGACCACTACAAGTAGCTGGCCGACCACTTCAAGTGGTTGGCAGCTTTCCAGCACCTTTTTGGAGATCTTTTCTTGCCAGCTGTGACAGTTGGAGGGCACATAAACCATCCTCCATACACGTGTATGGAGGGATGGCTTTAGACCTTTAGCTTGTTCAACAAGCATGAACTTTGGTTCTCTATAAAAGAGAACCTCCCCCCTCTTGCCTTAGGTTTAGAAAAGTTGGCTTGAGCTATAGATACACATCTATCTCTATATCTCTCTTTGTCTCATTTTTGTGCTTGAAAGTGCTTATTCTTCATACTATTGCACACAAACACACACTCAAACACCACCCTTTTGTTGCTGAGGCCCTTTGAGGTTGGTTTTGGAGTTTTTGGACTAGTTTTGATCCAAAAGAGCTGCTGGAGTTGTTGCTCTAAAGTGATTCTACAAGGGTGAGCTTCTAACCTCTTAATCCTTTATTTTTTATTAAGCTTTTGGACCTATTTTCATGCTTATTTTGGCTTGGCTTTCTACTGCAAAAAGTTCTGATTTTGTATGCTTGTAATGTTTGTTTAAGGTCTCTTTTGTGTTAGGGGTGGTCTACCCCCTCCTGTGCCTTGTTTGGATTTGTTTTACACCATCACTTTAGGCCCTTGAGATCACTTTCTCTTGGCCTTTTGACCACTGAAATCCAGTGGATTTTCAGTGGCAAAACTTGTGTTTTGAGGTCTTAAATAGGAGAGGGTCATCCCCTCTCCTTGTTTCTTGAATGCTTGCCTTATTTGCCTCATGTTTGAGCATGTTTGTTAAGCTTGTGTTGGCTTATTCTCAACTTGTTTTTAGGGTTATTTTGACATGGCATACCACTTTTTTGGCTTGGTTTGGCCACCCCATGCATGCTATATACACTTGTAGTGTAAATTTTGAAAACTAGTCTTGTATGCCTCATGTTTGAGCATGTCTTTCTAGCATGTTTTGGCCATATCTCAGCATGTTCTTAGTGTTTTTTTGACATGATATACCTCTGTCAAGGTTTGGTTTGGTAGCCCCATGCATGCTTCATGCACTTGTAGTGCATTTCCATTCACTAGCCTAATGTGTATCATGCTTTTGATCATCATTCTAGCATGCTTTTGGCTCAACTTCAAGAAGCTTTTGGCCATGTTTTACCATGGTTAAGGTCTGGTTTGTGTTGTTTTGGTCATGCATGCCTTGCTTTGTATAGCCACAGTGCATTTTAGCTCACTAGCTTTGTGTATTGAGTCCATTAGCATGCATTTCTTGAGCTATTTTCATGATTTGGCATCATTTTATATGTGATTTCAGAGCATGTTTCATTGTCATGCATTCACATCTTTCACTCTTTCAATGCGTTGGAGAGTTTGTGGCTTATGCCTTAAACATGAGCCATTGTGTATGCCTTCATGCCTATGCTTGCGAGCTATCATTTCAGTGTGTTTTTGGGGTTATTTTACCTTGATATAGCTCTGATTTTTGTTGGCAAAGCCATCTCATGCTTGGTTTTGGTAGGTGTAGTGTAATCCTCCCTATTGCCCTTGCATGATCCATGTTTTGGCCCTTCATATTGGCTTGTTTTGACTTCCCTCCATGCATGTTTTAGTATCATTTTGACATGCTCTAGGACTACTTTGGGTTGTATTTCCCATATGATTCATGTACTGTATAGCTGTAGTGCAATTGGCCTTGCTAGTTTCAAGCTTTGGGCACCATAGCATGCTTCATTTGTATCATGTACATGATTTGGCAATATTTAACATGACATTTCAGAGCATATAGAATTGCCATGTTCCCATTTCTTTCACCCTTTGAGTGCCTCTAAGGGTTGTGCATTGTTGCCTTGTTTGTGGCCTAGTGTTTATGCATGAATGCCTACGCATTTGAGCCCCCATCTTAGCATAATTTGGTCTTTGTTTAGACCTATTTGAGCTCTGTCCATGGTTGGTTCTTGCATTTGTGCCATGTATTGCATGTCCCTTGTATAGTCCTCTTAGCTAGCTTTAATGCTTAAGGACCCTAGCATGCTATGCTTGTATTGTTTGAATGATTTGGCATCATTTCATACCTAATTTGAGAGCATGTAGTGTTGTCACACTTCCTTGTTTATCACTTCCTCACTGTGTTTGAGGGTTTTGCTCTTAGGACTAGTTGATGAGCCAATGCATGTGCATGCGTGTATTGCCTTTAGGTGCCCGCATTTCATACCATTATGGCCACTGTTTTGGGCATGATTGAGGTCTGTCCATATTCGGTTTAAGTCCATTGAGCATGTGGTTTGAATATTGTTGCATGTTTGTTGCATTGCATATTGTTACATGCTTGTTGCATTGCCTCATGTTTGCATGCTTATGTTGCATTTGCATTGTGTATGCATGCAACTAGCATTGATAGGTTGCTCATGTTGCATTTCATCGTGTATGCATGCATTACATTGTGTTTACCATGCTTGAGTTGTATTGCATCTTTGAGTTGCATTGCATTTGTTTGGGTTAGGTGTTAATCCGAACATGGGGAAATGAGGGACGTTCTTGATCATGCATGATAGAGTTTAAGGCATTTATGTGTTATGTGTGCATTCATTTTACATTGATTCGTGCAATCTTGGCTTCTCGGCCATTATGCATCGAGATGCGTGATTGATGGCCCGAGGGTCGAGAACTACACTCCCTTGAGCTCATGAAATGATAGGGAGGGTGGTTGTGCACACATATGTTGCAAATACATTGCCATGCCCCTTCTTGTCCTCTGTTATAGCAAACTGGAGAAGTGTAGCAAAAACTAGTCAGCAGACCAGTAAAAGTGGCTAGCCCACCACTTTTTCTGGTCTGCAGCAAACATAGGTGGTCGGCAGGTGGTTGGCAACACCAATAACTGTTCGGCAGCCCTCCTAAGGGTCCCCAAGGTGAGTTAGAAGCTATCTGGAGCTTAGTGCAAGGTTCTGAGAACAATTGCAAACAGAGGCAAGTTGGGGCATCGTGACGGATTTCTGAATAAGGCGACCGAGCATGTATGCACTCCTCATCCCAAGGACCTCTTTTTACTACTTTCCTTAGCTAGTTTATGCTTTGGTTCTGTACTTAAATAGTTAATGCTTTTAGCTATTCGTTTGTGTTTAATTTGCTAGTGTAGTTATCTAATGAATTTGTTTTGTAATAATTAGTTAATTAGTTAACTTAGCTTAGATTAGCTAGTTAGCTCATTATTCGGACCCTCCGTCGAGAGGGCACAACTGTTCTTATAAGCGTGCGTGTATGTGATGCATGTCTTCCAACCTCCATTTCTTTCTCCCTTTTACTTACCTGCTTTCAGTGGTTAGTTTTAGGGCATTTTTCAAGTAGCATCCTTATGCTTCGCATGCGTGCATCATTCATCTGTTTTACATGCACCGGACGTGGCGCATCATACAAACTGCATTGTATTTCAATACCAATTGAATACATGTTACCAAGTTGCATTCACATGACATCTTAGAATAGCCGAGCCTATTTAACTGCATTTTGCATGTGTAGCATTAGCCATATTAACATGAACTAGGATCATGCATGATTTCTAACTAGTTCTCTGTTTTGGCTCATAGTACACTGTGAGTGTTTTCGCTTTAGCATCTTTGCATGCGTGTAAGTGTTGCTATGTTAGCATGCTTGCCATGAGGCTAACTGCTTAACTGATATAACTGCATGGATGCATGTGGATGAAGGTTGGATTGCTTGAATTGGAACAATTCATCAAAATGCGAGTTTTAAGCCCACTCGGAGTGGCAAAACCTTGTTTTCTAAGCCCACTTGGGGGTGGCAAAATCCACGTCTTAGCCTACTTGCGAGTAGCACCTTCAAACCATTTTCGAAACACAAACATGAGATGTTTTGTTCCAATTTAGGCGATATAGTCTATACTTGTATGTTGTGCGCATCACATAGTAATTCTAGATTAATAACCGAAATAAGAGCACATGTGTTTTCGAAAACAACATATCATGTTAGTAAAGGCCGATCCTTTGATCGGGCGAGCACGGGTGCTCATTGCATGACCTTCCCCTTTGGTACCCAAGTTCCCAAGCCGAGGAAACTTTGGTGATGACGGACATGTGGCCTTAGGCACGAGTTAGGGTTTCCTAAATTTCCCGAAACAAAATATTTAAGTGGCGACTCTGAAATTTGGCAAGGCAGTCCATGTTTGGCACTTCTTGATTAAAAATTTGTTTTCCAAAACGATTTTCTGGATTTGGACACTTTGGTGATTTATCAGTCTTACATTGCACTTTGTGAGATTAAATTCAGAACCGTGACATGAGTCTGAACTATAGTAGCTAAGAACAACGATTCGCACCCTCCCGCGTGGAGCGAAGTTTCAGGCGGTCTACAGTTTCTGGCGACTCCGCTGGGGATTTAGAGAACTTGACTTGAACTCATGATATCTTGTTTTGACGACACTTATGTGTTTCTTTGCATTGCATTTGCATTGGTGCGCCTAGGAGACCATGTTTGCCGTATGCTATTCCTGAACGGTTTGCCGGAGGCTTGCTTTGAGAAGTGTGCCATAAGGCTGACCAGTTGCGGGGCTCTGCCACGACGGGAACACAAACCTTGGTTTTTACCAAGGCACCCTTTTTGACCATTCGACCTAGTACATATCGGAATCCATAGTGACTATTCCAAACTATGACAGGTTGCTTACCCGATTGTAGGTTGTTTGAAACCACTGTGTGCGTAGTGAAACCCTAGTTCCTGACAAAATAGGACAGGGAAACCCTACCCCTCCATAGGGCTGTTTTGGCTCTCACTTGCTTGCTATGTGCTTTTAGAGTGTGTCTTTACAGGAATGCATGTATCAGTTTGCAAGTCTAGGTATCAGGTCTGCGGACATCAGTATTTGGGGGAATCAGTTTTACCTGAGGGTATCAGATTTGAAGCAGTGATTTGGGAACAGTGATCAGTGTTTGAGAACAGTGTATTCAGCTTACAAAAGCCAACTGTGTGTTATCTTGCCAATTGTGTGTTGTCTTTATTTAAACCGTTATGCTGTTTGTTTTTCTGGTTGTTTGTTTCCTTATTATGCTTTATTTATCTTTTTGCAAGGTAGTTTAGCATAATTGCTTCCGACCAGGCAGATATTCCCCAAGGACTCTGGGTCAGAGGTCGAAGACTTCATCGATCCGAGGATCTGCTAGACGAACAACTCGTGTTCCATTCATTACCCCCGGTTACTAGACGGAGGTTAGTTAGGCGCAGTCCATCAGTACAGCGGTTACTGGATCAATGGTCCTTATCCACCCCGCCAGTGAGTAGGCTGAGGTTTCAGTTTCTACCACAGAGAGGATATACCGGTTGTTCAGTTAGATCAGCACCTTATGGCAGGCATGGAAGAGATGATGCGTCAGCTCCAATAGACTATGCAGGCCACGTAGCGGGATGCTGCCCGCCAGACAGAGTCTGCCGCGTGTCAGGCCGAGGTTGTAGCCCAGCAAACAGAGTTGATTGCCAGACTTCAGCAACAATAACAACCACCACAGCAAGCCGGAGCATCTGCTTCGCACCCGCCTCCTCTCCCGCTTAGAGTCCCAACACTTGGAGAGACCATAAACGTCCAGGAAAATACGGACGTCTACCTCAGCTGTCCAAGCGCCCACCAATCTAGTGGATACACCGTTTGAGTTCGAGGTGGATCCAACAGTGCTGAAAGTGAGCAAGCTAGAAAAGCTATTCAAGAAGGCTCAAGGCGTTAATTCCATATCGGACATAGAGGACGAATACACCGATTCGGCCGTGACTTTGCTGGACCGATTCAAAATGCCACACACAGACCGTTTTGATGGTTCTGGGGATCCCATGGTACACCTACGATTGTTCTCAGATATTCTAAGGCCGATGGGCCTCTCCAGACTGCAAAAGCTATCACTCTTCGGCCGAACCCTGTCAGGTGTCGCCGCCATCTGGTTTGCGAAATTGGAAGATTCTGTCAAGAGAAGCTGGGAGGAGATGGCTGAGGCCTTTGTAGCTCAATACTCCTACAATACATAGATCGAGATCACAACTCGTGATCTCGAGACACCTAGACAGGAGCCAAAAGAGAGCTTCTCCGACTTTGTAAGCCGTTAGAGAGCCAAGGCTTCGATGATGACCATCAGACCGGTCGACAAGGATCAGATTCGGATGGTTGTGCGCAACCTCCAACCTAAGCTGATGCGAAAGATGATCGTCCTACCCCTTCTCACCTTCTCAGATTTACATGAGATCGAGGTGCAGATTGAGGACACCATGAAGCAGGGCCTCATTGATCACGAGAGAGAGCAGCCCAAGAGGGCATTTTCCCGCAATACGAATACAGGCACGAGCAATGCTGCAGTTGCCAGAACTTCAGATGTGAGCATGGTCACCACCACCACCACCACCACCCCAAAACCCTTCTGGCTACACCCTTTTCCAAAGTGCATCCGGAAATAGCTCTAAATAATAGCCAAATATGCACCCTAAGCCCAAA
Organism: Camellia lanceoleosa; assembly: GCA_025200525.1. Lineage (NCBI taxonomy): Eukaryota > Viridiplantae > Streptophyta > Magnoliopsida > Ericales > Theaceae > Camellia > Camellia lanceoleosa. The sequence continues at coordinate 104,340,564 of CM045760.1, forward strand.
AAACCTTCACTCCACTATACATGCCCCTGTCCAAAGCTCTGGTTGTTCTCATTAGGAAAGGGCACTTGAAGCCCCTGGAGCCGTGGCCATTACCAGACAAACTTCCTCCCTCCCATAACCCAACCAAATACTATGCCTATCACCAATAGCATGGTCACGACACCGACCAGTGCTTCAGACTACGTCACGAGATCTAGGATCTCGTTGACAATAGGGTGATCGCACCTTCAGAAAAACCAAACGTCACAACCAACCCTCTCCTGCCACATAACCAAGCTCCACCACCTAAACGCATCAACTTGATCCAAACTGGGGTTGTTCATACGACCCTAGTATATATATCTCCCCCTCTCACCTACCCAAGCCGGAGGTGTTCATTCCAGACAGCATAGATTTGTGCATGTTGAGCACCTCCCAAATCCAACCCGAACCGGTGGTGGTGACTACCGAACGTAGAACATGGATGACTTTGGGGCAGTGGGGAATGATGATTTAGAGCCTAAGGGGTCTGCGAGCTTCGTGTACAACCCGAGGATAGAGCTACCGGTTGGGGTAGAGATCTGTGTGGTTCAGGAGGATGAACCTAATCAAGGGTTAGATGACCCGAAAGAACTGGAAGAGGATATTGCAAATCTGTAGTTCTTCGAAGAGCAGGACTCAGGGGACGTGACTGTCAACTGGTTCGGCTTGGATGGATCAGCAGGGAATACTGGGTGGCTCGACAACCAACCAGATGTTATTGAAAAACCTCAGCCAGAATAGGGGCAATCAGGAACTGGGACATTATCAATGGTCGGAATGGCCGGGAATCAAAAGAAATTGCCGAAGAGCACCGGTGTTAAGAATTTTGCTCGGGATCCAGGCAGTTTGAATACAGAAAGTACTAAATAGCAAACTACGCTAAAGCAGCTTGAACAGGAAAAGATCAAAGATCTGGAGAGGGCTAGAAAGGCCAAAGCCCTTACGGGGACAGAACGTGCTGTGCGCACAGAAATAGTTATAACGGAACTGGATAGCTGCCTATCAGTGGCTGACGGGATGTGGTGGGAAGACGACGACTTACGTCTTGCCCACACCGATGAGGATTGGGGGCATAATCAACCGGATGATACCTGGTATGTTGAAGAGGTAGATCATATGACGAGGAGTGGATGGTATTTCAAGCCCCCGCACTTGGATCAACCAGAGGTGTCCGGAAAGGACAAAGAGGCAGAGAGGCAGAAGGAAAAACTACTTGAGGAGGAGACTGTGCTGAAACAGCTTAAGAAAATCCAAGCAGACATCTCCATCTGGGGACTGCTTATGGCCTCAAGAGTTCATAGGCAAGCTGTCCTTTTTGCCATGGACAAGGCGAAAATTTCAATTGACACCACGTCCGAACAGCTGGTAGGGCTGGTTTTTCCAGGAGGAACTTCCCCGACGTTGACCTTCACTGACAAAGAACTGCCGCCTGAGGGCTCAAATCACAACAAACCACACTATATCTCTATTGAGTGTAGAGACAAATGGATACCGGTGGTTCTTGTTGACACAAGATCTGCTATCAACGTGTGCCCGTCGAGGACGGCATATGCTATCGGGTTGAAGCCCGCCGATTTTGTGCCTACGACCCAAGTGATACGGACGTATGACAATACTAGTAGAGAGGTGATGGGGACTGTACAGATTCAGACTTAGGTTGGTCCAGGATAACAGGATTTAGATTTTCATGTCTTGGATGTTCCCGCAACCTTCAATCTACTCCTAGGGCGGCCGTGGCTGCACCAGGTGAGGGCAGTCTCTTCCACCCTGCACTAGATGTTGAAGTACCCCCACGGGAAGGGGGTGGCTATAGTTTTTGGGAATTCTTCAATCCATCCGCCGCCAGAGGTTTCTACACCAGTTCTGGAGATTGAGCATGGCGCGGAGGATGTGTTTTTGTCAGGGTTCACTCTAGCTGAGGCCCGGGTTGTACAGAATATCCTAGCTGTTAATGAGGGGCTATACGTCAACGCACAGTCTGTCTACCTTATGAACAAGCTCCAGCACATTCTCGGGATGAGATTAGGGCGAAGTGGCCGGAAAGGCATTGCAACATCGGCTGAAGTGCCGCATAACCCACATACCTTTGGTTTAGGTTATCTGCCTACCAAGGAGAACTGGGTGAGGAAAGGAAAAAAGATGGCAGGAAGAGCTAGAGCCAAGCAGGTCGGGAAGTATTATGAGTTGATGCACCGACCTATCCAAGGTACCCTGAACAAATGCTTTGTCCAAGAGGGGGAAGACTTCCCATTCTACGGCTTCCCAGAGCCATGGCTAAATATAGAGAGGCGGCGCTTGCCGAGGTTCGAGATTTTCTTTGACTTGCAATTGTCTGGGGATGACGTTGCCGAAGAGCAGACAGACCCACCAGCTGAGGCTGAGCAGTTCAAGGAGGATTCCGAGAATACAGAGATTGAAATGGGGATAGCACTGGCTTGTCTACTCTCAGATCCTCAGATCGCACAGGAGTGCTTAGGGGATGACTTCTCAGTGTCCATGATCGGGAATAAAGCGGCTGTGAGCCTATCTTCTAACATTCTGGATGCATCCATCGCACCCTCCCTCGTCTAGCAATACGAGGAGGGCTTTTTATCGAGCAGCACCGGGTTAGGTAGTGAGCCGGAATATGATTCCACTGAGTCTATGAAGTCGGAATCAGGTTCCAGCTCGTCTAAGTCTGAGTTTGGTATTTTTTGGGGTGACAACCTGGATGCGACAATCCTGTCTAGGTCATCGTTTTCTTTTTCCTTTGAGTCTGTTGTAATAGAGGAATCAGAAGATTTGAAAGTGATTAATGAGAATGGAATGGCTGTGGCTTTCGAGTACTTTTCTGTGCCCTTAATTTATTGCATTAATCAAGACTTTCAAAATTTCGATGAAAACGACGAGGAAGAAATTCCTCCAGTTTTGAAATATTTGCTTGATCAAGAGCAGGAGAGGTTTGTAAAACCCTTGGTTGATGAAATCACCCCAATTAATGTTGGTATTGAGAAGGACCCGCAGTTGGTCCAGATCGGGTCCACGTTGTCTTTGCAGGAGCGCGGGCGCTTAGTCGCTTTATTAAAAGATTTCAAAGACATTTTCACGTGGTCCTATGAAGAGATGCCTGGAATCGATCCTGAGATTGTACAACACCGGATTCCTCTTGACCCAGAGGCCCGGGCACATTAGCGAAGCTCAAGAAGAATCTGGGACTAGGCTCTCAAGATCAAAGAAGAGGTTACCAAGCAAATTGACGCAGGGTTCCTGTTGGTATCAGAATACCCAACTTGGTTGGCCCATATAGTTCTAGTGCCGAAGAAGGACGGCAGAATTCGAGTACGTGTGGACTTTAGGGATTTGAACAAAGCCAGTCCGAAGGACGACTTTCCTCTGTCGCGTATCAACAAATTAGTGGACTTCACTGCTGGGAATGCACTGCTCTCATTCATGGATGGATTTTCAGGCTACAATCTGATCTTGATGGGACCCAAAGATAGGGAAAAGACTACTTTCACCACCCCGTGGGGAACCTATTGTTATAGGGTGATGCCGTTTGGGCTGAAGAACGCTGGGGTTACGTATCAACGGGCTGCGACCACAATTTTGCACAACATGATCCATAAAGTGGTTGAGGTGTACATAGACGACATGATTGTCAAGTCTAAGGAAAGAGAGGGCCACTACACCGCCTTGCAGAAATTCTTCCAAAGGATAAGAGAGTATCGGTTGCGGCTGAATCCTCATAAATGTACATTTGGTGTTACAGCAGGAAAAATGCTAGAGTTCTTGATCACACAGAGAGGTATCGAGGTCGATCCTTCCAAAATCAAGGCCATCTTAGAAATGCCACCACCGAGGACTAAAAAGGAGGTGCGAGGCTTTCTGGGTAAAGTGCAATTCATAAGAAGGTTTATTGTAAAATTAACCTTGACTTGTGAACCACACTTTGGTCTCCTGAAGAAAGGAAAGAAGTTCCAATGGGACGACCGATACCAAGTTGCTTTCGAGTAAATCAAACAATATTTACAGAACCCACCTATGTTGTCATCGCTTGAGCCGGGAAAACCGTTGGTTCTGTATCTTTCAGTCACTGAAACTACAATGGGCTGCATGCTTGCGCAGGAGTTTGAGGAGAAAGTGGAAAAAGCTATTTACTACCTGAGCAAGAAAATGCTGGATTACGAGACCCGCTACACTCCGCTGGAGAAGGCCTGTCTGGCCTTGGTATGGGCTACTAGGAAGCTGCGGCACTACCTGTTAGCTCACTCTGTAACACTGGTTTCAAGATTAGATCCCATCAAATATCTTTTCGAGAAAACGGCACTTATGGGTAGGCTAGCCCGTTGGTTGCTTTTGTTTTCCGAATTTGATTTAAAGTACATGACACGCAAGTTAGTGAAAGGGAGAGCGGTAGCAGAGTTCCTAGCCGATCACCCAGTTGAAGGGGATGAAGCAGTTGAGTACCTGTTCCCAGACGAGGTCATTCTGTATGTCAAAGAAGAGACTTGGATGATATACTTTGACGGAGCGTCAAACCAATACGGGTATGGGATAGGGGTGTTGCTGATAGCACCCAACAATTCCTGTATGCCTCTAGCATTCAAACTCCGGTTCAAAGTGTCGAACAATGAAGCAGAGTTTGAGGCATGTATTACTGGACTAGAAGCTGCCCTGGAACTAGAAGCAAAACGGTTGGATGTCATCGGGGACTCAAACCTTGTTGTATCTCAAGCTAAAGGAGATTGGAAAGTAAAAGAAGAAAAGATGAGAATCTATCACCAGACCTTGGACGTTCTAATTCCTTGGTTTGAGAAACTGAATTTCGTCCATCTGTTAAGAGAGAACAACAGCTTCGCTGATTCATTAGTAACTCTATCTTCTATGATAGACATCCCTTTCGAAGTCCGAATGCATTCGATGATCATCGAACAGAAATTCATGCCAGCCTATGAGCTGATTGCTGCCATAGATGAGGTACAAGATGAGAATCCCTGGTATTACGATGTCTGGAACTTCTTGGAAAAGGAAGCGTATCCACCAGGTGCAAATGCCAAAGATAAGAGGGCAATTCGAAAAATGGCTGCTCAGTTCATCGTCTGCGGGGGTAAACTGTATAAGAGGGGTCATCTTGGGATGCATAAACTGTGTGTTGATGCTGAAGAATCCAAACGCCTGATGGAGGCCATCCATGGAGGAGAGTGCGGAGTGCACATGAACGGGGTGATGCTAGCCCGAAAGATCCTTAGACAGGGTTATTACTGGTCAACCATGGAGGAGGATTTTATTGGCTTTGTCCGACGATGCCACAAATGTCAGATCCATACAAACTGCATGAACATTCCGCCGTGGAAGCTGTACAACATGACTTCGCCATGGCCGTTTTCAGTCTGGGGGATTGATGTAATTAGGGCTGTCACTCCAAAGGGGTCGAATGGGCATGAGTACATTCTGGTAACGATAGACTACTTCACAAAGTGGGCTGAGGCCCAATCTTACGCGGTGTTGAAAGCATCGCACGTTGCTAAATTCATCAGAAACAACATCATCTGTCGCTACGGGGTCTTGAATGAGATTATTTCAGATATGGTTCCCACTTCAAGAAGGAGGTGATTGATTTGTTGGAGAAATACAACGTGGCTTTTCATAAGTCATCTACATATCGGCCGCAAGCCAACGGAGCAGTTGAGGTCGCCAACAAGAACATCAAGCACATTCTGTAGAAGATGGTAGAAACCTACAAGGACTGGCCAGATAAGCTGCCATTTGCTCTTTGGGGCTACCGGACTTCAATTCGAACTTCTACTGGAGCGACCCCGTATTCCTTGGTTTATGGGATGGAGGCTGTTCTACCTATTGAAGTTGAGGTTCCATCATTACGGGTATTGGCCGAGTGTCAGATAGCTGAGGCAGATTGGCAGCAAAGCAGGTTCGAAGAACTCATGCTCTTTGATGAAAGAAGGCTGAAAGCACTGTATCACGTCCGGGATTATCAACGAAGAATTGCCAGGGCTTTCAATAAGAAGGTTAAGTCTAGGAATTTGAAAGAAGAGGATCTCGTGCTCAAAGACAATCAAGTTCCCATCCACGACCCTAGGGGCAAGTTCAGACCTAATTGGACTGGCCCTTACATCATCAAGTCTATCAGGTCGGGCGGAGCTGTCGTTCTGATGGACCTAGATGGCCTAGAGTTCTCCCAGCCGATCAACATGGACAAGTTGATCAAATACTTTCCCTGAGTGGCTCGCTAGGCCGAAAACCCGAAAGGGCAACCTAGGCGAAAGTTAGAGCATGAAAAATTTGGAATAATAAAAACTGAGCTCGCAAGGTTGAAAACCCAGAAAGGGTGGCCTTCACAAAAGTTAGAGCGCAAAAGAAGAGTGTTAATACACGAGGGAAGCCGAACTGAACTACGTAAGGCTTGATTCCCATCTTTGGGATACGTAGGCAACTTCATTCTGAAGTCCAGCCATAAACACTTCCCCGATCAACTTTGTCCATGTGATCATGTTGGTCATCTTTGTCTATTCTGCATTCAAGAGCTCGGTTGTGATCTCCAGTGTAGTGCTATTCAGACTAGGGGCAACTTTCCAGTTGCTTGGATTCGGGGTTGTACATCTCAATGATAGATCTCGGGCGTGTCCAGTTGTGATCCATATCGAAAATGGTTTTGAAAAGTTTTAATAAAAGTTGATTTTGCTAAAATTAATCTTTTTACAACTTAGACCATTTTTGGACCAAACAGAAAAATTTTAGTACCCACAACCTTCAATTACATTGATTTTAGTACAGAGTTTTCCTACTCTTGAATACAAATTGAAGTTGCTTTTTATTACATTCATAAAGAAAACTTGAAAGTACTGATTAAAGCAAATAAATTCGGGGCATAGTCAGGTGTTCCTGCCCCCCCCATAGAGCTGGTCGAAGCCTCTGATGCCAAAGTAGGCCCAACTTGCGCTTCTTCATCATGCCAAGCTATGCACTTATTAGAAAGGGTGCAATTGAAAGTGAGAGCGGGGCCAGAAGCTCTCTCATCCTCCATGTTGTGGCATACCGAGCTAGCCGTGTGCCTCGGACAGGAAATGCAGCGGGATACTCTATCCCTTCCTCCGGGCAGGTCTGATCATGTCCGAACTGGTGTCGGATTCGAAATGGGAAGTAAAGGACACAGTGTGTCAAGCCGATCAACTGAATCCTGGGCTGGCAGGTCATGATGTAGCTCATAGCCAGTAAATTGAGCCAAGGGTAGCACCAAGCAATGTCAAGAGCAGACAGACTGCACATCCATTCACACCACCATCCCTCATCAGGGGCATCGACTAGACGTCACCGGAAGAAATAGCCGCAAGCTGAATATGCTGGGCATGAGTCCACAACCTTCAACTTATCCATCAACCATATTTGGGGAGGGATGAAAAATGAGAGATTGAAGAATAGAGAGGTGTATGTGGAGAGAAAAGTGAGAAAAGGGTTTTGAGAGAAAAACCGAGCCTAAGGGTCGAGTGATATGAGAAATATATGTGAGATAGGGTAGGAAACATTACCTGCAGCAGTACTGGACTCCCCGCGAATCTAGTCGTCTCTCGGCGATGGAAAGCGTCCAAACCTATCAATGTCTCAGCTAGTGTCATGGCGACGCAGCTCTTGCCCTCTTTCAAGCCCTCGACAACCTCAATCAAACGGGCGCTTAACCCACCGGAGCCTGGGGCAAGTAAGAAATGTGACAACATGCACAAGCAAAGCGCATGTCGCCGAAAACCCTGCTAGTGATGGTCGCCGCAGTCACCGGCATCAGAAAATCAACGAATCAAGCTTGGAATGTCCAACTCTCCGTCACGAATCAACGACCGAGCGTCATGCAAAGTAAGCCCACACATCCGTCCTAAGGCTTGGACGTGGCCGAAGCTGTCATGACCCGAACCCGCCCCCATGGGTAAAGGACATAACCGGCCAGTAATCATGAGATTACCTACGGCCTCAAACCAAACCAAATGTATTTTAATAGAGCTAATGGGGACCAAACGGAAGCAATTTAAAACTTTGTCCATAGAGCTGTGCTTACATGGCACATCATAACAAACCATACATATGCATATTAATAACTCATGACAAAGTATGTACCACATAAAGTTCTGTACATACAGGATCATAATAGTCTAAGTTAACCCACCAAACTTTATACAACATATTCAAAGACTTCGCCCACATGACAAAATAAAACGGAATGACAAAAGGCGAAGACGGGTCTCGTGTGTGAGACGCAAGGGCTGACTCTTCAAAACCTTTATTGTTCCTCACAGACTTCACTGGGGCTGGGTTTGGACTTCTCTTGGCTCACCTACAAACACATGAATGAGCGTGAGCGAACGCCCAGTGAATAATATCATATAAAGGAGTTGTACAAATGGTATGTAGAACAACACACTTCAAACGGCCTTGGGCCCAATTCACATTTTCATTTATGTCAAACTGGCCTTTGGGCCATTCATTTATTCGTATCAAACTAGTCTTTGGCCCATTCATTTATTCATCTCAGAACGGCCTGTGGCCCATCCATTCATGTCAAAACGGCCTTTGGCCCATCCATTTATGTCAAAACAACCTTTGGCCCATTCACTCTATCATTCAGATCAAACTGGCCTCTGGCCCACTCATTTGGTATAGCAAACATTGTCCACCAATCGAATCAATAAACTTGAAAAACTTACATAGAAGTAAGTAATTTGGACAACAACACATTTCAGATAGCTTTGTTAAGATATTACTCACAGTGACCGGTCGGTTGGTTTGCCCTGGAGCTCGACCCTACACATCACATAACACAAAAGGGTCACAAACAATTCAATTTGTTCTTAAATTCACATATTCCTCTTTAGGCTTCATTCTTATCTCTTTAACTCATTTATAATGCTCAATGTATGCCTAAGAGTGCTTGCAAGCAAAAGAGAACGGAAAACAAAATACAGAATGCATTTTCAAAATTTCAGAAAACAGGGTTCCCGTTCGAGCGTGCACTTCCCCGCTCGAGCGGACCCATGAGGTTTGCAAAAGTACTGGATGTGTCAAATTTACGCTCGATCGTGCACTCTGGCGATCGAGCGGAAAGCCTCTTTACATGGCTCCCCGCTCGAGCGGACACTATGTCTGCAGAAAATACTGGGAACACGAATTTCACGCTCAAGTGGCGGTTTTCCCGCTCGAGCGGACATCGAAATTCTGGAAAATCCAGAACATGTTCTTGAGCTTCAATTTGATGTTCAAAGGTTCCAAATGCATGATTTTGGCTCTAACTTCACATATACATATTCTAACATGGTATAAACACCAAATTACAACACAATGAAGCTCAATTTCACAATTTAATCACATGCATGTCTCCAATTAACTCAAACTCATCACCAACACACTAGATTCAAACATGCAAGACTCAAACTCCCATGATTTGCACTTGCATGTGAAATATACACAATATCCTCAACTAAATTGGTGAAGAGATGATCAAATACATGGTCATTAATCAAAACTCAACATGGATTACATACTTTATGCTCAAACATGGAAATTTATGGCAATTTCTTACATGCATGTGTTCCAAGACTACCAAATCAACAAAACCAACTCAAATCATGTTAACTCTTACTCTTGATCACCCAACTAGCTTGAATACACAAAATCACAAGTTCAAAGTTATGAACCAAGGGGTGATTACTCACCTAGAGGCTTAATTCTCCCAATCTATAGCAAAATCTTGAGTTTAATCTTCCAATTCTTCACAAACTTGAGCCAAACACAATTCTTCTTCTCTCACCCTCTCTAGCCGACCCTCTCTCTACTCTCAGAGTCAAAAATCAGCCAGAATAAACTAAAGAGGGAATTTGAGGGTGTAGTGCCCCATTACAACAAATCCCACTAATTTTAGTATAATAATAATAAAGTAATTAGGCACTAATTCATCAATTTAATCTATTTAATCTGGTCCGAATCAATTTTCAATCAAATTTCACCATAGGCTCTAAAAATTACACTAATCACAAAGGCACAATCGATTCCAAGTTCTGTGGCCGATAAGGCATTCAATTTAATTTCCAAAGCAGATAATCAAACAGATATTCCTACGGTGAACAGATAGAAATTCAAAACCACATATTCTCACATAATGGCACACAAAATCATATTAAACACATAATCATACTCATATTAAGGACCAATTAACATATTACGGAACAGGGATATCACAGTCTCCCCCCCTTTAGGAAGTTTGGTCCTCCAAACTTATTTTACCTTCGTCGGGAAACAAATATGAATAGCGTAGTCGTATTTCCTCCTCTTTTTCCCATGTAGCATCCATCCCATAGTGTTCTTTCCATTCCACTTTCACCATTGGGATGGACTTGCTTGTCAATTGTTTCACTTGCTGGTCAACGATTTGTTTCGGCCATTCGGCGTGTTCCATATTCTCATCAATAGCTACCCGATGATAATCAATCACATGAAACGGGTCTCGGAGGTAACCCCTCAACATCGACACGTGAAACACATTATGGATTTGTTCAAATCCCGGTGGCAAAGCAACTCTATAAGCAACTGGACCAAGCCTTTCCAGAATCTGAAACGGCCCAATGTAACGGGGCGACAACTTGCCCTTCTTTCCAAACCTGACTTGGCCTTTCATTGGGGACACACGGATAAACACGTGGTCACCGACCTCATACTCAAGAGGTCTTCTTCGAACGTCTGTATAGTTCTTTTGTCGGTCCTGAGCTGTTTTGAGCCTTTGCCGAATAGTTTTGATTTTCTCAAAAGTATCTTGCACAATTTCAGGCCCAAGTAAAGCTCTATCCTCGACCTCTATTCAACAACTTGGTGATCTACACCTTCTACCATACAAAGCCTCATATGGTGCCATACCGATGCTGGAGTGGAAGCTGTTATTATAAGCAAATTCCGCGAGTGGCAAATAGTCTTCCCAACTCCCCTGAAAGTCCAAAGCACACATCCGAAGCATATCTTCCAAAGTCTATATTGTTCGTTCTGATTGCCCATCGGTCTGTTGGTGGAATGCAGTACTGAATCTTAGTTCTGTCCCCCTAGCTTCCTGCAAACTCTTCCACAATCTAGATACAAATTTCGGATCTCTGTCCGACACAATAGATACCGGAACTCCGTGTAAACGGATGATCTCATCAACATAAATAGTAGCCAATCTATAAGCATTAAATGTAGTTTTGAGAGGCAGAAAATGTGCAGATTTAGTCAGTCTATCAACTACAACCCAAATAGAATCCATACCTCGAGAAGTCCGAGGTAGGCCAACAACAAAATCCATAGTCACATGCTCCCACTTCCATTCAGGAATAGGGAGAGGTTGAAGTAGACCGCCTGGTTTCTGATGTTCAGCTTTGACTTGCTGACATTGAAGACACTTGGACACATATTCTGCAATCTCTTTCTTCATTTTAGGCCACCAATAGGTTTGTTTCAAATCCCAGTACATTTTATTATCACCCGAATGCATAGCAAATACGGATCTGTGGGCTTCATCTAAAACCCTCTTCTTTAGTTCCGGGATATCTGGGACACACATTCGGTTTCGGAATTTCAACACTTCATTTTCAATACTGAACTCTGCCTTCGGACTTGTCTCAAATTCATTAATCACTTTCTTGAGGAATTCATCCTCTTTCTGTTTCTGTTTGATTTCATCAATGATTGCCGGCTCGGCTGTAATAGCGGCTATCAATCCGCCCTATTCACACATTACCACTTCAATTTCAGACTTCTCAAAATCTTGCAAGATTTCTTTCTGTTCAGTAAGCAAACAAGCCATACTCCCCGTTGATTTTCTGCACAAGGCATCAGCAACTGTGTTAGCTTTCCCGAGGTGATACTGAATCTCTAAATCATAATCCTTTATCAGTTCTAGCCATCTCCTCTGTCGCATATTCAACTCCTTCTGCGTGAAGAAGTATTTCAGACTTTTGTGATCCGTGTAGACTTCACACTTTGCTCCATACAGATAATGCCGCCAGATTTTCAAAGCAAAAACAACTGCGGCCAATTCTAGGTCATGTGTTGGATAATTCTTCTTGTGTGGCCGCAACTGTCGGGAGGCATAAGCAATAACCTTTTCGTTCTGCATTAACACACAACCCAAACCTTTATAAGACGCATCACTGAACATTAAAAAAAATTTCGTACCTGAAGGTAGTCTCAAAATTGGTGCAGTGGTCAATCTTGTTTTCAGTTCATGAAAGGTAGCTTCTCTTTCGTCATTCCATTCAAACGGTTGCCCTTTTCATGTCAATTGGGTAAGAGGCATAGCTAATTTCGAAAAATCCTTCACAAACCTCCTATAGTACCCAGCTAAGCCCATGAAACTACGGACTTCTGTCACATTTGTCAATGTAGGCCAATTCACAATTGCCTCTATTTTCTAGGGGTCCACTGACATTCCTTCCTTGTTGATCACATGCCCTAAGAAAACAACTTCATCCAACCAAAACTCACATTCCTTTCGTGTAGCAAATAATTTTCTTTCCCGAAGTATTTGTAGGACAGTTCTCAAATGATGTTCATGTTCAAGTCTATCTTTAGAATATATCAAAATGTCATCGCTAAAAACCACAACGAATTCATCAAGGTAGGTTTTAAAAATTCGGTTAATTAGGTCCATAAATGCTGCCGGAGCATTTGTCACTCCAAATGGCATAACAAGAAACTCAAAATGTCCATACCTCGTTCTGAATGCGGTTTTCTCAACATCCTCTGCCTTAACTTTCAGCTGATGATACCCGAATCTCAGATCAATCTTAGAAAACACCTGTGATCCCTGCAACTGGTCAAATAAGTCATCAATACGGGGTAGGGGATATTTGTTCTTTATTGTTACCTTGTTCAATTCCCGATAATCGATGCACAAACGCAAAGTTCCATCCTTCTTTTTCACAAACAATATTGGTGCACCCCAAGGTGAAATGCTAGGTCGAATAAACCCCTTGTCAAGCAGGTCTTGCAACTGTTCTTTCAATTCTTTCATTTCGGCAGTAGCCATTCTGTAGGGAGTTTTAGAAATAGGTTGGGTGCCTGGCATAGTCTCAATTGTAAACTCTATCTCCCTATCCACCAATTCCCCTGGTAGTTCATTTGGAAACACATCTGGAAATTCTCTAACAATAGGGATATCATTCAATTCAACATTCACAGATTGTTCAGACAACACATAGCACAAATAACCCTGACACCCTTTCCCGATCAGTTTGCATGCTTTCATTGCAGATATCAAATAAGGTGGAGGCACTACCCCATTGCCGCAAACACAATCTCTTTCTGTTCTGGTGGTTGAAACACAACCCGCTTTGTCACACAATCAATGGTGGCACAATATTTGGTCAACCAATCTATGCCCAAAATTACATCAAAATGCCTAAAGTTCAAGGGTAACAAATCTACATATAGGATAGCATCCTCAACATGCATATCACAAAACCGGTATATAGATTCACACAATACAGATTCCCCCAATGGAGCAAACACACATAGCAGATATGGCAGTAATTCTAAAGGTCTATTCAGTCTAGATGCAAATGCACATGTTACAAATAAGTGTGTTGATCCAGAGTCAATTAACACAAAGGCGTCCTGATTACATATAGAAATGGTACCTGAGACAACTGCATTGGCATTTCGTGTATCGCCCGGGACAAGCGCAAAAACTCTCCCCTGTCTCACGGTATCCCAGGTGGTAGCAGATCTCAAAGTATTTCCTGGCTTTGGGATCGATGCAGTGGAACTAGCAACTATCTTTCCACCATTCTGATTACAATCTCGGGCCATATGCCCTTGTTTCCCACATTTGAAACAGGCTCCTAATGCAGGATAACAAACTCCACGGTGCCTTTTGCTACAAATGTTGAACATGGGAGCTGTGTCTCGGGAAGAATTCGAAGTATTTGAGGAGCCCGTGTTTTTCTTTTTCAGAAATGTCTTTTTTGAGAAGAAGCTTTGCCTTTTGTTGCCTTTCCAGTCAGTTGTAGACTTAGTCTGTCTAGCTATGTTAGCTTCTGATATGATAGCTCTGTCTAGCACCCTAATGTAGGTTTCCTGCTTCAAGACATTCACCCTCTCTAAAATGTCACTTCAAAGCCCACCTTCAAAATGCCTCGCTTTCTTGTAATCGGTATCAATCACATGAGGTGCAAACCTGACCAATTCAGTGAATTTGGCATCATACTCGGCTACAGTCATACTGTCTTGCCTTAGTTCCATGAACTCTGACACTTTCCTATCCTGAACACATTGTGGGAAGTACTTGTCATAGAAAATTTCCAAAAATTTCACCAAATCAACATCTCTGTGATTCTCACGCATCAACATCCACCATCTTCTTGCTTCGTCTTCTAGCATAAAAGTGGCTAGAAGTACTTTCTGTGTCTCCGAACACGGAAACACTTCAAATAATTTCTCAAATGCGGAGGACCCACGCTTCGGCTTTCAACAGATCTAATCCACCATGGAACTGTGGTGGCTTCATTTTCTTGAATTCTTTGGTGAGCACTATTATCCGATCATCATTCTGATTATCTGGCACGGGTGGTGCCGGAGGTGGAGGTGGAGGTGGAGGTGGCGGATGTGGTTGCTGCCACTGTTATTGCCACTCTTGTTGTTGTCTCAAAGTTTCTGCCATTTCCTGTATCAGTCTTTCCATTCTGTCTATTCTGGCAGTAGAGGATTCCTCTATCTCATCACCTCTTGTTCTCACCATCTGATTAAACTTGCATTATTTTTCACACAAAAGATTCACAAGTATGCATATACTAAAGAGAATACATATTCAGATAATTTGCAATGCAAGCAAATCACAAACTTATAACACATAATTGTCCATATCAAAACATTTAAGCGTATTCTTAACGCTTTCAAATTCATACTTATCACATGAATGCATCCTAGATCTTTTCTAGACGCTTATTGCTCATTTGGACAAGTGTGTGAGTTATTAACTCGTGCTCTAATACCACTTTGTCATGACCCGAACCCACCCCCGTGGGTTAAGGACATAACCGGCTAGTAATCATGAGATTACCTATTGCCTCAAACCAAACCAAACGTATTTTAATAGAGCTAATAGGGGCCAAACGGAAGCAATTTAAAACTTTGTCCATAGAGCTATGCTTACATGGCACATCATAACAAACCATACATATGCATATTAATAACTCACAACAAAGTATGTACCACATAAAGTTCTGTACATGCAGGATCATAATAGTCTAAGTCAACCCACCAAACTTTATACAACATATTCAAAGACTTCGCCCACATGACAAAATAAAACGGAATGGCAAAAGGCGATGACGGGTCTCGTGCGTGAGACGCAAGGGCTGACTCTTCAAAACCTTTGTTGTTTCTTACAAACTTCACTAGGGCTAGGTTTGGACTTCTCTTGGCTCACCTACAAACACATGAATGAGCGTGAGCGAAAGCCCAGTGAATAATATCAAATAAAGGAGTTATACAAACGGTATGTAAAGCAACACACTTCAAACGGCCTGGGGCTCAATTCTCATTTTCATTTATGTCAAACTGGCCTTTGGCCTATTTATTTATTCGTATCAAACTGGCCTTTGGCCCATTCATTTATTCATGTCGAAATGGCCTCTGGTCCATTCATTCATGTCAGAACGGTCTCTGGCCCATGTATTCATGTCAAAACGGCCTTTGGCCCATCCATTCATGTCAAAATGGCCTTTGGCCCATCCATTCATATCAAAACGGCCTTTGGCCCATCCATTTATGTCAAAACGGCCTTTGGCCCATTCACTCTATCATTCAGATCAAACTAGCCACTGGCCTACTCATTTGGTATAGCAAACATTGTCCACCAATCGAATCAATGAACTTATAAAACTTACATAGAAGTAAGTAATTTGGACAACAATACATTTCAGATATCTTTGTTAAGATATTACTCATAGTGACTGGTTGGTTGGTTTGCCCTGGAGCTCGACCCTACACATCACATAACACAAAAGGGTCACAAACAATTCAATCTGTTCTTAAATCCACATATTCCTCTTTAGGCTTCATTCTTATCTCTTTAACTCATTTATAATGCTCAATGTATGCCTAAGAGTGCTTGCAAACGAAAGAGAACAGAAAACGGAATACATAATGTATTTTCAAAATTTCAGAAAACAGGGTTCCTGCTCGAGCGTGCACTTCCCTGCTCGAGCGGACCCATAAGGTCTGCAAAAGTACTGGATGTGTCAAATTTACGCTCGATCGCGCACTCTGGCGCTCGAGTGGAAAGCCTCTCTACGTGGCTCCACGCTCGAGCGTGAACTTCTCCGCTCAAGCGGACACCATGTCTGCAGAAAATACTAGGAACACGAATTTCACGCTCGAGCGGCGGTTTCCCCGCTCGAGCGGACATCAAAATTCTAGAAAATCTAGAACATGTTCTTGAGCTTCAATTTGATGTTCAAAGGTTCCAAATGCATGATTTTGGCTCTAACTTCACATATACATATTCTAACATGGTATAAACACCAAATTACAACACAATGAAGCTCAATTTCACAATTTAATCACATGCATGTCTCAAATTAACTCAAACTCATCACCAACACACTAGATTCAAACATGCAAGACTCAAACTCCCATGATTTGCACTTGCATGTGAAATATACACAATATCCTCAACTTAATTGGTGAAGAGATGATCAAATACATGGTCATTAATCAAAACTCAACATGGATTACATACTTTATGCTCCACATGGAAATTTATGGCAATTTCTTACATGCATGTGTTCCAAGACTACCAAATCAACAAAACCAACTCAAATCATGTTAACTCTTACTCTTGATCACCTAACTAGCTTGAATACACAAAATCACAAGTTCAAACTTATAAACCAAGGGGTGATTACTCACCTAGAGGCTTAATTCTCCCAATCTATAGCAAAATCTTGAGTTTAATCCTCCAATTCTTCACAAACTTGAGCCAAACACAATTCTTCTTCTCTCACCCTCTCTAGCCAACTCTCTCGTTACTCTTAGAGTCAAAAATCAGCCAAAATAAACTAAAGAGGGAATTTGAGGGTATAGTGCCCCATTACAACAAATCCCACTAATTTCAATATAATAATAATAAAGTAATTGGGCACTAATTCATCAATTTAATCGATTTAATCTGGTCTGAATCAATTTTTAATCAAATTTCACTGTAGGCTCTAAAAATTACGCTAATCACAAAGGCACAATCGATTCCGGGTTCTGTGGCCGATAAGGCCTTCAATTTAATTTCCAAAATAGATAATCAAACAGATATTCCTACGGCGAACAGATAGAAATTCAAAACCACATATTCTCACATAATGGCATACAAAATCATATTAAACACATAATCATACTCATATTAAGGACCAATTAACATATTACGGAATAGGGATATCACAGAAGCAGAATTGGGGCAAGATTTCTTCATTACGCTCGAATTCCATCAAAGCTTGGAAGTCTTCGAAAGTGGGACACATTTCTTGTTCACCAAAGCTAAAGACGTGAGTTACCGGATTCCAACATCTTACCGCGACATGAAGGAACAGAAAATGCAGCGGGGTGCGACTCAACGTGAATAGTGCATTTATGCCGAAGCCTGAAAATTCAACTTTTCCGAGCCATCCAAGTTGGCGATCCAATTTATGAGATTTTGGACAGGAAATGCTTCCATTTTGGTGCAAAACCGAGTTAAAATAAGGGAACCACGAAGCTGGAACCTTTATGGAGGATAAGGCACTGTTTAGAGGACATGTGGCAAGAATCTGGAGGTCCCCAGAAAAACTGGTCGGCCAACTACATTTTCTGGTCTGCAGACCAAAAAAGTGGTCGGCAGGCCCTTTTAGTGTTCGGCCATGAGTAGAAAGTAGTTTGCAGCCACCTTTTTGTCTCCGGAAGGGAGTCTCTAGCCTTCCTATGTTTTGAGAATGTTGAAGATCTGAGTTTACTGCTGTTTTGGATGCGTTTTGTCATTTTGTTTGTCTAAAATGCATTTGCTTATCGAGTTATTACTCTTTCATTATCGAGTTGTTGCTCTTTGATTATCGAGTTGTCGTGGTTTGTTTATCGAGTTGTTGCTCTTTGCTTATCGGGTTGTAAACTTGTTGAAGTCTTGTTGTTGCTTATTGTTTTAAGTTGTTTAGATTGTTACGTTAGTTCACTACCTGACTTGGTAATGCATGCGTGTTCAATTTCCATTCAATCTCATTTTTGTGCAAAATGATGCGATGCGATGCTTAGAATACAAATACAACACCTTTTGAACAAAAAGTTGTTTCATTCCATCATGGTTTCTTTTTTACAACATTTTACAACAGGGTACAAATTTTAAAGAAAATAAAACTGCCTAACGCTGTACAATGTGCTATAACTACTAGTAAAAAGAAAATAAAGCAAAACATCTGTATCGGTGCTATGTGGCCCAAAATCGAGAGGCTCTCTTCATCCTCTTCGGCTGAGCAGCCTTTGTACCACTGCCGCTGGCACCACCATCTAAATCGGAGCCGCCATCCTCGGAATCCTCCTTGGCATCACCTCCGCCCTCCGAACCTAAACCAGAGTCATCATCTCTGCCTACAGATGTCTCCGACTGAGGATGCACTGACTCCTCCTCCTCGCTAGACTCATCATCCTGTCTAGCAGGCGTTCGACACCTCCCTTGGTCGCGAGTCGAGACCCCTCTCTCAGCTGCTCGAGAAGGCCTGGATGGCCCGGCCTGTAGTGGTACGACCTGAAAAGGCAATTTCGAATACATCAGCCAGAATATGTATATCAGATATCAGATGCAAGAATGGTACACAGAGTGTATGCATGTAGATATAATATATGAATATGATGTGTCAGATGTGCTCTACACATGCAGTGAATCAATATAGTGAAATGTTCAGTTCCTATATGTCATCAGAAGTATGATAAATGCAAGGAAATTGAAAAGTACCGGAATACCGGAGGCGTACAGCAGCGTCTCCCTCCGCAAGACCATGCTCTCGAGTGAGGCCACCATCTCGAGCAACCCCTCAGTATATCCTCTGGGAGGCTGCAGATGCAAGTTCAAGTCATTAGTGAATGAATGAATGTCTAAATATCTTAATGATAAATGAAAACTGTGGAGTATACTGGTGGTGAGTTAGGGTCACTGACATATCGATGATCTGGTAATGGAGGCTCTAGCAGAATCTGGTATGGTGTCCCATACTGCCAGCCTGTCAGCTCAGTCGGAAGATCTAGCCATCCAGCACACTGCCTAATGGGGAGGATCCCCCTACTTCTACCTCCCGAAGTGCTGGCCTTGCTAGTCGAGGGAATGTCTGCAGCTCGGGCGTGACTCAACGGCGGCATATCAGCAGCTCTCCTCGTGGGAGTACGGACACCTGTCAGTGAAGGCATCAAGTATGTATGGCGGTATGTCGCGTACTCCCCCTCCTCCAAGAAAAGAATTGCATCGACACCCAGCATAAGGTTGTCAACCTCCCGGGGAGTGAGACTCTCCATGGACCACATGTCCAGTGGAGGCGGTGAGGGGATCTCCTGTGCAGGATTACCCATCGTCTGGCGCATGAAGCGCTCCCCGAGAAACCAGGCTCTCCTAACTGGTCCCTCATACAAAATCCTATACTGAGAGGCGCCCCATGCCCCAGCAAACTAGAACCGAGAATACCCTGGCATCGCCAGCCAAGGCTGCCAAGTGATCTGCGGATAGTAAGTGCATGAATTGATTAGATATCATAAATATGCAAGATGAATCAAAGCTGAAAGCATGAAGAACTGAGAGTTTTGGTTTACCTCGGTCGCTCGCACAGTGTCAAAATACTGCCTCAGATGTGGCAGAGTCTCCCGAGGTCTGGGCCGGCACTAACCATCGAATCTCCGTGAGTACGGTATCTCAACCGGTGCCTCGACCTCAAGCTCGAGGGTGAGCATCGGGAAGTAGGCATAAACCCACAACTATGAAAGACAAGACAGTGGTAATGAGAATACAGAATATACAAAATGCAGAATGCTGAGTGCAGAATACGAATACAGAATGTACAGAGAATGCAGAATGCTGAGTGCAGAGTACAGAGTACAGAATGTAATGAGTGCAATGTGTGTAGTGCGCTGTGTACAGATAATGAAAATCAAGAGGGCAGAAGGTACCTCCTAGGCTCTCCAGTAGCCACCTACTATGGTCCCGCGCCTATGGGAGGTTACACTCATGTAGCAGTAAAGAGTAGCGAGGCCAGCACCGCCCCAATCAAAGTGTCGGACCTGTGATAAGTCTACCAGAGCACTGAGAAGATATAGCCCGACTGTGTTCCCCTTATCAGAGAACAGTTTTGTCCCGAGAAAGAACATCAGAAAGCCCCGGGCATACTGCTCTGTGGCCTCGACGGTCTCGGTCGTAGTCCTCCTGTACTGCTTGGTAAACCAGGTGTACCTGACCAAGCATGTCGATCTGTAGGTCGGCGGGTGGGCTCCATGAAGATAAGTCCAAGCTGCCTTCCACTCGCCCATATCAAAATCGTATGGGATCGGCTGGCCTCCCACTTCGAGACCCATCAGCATGGAAAAATCATACGGGGTCATCGTCATGTCCCCGGCAGCAGAGAAATGAAAGGAGTTGGTGGTGTCCCACCATCTCTCTACTAATGCACCTAAAAGGGTCCTGCTTGCTGGATGACGGGACAACCCATACAAAACGGGCCAAATCCCGCCTCATCAATGATGTGTCGAACAGCATCTGGGAGCTCTATGTACCACTCCCTCGTGATGATAGACCCATAACCCCATGTGAAACGGGAAGATACCTGCGTTCAGAATGAACAGATGTATTCAGTTGCAAAATAAACAAAATACTGTGTTATGAACTGTGTGTTCAGATTGAGCAGTGTTATGAGCTATGTGCCAACTAAATAGAATGATGTGTTATGAACTATGTGTTCAGATTGAGCAGTGTTATGAGCTGTGTGCCAACTAAACAGAATGTTGTGTTATGAACTGTGTGTTCAGATTGAGCAGTGTTATGAGCTGTGTGCCAACTAAACATAATGTTGTGTTATGAACTATGCATTCAGATTGAGCAATGTTATGAGTTGTGTGCAAAATAAACAGAATACTGTGTTATGAACTGTGTGTTCAGATTGAGCAATGTTATGACCTGTGTGCCAAATAAACTGAATACTGTGTTATAAACTGTGTGTTCAGATTGAGCAATGTGCTATATTATGAGCTATGTGCCAAATAAACCGAATACTGTGTTATGAACTGTGTGTTCAAATTGAACAGTGTGCTATGTTATGAGCTGCGTGCCAAGTAAACAAAATACAGTGTTGTGAGCTGTGTGCCAAATGAACAAAGTGTTGCATTGTGAGCTGCGTGCTAAATGAACAGAATGTTGTGTTGTGAGCTGTGTGCCAAGTCAGCATTGTGTTATAAATAAGCTGTGTGCCAAGTCAGCATTGTGTTATGTACGAGCTGTGTGCCAAATGAACCGGATGTTGTGTGCAAGTTGTGTCCAAGATGAGCAAAAGTGTTGTGTATGTAAATGTGTTCAGAACGAGCAGATATAATACATAGCGAAAGCATGAAATGTGCAAGAAATGCAAAATACATCACAAAAAATGTGAAAGTGAAGTACGCACCTCGCACGCATGATGAGATAGATGAGACTCTGGCTCCTGTAACCACAAGTTTGCGGGTGCCTGTCGTGCGAAATTGGTGAAGCGGTAAAAGGTGCTAGGAGGTAGGATGTGCTCCTACGGGTGGTACCCCTCCGGGTCGAAAGGCCGCATCCTAGGCGGCAATGACATAATGTCGGGCTCATCCTCTACTCTCGGGGAACCTCCGTCGTGTGGAATATCGTCAGCCATCTGAAAAAAGGTGCAAAATGAGCGAAATGAGCCAAAGTTGCAAAAAGTCAACAAAAGTCAACTCTTGGGAAGAGAAAAAGTCAACAAAAGTCAACGCCCGGGAAAAGGTGCTAAACTTCGAGAAAAACATACCTCAAGTGGTGAAAATGGAGAAAGAAGCTCCGAAAACAAATTATGATCGGTTCAAAACGAAGAGAATCGAAAGTTTTCGCGAAACAACTTCGCGTGGGGCGTTGGAAAATGCGTATAAAGTGCAGATCTGAGAGAGAAAATGGTCTAGGGAGGAAGAGAAGTGTATTTTGGCCTTGGAGGTGTGAGGAAATGTGTTTTGGAGTTGTATATTTAAAGATCTGGCCTTCAAGAGACCAAACTGTCCCTATTTGAAGAATTGGTCGTGACTAATTTTTTCTGGCCAAACCACCTAGGCCGTCAAGAAGTGGCCGACAGCCATTCTAGGTGGTCGGCAGCACTCCTGGATGGTTTCCAAGGTCCCATTGTTCTCCCTATGTGTTTTGGTGATGATTGGAGTCCTTGGCTCTCGAGAAAGTGCAAGGAAAGTACACTTTTCGGCTCAAATTGTTTCCGCGAGAACTTCAATTCAAGTGTTCGACGCGTAGCTCATCGTCACTCGTCAAGAGCAAGGTGTATCCTTTTTTAATACATTGTGACCCCTCCGAGAGGTAAATCGGAGGTTACGGTTGAATTGGTCTTGTTAAGGCTTGCATTTCCTCTTTCGGCATTTTGCTTCAAACGTACTATTGAAGTTACACTTTTCTCGCATTGTTATGCATACTTCTCTCCGCATTGTTATGCACATTTATCTCACATTGTTATGCACATCTCACTCCCATTGTTATGCACGTTTCTCTCGCATTGTCATGCATACTTTACTTGCGTTGTCACGCACGTTTCTCTCGCATTGTCATGCACACTTTATTTGCGTTGTCACGCACATTTTGCTTGCATTGTTATGCACATTCCTCTTGCATTGTTATGCATTTCACCTGCGTTGTCACACACACTTAGGTTGCATTGTCATGCATCCCTCCATCCGCGTTGTCACGCACTCTTAGGTTGCATTGTCATGCACCCCTTCCACCCGCGTTGTCACGCACACTTAGGTTGCATTGTCATGCACCTCAACTTGCGTTGTTGCGCATGTCTTACATGCATTGTTATGCACATACTACTTGTGTTGTCATACACGTTTTGCTTGCGTTATCACGCATTCTTAGGTTGCATTGTCATGCACCTCTTTACCCGTGTTGTCACGCACACTTAGGCTGCATTGTCATGCATCCCCTTACTTGCGTTGTCAGGCACGTTTTGCTTGCATTGTTATGCACCTCACTACTTGCATTGTCACGCACGTTCAGTAGCATTGTTATGCATTTTTCACTTGCGTTACTATGCACTTTTCACTTGCATTGCTATGCACTTTTCCATCGATATCATATGTGTGTGCGTTTATCTCGTATTGATATTGTATCTTGATATAGCATTAAATATGCTTCTACAATATTGTATTTGTTGAATATCTCTCTTTTGCAGGCACGATATTGTATATACGATTCATTTGAAGTTGGTGAAACCGGACGATATTGTATGTACTCCGCACGAGACACAGTAAGAATTGCATAATTTTCTTACATCCTTTCTGCATGAGATGTGGTTTGGTTCGTGTTTACTTGCTTGCATAGCATTCGCTTAAAATGTTGCATTTATTTTGCGTAATTGCTTCATCACAGCTTTCTTTGCATAATCATAAGTTATGTTCGGCATTGTACACGTCATTTGCATTTTGCCCCTGCCTACGGGCACATCTCTTTGTTATCTTGCCTATTTGTCTAAGTCTTCGGCGTTGTCAAAAATGGGTCGTCTCTTGGCTTTGACATTCACTCCCATCACTTCCTGACTTCCGAGTTCTTTCAAAGAGGGGCAACTGTAGACACCCCATTTTTGACCGATCTTAAGACTCAAACGTCATCGATTGAGCACTCGGTGATAGTGCATGTTGTGCTCGTTTTGAGTTTCCGGAGTTTTTGGCTGAGTGCCTTGCCTCTGGGCCTCTGAACTCTTTTTGCTTTGGCTCAGTTTGTAGACCAAACCTTATTTCCCTTCCCTGGAGGGAGGAAGAGGTCTTGTAGACCACTTTTTGTGGTTGTAGATCACTTTTCCATCTGGTAGGCCAGTTTCCGGTTTTTTGAGCCTTTGGCCGAGCGCCTTGTCTTGCTTCCCTTTTGGTTTGGTTTCAAACCGAACCTTGTTTTCTGTTCCCTGGAGGGAGAGAGAGGTCTTGTAGACCACCTTTTTGTGGTCATAGGCCACTTTTTCTTCTTGGAGACTAGTTTCCGATTTTTGGAGCCTTCGGCCGCGCGCCTTGTCTCGGGACCGCTTAACGTTCTCCGTTTGGCTTGGTTTTTGAACCATGCCTTGTTGACCTTGCCTAGAGGGACACTGTGGTCTTGTAGACCACTTTTTGTAGTTGTAGACTACTTTTCCCTCGTAGACCACTTTTGGCACTCGTAGACTAGTTTTCGGGGCTTCCGACTGCGCGCCTTGACCCCCGGACTCTTGTCTTGCATCCTTTTTGGTTTGTTTTTGGCACAAACCTTGTTTTCCTTGCTTGGAGGGTGGAATAAGGGTGGGAGACCAGTTTCTCTCCCTGAAAACCACTTTCTTCTCGCCAGCCAATTTTTTGGTCGGCCAACTGGTCTTCTTGGTCTTTGGACCATCAAAAGTGGTCGGCCACCACACCATTATTGTGCAGACCACCTCCCCCCACCTGCCGAGCGCTTTCTTCCCTTGCAGACCACTTGTGGTGGTCGGCCGACCACTACAAGTAGTTGGCCGACCACTTCAAGTGGTCGGCAGCTTTCCAACACCTTTTTGGAGATCTTTTCTTGTTAGCTGTGACAACTGGAGAGCACAGAAACCATCCTCCATACACGTGTATGGAGGGATAGCTTTAGACCTTAAGCTTGTTCAACAAGCTTGAACTTTGGTTCTCTATAAAAGAGAACCTCCCCCTTCTTGCCTTAGGTTCAGAAAAGTTGGCTTGAGCTATAGATACACATCTATCTCTATATCTCTCTCTTTGTCTCATTTTTGTGCTTGAAAGTGCTTATTCTTCATACTATTGCACACAAACACACACTCAAACACCACCCTTTTGTTGCTGAGGCCCTTTGAGGTTGGTTTTGGAGTTTTTGGACTGGTTTTGATCCAAAAGAGCTACTGGAGTTGTTGCTCTAAAGTGATTCTACAAGGGTGAGCTTCTAACCTCTTAATCCCTTATTTTTTATTAAGCTGTTGGACCTATTTTCATGCTTATTTTGGCTTGGCATTCTACTACAAAAAGTTCTGATTTTGCATGCTTGTAATATTTGTTTAAGGTCTCTTTTGTGTTAGGGGTGGTCTACCCCCTCCTGTGCCTTGTTTGGCTTTGTTTTACACCATCACTTTAGGCCCTTGAGATCACTTTCTCTTGGCCTTTTGACCACTGAAATCCAGGGGATTTTTAGTGGTAAAACTTGTGTTTTGAGGTATTAAATAGAAAAGGGTCATCCCCTCTCCTTGTGTCCTGAATCCTTGCCTTATTTGCCTCATGTTTGAGCATGTTTGTTAAGCTTGTGTTGGCTTATTCTCAACTTATTTTAGGGGTTATTTTGACAAGGCATACCACTGTTTTGGCTTGGTTTGGTCACCCCATGCATGCTATACACACTTATAGTGTAAATTTTGCAAACTAGTCTTGTATGCCTCATGTTTGAGCATGTCTTTCTAGCATGTTTTGGCCATATCTCAGCATGTTCTTGGTGTTGTTTTTCCATGATATACCTCTGTCAATATTTGGTTTGATAGCCCCATGCATGCTCCATGCACTTGTAGTGCATTTCCATTCACTAGTCTAATGTGTATCATGCTTTTGATCATCATTCTAGCATGCTTTTGGCTCAACTTCAAGAAGCTTTTGGCCATGTTTTACCATGCTTAAGGTCTGATTTGTGTTGTTTTGGTCATGCATGCCTTGCTTTGTATAGCCATAGTGTATTTTAGCTCACTAGCTTTGTGTATTGAGTCCATTAGCATGCATTGCTTGAGCTATTTTCATGATTTGGAATCATTTTATATGTGATTTCAGAGCATGTTTCATTGCCATGCATTCACATCTTTCACTCTTTCAATGCGTTGGAGAGTTTGTGCTTTATGCCTTAAACATGAGCCATTGTGTATGCCTTCATACCTAAGCTTGCGAGCTATCATTTCAGTGTGTTTTTGGGGTTATTTTGCCATGATATAACTCTGATTTTTGTTGGCGAAGCCATCTCATGCTTGGTTTTGGTAGGTGTAGTGTAATCCTCCCTATTGCCCTTGCATGATCCATGTTTTGGCCCTTCATGTTGGCTTGTTTTGACTTCCCTCCATACATGTTTTAGTATCATTTTGACGTGCTCTAGGACTTTTTTGGGTTGTATTTTCCATATGCTTCATGTACTATATAGCTGTAGTGCAATTGGCCTTGCTAGTTTCAAGCTTTGGGCACCATAGCATGCTACATTTGTATCATGTACATGATTTGGCATCATTTAACATGACATTTCAGAGCATATAGAATTGCTATGTTCCCATTTCTTTCACCCTTTGAGTGCCTCTAAGGGTTGTGCATTGTTGCCTTGTTTGTCGCCTAGTGTGTATGCATGCATGCCTAAGCATTTGAGCCCCTATCTCAGTATAATTTGGTCTTTTTTTAGACCTATTTGAGCTCTATCCATGGTTGGTTCTTGCATTTGTGCCATGTATTGCATGTCCCTTGTATAGTTCTCTTTGCTAGCTTTAATGCTTAAGGACCCTAGCATGCTATGCTTGTATTGTTTGAGTGATTTGGCATCATTTCATACCTAATTTGAGAGCATGTAGTGTTGTCACACTTCCTTGTTTATCACTTCTTCACTGTGTTTGAGGGTTGTGCTCTTAGGCCTAGTTGATGAGCCAATGTATGTGCATGCGTGTCTTGCCTTTAGGTGCCTTCATTTCATAGCATTATGGCCACTGTTTTGGGCATGATTGAGGTCTGTCCATATTCGGTTTAAGTCCATTGAGCATGTGGTTTGAATATTGTTGCATACTTGTTACATTGCATATTGTTACATGCTTGTTGCATTGCCTCATGTTTGCATGCTTATGTTGCATTTGCATTGTGTATGCATGCCACTAGCATTGATAGGTTGCTGATGTTGCATTGCATCGTGTATGCATGCATTACATTGTGTTTATCATGCTTGAGTTGCATTGCATTTGTTTGGGTTAGGTGTTAATCCAAACACAGGAAATGAGGGACGTTTCATACTCGAAGTGATGAAACGTGTCTCATTTCTCAGTCGTCAACGCTCTTGATCATGCATGATATAGTTTAAGGCACTTATGTGTTATGTGTGCATTCATTTCACATTGATTCGTGCAATCTTGGCTTCTCAGCCATCATGCATCGAGATGCGTGATTGATGGCCCGAGGGTCGAGAACTACACTCCCTTGAGCTCATGAAATGATAGGGAGGGTAGTTGTGCACACATATGTTGTAAATACATTGCCATGCCCCTTATTGTCCTCTGTTGCAGCAAACTGGAGAAGTGCAAAAAAAACTAGTCGACAGACCAGTAAAAGTGGCTGGCCGACCACTTTTTCTGGTCTGCAGCAAACATAGGTGGTTGGTAGGTGGTTGGCAACACCAATAACTGGTCGGCAGCCCTCCTAAGGGTCCCCAAGGTGAGTTGGAAGCTAGCTGGAGCTTGGTGCCAGGTTCTGAGAACAATTGCAAACAGAGGCAAGTTGGGGCATCGCGACGGATTTTCGAACGAGGCGACCAAGCATGCATGCACTCCTCATTCCGAGGACCTCTTTTTACTGCTTTCCTTAGCCAGTTTATGCTTTGGTTTTGTACTTAAATAGTTAATGCATTTAGCTATTCGTTTGTGTTTAATTAGCTAGTGTAGTTAGCTAATGAATTTGTTTTGTAATAATTAGTTAACTAGGATTAGTTAATTAATTTACTTGTAATAATTAGTTTAATTAGCTTAGATTAGCTAGTTAGCTCATTATTCGGACCCCCCGTCGAGAAGGCACAACTGTCGTAATAAGCGTGCGTGTGTGTGATGCATGTCTTCCAACCCCCATTTCTTTCTCCCTTTTACTTACCTGCTTTCAGTGGTTAGTTTTAGGGCATTTTTCAATTAGCATCCTTATGCTTCACATGCGTGCATCATTCATCTGTTTTGCATGCACCAGGCTTGGCGCATCATACAAACTGCATTGTATTTCAATACCAATTGAATACATGTTACCAAGTTGTATTCACATGACATCTTAGAATAGGCGAGCCTATTTAACTGCATTTTGCATGTATTGCATTAGCCATCTTAACATGAACTAGGATCATGCATGATTTCTAACTAGTTCTCTGTTTTGGCTCGGAGTACACTGTGAGTGTTTTCGCTTTAGCATCCTTGCATGCGTGTAAGTGTTGCCATGTTAGCATGCTTGCCATGAGGCTAACTGCTTAACTGATATAACTGCATAAATGCATGTGGATAAAGGTTGGATTGCTTGAATTGGAACAATTCATCAAAATGCGAGTTTTAAACCCACTCGGAGTGGCAAAACCATGTTTTCTAGGCCCACTTGAGAGTGGCAAAATCCGCGTCTTAGCCTACTTGCGAGTAGTACCTTCAAACCATTTTCGAAACACAAACATGAGATGTTTTGTTCCAATTTAGGTGATCTAGTCTATACTTGTATGCTGTGCGCATCACATAGTTATTCTAGATTAATAACCGGAATAAGAGCGCATGTGTTTTCAAAAACAACATATCATGTTAGTAGAGGCCGATCCTTTCATCGGGCGAGTGGGGGTGCTCATTGCATGACCTTTCCCTCTGGTACCCAAGTTCCCGAGCCGAGGCAACTTTGGTGATGACGGACACGTGGCCTTAGGCACGAGTTAGGGTTTCCTAAATTTCCCGAAACAAAACATTTAGGTGGCGACTCTGAAATCTGGCAAAGCAATCCATGTTTGGCACTTCTTGATTAAAAATCTGTTTTCCCAAATGATTTGCCGAATTTGGACTTTTTGGTGATTTATCAGTCTTACATTGCACTTTGTGAGATTAGATTCAGAACCATGACATGAGTCCGAACTGTAATAGCTAAGAACAACGATTCGCGCCCTCGCGCGCGGTGCGGAGTTCCAGGCGGTCTACACCGACTAGGCAGGGTATGCTGATGATCAGAAGAACACATCCAGAGGGAGTTTTTACCTTGGGAATAATTTGGTTGCCTAGCATAGCAAAAAGCAAAATGTCATTTCTGTTTCGCCTGTGAAGGCTAAATACATTGTTGCAGGGAGTTGTTGTGCACAAATGTTGTGGATAAAGCAAATGGTTCATGATTATGGCATAGACCAGGACACTCTCACCCTTTTCTGTGATAATACAAGTTCTATCAACATCTCTAAAAGTCCAATCCAACACTCTCACACTAAACATATTGACATTTATTATCATTTCATTCGAGAGTTAGTTGAGGAGGGGCTTGTACTTTTTGAACATGTACCCATTGAGCATTAAAAAGTTGATATTTTTACAAAACTCCTTAATCTTCTTAGGTTTGAGTTTCTTAGAAAGACCTTGGGTGTGGTACTCATTAACTAGAGTGTGACTTGTTGCTTGAGTGGGTAAGAGTGATTGGCTTTCTGTGTACTTGGATGCTATAATCTCATTACCATTAAATCTTGTTATCTTTGCACATAGACTTCAAAATGAATACCTCTCATGCTGCTTGCAAGATTTCATATATCTTTGTCCATAGCTCATTTTGGATATATATGATCATTGAATTCATGATCTCATTCTATACACATTCTTGAGATAAACTGTTGCAGGGGTTTCTGCATAATTGATCAATTTTCTTTATGGATTTCTAACATTGTCTCTTATGCATTTCTAGAGGAATTGACCTATAATGGCATATCATAGGTGATATTGAGTCTCTTAACCATTCACCATCTATTTTCACTTCCACGGTTTCTCCCTCACTTCTTTGAAGTCCAGGCATTAGGAAAAGGCTACCAAGCCATCCTATTTTTTCCATGCTTCTTTGGTTTGGTCTCCATACTCTTGAGTGTGGAAGTTGCCAGTGAGTGCCCAAAAGAAAGAAAAGTCAAACTTATAATTATAAAAAAAAAAGGACTCATTAATTGAAGGGAAGCCTCCGCATTTACTCAGCAAATACCCCTTGATTACTGGTGGTTTGATTTTCCTTAGTGATGTTTAGATTTTTTTTGCCAGAAGTCTAGCCATTCGATCACTACCAGGATTAACTCTAGCAATTGTGTCCTCTCAAGGATTGCACACACACACATTAATTTTGTGAGCTCTCATATTTTCCTTTGAGTTATGTATTCATATGTTGCTTATGCTCATTGATCCATGTTTACTTGTTTTGCTCATGATATTGTGCTTCATATTGTCAAAATTGTGAGATTGCAGGCTTGATGGCATGTGGATTATTTCATCTTAGTGCTACATTAGTGCTATCCTACTAATCCCTACTTGTTTCAGGCCATACTTAACAGTTTGCCCATGCTCAGTAGGATGGTTTTTAAGGCCTGCATTTTTTTTTTACCATTGCTAGAGCGAAGCTTGTAGCACTCGAGCAATAAATCCTCATATCCAGTATTTTTGAAGAGGAACCAAACCACTAAGAGCATGTTTTTTGCACTCAAGCGCACCAATCTTGGCTCCAGTGAAGGGATGTGCATTAGTAAGAATGCTCGATCGATTAAACCCACGCTCAAGCAGACTACCCTGGTTTAAAAGCCTTCACTCATCCTTTCAGTCCCATTTTTTCCCCAAATTGGTTTTCACTATTCTTCTCTCTTCAAGGATTTTTCTCCGCTCTGTCTAATTTTGCCTTGGAAGCGTGTGTTTGAGGGTTCTTACCGTTTTTCCAGCCATCCTTCTACGTCTTTGGTATGTCTCTCTTCCTTTTCTTCATTTTTTTTGTTTGTTTGTTACCTTTATGTTTTTTTGTTGTTTTCGTCTCTCTCAGTTTGGTGTCTATTGGGGTGTGTCTTGTCTAGGGTTTACAGGGTTGCCTCTAGTTTGGTTGGTCTCTTTTTTTTTCTTTTTTTTTTTTGTGTTTTGTTATGTTTTTTTTTCCTACTCTGTATTTCATTCTAACTGTTGTGCTGGGTTTGGCTTTTGCCTTGTTTGGCTTTTGATTCCTATTGTGTTTTGGTTTCTAAGTATTTGAATTGCATATTCTCCTATTCCTATTAATCATGTTGTGCTTGGTTTTTATTACTAATGGTTTTGGTTCTTTGGATTTGATCATTAATGATTTTGGCTCTTTGGATTTGGTTACTAATGTTTTTGGTTTTTTAATTTGGTTTTGGGGGTGGTTTTTTCTCTATCTTGTTGGGTTTGATGTGTCTTTGGTTTTTAGCCATGTTAACCTCGAAACGCCAAAAGTCCACTGCCAACCGCCCACTTTATAACCCCAACCGTTTCCCGTCCGTAGAAAAAGCCAAGACCTTTAGAGAGTTCTACACCTCTAGAACTGTCCACCTAGAGCGACATGTTCAGCCCAATACCTTTGAGTTCATACCCGTTAGGCCGGTGTTTTGTCCCTTAGGGGATGACCTTGTTCTTTCTTTTTCTGGTCGTAAAAACCTTGACTAGGTAAGGGAGTTTTGTTGTAACATTGAGGGGGTCGATAATATTGGTCCTTCCTTTAAGACCTGGGTTCGGTCTAAGGCCATCACCAATACTCCAAACCTCATTCATGAGCTCTTAGGCATAGGCCCGTTATAGCGATCCCGGTCTTTTCCCAGTTAGTTGTTGTATCCGGACTTATGTTCCGTAGATCTCGTTGTTATATGATTGTTATTGTTGTCCTTTAATTCTTTATTCTTGAGATATAGGATGTTTTGGGTAGGTTGGTTGGGTTGGAAACCTAGGGTTGCTGTCCAGATTTTTGGACCATAGCTCGAGCGAGGAGTTGGTCACTTGAGCGAGGGTAGAGTTTTGTGTCTTGTGGCTCGAGCCAGGGTTTCTTAGCTCGAGTGAGCGATTGCGTCTAGTATGGACCTGAGAGCTGTATTTCTTGGCTCGAGCGAGCTTTCCTTCGCCGGCGAGTTTGAATCCTTCGCCGGCGAGAATTGCTCGCCGAGCGTGCTCGATTGCGACTGAAGCATCGTATTGTTGGCTCGGCGAGCTTTCCTTCGCCGGCGAGTATTTCTTGTGTCTGGTCGCTCGAGCAACCAAGTCTTCGCTCGAGCGAGCCTGTCGGGTTTAAATAGGCAGCAGCGGTTTTTAAAACACTTTTTCACCCTCTTTTTGATTCCAGAACCCTAGGTACGACTTCTCTCTCCCTCCACTCACCTTCTCTCTTAGGTATCATCTCCTTTTAGGGTGTTTCTACCCTAGGTTCTTTATTAAAAAGATAGAGTGAGTCGAGAGCTTCATTTTAATCTGAGAGTTTGGCAGTTTGAAGCACTTTGGATTTTGGGTCATCATCTCCATCTTTTCCATTCGGGTTATTTACTTCAAGGTAGGGATTTCCTACTCCATATTATAGGTTTTGTTCTAAGTTCTAGTACTTTGATATGTTGGGAGTTGTTTGAAAGGCACTTGATCAATGTTGTTTCCAACCGGAACTTTAGTAACGCCTCGGGACTATCATTATCCAAGAATGAAATTTGTAGGTGCTTATGTGATTATGTGCTTACGTGGAGTGAATTATCGTTGTCTAATGCATTAGGACGCAAGTATTATAGTTTTGGCACACTTACTAATGTGCTAACGTCTTTGTTACTTTTATTAGGATGTCAGGACGAGGACGAGAATGTCGTAGGCGTGGTAGGCGTGGTGGGCAGGAGATGCCTATACCGAATGAGATTCCGGCAGTACAGGAGGGAGTTGGCCAGGCCAATGTGGCCGAGCCAGTAGGACAGCAGGCTATGGGCGCTTTGGCCCGGGAGATAGTAGGGGCATTCAGGGAGTCAGTAGGCATTCTCAGAGCTGAGAATCAGGCTCAGGTTCATGTTGCAGATGCAGGGCCTTCTTTTCTGAAGAGGGAGTTCTTCCGGTCCGGACGAATTTTTGGATGATCCTAAAGAGCCACTTAAGGCAAATGAATGGCTCGAACAGACAACGAAGACGTTTGAGATGCTAGGCATCGAAGACGAGGTACTGAAGGTGACCTTGGCATCTTTCCAGTTAAAGGGGGATGCGGGTCAGTGGTGGAAGTTCACTAAGAGTCGTATAGGAGGGACTTGGAAGGCTTTTGTCGACGCTTTCCAGGAGAAGTTCCTGTCCTCAGCTGTTAAGGAGAGGTTGAGAGAGCAGTTCTGCCAGCTTAAGCAGAACAGTTCTTCAGTGGCCGAGTTTGAGGCCGCATTTACTAGCTTGTCCAGGTTTGCACCTGAGTTGGTGGCGTCTGAGGAACGGCGTTGTATTGAGTTTGAGAAGAAGTTGAGGCGCAGCCTCAAGTTGAGAGTTGTAGGGACGATGATTCGAGATTATGGGCGTCTAGTTGATGCTGCAGCCCATACCGAGATCATGATGCAGGAAGAGGAGGAAGGGCAGAAAGGCTCCAAGAGGAGTCAGGATGGTCAGAGTGATGGCAGGAGACAGAAGGGTTTTAACCCTCAATAGTCTCAGGGTAGTTTTTCTAGATCGACTTTTCCTGTGCCGAGTGCTAGTTCTAGGAAAGCTAGCCAGGGAGAAATTACCTATTTCAAGTGTGGTCAGCTGGGCCACAAATCTCCAGCTTGCCCGCAGAAGGGAGGAGGACAGAGAGCAGCGTCATCTTCGGCTCGATCTCAGAGCCAGAGTCAGGGTAGAGGCCAGCCGCTCTTGTGTTATCAGTGTGGTCAGGCAGGGCACATGAAGAGGTATTGCCCGCAGTTGAGTGGCACATCTGGTGCATCTGGTTTGAGGCAGACTCAGGGTCATCAGCCAGCTTAGTCAGTTTAGGCCTCGAGGGCCAATCAGGGGGCTTCATCGTTCCAGTCGGTGCAGCAGTCTTATGCTCCTAGGGTTGAGCAGGTTGATCAGAGGTCGTCTGGGCGCGTGTATGCTGTTACCGCGCAGGATCTTGTACCAGCTCCATCTGTTGTGAGAGGTACCTTCCTGTTTTGCAATTCGGTTGATAGTGTATTGATTGATACGGGTGCATCTCATTCCTTTGTGTCTGCTGCATTTGTATCTGTTTTGGAGTTGGAGTTAGCACAGTTAGCATCTCCTATTTGTGTAGTGTCACCCCTTGGGGGTGAACTGATCTTGAAACAAGGTGTTAGGGGTTGTGATATAGAGGTCGCCGATCATAGACTTCTGTTTCCTTTTGTAGTTATGCCCATGAAGGGCTTTGACGTTATTTTGGGTATGGACTGGTTATCGTCATACCGGGCAGTTATTGATTGCTACCGCCAGAGGGTCACACCGTGAGCGGGGAGTGTTTCCACTTCTTGGGGGACCGGGTTGGTAGTGTTTTGCCACCAGAGTATGATCCGCGAGGGCGGAGTGAGCTTAGTAGTCTACTTGCTAGCTTTGAGAGTGGTGAGTGTGATGAGACCCAGACTGTGTTGCCAAGAGTGGTTTGTGAGTACTCAGATGTCTTTCCCGAGGACCTTGTTAGTTTGCCACCTCACAGAGAGATTGAGTTCTCTATTGACTTAGTGCCTGGCACGGCGCCGATTTCTATGGCACCTTATCATTTTGCCCTAGCCGAGTTAGTTGAGTTGAAGATCCAACTCCAGGAGTTGCTAGATAAGGGCCATATTCACCCAAGTGTTTCGCCGTGGGGAGCACCGGCCCTCTTTGCTAAGAAGAAAGGTGGTGCTTTGAGACTGTGTATCGATTACCGGAAGTTGAATCAAGCTACGGTCAAGAATAAGTACCCTATGCCTCGTATAGATGATCTGTTTGATCAGTTGAAGGGTTCCCGTTGTTTCTCTAAGATAGACTTGAGATCGGGTTATCATCAATTGAGAGTCAGGGAGGAGGATATTCCGAAGACGGCATTCCGTACACGGTATGGCAACTATGAGTTTCTGGTGATGCCATTTGGGCTCACCAATGCACCTGCAGTCTTTATGGACTTGATGAACCCGATTTTCCGGGAATTCTTGGTTCGTTTTGTAGTAGTCTTTGTAGACGATATCCTTATTTATTCACTTTTGGAGGAGGAGCACGAGGAGCACTTGAGAGTAGTGCTTGAGTTACTTAGAGCCCATAAGCTTTATGCTAAGTTTGGGAAATGTGAGTTCTGGCTAGAGGAGGTGAAGTTCTTAGGCCACGTGGTTTCTAGGAAAGGGGTGTCTGTTGATACATTCAAAATTGAGGCAGTGCAAGATTGGGCACAGCCTAAGAGTGCATTTGAGATCCGCAGTTTTCTGGGATTAGCTGGGTACTACCGACGGTTCGTGAAGGATTTCTCCAGGTTAGCTTCGCCGTTGACTAGATTGACTCGGAAGTGAGTCAAATTTGTATGGTGTGAGACTTGTGAAAAGTCGTTTTAGGAGTTGAAGGTGAGATTGACCACCGCTCCGGTTTTGATTATTCCGGAGAGAGGGTTGGGTTATGCTGTTTATTGTGATGCCTCACGAGAGGGTTTGGGTTGTGTGTTGATGCAAGAGGGGAAAGTGGTAGCCTATGGCTCACGTCAGTTGAAAATACACGAGAAGAATTACCCTACCCATGACTTAGAGTTAGCAGCTGTGATCTTTGCCTTGAAGATTTGGAGACATTATCTTTATGGTGAGAGATTCGAGGTATTCTCGGATCATAAGAGTCTGAAATATCTGTTTACGTAAAGATCTGAACTTGAGGCAGAGGAGGTGGATGGAGTTCATTGAGGATTATGACTTCGAGTTGCATTATCATCCGGGGAAGGCCAATGTGGTGGCCGATGCCCTTAGTAGGAAATCTGTTGGTGACGTAGCTAGTATAGCCATCCGGGAATGGGAGATGTTGGGTGCACTTGGGGAGTTCGATTTGTTTCTGGGCGAATCCGTTGAGGCTGCGGTTTCTCTATTGTTGCGCAGCCTACACTTGTGACTCGAGTGTTAGAGGCAACTTTGAGGTGGAAGCTCTTCGAGAGAAGATCCCCAATGGGAAGGTTGAGAAGGGTTTGACGGTGTATCCCGACCTGAGTGTGAGATACCGAGACCGTCTGTTTGTGCCGAAGTCTTGCCGAGAGGAAGTACTCCGAGAGTTTCATCATTTACGCCTTGCGGTACATCCGGGAGGCACTAAGATGTATCGGGATTTAGGTCGCCAGTTTTGGTGGCGGGGTATGAAGAGAGATGTGGCAGCTTTTGTGTCTAAGTGCCTTACTTGTCAGCAAGTGAAGGCCGAGCATCAGAGGCCAGCGGGTTTGTTACAACCCTTGGCTATTGCCGAGTGGAAGTGGGAGCATGTCACTATGGACTTCGTTGTAGGCCTTCCGAGGACTCAGCGGGGTAGTGATGCTATTTGGGTGGTTGTAGACCGGTTGACTAAGTCGGCGTACTTCATTTCTATGCGCGTGAGAGATTCGGTAGATCATCTTGCCGATTTGTACATTCGGGACATAGTGAGATTGCACGGGGTCCCAGTGACGATCGTCTCAGATAGAGATCCTCGTTTTACTGCTAGGTTGTGGCAGAGTTTGCAGAGTGCCTTAGGCACTAAGTTGACCTTTAGCACGGCTTATCATCCTCGATCGCCGGGCAATCGGCGTTTATTCAGATCCTTGAGGATATGCTTGGGTTGTGTTCTTGACTTTAATGGGTCGTGGGAGAGGCACTTGTCTTTGGTGGAGTTTGCCTACAACAACGGTTTCGATCTAATATCGGTATGGCACCGTTTGAGGCCTTGTATGGCCGACCGTGTAGGTCTCGGTTTGTTGGGCGAGGTGGGTGATGCACCTTTGTTGGGTCCGGAGTTGGTGAGAAGCAGCGGAGAAAGTTGAGCTTATCCGTAAGAGGCTTGTTACAGCCCAGAGTCGTCAGAAATCTTATGCCGACCGTAGGAGGAGACCTTTGGTATTTGAGGTGGGTGATCATGTCTTTCTGAAAATATCACCTAGGCGGGGATTGATGAGATTTGGGAAGAGCAGGAAGTTGTCCCCTCGGTTTATAGGTCCTTTTGAGATCCTTGAGAGGATTGGTGAGGCTGCCTATCGTTTAGCTTTGCCGCCATAGTTATCCGGAGTTCATGATGTGTTTCATGTGAGTATGCTTCGGAAATATGAGCCGGATCCATCACATGTGTTGGATTGGACTGACTTAGTTGTTGACAAGGATGTCTCGTATGAGGAGAGACCTGTTCGGGTCTTGGATAGGCGGGATCAAGTTTTGCGAGGCAAGACCATCCCTTTGGTGAAAGTCCTATGGAAGCATCACGGAGTGGAAGAGGCCACTTGGGAGTGTGAGTTGGAAGTCCGCAAGAAATATCCGGACTTGTTTGTTGATGTGTAATCATGTATTGAAATTTCGTAATTTTAATGAACTTTAAGAACATTATATATATATGTCTTAAGTTGTAAAACATTCTGAATGTTTTGATTTAATGGAAGTACTTTGAAACTTGCCTCATTGTGGAAGTTTATGGTAACATTGCATATGTTGATATATATATTGTGAGATGCCTCTTGATAAGAGATGAAATGACCGGTATTTGGTCAAGTTGTTTATTATGGTAACATAATATTGTTGGAATTTGAGAAAAACCTATTTTTGAAAACTTGTGCTTAATTTCGGGGATGAAATTCTTTAAGGGGGGGAGGTTATAGCGATCCCGGTCTTTTCCCAGTTAGTTGTTGTATCCGGACTTATGTTCCGTAGATCTCATTGTTATATGATTGTTACTGTTGTCCTTTAACTCTTTATTCTTGAGTTATAGGATGTTTTGGGCAGGTTGGTTGGGTTGGAAACCTAGGCTTCTTTGTCGATTTTTGGACCTTAGCTCGGCGAGGTTGGTCGCTCGAGCGAGGGTAGAGTTTTGTGTCTTGTGGCTCGAGCCAGGGTTTCTTAGCTCAAGCGAGTGATTGCGTCTAGTATAGACCTGAGAGCTGTATTTCTTGGCTCGAGCGAGCTTTCCTTCGCCGGCGAGAATTGCATCGCTCGGCGTGCTTCAGATTGCGGACACGAAGCATCGTATTGTTGGTTCGAGCGAGCTTTCCTTCGCTCGAGCGAGTATTTCTTGTGTCTGGTCGCTCGAGCAACCAAGTCTTCGCTCGAGCGAGCCTGTCGGGTTTAAATAGGCAGCAGCGGTTTTTAAAACACTTTTTCACCCTCTTTTTTATTCCAGAACCCTAGGTACGACTTCTCTCTCCCTCCACTCACCTTCTCTCTTAGGTATCATCTCCTTTTAGGGTGTTTCTACCCTAGGTTCTTTATTAAAAAGATAGAGTGAGTCGAGAGCTTCGTTTTAATCTGAGAGTTTGGCAGTTTGGAGCACTTTGGATTTTGGGTCGTCATCTCCATCTTTTCCATTCGGGTTATTTACTTCGAGGTAGGGATTTCCTACTTCATATTATAGGTTTTGTTCTAAGTTCTAGTACTTTGATATGTTGGGAGTTGTTTGGTAATTTTGGGAAAAACCCTAGTGGTTGAAATAAATTAAATTGTATAATTAATTTAGGGAAAAATATGGAATTGAGTTTAATTCATGGAATTGGGGAATTTAGTGATTTAATGGTGTAATTGGTTAGTTTAATTACTCACCTATGAAAATGTTAAATTTACATTTGTTGGTACATTTATTTCCTGTTTAGAAATAACTGTTTTGGGCTGTCGGTGGAGGATAGTCGTGATTGTTGTAAACATTGCATGTGGATTAGGGAAAACTGAAACTAATTACATTGGTTAAGTCATAATTAATACAGAAAATACGTGTATTGATTGTGTGTTGCATATGCATTTTGTTTGGGAGGAGATAGGGGATGTACTCCACGGTTTAGGGGAAGATAGGGGATGGACCTCTAAACCGGATATTGTTTGGGAGGAGATAGGGGATGGACTCCATTAGCATCACTATTATGTGTGCTTATTGATTTATAGAAGTGTTTTTACATATTGTTGATACAGCACTAAAATGTGTATCAAATGAGAAGTATGGAAGTGTTTTGATATGAGTCTTAGTCTCATTTGTTTTGTTGATAAATGGAAGAAATGTTAATGTGATATGTAGTTCACTGTTATAGTCTGGCCAGGCTCTGAGCCATGTTGGTAAAGATGGAAAGTTGAATAAATAATTGAAAGTGAAACTGATATTTGTGTCAACCATCTGTTGAATGCTATTGCTTTATTCAATGCTTATATTTGGTTTAGTATCTTTCTACTGGGCTGTGGCTCACTCTATATGGGAACATCATTTTCAGGTTCAGGTGATGTGCTACCTCCAAGGACTTAGCTTGGATGGATTTGGAGTTGAAGACTCTGTTTAGATTAGTTATTTATTTTGTTTTAATTTGATGTTACATGTAAACTCAAGCCTAGGGCTTAATGTGTAAATGAGTTAGTACTCATATTTTTGTGTCCAAGTGTTGGCTTGGAAAAATGTAAGCCCGTAGGGCATTTACTTTCGTTATTATATGTAATGTCTTTTAATAAGATTACTCTGATGGATGAGATGATATTTGATTTTCTTTTATCAATGCATGTTAATGTTATATATTATGGGTTTATTTTTTTGAGGGCGTTACACCCTATCACTCATTGTCACTATCCTTTTCTTGCCAGACCTACTTGTGACTTCAATTTTGTGGCCTCCGACTTGTGTGGTAAACCCAAAACCTGGATCAAAGGGGCCTTAATCAAGCAAAATGAACTCATCCCCTGCATTCAGTTGCTCAACCTCATCGTCTGTGCCAATATCATTGTCACCATCCATAGTTCAGAAATTAACCAAGACCAAGGGTATATTCTGTATTGCATAGATCGCTAGTTACCTATCAATCTAGCCACCCTTATCATCCAAAAAATTATTACAGCTTTTGGGAAAAAGACCTTAGGTTTACTGTCACAACCCAAACCCGCCCATATAGGTTTAGCATCGTAACCGGCTAG
Organism: Camellia lanceoleosa; assembly: GCA_025200525.1. Lineage (NCBI taxonomy): Eukaryota > Viridiplantae > Streptophyta > Magnoliopsida > Ericales > Theaceae > Camellia > Camellia lanceoleosa. The sequence goes on from CM045760.1 coordinate 104,380,582, forward strand.
TAATCCGTGATTACCAAAGGCCTGCTTATCAACAAGACAATAACATTAATAAAAGGGGATGGCGGAAGCCAATCAATGATATAAATTATCATCCAATGAGTTGTGAGGACTTCGATAAACGAAAAAAATTTCACATACTTGTGATTACACAAACGCTTAAGTCCATAACACACATGTACAAAACAAAACACAAGCTAGGGAATTAAATCCCATTGCCAAAAACAGTTAACAAAACTCAATAAACATTCTTATCTCTTAAACACAATGTCAAAAAGATGAATCTGAATCACCCAATAAGCCCTGACATGCAATAATTGGAACCTCACAATGAGGCCTGATGGTTGGCTTGGCGGTCAACGCCGCTTAACTACGATTCGGTGCTCGATCACCTATATATATATAATAATAAATGAGCTAGAGCCTAGTGAATAACAACTGTGTAAAGGGGTTATGAATGATGTCCTTACAATAATTGAAATAGTCAATTCACCAATAGATCAATTTCTCAATCAATGTTTCATATCATATCAATCATTTCGATTCATTATAATAGTCATACATGGTACATCCAATAGCAAAACAATCGATAGGTTTTAAAGACCAAACAATCATTTGATGGCCATCAATGCAATAACAATAGCTTCAAGAATTGGAACTGATAGAGATCTCTGTAACAATAACAATAGCAATAGCAATAACAATATGCTATGGATGCCACGAGTACAGCTCAGAAAATAGGACAATCATTCATCAGTAAATATTATCATTTTAGTAAAACAACACATTTTTATCAATCAGAAAATAATTATAATTGAACATTACTTTACAAAAGTGTTACTCACAGTGGCTCCCTAAAACATGTGCTAAAAATGCACTAAAGATGCGGGCATCTAACCTAAACAAACAAATTCAAGCACAACACTCAATACACAATTCAATCATTCAGTCGATTCTATTCAGTTCGTTGTTTACTTAATCGGTTTTTGTTTGTTGTTCACTCGTTCAGTTCGTTCTTTTGTTCTATATTCCATTCGTGTTCATGAGATGTGAATGCACATGAAAACCTCTTTAAAACCATGCAAAAGGAAGCCCAGAAGGTAGAAAAACGGAGCAAAAAACAAAACCAGGGCTGCCCTTAAAACTGCACGTGCGGGGGCACTGGCCGCACATGTGAAACCATCACCACACATGCATTTATTTTAGAATGCATGCTCAAAATGTCCTATTTTATGCACGAGCAGGCCTCACTTCCACACGTGCGGTTCTATCTAGAACCAATCCAAAAATCTGTTTTTTGTTTAGAATACAATGTTTTCAAAATCTAACTCCAAATCCATATATTTCAAGGCTCAAAATTCATAAAAACATGTTGAATTTACCATCTATAATTTCAAACAAAATTATACTCGAACTTGAAACTCAAATTCCTTGAAAAGAGTTCAAACCCTTGAATTAAAACAACATTTCCAAAAAGTTCTTAATTTCCATGAACTCTTGACTTTCATCATTTTTATTCAATGTTTATGTATAAACACTTCATGCATATAAAAATCTAGTCTAAATTCCTTTCCATAGCTTTCAAAATATGAGGTTGAACTTCAAAATAACTCAATTCTAAAATTCATGTGACATATAACTTCAAAATCCAACACATTCATACATGTATGTAGGAATCTTCATCTTCTTGCTCAAAAACATGCAAATTATAACATATTAGGCATGAATCCAACTTAAAAGCGTATAACCTTCAAGATTTGAGAGTTAGATTGTTACCTAGGGCCTTCAATTCCACTTGATCTTGTACAATCTAGATGATTTCTAGCAAAACCTTGAGTTTCTTCTTCAATCTCTACTCTTTCACTCACTAGATTCGGGTTTCTCTCTCTCTCTCTAGAATGTTCTCTCAGATTTTCTTTTGAAATGACGAAGTTGAGCTCAAAAATGAGCTTTAAGTCCTATATATATATATATATATATCTAGCTCTAGGCTTAATACAATAATGAGAGCTAAACACAACTTAACGAATCAGATGGAATCAATTTTTAATTAAACTTTCAAAATGGCTCGAAAAATTCCCATTAGCATATCCATGTACTGAATTTCGGTTTCTAAATCCATTAAGGCTGTCAATTTCAGTTTCAAAGGCGTAGCTCCAACATATAGTTTTTTCCAATTCAGATAGATATTCTCAAATTAAATCATATTGACTCGTAATTAAATAAAGATAATTGTGACATTCATTTTGGGGCCGTTACATTTACCCTATGGCTGTCTTATAAATCGTATTCTCACCAAACTTGAGGTCCCTACTTTTAATGAAGATGAGTTTGCCTCATCGATTAAATCCTTCAGTAGGAAAACCATTTCTCAAAGTTGGGCTCATGTCAAGGGGGAGTAAATGCAGGGTGGGGACTTGATGCGGTGATGATCTCTTAGCGAGGAGGCCAAAATTGATCTGCGATGGCGGAGTGCGAAGGAGGCTGATGTCCATCTCCAGATCATTCGTGGCCAGCTACGCCAGTTTGTGCAGTCCATGGTACAGAGGTTAGATCACATGGATGCTCGCCTTGATGCCTTTAATAGCTAGCTCGGACATTTTGAGCAGTCTGCTGACCAGACTACCATTCAGCTTGGACAGATCATTTCTCTCCTACAGATGCAATTCCCTCCTCCTCCATCCCAGTGATTCTTGGACAGTTTTTTTTTTTTCTTATTTTCTTGCTTTTTTTTCTCTCATGGACTATATATCTTTTTTTGCTATCTGTTGGTTTGTCTCTCCTGGACAAAAAGGGGGAGTGTTTTTTTGTTTTAGCAACTAGCAACACATAGCTGGACACACATATATGTCAGAAATAGACTTAGTTTTATGCTACTTTGATAGAGACTTAGTTTTGGGATGCACCCTTGATAGATATATGGATATTGTTTTTAATTTTATTTTATTTTTTTTCTGGCATCCATTGGAGTTAATATTCTATTTCCACAGTTTTGGTTTGTGTTTTTAATAGGTAGCTTGTTCGAGGTGTTATTAAACTAGTTTAGCTAGGTTTTTTGCTTCGTAGTTTTCGTTTTGTTTTGTATTTCTTGTTTCGCTTGGTGTTGTGCCTAATGCGTGTGTTTGTTAGGAAAAAATATTAGAAAGTTTTGTCTGGGAATTGACAAAGGGGTAGATTGTTAGGTCCGTACGTACTGTCAATTCCGCGAACAAACTTGGTTTTCGAAGTCGTATTTTTTTTTCCCTCTATTTTTGGCTTTACCGCTCGAGCGGTGAAAGTTGCGCTCGAGCGAAAAACCTACACTCTCAGTAGTTTGGCTTGTCTGCAAAAGTACTGGGAATTGTGCTTTTATGCTTGAGCGAACATTCCAGTGCTCGAGCGTATATCCTTGTTCAAAAACACGCATTTAAGTCACACCGCTCGAGCGGCCATTCCTACGCTCGAGTGGTGATCGCGAATCTGACTGCTATAAATCTGTGATTTAATCAGTTTCTAGGGTACGGCTTCCAGATCTTCTTTGAGGGAATTAGGGTTTTCTTCTGGAGCATCTTTGCAAGTTTCTTTGATGTTTGTTTGAGTTTAACTCACAGTTTGATAAGTTTATATCAAAGGATTGTTTGATTGTTGAACACAAGAGTGTTCTTCTTCGATGGATTCCGGAGATTCAAGCGTGAAGTCTTTGAAGGAGTTCGAAGTTGCTCGTGGTCATTGATTCGACATGGATGTTGTGGATTCAATATCAAGCTGATCAATTTCGAGACAAAGGTGTTGGTGAAAAAGACATGGATTGTTGAAGACAAGTTTACAGAGGTTAGGTAAATTGTTTGGTAAATTTGTGTTCTTTCTTTTTTCATAGTGGATTGATTAGTGGCGTTACACCGGTGGTTTTTTTTATCACAATTGGAGATGCTCCAACTATGGTTTTTTCTATGTAAAAATCACTTGTGTCGATTTATTATTTGAGAAACAACAATCTAAATCACTTTCGTACATGTTTGATGATTTATATTGTTAGTTTTGGTTGTTTAGGAATTGTTGCAATTAAATCTGTTACGAATCATGAATCACGTGGTTTTTCAAATACTATGCATGAATTTGCAAATATTCCAATTTACTTAGTTTGTATGCAAGTTCTACAACAATCAACACAACCCTCCACCGGTTGTCAAAACAATTAATCTCTATTTGAAATGTAAATTTCAAGAGACAATATACAATAAGAGAATAGTCAAGCTCCCACCTAAAAAACAATCATCATCTAAGAAAGTTGATAAGAAAACCAGCTGCTTGGGAGCAAATGGCTACCATCTTTAGCAGCGACTGATCAGACTTTCAACTCTACCATCCATCAACATTCAAGTAAGGCTTTTACCATCCTCTTTGACCTTTTTGATTTCAACTGGTTTTTGTGATTTGGGGGAAGCCAAGAGTGGGAGCTGGTCCTAATTTTCCCAGTTAAAAGTTTTCACACTTCACTTGTTTGATAAAATGCCTCAGTGAAAATGTATTGGCATAAGGAGGAAATGGAGGTTGGATTCTAGTAGTGAGGCGGAGAGTAGGAGGTGGAGCTCAAGGCAAGGAAGCTAAGCATGGATTGTTCAATGTATTTGTGGATAATTTACGTACAGCTACGGATGCTAAAACTCTGTTCAAACTTTTTACTCAGTTTGGCATAATGTGAAGGATGTCTTTATACCCTTCAAAAGAAGGACAGTGACAAACTCAAGATTTAGATTTGTGAGATTTGATTGCCCTGTAGTAACAGACATTGCCATTCAAAAAGTGAATGGTTTGTTGGTAGATGAAAAGGTGCTAGAAATTAAAAAAAGCTACCAATAACAGGAGCAACAAAGATAAACAGAGCAGGAGAGAACCCCATACCATCAAAAGACCTTCTGACACTAACAGAAATAGGGGTGAAATTCCTTGTACAGGCCTAAGATCGTTCGCTGAAGTATTAAAAGGGGACACACCCACTGTGGCTGGGAAAGCAAGTTTGACCATAAAAGCCAATGAAGATGGTCATGGATGGCTCTATGATAGTGCAATAGTCAGGCTTAATACTGAATACTCTACTATTAACATTAAAAATGTCCTGAAGGAGAAAGGTTTGGATCAGGTAATGGTCAGAAAAGGGGAAGGACGAGATATAGTATTAACCTTCAAATCTCAAGAGGAGCTAAAATCAAATATTTTCAATATCAAAGAATGGTTTAAAGAATGGAGTCAGTTTGTGGTGGAATGGAAGCCAGAATTTTATCTTGACCAAGAGAGATGTATGTGGTTGAGCTGTTTTGGCATACCCTTAAATCTCTGGAATAGGGGCACACTCAACAACATTGGAAGCATGTGGGGTACTGTTCTTAGCTTGGATGGAGATATTTTTCAACCAAAGTCCTTTTCCCATACCAGAATCAGAGTAGCTACATCTTGTATGGAGATTATTAACAAAACTTTACTTTTGGAGTGCAAGGGTAAACTATATCCCATTCTTGTGTGTGAAGATCATTTAGCAGAATTTAGTAGCATGAAGTACAATGGCTTGGAAGAGTGCAGCTCCAACAAAATCTGTGGCAGTGTTGTGGAAGGATCAATTCCAGAGAAGTGTTACAAGGAGGAGGTAAAAAGTGTGATAGAGGTAAACACTTGTTGAGGAGTCAAAGTGGAATAAAGGTTTTAGCAGAGAAAATGAAGTATGTACCACGAAGGTAGAACAAAGGACAGGGCCTAATGATTGCCATTTGGAGATGAGGTAAACACAGTTGTAGAGGAGACCATGTTAGAGGAGTCAGTGCACAAACCAAAATTTAATGTTGAACAAGTCTTTACACTTGGTTTTATCATAAGCTTCAGCGGATCTAGAGATGGAATTGGGCTTGAAATCAATCTTGAAATGGATTTGGCCCAAGCACTCAGTAAGAATTTAAATGGGAGGGGATTTCTAAGCCTAAATCATTCAGGCTTAGGTAAGCAACCTACTTCTGTCCCAAAACTCCTGCGGAATGAAAAGAAAAAAAGAAAGAAGAAGGTTCAGCTAGAGGGGTTCACCAGCTTTGCTAGGCTTCTAAGTCTGTCATCATCAGACCAGCAGTAGCTGGGATAGCACGTTTATAAGATCTGTCTGAGGGTGCTACTAGTTCGAACAATATTCTCCTCAATGAAGCTAAAGCCACTATACAATTGGGAAAATCTCTTGGCATCAATTTCAATAAGATAAAAGATGATGTTCTGAACAAGATTATTGAGCTAGAGCTAAAGGACAAAGACAGATCCAAAAAGGAAGGTTAGGTCTAAGAAGATGTAGGATGGCAACAAGTAAGCATTGCTGGAGCATTCAGTGCATTCTAAACAACTATTGAGCTAGTTTTTGGGTGGTGGCAACAAGTGTTTATGGTCATGCGAGCTAGTGTTGGTTTCTCACCAACACTTTGCTTGGTTTCCTTTTTTTCCTTTTTTCTTTCTCATCTTTATTGATGTATTCTCAAATGTAATGTATGGTTTCTTCATCAATAAAGATTTTCTTTGCTAATCAAAAAAAAAAAGAGACAATAGTCAACAATTCCTATCAATATCAACATAATAAATTATTCTCATCCTCTCTCAAGAGGTCAATGTCTTCAATTTAATCAATGTTTAAAAGAAACCCAAAATTTCCAATGTTCTCAACAACATTTTCCTCAATCTCATCCTATTGAATACACACTTTTAATTTCACATTATTCATAAAACATAAGTTTTAACACTTATAATTTCTCATAAATTTAACCATAAAAATTTCAAATTCAACATCTCAAGTTTTTAGGGTTTTATCAAAATTTGGGGATTTCTCATTTTAAAAATACATTCCTTAATTCCATTAGTCATAAAATAACCATACTCAACTAATAGGAAATTTTTAAAAAGAATTTGAGAACTTTCCCCTTTTTATACAATAAATACATCTTTAACAAAAACTCTAATTTCTTCAAGTGATATACTATCAAAATATCACATAATAATGCTAAAACACATGCACAAATGTTTAGAAAATTACTACCTCAAAAGCTAGAAGAGAAGACAATCAAAAACACCAATTTTTGACGTTGCTAGATTTTGATCTCCATTACAGATCTGTTCAACAACAACAACAGTTTTTTTTATTTGTCCACTCTCGATTTTTATTTATTTATTTTTATCTCTATTTGTCCAAACTTTTTTTTTTATTTGTTGCAATCAACAACAACAACAACAACAATCTATATATGTGCTCTCCTCACCATCTGTGATCCCAATCTAACATACTGATCTGAACAACTCTGGAAAAAAAATTGGAGGGGAAAAATCTATTGGGTTGTTGAGAAAAAATATGTTCAATTTTTCCATAAATCGATACACTATAATGAGATGTTCAAAGTAATGATAATGCTTGGAAAATCTTGGTGGCTGGTGGCCAAACTTTCAACATTATCATGCTGAAAATTAGACTTTATTGGTGGTTGGTGGCTAAACTTTCAACATTATCATGCTAAAAGGTGGCTGGATGTAGTAGACATCATTATTAGGCTAATTCTAGGGTAGAATCTTGCCAAATAATAATGTTGGCTTTTGAATTTGGTTTCCCTCTTCTTTTGTAATATTTTTCAAAAGGAGTTGCCAAATCATTTGCATCAAATCTGGGTTTTGCAGCGTTTATAAGTGCAATTTTACATGGGGGAGACATTAGATCTTCCATTTTCAATTATCAAATGCACACATTTAAACATAATTGTTATACAAAATTTGTCACAAAAACAACATGAAAGCAACATGCTTGAGCAATCATATCATTCATAATAAATTTTATGTATGAATTTTATATTTATATGGCATTACTCATTTTATTTTCCAACAGTGCCCTTTTGAAAACCTTATCAATGAAAACAGCTCCGCAATTTGTAGTGCTAATAGTGTTTTGTTTATTTCTTGGTCTAAAACCAAAAATGACACAAAAATACAAAAGGCAGTTTTTCTTTTTCTTTCTTTTTTAAAAAAAAACGAAAATACAAAGATAGTTAGGTTCATATAATATGGTCATTCCCCAACACAAAGTCTGCTTTCTATTCTAGGAATTGGAAGAGGTTATGGTCTATTTTTCAAAACATGGAGACTTTAATATAATTGCAAATCCAGTGGCAATGATTGTGGAATATATATTTAAAAAAATAATAAATTATCTGTTTATATTCAATCTATAGAAAATTTGTAGCTCAAAGTAATCTTGGATTGGATTTATATGTAGTTTTACAATTTATGATGAAAGTAAATGTATTACTTCAAGAGCTAAATGATTATATTTGTGTATTTGTGTAAATGGTTTGTTAATATGAAAGGATATGTGCAAAATGACATTCGTTGTACATATGTTATACCCTTTCTCCCCATAATCTTAAATTTCCTTAAGCTTTGTCTTATTTTCTAACTCTCATTTTCATGTTCTGTTTTCTTTTGTCGCAGGTCCTCAATTTCACAATCTTTAAATAGAAGTAAAGGTATACCTCCCTCCCTCTTAGCAATAGCACTGATGGGTGTGCTAATTTATGTGCGTTTCTTTGCTTTCTAATTGATAACAAGGCACTGGTGGGTGTGCCAATTTATTTATTTGCTTGTATTTTATTTCTTTTAATTGATAGTATGGCACTGGCGGGTATACCACTCTATTTCTTTGCTTTCTTTTAATTTATGGCAGGGCACTGGCGGGTGTGCTGTGTCAATTTACTTGTTTGCTAGTATTTGTTCTCTTTTAATCGAAAGCAGGACAGTGGTGTGTATGCCACTTTATTTCTTTGCTTGTATTTGTTCTATTTTGGAAACATATTTTTGCTTCAATCTTTTTGAACAACAAGAAGTGTATAAACCAAAGCTTAATTTTTCTTTTTATGCTTCTTTTTTTTTTTTTTTATATCAACAATTAGATAGCTACATTTTTTTTCTTCTATTGAGAAGATAGTGAACTTTAATACACAGGCGTGCACACACAAAAATGGACAAAAATTGAAGCCATGAGGATATGTACCAAGGTAAATAAGAAAAATAAAATTGAATACAATTAAAGGAGTAATGCTGACTTTAATCATAGATTTATGTCAGATGTAGTCCCCCAACCCCCCCTTCCACACAAAAAAAAAATGATAAGAAAAGAAAACAAATCAGCACCTGTCTTTGGTAATAGGGAACTTATTATGGAATCAGAAAAAATATAACAATTCTTTGAAGATGGGGTGCAGAATTTCCTAAGTTAAGTACTCATACTAATATTGACAAGAAATATGTCATTGTTCTAGTTCATTTGTATTAATTTAATAAAATGTAGAAAGTTCAGAGGGAAAAACAAAATCTCACCAATTTTACAATTTCAGAATATAGATATTTGGAAATTGGGTTGGTTGTAGACGATTAGATCTTTTTATTTAACATTGTGAGATGTAAAATTGATATAAGAATAGTATTTAGGGTAATTATTGATGACTTTAGAATATAATTACAAATTTTTTTTCTTCCAATTTCTTTTATTTTTCACCAAAAGAGGAGATTATCAAAGCCAAGAGGAAGTGTGGGGTAATTAGTGGCAGAGTAAGGGAAATCGAAGTCAGTAGCATAATATACATGCTAAAGTTACACATTGCGACATTTTTTTTTTTTTTTTTTTTTGGTGACACAAGTTTTCTACCCCATTCTCCTTCTTTGTTGAGTTTCCTAGTTAGTGGAATTTGCTTCCTTTTTCCCTTTGTTGGAGGTGTATTTAATGGAAAATTTGCAAATGTTGAAATGCATCAATGAATTTCGTAAATGTTTAAATTAGTGTTCACCTTCATTTGGGGGTTCCTGTACATCATGAGCCCCCTATCTTAGTTCCATGTAGTTGTTTGAGTCCCCTATTCTCTCCAACATAAAGGTTATGTATTTTTCTTTTCTTTATTTGCTTTGAATCTCTGACAAGTACTATTAATTTTAGTATCGAGGAATCGAATCTGGTGCGCAGATTCTATTTATGCTCTTTTGGTTGCTTAGAAAATGGGGAAAAAGATGAAAAGAGAAACAAAATTTTGATTTACTTGTGTAATATGAACCAAAGGCTATCAAAGTGAATTACAAAAAATTCACTATACGAATAAGATTTGTGAAAAAGTTACACTCTCTTTGTGGTGGCTGAATCGATTACTATATGAATAAGTTGACTTTCGGTCTTTTCCAATTGTGATTTAATTTCTTGTTTTCTGATATTATTTGGTTCCTTGCCAATTGAATTATGAAGTTCTGCTGTTGTTTTGATTTTTTTTTTTTTTTTTTTTTTTTGGTGGTTGTAAAGGCTTCTTTGTAGCATTGATTTGGATTAGGTGAAGTTGTATTTTATTTTGAAGGTGTATCATCGTGTTATTAATTATTTATGTTCAAATTTCTTTCTTTTCCTTATTAATCAAAGTACAAATAACATTAGGTGATTGTGGTGGAGTTGCAGCAGTGATGGTAGAGTGGTGGTATTCAATTTGTTGGCCCTTAGTTTTCTTCTAGGAGCATTTTATCTTGGTTGTTAGATAACTTACAAGGAGGAAGAAGAGAGCAAGCATAAAAACTATGACAATAATATATGGCAAGATATATTAGGTTTGCAAATTTTCTATTTGGAGAGAAGGAAAAGAATCCAATCCAACGACATGATAATTGTTAACTTCTTCAACTGTATTTTTTCCGTCAACATTTCTCTTTTGATGCTTAGATGGAATATTTGGATGCACTTCTTTATATATTTGGATGCACTTTTGTATATATTTTTTATTCAAATTTTAACTATTCCGATGATAAAATTTTGATTTCATCCATAATTTTGATGACTAAAAATAACATTAATTCATTAAAGCATTGATAAGTGTCTCTTACATTTCAGATAGCCTTATTTCATTAAAGCACTAATTTACATTTTCACCTAAATAAACGAAATGTTAGTGTCAGAAACTGTAGACCACATTATTGTTTTAATCAAAATTAGAAGCTTAACAAATGGTAATCACAAGGTAATACCATCTTACTTAAATGTAAATGAAATAAGTGAACAACTCATTTATGTAATTTTGTGGTCTAATTACTACCTATCGTATGATATTTGAACTCTCATTAATCGATGTCATCTACAACCTTGTGAAATACAAATCATTACTTGAAAATATCATTTTACCTCTTAAATTATCACTAAAAAATTAATTCAATTTTTATCCTTTTAATATTATTAATTTTATATTTAAACTATTTGATTTTAGATCAATTTCACCACCATCGTTAGCTTTCGTTTATAATCAAACAAAAATTAATAATGTGACACCCAAATTTCATTTAAAACTTTATTTTACCTCCCAAACTATCTTTAAAATATTAATTAGAAATGAAATTTCTAATAGTGTCACATCAACAACTTTTGTTTAATTATGGTAGAAATAAAATTGATATAAAATTGAATAGTTTAAATATAAAATTAATTCCTAGATGTTTGAGGGCCAAATGTATTGATGATCAAACCCTAGATGTCACCAGCAAGGACCTTTACAGCTCTGATCACACCGTTGTTCCTATTGATATCGCTAGTTATAGTTTTGGTTTCGACGATTCCGAACATAGGTCTCTCTCTCTCTCTTTATGTCTATGCCCTTCTATTTCATGTTTATATTGTATCTATGATTAAAAATCTTATTATAATGTTGTGCATACCGGATACCGCACTAGATGAAAGTGGATTGGGGCTCCGCACTTGGTTGGACTATCCAGGGAATGAGGTCCCTATAGCAAGAAGCACCGTAAGAGCTGCCCGGCCGGGGTTGGCCGGATAACCCCTCTGGTGTGGGAATCAGTGATCAGAGAAGAAGTGTAGAGAGTTGAGTTTGTAAGTAAGTGGGGTTTAGCTTGGATCAATCACCTTCAATGTAAAGTTGATGTAGTTTATATAGAGTTCCTTGCTTTTTTTCCAAGTTGGTTTTATGGTGCTCTGGTGCTGCCAAATTTCCTTTTAGCATGGCCCTAGGTGGGGGACCATCTGGTAGTTGTCAAGAGGTGCTTATACTCATTGTAGTCATGCTGATAACAAACCACATTCCTTCGGTTTAACTGTTTCCGTGATTTTAGGTGTAGGGGACCAGCTGAGGTGGCAACTTGCACATGCATATACTTATAGCTTCCACATTTCTTTGAGAGGTTTCCTCAGCTCGGCACCGTTGTACCTTAGCTCGGCCTTTTGCGTGGCTATTGTTGGAATGGGCTAGCCCATTCAGATATTTGTGTACGGATTCGACCTACTTTGGTTCTGATGATGGGTTCAACCCATCAATTCAGTCCATAGAATAGGTCCTGTAGCTCGGCCCTAGTCCAGTATCGCAGCTGGACTGGCCTTTCCATTGCAAGTTGGGCCCAAGTGCTTGAGGACTTGGGTGGACTATTAGTAATGGAACTGGGCTTAGTTGGGTTGCCCACATGCTCATCTGACCCATTTGGATTTGGGCTTGGGGGATTGGACCGGCCTAAGGCTTGGGTCCGACCCATTTCTTATTTAGGCCCTTCATTTGCCCCCTAGCTCGCGCTAAGGTTCCCCTTAGGGGGAGCTACGGTTCTGTACTCCAAGCGTCGCGTCGCTTCGGTTCTACCCCAGTTCGGCCTTGGTGACGGTTCAATCCTAACACACAACCCCTGCATGCGTCCTTTCGCGGTGACACGTGGCGGCGTGGGATAGGTGCGCAGAGATAGTGTGCCTATTCCATACTGACGATGTTGCTTCGTGTGCCTTCACGCCGATTGTTGCAATAAATGCTTTGGGCTGTCAATCCAAAACACTTTATCTGCTTTTCATTCTTCTAGAGAGTCTCAAAAAACCCTTTCCGTTCCTCAGAGCCAGTCTTGTTGGTGCTCTGTCCAGACGTTCTGCTGCCGTTCTTGCTTCAGCGCCGCCTGCTCGCCACCGCTGCTCTGATCTCCGTAAGCTTTCCTGTGATTCTTTTTCCCTAGCTTTTTCCGTTTTTATTTTCTCACTTGGCCCTTGCACCGTTGTGTTACACACTCTATTATTTGAGTTCTACCTCTGTCCCATTAGGTTTGTTGAATGGGAAAGTTCCGCTCATTAGTTGATACTCCCGAGGCCATGGCCATGTTTCGCCTTGACTATAATATCCCCGATGATGTGACCCTTTCGCTGGCAAAGGTTGATGCCAAGCATATGGGCACTACGAGTACCGTTGCCTTTCCGATTGCAGCCATCGTCGAGGGAGGGGTTCGGTTTCCCCTCGACCCTTTGGTGCGCCGATTTCTGCACCAAGTTCAGCTAACCTCGATACAAGTGCCCGTGAACCTGTTCCATGTCGTCTGTGGTGTGTCCGCCCTCAACAGGCGGTTGGGTTTGAATCTTGATATCTGGGATATTTTAGGCTGCTATACTCTTTTGCACAATAAGGACCACAGCACGTACTACCTGCGTGTTCGTTCGGTCGATTGTCATCTGGTGACTGGGTTGCCCGATTCGGACAAACATAATGACGATTTTCTTCAAGTTTGTGGCAACTGGGAGTTCCTTGCTGGGACTGAATTCCAGTCCAAACGGATGCCTTAAAAGGATGGCTACCCAGGTTCAAGTCCTTCCCTCTAGTGTCTTTTATATTTCTTGCCTTGTTTTGGATGTTGCTTTAATGAGTCATTTCTTTTTTGCAGAGGCTTCCCGTTTCCAACGCAGGCCGAATCGGGAAAACACTGAGGCCATCAAAGCTGCTCTGAGGTACAAGAAGAGATCTGCGCCCGAGCTGTTGGATTACCAATCGACTTACCGCTCCACCATTCCGAAGAAGGCGAGGCTTGCAGCATCCCTTCTAGATTCTGACACTGAGGCTGATACATCCCTCACCCCTCTGGTTACGAATCGCCACTGAAGCTAGGGTGCACCGTCTAAGAGAACGCCCTCTCCTGCCCCCAATTTCGCAAGGGGCGGGTCTGTGTCAAAGAGAAAAGTGCTAGTGGAATTGGAGGCTGAGGCTTTTGGCGCCTCCGATGTTTTGGAGACCCCTTTAGAAAAGGCCGAGGTGAAGAGCCTTATGGAAGTGAAATTGGAGATAGGAGCCCCTAGGACTCCTCTTTCTGTCAAGCCCTCTACTTGATTCTTTGCAAGAGCGTAGAAGAAGAAGAGAAACTGGCAAGGCAATAGTTGGAGAAGCTTCTAAGGATCCTATTGAGGATGAGGCATTTGAAAAGTGGGAGCCGCCGATGTTGCATCAAGGCAGGCCCATTTCTACTTCTGATTCAGTTGTTGCTTCCTAAGATTTTGCTTTTGATTTGACTAAGACTCTGTTGATGCCGGTGGACATGGTTGATCATAACGGCCTCCATGATATTCCTGTTCTGAAGGGGACCCTTCAGATGATGACTGCTGTAAGTGCTTTCTTGTTTTGCTTGTTTTTGGTGTTATGCTGCTGCTTCCTTTTCTTTTAATACTTTGTAATCCGTTGTAGTGTATTCAGAGGATGCATCTGTCCATCACCAGAGCGGAGGAAATGGAGAAGACCGTACTGGAGGCCGCAATAAACGCTGAGAGACTGATAGTAAGCCTAGAGACCGAAAGAGAAGGACACAAAACTGTCGAGAGGGAGGAATTCTGTCTGAACAAGGTTGTTGATTCGACTGAAAAGTCAAAGAAGGCTGCCATTGGCGCGCAGGCCCAACTTGAAGGAAAAGTGGCAGAGCTGGAGGCCGTTATCGCGATGATGGCTGCTGAGTGTTCTGCGTTGGAGGCCAAGTATTGGCAACAAGGTTGGGATGAGGTTGGGGCTGCCTATAAAGAGGAGGTGCTGGTGCTGCGAGACAAGCTCTTTCTGAAAGGTTGGACGAGTGCTTTAGCTGCTGCTCTGGTTCCTGAAGGTTCTCCCCTATTTCAGGATGTCCCAGTTCCCTCAAAGTCTTTGGGTTCGAAGGTTGTCTCTGTCTCTGTCCCTACAATTCTTTCGGCTGAGGTTTCCCCAGAAATTGACTCTGTAAACAAGACTCAGGAGAGTGATGTTGCCATTGAAACGGTGAATGTTGAAGGGGGTGGAACCCTGGAGATTGAAGCCGCAGGAGATGTGGTTACGGAAGTTTCTACTTCTCAGGAAGTTGGAGCTGCCTCTACTTTTCCTTCCTAAGACGGCCTGGACAAGATCGTGGATGTTACTCCTGAGGTTCCCTATGTTGATGAAAGCTGAAGTTTTCTTTGGAAAGATTTGAAGTTTTTGTTTTCTGGACTTTCTTTTGTTTTCATGTTTCTGATGTACTATGGCTCGGTCCCCTTGACGAGTTCTCTCTTTATTCTTGCCAAGACAATTTTTCTTCTTTTTTTTGTTGTTCGCTATGAGGCCATCTGTGCCTTTGTTGGGTGATGGAATTTTTCTTTTGATTTTGCAATCTCATGCTTTTGGCTTTTACATCTGAATGTTTTCTACATCTTGCCCCTTGAAAGCACTATTGAGACCTCGGGGCCGAATAGATGTTTGGTGCAGTTCTCATCGCTTGCCCCCGAAAACCTTGTTGGGACCTTGGGGCCGAACATATGCTCGATCTGGCTAACGAATATGTTACATGGCTGTGCTTGATTTCGTAATGAAAGGAAAAGGGTCTTACTTAGGTCTAGGTTGGTTCTAAAAAACAATTGTTTTTCCCCACCTGGAGCTAAGTAAGATTGGTACTGAAGATTGTGCTTTTAGGTAGAACTGCTTAAGTCTGTTTCAACTTTAATAGCATGAGTGCATTTGGATGGGGTAAAAGCATGAAGAGGTGTCTCACTCAGGTCCAAGTTGGTTTGAAAAAACAGTTGTTTGGCCCCAGCTGGAGTTGAGTAAGACTAGTGCTGGAAGTTTGCTCCCGATAGAACTTAGCTTAGTTTGTTCCAACTCTGTTTGTATGCAGCAGTACTGAAGTGTTGATGTGACAATACTTGAGAGACTTTGTAGACTCAAAGATGTTTACTTAAGATATGTTAGTACGGTTTTCAACAAGCAATTCCACTTGGCTAAAGTCCAATTTAGTTACCAAACATAATTCCACCAAGTAGTTCCACTTAGCATGTTTGAGTGCTAACTAAATTTTAATTCCGTTCAGTCGTTCTGAAACTAAGTCCATTTGGGTTAAGATCAAAGCTAATTCCGTTTGATAAACATCAAAGCTAATTCCGTTTGATAAACATCAAAGCTATTTCCGTTTGGTAAGTACCAAAGCTAATTCCGTTTGATAAACATCAAGGTAATTCCGTTTGATAAACATCAAAGCTATTTCCGTTTGGTAAGCACCAAAGCTAATTCCGTTTGATAAACATCAAAGCTAATTCTGTTTGGTGAACACCAAAGCTTATTACAAAAATTTGATAGTCTTGAGAGAAGTGGGGAGGTGTCTGTATTGGCCAAAAGGTAAATGTCTTTACATCCTGATAAAGAAGTTGGGGTTTAATTCTATTGATAATATTTCTTGAGATTTGCTACATTCCAGGGCCGAGGTATGGCTCTGCCTCTGAGATCCTCTAGGTAGTAAGATCTATTTCTAGCAACAACTATGACTTTGTACGGACCTTCCCAGTTAGGCCCAAGTTTGCCTTCTCCAGACACTCTTTTGTGATCCAAAACTTTCCTTAAAACCAATTCTCCAGGTGTAAATTGCCTTAGGAAAACTTTTTGGTTGAAACTCTTGATGAGCTGCTGCTGATATGCTACAAGTCTGATCAGTGCGGCTTCTCTTCGGCCTTCTGCCATATCCAGTGCTTGTGCAATAGCTTCCTCATTTCTGGTGCTTTCAAACAATTCAGACCAAAGGGTTGGGAGACCTACTTCGAGTGGGATGATGGCCTCCATTTCATAAGTCAGGGAGTAAGGTGTTTCCCCTGTTGAGCGCCGTGCTGTGGTTCGGTATGCCCATAGTACGTGGGGTAACTCTTCAACCCATTTTCCTTTCGCATGCTCAAGTCGTTTCTTTACTCCGTTGATGATGGTTTTGTTTGACGCTTCTGCTTGTCCATTACTTTGTGGGTACCCTAGAGAAGAGTTCTGATACTCGATCCTGAGGTCAACACAAAACTTTCTGAAGATCTTTCCATCGAACTGTGTTCCATTATCCGCAATCAATATCCATGGGATGCCGAAACGCACCACCATGTTTCTCATGACAAACCGCTTTGTGTCCGCTTCTTTGATACTTGCCAGCGCTTCACCTTCAACCCACTTAGTGAAATAGTCGGTTGCAGTAATGAAGAATCGCATGTTCTCAGTGCCTCGTGCCAATGGTCCGACAATATCCAAACCCTATTGGGCAAAGGGCCATGGGCTGGTGAGTGGAGTGAGAGTTTTGGCTGGCTGATGAATGAGTGGAGCAAACCTCTAATATTTATCGCACTTCTGAACGTACTGCTACGCATCTTGTTGTATCCGTGGCCACCAGTACCCGTGAGCGAGGGCTCTGTGCGCCAGTGACCTTCCACCAACGTGGCATCCACAAATCCCATCATGAATTTCGTAGAGAACATTCTCGACCAGATTTGGATGCACACATAGAAGATAAGGGCCGAGATAGAAGCGTCTGTACAGCTTCCCAGATGGTAAGATCCAAAACTGAGCTGACCTATGTCTGACTTTGTTGGCTTCCTTTTTATCTTCGGGGAGAGTACCAGATTTTAGAAAAGCAAGTATTGGATCCATCCAGCTTGGCTCTAGGTTGCTGCAGAGGACTGGAGATGCAATGCTTGGTTCTGGCACGAACTCAACCCAAACTTTTCTAGCATCTTTGGTATCTACTGATGAGCCGAGGCAAGCCAGAGCATCAACATGGCTGTTTTTGTCCCGACTGATTCGTTCCACTTATATGGATCAAAAAAAATTTAGTAGGTCTTTGGCCTTGCCTACGTACATAGCCATTCTTTCGTCTCGTGTTTCATAGACCCCAGAAAGCTGGTTTACCACCAGTTGTGAGTCACTGAAAACAAGAAGTTGTTCTACACTGAAGTGTTCGGCACTGCGTAAGCCAGCCAACAATGCTTCGTATTCCACCTCATTGTTAGAAGCCTTCTAACCAAGCCTTAGAGCCTACTCCCAAATAAATCCCTCTGGTGAGATAAGTACTACTCCTGCCTCTGAGCCTCGGTTATTGGATGATCCGTCGACATAAAGCTGCCAGATGTTACCAATAAAAAGTTTCCATGCTTCTGAAGCGCAGTGCTTTCCATGTTCGATGGTACGTGACAACTATGCCGAACTAAGACTCCCTAGCTCGGTATTCTGGGTGGGAGCAAATCCTATAACAAAATCTGCTAAGACCTGGGCCTTGATTGCTGTCCTGGGTTGATACCAAATGTCAAACTCACCAAGTTCTACTGCCCATTTTGCTGTTCGGCCAGAGAAATCAGCTCGACTGAATACAGATCTAAGGGGGAATTCAGTGAGGACATTGATGGTATGCCCTTGGAAGTAGTATTGTAACTTTCTCGAAGCAATAAGCAGTACGTAAGCTAACTTTTCCAAGGGTAGATACCGTGTCTCGGAATCTAGTAAAGTCTTGCTAACATAGTATACTAGCCTCTGTTCCTTGTTAACTTCTCGAATTAACACTGCGCTTACGGCGTGATCTGAGACTGCTAGATATAGGTACAGCTCATCTCCTCTCTCCTAGTTCTGGAGTGGACAGAAGAGGTGGTGTGCTGAGGTATCTTTTGAGACTTTGTAATGCTTCGGTACACTCGGAACTCCACTCGAACGCTGCCTTTTTTCTCAACAGCTGGAAAAAAGGCTTCATCCGGTCTAAAGACTTGCTAATGAACCGATTGAGGGCAGCTGCCATTCCGGCCAGCTTCTGTAGCTCTTTAGCCTTCGTTGGCACTTCAAGCTCTTGTATTGCTTTGATCTGATCTGGATTTGCTTCGATTCCTCTGTGGGTGACCATATATCCCAAGAACTTTCCTATTCCTACCCCGAAAGCGCATTTCGAGGCATTAAGGCGAAGCTGATGGTCCTTCAGGATACCAAAGACTTCTTTTAAGTTCGTAAGATGGTTTGTAGAGAGTTTGCTTTTTACTACCATATCATCTATATATGCTTCCATTGTCTTCCCGAGTTGGTCCTTGAACATTCAGGTGATCATTCGCTGGTAGGTTACTCCGGCATTCTTGAGGCTGAACGACATTACTTTGTAGCAATAAGTGCCCCTTGGAGTAATAAATGTTGTCTTCTCTTGGTCCGGACCAAACAATGGTATTTGGTGATAACCGCTATAAGCGTCCAAAAAGCTCATGTGCTCATGCCCTGTTGTTGAGTCTACCAGTTGGTCAATGCGAGCCAAAGGAAAACTATCCTTGGGACAAGCTTTGTTTAGGCAGGTGAAGTCAACGCAGACCCTCCATTTTTCATTCATCCTTTTTACTACAACTGTATTGGACAGCCATTGTGGGTACTGAACTTCTCTGATCGCTCCTGAAGCTAGGAGTTTTTTGACTTCGGCAATTACTGCTTCAGTGTGCTCAACTGAGGATCTCCGAATTTTACATGACGGTGAAAGCGAAGGGTTGATGTTTAGTTTGTGGCAAGCAAATTCTGGGTTTAGTTCTGGAGTGTCGTATGCTGACCATGTGAATACCTCCATATTTTCCCTCAGCAGTTGAAGCAACTAAAGTTTCTCATTAGCGCCTAGCGAGGTACCGATAAGGAAGTACTTTTCTGAGTCATCCTCCTTTACTAGGACTTTCTCCAAATCCTCTGCTATCTTTTCCTCTGGGGCTCCCCCTACATCTTCCAAGACTGGCTGTTCGGCCACTTCCACTGTTTGTACCCGGTTGCAGAGTTACTTTGCCTTTAGTGCTGCCATAAAGCAATGTTTGGATGCAACTTGATCCCCTAAGATCTGCTCTACTCCGTGTTCCGTTGGAAAACGGATGAGCTAGTGGTAGGTTGAAGGGACCGCCCCCATTTGATGGATCCATGGACGGCCAAGTATGGCGGTGTATTAATAACTTGAAACTCTATCTGGAGGGTTTTTGTTCCTGCCACAACTGGCAACATTATTCTGCCAAGCGGCCATTCTGGCTATGAATTGAAGCCAACTCACGGAGCTGCCGCTAGGGTAAGGTGCTACTTGGAGAGACCAAGATTTCTGAACAAGTCATAATACAATATGTCTGCTGCACTGCCTTGATCTACCAGGACTCGTTTTACGTCAAACCGTTTCCCAATTCCCACAGTTATAATCAGTGCATCAGTGTGTGGGTCTTCTAAATCCTTTCTAGTGCACAAGGGGGATTTGGGTACCGTGCGTACCTTTTTCGATGCAGGCTCTACTGACATGACCTGCTGAATTTGTACAACCTTAGCAATCTCTTCTTTCAGAGCCTCTTCACATTCATGGGTCGTTGTTCCATGGATCACATTATTATCAGCCGAGGTGGGTGCTCAGTATTCAGTTCTGGTGGTGGGTTCCCCAGCTCGGTCACTGCTTTATCCTGATCAATGTAATCCTGGAGGTGTCCAGCTACTACTAGGTCTTCCAAGTGTTGCTTCAGCGCTTTGCAGTTCTGAGTCATATGCCCCCTGTCTTGGTGATAGGTGCATCTGAGCTTCTGATTACACCGAGCGGGATCTCCCAACATTTTCAGCGGCCAAATAAAGAAAGGCTCCCTTTTGATCTTTTCCAGGATACGATAGATGGGTTCTTTGAATACCGTCACGACTGCTTCGTAGGACTTGGACTTATCCACCTCATTCACCATGAGCCCTCAGTGTTCCCCTTGATCCGTTCTCTTTTTCTACCGTGCTGCTTGTTCTGTTGATGCCACCTTGATGGGGATCTGGTCATCCTCAAGGCGAGCGTACTGCTCAATCCTGGTACGTAAATCTTTCAATGCTGTGGCCGGGCACTTGGTAAATGACTGTCTCAACTTACTTTCTGGGCGCAAACCATGTTTGAAAGACATATGACCATCCGCTCACTACAAATATTTTTCTAAGTCATTGTATTCTTCCCAATACCTCATAGCATAAGCACAACATTTCTTCCTCGCTTCTTCGGAGAGACCGAATGCTGTATCCGGCTCTTTCGGGATCTTAGTGTTGGAGACAAACCTGGCTAAGAACTCTTCGGAGAGCTGCTTCCAGTCATAAATTGATCCAGCAGGGAGTCGATCGAACCATCGAAGTCCGGTTTCTCCCAAGCTGGACGGGAAGACTTTACACATCAGTGCCTCATCTCGGCTCCATAGAGACATCATCTGTCTATAATGGCTAATATGCGTCATTGGGTCTGACTTCCCATCGTACGGTGTGAACTTTGACGGGGTGAATTTCTTTGGGGGTCTCAAGGCCTCAATTTTCGGAGAGAATAGGGAGAAGACAAGCCTATCTAGAGCTTGGTGCTCTCTCTGGTGAATGGTACGGTCTAGATTATCCCGACGTTGTTCGTTCTACTTGTTGCCAATCAGCCAAGTACGAAAGGTCTTTAGGAGGGTATTCGGTCTGTTGGCTAATCGTCTTTTGCCTCTTAGCCCTTCTTCAGCATGACCCACGGGTGTGGCTACTCGCCGCTTCACTTTGTACCGGGATTGACTGGCTTTGTTGCCCAGACTCATTTCTAGGGAACTTCTTCACTAGTGGCTCTCTGGATAAACTCCTCCGTCGTAAGTGAGAGGGCTCTGCTTCAGTTTTCCTTTCTGTTGGATCACCCAGCACCCTTTTAAGTTGCGCTTTCAGCTCCTATATCTCTATCCCCATGGAATCTATGATTCGATCTCTGTAATCCTTTTCCAAAAGAAAGTGATAAGAAGAACCTCCAGCGAAGGGTAATTGATGCTCGATGGATTCAGGGGTCCGGTTATTGTTTCCAGTTTGTTCTTCTAGGACTGTTGGGAGTGCCAAGCCTTTTTCCTTTGTCTTATCTGTCTGTGGAGTATGTGTCGAAGGTGGGACGTCCTCAATCCCCATCGTCGGAATTGAGTGCAGAGCTCAGAAACAAAGTGATCCACGCTCGCCGCACCAATTGTGCATATCGGATACCACACTAGATGAAAGTGGATCAAGGCTCCGCACTCGGTTGGACTATCTAGGGAATGAGGTCCTTGCAGCAAGAAGCACCGTAAGAGCTGCCTGGCCGGGGTTGGCCGGATAACCCCTCCAGTGTGGGAATCAGTGATCAAAGAAGAAGTGTAGAGAGTTGAGTTTGTAAGTAAGTGGGGTTCAGCTTGGATCAGTCACCTTGAATGTGAAGTTGATATAGTTTATATAGAGTTCCTTGCTTCTTTTCCAAGTTGGTTTCATGGAGCTCTGGTGCTACCAAATTTCTTTTTAGCATGGCCCTAGGTGGGGGACCATCTGGTAGTTGTCAAGAGGTGCTTATACTCATTGTAGTCATGCTGATAACAAACTACATTCCTTCGGTTTAACTATTTTCGTGATTCTAGGTGTAGGGGACCAGCTGAGGTGGTAACTTGCACATGTATATACTCATAGCTTCCACGTTTCTTTGAGAGGTTTCCTCAGCTCAACACCATTGTACCTCAGCTCGGCCCTTTGCGTGGCTATTGTTGGGATGGGCTGGCCTATTCAGATATTTGTGTACGGATTCGGCCTACTTTGGTTCTGATGATGGGTTCAACCCATCAGTTCGGCCCATAGAATAGGTCCTGCAGCTCAGCCCTAGTCCAGTATCGCAGCTGGACTGGCATTTCCACTGCGAGTTGGGCCCAAGTGCTTGAGGACTTGGGTGGACCGTTAGTAATGGAACTGGGCTTAGTTGGGTTACCCACATGCTCATCTCACCCATTTTGATTTGGGCTTGGGGAATTGGACCAGCCCAAGGCTTGAGTCCGACCCATTTCTTATTTAGCCCCTTCAAATGTTATAATTATCCCCATGAATTTGCTTTTTGTATTGAGGTTCTAGGAATTTTCATGTATGATTATTGCTTTGGTTATTAATGCTTCATTTTGGTTGTTAGTGAAAAAAACAAAAAAAAAAAACAAAAAACAAAAAACAAAAAAAAAAACAAAAAACAAAAACAAAAACAAAAAGGGAAATGCACAAAACTAAATTGATGAGTTTGACTTGATTTTTTTATGTATAGCTTCCTTTGTCATCTCCTTTGTTGTTGGATAGAAAAAGAAAAAGAAAAAAAAAAAAAAAAAGCTTCAACTAAAAAGAGCCAAAATCATCTATGCTCATGTATAGAAAATGGAAAATGAAAAAAGGAGACATAAAGAACATGAGGCTGTGAACTGCTTTTAATGCTGAGATTGAATTTTTGGTGCCTTAATGTTTGCTACTGAAATTAAATATTGCTTGATGATGTTGTGAGGTTGATCATCACATTGTTTTTTTGCTGCTGCTGCTGTGTTGTTGTCAATCACCTTTGCCCTATGTTGATCTATTGCCTTTGTTTACTTGGTTTTCGGGATGCCTTATTGCAGTTTGGTGTCATTGGGGTTTAGTGTTGGGCTACAGGAGTATGGTTTTGTATTTTTTTTTTTTTTTTTTCTTTCTTTCCTTCCTCTTGCTATAGTTGGTCTCTTGCAAACCACTTTGTTTTCTCTTGGTGGAGCTTGCACATGATTTTGCTTTCTTTCAACCTAGTTGGGATGAGATGGATTTGTTATGATGCAATTTTTGCTCCTACTTGTTGGTTTTGTTGTACGTCTCTTTTATCATTAATAAAGTGCTCTCTTGTTTGCTGATCAAAAAAAAAAGAGAGAGAATATGATCCTATGCAATTATTATTTTTTATTGTGAGCTACTATATTAACTTGAATTGGGTATCAAGCTCAAGTTAGTTTTGGTTGAAATTTGTGTACAAATAACCTTATGAAATTATTGTATTTTGATGGATTTTATGAGTTTCTTATGCCAAACTCAATTTTATGTCAAATTAGATATTAAATTAATTTGTTGCCTTTACTAGTTACATTCCATTACTTCATAATTTTAATAAAATTATTGTTGGGTTTCACTTTGAGAATACTTGAAATAACACACCATCCCCAGTATTTTGGTTCTTTCTCCTGTTAAACCCACCATAAACACCACTATCCAGATTCGAAATAATAATAGTCAGCACCCTTTACTGTTTTGAGTAGATTTTAAAGTTTCCGAAGTGTTGTCCCAAGGAACAGAGTGGCCACATAATTACATATAGAACATTGACTCTATATAAAATAGATGATCATATGAGATAGAGAGATTTTGGTTTTGATTTTTATTCAAGTGCTAAATGTTGATAGAATTTTATATCAAGTGTTTTACCCTTAAGAATAGTACATGTGGTTTTGTGTTTTCATCTACTTGTAGAGTGTTTGTAAAGTTTGTTAAATTGTTTGAATATTTTGATGTACTTCAAGAATGACATCATATGTTTTGTTCTTAAACCTGCATTGATTTTTCTACTTTTACCATCATTGTTTTTTTTTCCTATTCCTAAATTTTGTGTTCCAAGTTTATTTTCTAGAAATCCAACCTCCAATCTTTTTGGTTGATGCTTATTTTCATTCAGGGGGATTTATGATTTTGAAAATGGATATTCTATTTTGGTTTTGTTTTTGTTCAAGAGTTCTATGGTTATTCTAGATTGCATGTGTGCACACATAGTAGCAAGGTGGGTAAGTACAAGGTTAGGTGGGTTTGTGATTTGAGACTTCTCTCTTGTTGCCAAAATACTCCTAGCTTTTGCCAAGTCAAATGACTATGAATGGGGAAAAAAATGTCCTAAGATTCAACGAGGAAACTTGACTCGGGCAATTATGTTTATTCACTAAAAGAATTACCTCATAAATGACAAGCCTTATGGAAATTGAAATTTAGAAACATATTTTATGAACTATTATTAGACTGGTCTTATATGTTTGCTTGGTTCAGTACTAGCTGAGAAAAAGGGAATGTGAACTATAATTGTAGCTTCCAATTTCTGACAAATAGATTTTTTTTTTAATTATTAAATTTTTGAAAGAACTTAATGTACTCCCTTTAAAATCTACTTTTCAATGTTACATAAACAAATCCTCCAAAACTAACCCCAGGGCATTCCTTATCAAAGATTTCCATCAAACTAGAAAGGAGATAAACATTACTCATCACATTACTCAAGTCACCGGCGGACCCAAGGAGTGGCTAGGGTTAACCATGGCACCTACGATCATTTCAAAAGTCATAATTAATTATATTTATTTGCTTTGAAGTCTATAATTTGCTCTTAAGTCTCCAAGCTATGATATGTCTTCACATTTATATTAAAAATCATTTTACTAGCTTCAAGTGCCATGTACTAACTCACATCTTCACTTGTTGTTGCCTTTTGCCGTAGGTCCACAATTTCTTATTCTTCAGATACAGGCAAAGGTATAATTTTTTTTAGTTCCCATGAGCTACTAGTGGGTGTGCTTTTTACTCTTTTATGTATATAGTATTTTCATTAGGGAGCTATACTATGTAGAGCACTGTCGGGTATGCTAAAATTCTTTTTTGTTTGTAATTGATGCTAGAGCACTAGCACGAGTGTGCTAAAATTTGTTAATTTGATTTTTGTTGATCGCAGAGTATTGGCGGGTGTGCTTTATTTATTTGTTTGCCTTTAATTGGTAGCAAAGCATTGTCGTAGGTCCTCAATTTCTTATTCTTCTGATACAAGCAAAGGTATAATTTTTTTTAGTTCTCATGAGTTACTAGAGGGTGTGCTTTTAACTCTTTTATGTATGTATAATGTTCTCATCAGGGAGCTATATTGTGCATAGCACTTCCGGGTGTGCTAAAATTCTTTTTTGTTTGTAATTGATGCTAGAGCACTAGCACAAGTGTGCTAAAATTTGTTAATTTGATTTCAGTTGATAGTAGAGTACTCGCCAAGTATGCTTATTTATTTGTTTTATTTTAATTTCTAGTATAGCACTAGTGGGTGTGCTTATTTATTTGTCTTTTTTAATTAATAGATAGCAGAACATTGGTTGGTGTCTTGTATTCTTTATTTTCTTTTAATTGCTAATAGAACATAGGCTGGTGTGATTATATTATTACAAGGACACTTCAATCAATTGCAGAGTACTGACGGGTGTAGGGTAGCACGATATTTATTTAAAGAATAATATAGATAAAGAAATTGTGGGATTTTGCATAGCCAAGAAAACCTCTACCCCCATTTCATTGCCTTCTAAATTGTTGGTCCTAGCCCTTGGAAATTCCTCCATTCTTGGTCCATTATTGAAGGATAAAATCTTTCATACACCTAGCTTAAACACTTGAATCGGATGATTTGGAGCAGACTTCATAGAGACGGCTAACCTTAACAAGAAAAGGACTATATTTTTTTGTCCTTCATCTAGGACTTTATAATTATGAGGAGGTTTTGAAAGTATTATATTTTTTTTGTCCTTCATATAGGACGTTATAATAATGAGGAGATTTTGAAAGTACTTTTTTTTTTTTTTTGTCTTTTTAACAAGAAAAGGAAGCTAGGAGGGGTTTATGGCCAAATTTTATCCTGGAATCATAAATCATGGCATATAATAAATATATAAAATTATATATTATGTGCATGTCCCCACATGTAGTGTTCGACATTTTTTAACAATTGTCGTGTGCATGTCGTATTCATTGTGTCACATGTCCGTGATTTTTTTGGTAAGAAGAGGCAGTAGCTACATTGCTAGTGATTATGGTAATATTGATATGCCATGATAGTGTTCATATAAGTGTCAATCATAGCAATATTGATTAATTATTTTCTAAAAAGCTGTTTGGATTTGGTCCTAGTGACCTTGCTTCTTGTTGTTCAACCTTGGCTTTGCCCTTGGTTGTCTTACCCTTGGTGGCCTTGACCTTGTGGTAGCCTTTGCTTGCCTTGACCTTGGTGGCTTTAAACTTCCTTAGCTTTGCCTTTTGGCCTTGTCCTTGGGGTGGCCTTACATTTCCTTGCCCTTGGGGTGGCCTTGGATTTCCTTAGGCTTGGATGTATTGGCCTTGGCTTGCCTTTGCATTAGATTGCCTTTGCTTTGTCTGGCCTTGCTGTGCTAAAACGTGTTCATTTTGTTTTGCTGGATAGTAAAGCATTTGTTAAAACTTCATTATGTATAGGTCAGGAAAATTCATTTGTGATCCAAGCTTTACTTGATAATTCCAAGATATGGTCTATGCTTCACTTTTGGCTTTGGATCTTGATTTCTATTTCAGTTGTTTGATACCTTGTTATGGCATCAAACGAGTTTGGATAATATATACACACGCATCTAATATAACTTAATAGTACTTTCTTTCAAGTACAAAATCTTAATAGGAATTCTTTTAATAGTACTTTCTGTTGTGTTGTGAAAGGAATGTAAATTTTGGGCATGGTATAGTCCTCCACACAGCCACATCAGAATCAAGAAGCTCTTTAATTCCTGTAGAGATGTTTGGTCTAACCTTTGGTTATGTTTACAGTCCTTTATGATTTGTGGGTATTAGATCTTTGCTCAAATGTGTGTGTCTACTTTGTTTTATCGCATACCTTTAGATTTGAGTTTTGAACCCTTGCTTTAGAAAATCAAAGGAAGCTACCAAGGAGAGTCACTGATTTTAAAGAGGGGTTAAAGAGAAAAAATAGTAGTTGGCCAAGGTTGGTGGTGTGTTTTCCTATACCTAATATGAATCTTCTCCTAGATATTTGGCTTTTTTTTCTTTTCTTTTTTTTGGGAGACGACGCTTGTATTGGGTGATTGCCAGGTTAGTCAGACAATCAAGGATCTCGTTGAAGGTTTCCTAGTATCTGGCATTGTATGCTTTGAGGAAGTCGCCTGACTCTATCTTGATGCTTAGGAGGTGGTCAACTTCCTTTGGCGTTTTAGTGTTGGTTTTGAATCGAGTCACGAATGCTTTCACCAACTGCTGTTACCTTTCGATGCTTTCCTCCGAAATCCTCTCAAACCACTTCAAGCCCAACTCGCCCAAACTCGATGGAAAAATAAGGCACATGAGAGCATCATTACGCCTGTATCCAACCATAACCTGCAGGAAGTGGCTTAGGTGCATGTACGGGTTGGTTTTTCTGTCATAAAGCGTAAATTTGGGCTGGTGAAAGCCTACTAGAAACGGTGTGGTCTCTATCTCAAGAAAGAATGGGGTGGCGCTCAATCTCACTAAATCTTTGTCCAAAGGGACAATAGGTACAACTGATCGGGGTGGCGACATTATGACCTCTTCACTGGCGTGACCTCCGTAGGATAACTGCTGGAGCGCCGGCACTCTTTGAGCCTCCCACCGGCGCGCTCGTTCTTCCAAGACGTCTCTCAAGTCCTCCGAACGAGTGTAGGAATATCTCGATGTCGTCGGCGGACGTGAGGGATGGTAACTGCTGTCTTGCGCACATGACTTCTCTGCCGGCGAGTCAAAGTCTCCAACTCCATAGCTTCTTGTGATGGAAAGAGAGGGCATGTGTCGCTGGTTCTAGCTTCCTAAGCAGCGGGGTTGGGTGCGCTCACTGTAGTCACTCACTCCAGCAACACCCTTCCCTTTGACCTGCCGCTTGAGAGCTTCCATCTTCGCCGCCATTCTCCGGATAACGGCATCTTGGTCCCTCAGTTTGTGCTCCAGGTGTTGAGCGTGTGACTCTCTTCGCCACCGGTGCCCGTCTGGACTTCGCGAGTGATTAGTGCTGCTGGTGCGCTTATCTTGCGCATCTCTAGGAAGTCCTCCTGGTGAGGCCTCCAGGCCCACCATGTTCGAAACAGCGGGAAGTCCGTCTCTCCGACGGACTGACTCCGGGGTAATACCGTTGATGGCAGACAATGGTACTTCGTCGTTGTTCGCCATGAAAGTGATTCGATCAGCTTAGAGGACAAGGTTGTGTCTACTTCGGGCTTCCCACAGACGGCGCCAATTGTACGGAAGCTAAATATCTGACGTTGTCCGTACTCTTCGTGTCCAAGCTATGCCTTCTTCTGATCGACCTAAGAACATAACGTAGGCGAACTACCTAGTGGTACGTTGCCGGAAAACCCCTCCAACGGTCAAGTCAACACACACTGAGAGAGAGAGAGAGAGAGAGAGAGAGAGAGAGAGAGAGAGAGAGAGAAGAGGGGATAGACAATGTGCTAGGTTTTCTCTCACCTGAAGATGTTCCATCCTAGCATGGGGGGCACAATCACATTTATATACCTTCTGTGCGTGCCCTTGCATCCATTCACCTTTTGGCGCGTAGACCTGCTCTCCTATCCCACTTTCTCACGTGTCAGAGCAAATACAGCTAAACACCACCTAACCAAACCGCCAAACAGCGTTGGTGCGAACGGATAGCCCGGTGGTGCTGTCCCATCTTCCTACAACTGCAATACTTCCAATACATGCAAGGCTCTGAACTGAGCTCCGTTATAGCCGAGCTTAACAACCCTCCATTATGACCGGGCTCTTGCTCGGTTGGACTGATTTACGGAGGATTTTACCTGTCAATCTCAACGAGCAAATAACGCGAACTGGGCTAACAGCGAAATTATCCCGGCCAAATTAGACCAGAGCTTTAACTAAGTGCACTGCCCTTGGATTGGCCAAACCCCGGCTCGGCCCAAACATGCTTGGTCCAATTTTAGCCCAGCCATTACCTCGGCCCAAAGCCGAATTATGAAACCTCCCTCTCATAAGACAAGGGCTATTCATGTTTGGATGCAAACACCACTTTTGTGTAACTGGGCAAAGGCCTTGGAACTTGTAGCCAATAGGGCATTATTTTATAGTTAGCTTGCTTTAAATTTCTATCATCACATGCTATAAATTCATACTCTAAAAATAGTGAATGTATGAATTCATATGATTTCTTTTATAAATCTCACTGGAAAAGTCATGAATAGAAAAGAGGGAAAAATTGGTACTTACATTAATGAATGGAATATTTATTATTCTCTCTCATATTAATGATGAAATAATTGAGGATTAGATTATATTATGAGTTAAATTGGGTTTATCAAATGTATATATTTTTGGGGCATTACAAACAACGTTACAGATTTGTTCAAAATTTTAGCAGATAGTGGCTTATTTGGACATGTAGATTTAAACAGTTTGCTATGTTGGGTAAGCTTGTGAATTTCAAGAGATAATTTGATATGCTTGATAAATTGTAACAGATAAAAATTGAATAGATAGATTATAAAAAAAAAATTGAACATATAAGAAAAAAATTTGAACAGATAGAAAATAATCTAGTAGATAGATACAAAATTTCACATAGATCAAATTTCAACAAATAATAAAATTTGGACAGATATTTGAATAAATAAGTGGAAAAAATTGAACAGATAGTCAAAAAATTAAACAGATAAAAACATATTTGAA
Organism: Camellia lanceoleosa; assembly: GCA_025200525.1. NCBI lineage: Eukaryota > Viridiplantae > Streptophyta > Magnoliopsida > Ericales > Theaceae > Camellia > Camellia lanceoleosa. The sequence continues at coordinate 104,410,881 of CM045760.1, forward strand.
CAGATAGTCAAAAAAATTGAATATATAATCAAATAGATAAGAGGTAAAATTGGAAATAAAATGTCCTTCAATAGAACAAAATAATTTCTCACCAAACTATTTCACAAATGGTAGACCTCTCACTGTCAAAAAATATTCACTAAACCTAATGCCTTATTCCTTAGATCTAATATCTTATACCCTCTGGTGGTGTTTGTTTTGAAGGATTGGGGCATGGGATTGGACTACTAGTCCGGATGGATTAAGAGTCCGTTGTTTGGTAGCCAATTTTTGCTCCGGATTATTAATCTCATATTTGTGGGATTGTTGTATCCCATGAGAGGGGGTGGGATAGAAATCATGGGATAACTCATTCCATGGGAATTAGCTTATGAAATTAAATTTTTGACCCTCTTATATTTAATATCTTTTTTTAGTATTGTTAATTTAAAATTCTATATTAAATAAAAATATAAATTATAAATTATAAATTAAATCTAATTAAAAATAATAAATTATAAATTTTGGCCTTATAAATTAAATTTTTTTAGTGTTGTTAAAAAATTAAATTTATATATTAAATAAAATTATTTTTTTAGTGTTGTTAATTTAAAATTATATATTAAATAAAAAATATAAATTATAAATTTAATTTAATTAAAAATAATAAATTAAACATTATGGCCTTATAAATTAAAAAGTTTTAGTGTTGTTAAATTATAAATTATAGATTACAAATTTAAAATTATATATTAAATAAAAAATATAAATTATAAATTACAAGAATAAAATAGTCTTTTGAGTATTTATCCTTATCTAGTCCGTCCAACCAAAGATTGGATTTGACATGGATAGGCCCACAAAGACCACAGCCCACAGTGAACAGACCCAAGCCCACCATTTAGACCCCATTGCATAACCCGGGTAGTAAAACCCAGCACAGCTGAAGGCCAACTGAGCAGGGAAGGTCAATGATACTCGGACACATGGCAGGTGCAGAACGGGCCATGTCAGCAGACAAAGATCTACAAAGTTATTGCCACAACACATCACCATTAATGCATCCCATCACAGCATTTATTGCGACAACACCTCTCAGCCGGAATGGCACCCTCTCACCCTGAACAAGGTAAACCACGGCACAAGCTTTCGGCAGGAAGGTCAGAACGGCAGAGACAGTGAAATGATTACCAAAGAATATAAGCAAAGTTGGAAGACGAGAAGAAGGTTAAGTTTTCCTATCTCTCTCTCTCTCTCTCTACATTGTTTACTTCCCCTTCTAATTCACACACCGGAGGGTTCGTCGAAGAACTACCCCGTTCCCCGTTGGACTTGTTTGCAGGTCCTCTAATAGGCTTGAGGAGCTTGGATCGGTCTAGTCCATTCACCAGAGCGAAGGTCCTGTCCATTCACCGTAATCTAATCAGATCATCGGTTGGCACCGTCTCAGGAACTGGTTGATCCGCGCGCCGCTTGTGTTCATTGCCACCGAAACCTGCTCGAATTTCTACACCTCACCCGTCGAGTGTATGGTCACGACTAGATCCATGGCCTTCCACCATAATGCCACCGATCACCAAACCGACCCTCCCAATCCAAACAACCCACCACAGTACTTCATCGAGCTCACCAACAGCATCAACCGCATGGCCGAACAAAACCAAGCCTTAATCAATGCCCTGCTCCAAAGAAACCTCCCTATTCCTCCACCACCTCCGGATATTCCACCCCATCCAGAACAAACTCCGGGCCATACTGTCCCACAATCCAATCCTCTCAACTCGGGAGGTTTGCGACCCCCTTACCCACATATACATCCACCACCTCCACCCTTACATCCATCGGTCGCAGTACCAGTCCCCGAGGGAGAAGCCAGCAGCGTCCAACACCTGTCTCCCTCTGGTGGTGACAACATTCCCCTTTGGGACGCTGAACTCCGAGCCATGAAGCTCCAGCTCCAAGGGGTTATGCAGAATATCCAGCACAAGCCTTCCACCACAGCAAACTCCCCATTTGTCGCCTCCATCCGAGACAAACCCCTGCCCGCCAAATTCAAAATGCCCACCATCGACTCCTTTGACGGAACGACCGACCCGGTCGACCATCTGGAGACCTACCGCACCCTCATGATCCTTCACGCCTTCCCTGACGAAATCATGTGCCGAGCTTTTCCCGTGACACTGAAGGGGTCGGCTCGGCTATGGTTTAGCCAGTTACCACCAGACTCGGTCTCCACTTTTCAGCATCTCAGCGACTCCTTCTTGAGCCACTTCATCGGAGCCCAGCGCCAGCGACGCCCGGCGACTCAACTCCTCAATATCCGTCAGACCGAGGGAGAATCACTGCGCAGCTTCGTTACTCGCTTCAACACCGAAGCCCTGCAAGTTGCCGAAAATGACGATAAGGTCATCCTTACAGCCTTCATGGCCGGTCTGCGGTCATCCGATTTCCTTTTCTCCCTCTCTAAGAACCCCCCGACCTCCATGGCAGCCCTGCTCTCCAAAGCCCAAAAATACATGAATGCCGAGGATTCACTAGCCGCTCGGCAGGACTCAACAGCTAAAAATCCAACCCCCAGAGAAAAGAGAAAAGACCAAGAACCCAAAGAACGCCCAAAGATCATAACCCAGACCCCCTCGCGCCGACCGGTTAGCATCAGTCCGACCACCCGGTCGGTTCGAGCGGTATACACCTCTCAATTCTCCTATGGAACATGTCCTTAACCAGATCTAATGGGACTACCCCCTCAAATGGCCTCTCCCTCCACGGAACCCTTCCCTCCGGAAAAACCAGTCCAAATATTGCCGGTTCCACCAGGACCATGGTCATAACACTGACAATTACATCAACCTCAAGGATCAGGTGGAGACCCTCATCCGCCAGGGGCGTCTAAGCCGATTCACAGACACCCGCCATCAATAGAGGCAAAGAACCGAACCCCACAGAGACAATTGCCGACACACTCCACCACGGCGACCAGCTCAACCAAATCAAGGCCACGATCGACCTCCCCAACAACCCCGGCCACAAGCTAATCCACCTCCACCTGTTGGTGAAATCAGAGTTATCTCAGGCGGTCTCGCTTGCGGGGGACCGTCACGCTCAGCTCAGAAGGCAGAACTTAGAAGAATACGGCAGGGCTCAGACAAGTCAGTCACCACGGTTGACCGCCCCTCCAAACAGCCCAAGCAATGGACAGAGCCTATCACCTTTACGGACGCCGACTGCACGGACATCCGCTACCCACATGACGATCCCCTCGTCATTTCGGCCATCCTCTCCAACTACAAGGTCAGACGGGTCCTCATCGACAACGGCAGTTCCTCAGACATTATCTTCCTCAACTGCTTCCGCCAGCTCAAGATCGGGGAAGAAAGCCTTTCTCTGCTCCAAACCCCTCTTATCGGCTTCCTTCATGGCGATCGTGACCTCCATTGGTTCCATCGATCTTCCCATCACAATCGGCGAGTACCCACGGCAAACCACGAAGTTGCTCACCTTCCTGGTGGTTGATTGCCCATCTGCCTACAACATCATCCTCGGCCGCACCGCCCAAAACGCCTTCCAAGCCATCACATCCACCTATCATCTTGCCCTCAAGTTTCCCACCGATCTCGGGGTCGGAACAGTCAAAGGAGAACAGACCGTGGCCAGGGAGTGTTATGTTGCCTCACTTAAAGAAGTCAAGTTGAAGGAGGCGATGATCATTGAAGGACTTGACGTCCGGGATGAGGACGAGCTGATCAGAGGAGAACCGGTGGAAGAGCTCGTTGAGGTTCCTATTGACCCCACCAACCCACTGAAAACTGCCAAGATTGGCAGCCAATTATCCCCCCAAGCAAAAGCCGACCTCACTGCCCTTTTGACCGAGCACAACGACGTCTTTGCTTGGACCCACTCAGACATGCCAGGCATTGACCCCTCCTTCATCACTCACCGCCTCAGCATCGAACCTCATTTCCGACCTTACCGCCAAAAACAGCGTATATTCCACCCGGAACGCAATAATCTCATAGCTGCAGAGGTTGACAAACTCCTCGAGGCTCAGTTTATCCGAAATGTGGATTATCCTAAGTGGCTGTCCAATGTGGTTCTAGTCCGCAAGAACAATGGCAAGTGGCGTCTCTGTGTCGACTACTCTGACCTGAACCGAGCTTGCCCCAAAGATAGCTATCCACTCCCCCGCATTGATCTGCTGGTCGACGCCACGGCCGGTCACCAAATGCTCAGCTTCATGGATGCTTTCTCCGGGTACAACCAAATCATGATGCACTCATCTGACCAGGAACACACATCATTCATCACCGATCGAGGCACCTACCACTACCGTGTCATGCCGTTCGGACTGAAGAACACGGGGGCCACCTACCAACGGTTAGTCAATACAGTCTTCCAACACCAAATCGGTCGGAACATGGAGGTGTATGTGGATGACATCCTAGTCAAAAGCAAACTCTCCACCGACCATCTGACTGACCTACGGGAGACCTTTGCCACCCTTCGCAAGTACCAAATAAAGCTCAACCCAGAGAAGTGCGCCTTTGGCGTAGGATCGGGAAAGTTCTTGGGCTTTATGGTTAGTCAGCGCGGAATTGAGGCCAACCCCGAGAAGATCAAGGCCTTGATTGAGATGCAGTCACCCAAAACCGTTAAGGAAGTTCAAAGACTCACTGACAGAGTGGCGGCCCTCAACCGGTTCATTTCCCACGCAACAAATAAGTGCCTACCATTCTTCAAAGTCTTTCGGCAGACTTTCGAATGGATGACTGAATCCGAAGAGGCCTTCCAGCAGTTAAAACAATGCATGGCCAACCCCCCCTTCTTTCGCAGGCAATCGCAGGCGAACCCCTCTTCCTCTATTTAGCAGTATCAAACACCGCCGTCAGTGCAGCTCTCATTAGGGAAGACGGCTCAGTTCACCGGCCGGTCTATTACATCAGTCGTGCTCTCAGGGAGCAGAGAACTACCCATTGGAAAAGTTGTCCTCGCCCCGTCATCGCCTCCAGACGACTTCATCCTTACTTCCAGGCCCATTCTATAGTGGTCCTCACCGACTAACCCCTGAAGAAGGTCATGCAAAGAAGAACTCTTCGGCCGACTCATGCAAAGGGTCAAGGAACTTAGCCAGTTTGATATCTCTACCAAGATAGCAATCAAAGGACAGGCCATTGCCAACTTCATCCTAGAATTCACCAACCCTGCCCCAGCCACTACCTCTCCACTACCGCCAACTCCTGCTGAGCCAGAAGACCCCCATTCTTGGACTCTCAACGTCGACGGGTCATCCCGGAGGGAAGGTAGCGGGGCTAGTCTCATTCTCACCTCCCCCGAGGGTGGTTGTATCAAGTGTGCCCTCCGTCTCTTGTTTGAAGCCAACAACAATGAGGCCGAATATGAAGCACTAATCGCAGGACTCCGCCTCGCCAAAGACCTTGGTGTTAGCCACATCCGCGTGTTCAGTGACTCCCAGCTCATCGTCGGTCAGATCACGGGGGAATTCGATGCTAAGGATGACACGATGCGGGCTTACAGAAACATGGCACTCCCTCTTGTTCGCCTTTTCAATACCTTCCACATCAAGCACATACCTCGGGCCTAAAACTCCAAAGCAGACGAGATGGCTCAGCTGGCCTCCGCAGACCAGTCCGACCTCAGCCATGGAGTTCACCTCGAGTACCTTCCCCACTCGGCCATCTCATCCGACCTACAAGAAGTACAATTCCTCCAGCACGAACCCATCCCTTGGGCATCCAACATCCTCCTATTCTTGACCACAGGACAACTCCCAGATGACCAATAGCAGGCCGCCAAGGTCAGAGCTCGATCGGCTAACTACGTTTTGGTCGACGGCGTCCTTTATAAACGTGGTTTCGCACGGCCATATCTGCGATGCCTCAATCCGACCCAAGCAACATATGTGATGCAGGAGATCCATGAGGGCATTTGCGGCAACCATTCGGACGGCAGGTCTCTGGCTCACAAGATACTCCGCACTGGTTACTTTTGGCCAACTCTTAATCAAGACGCGACTGATTTTGTCCTCAAATGCGATAAGTGTTAGCGTTTTGCCAACATCCCCCATGCTCCTCCTGCAGAGTTGATCACACTTTCCAGCCCCTATCCGTTCGCCGAATGGGGGATCGACCTGATCGGCCCATTTCCCACCGGCCGAGGCCAGACCAAGTTCGCGGTCGTCACCATTGACTACTTCACCAAGTGGGTAGAGGCCAAACCCCTAGCTACCATCACCGAGAGGAACACAACCAGGTTCATCTGACAATCGATCGTCTGCCGGTTCGGCATCCCTCAGGCCATCGTGTCAGACAACGGCAAACAATTCGACAACGCCAGATACAAAAAGTTCTGTATGGACCTCCAGATTCAACCATGTTTCTCCTCTCCTGGTCATCCCCAAGCCAATGGCCAGGTTGAAGTCACCAATCGGTCTCTTTTGAAGATCATCAAGACTAAGCTGGAGGCAGCCAAGGGACTCTGGGCTGAGGAACTACCAAATGTACTCTAGGCCTACCGAACTACAGCTCGGACTCCTATCGGGGAAACCCCCTTTCGCCTAACGTACGGCGCTGAGGCAGTTATCCCAGTAGAAGTCGGTCTGCCAACGCCCAGGGTTCTACATCCGGATTCAACACTGACTGAAGACCTCAGTCGAGCGGACCTAGACCTGATTGAAGAACTCAGGGACACCACTGTGGTTAGACTAGCCTCATACCAGCAAAAAATGAAAACGCACTACAACCGCAAAGTCCGACCGCGGGAATTCGCCATAGGAGACCTTGTCTTAAGAGAGGCCACTCTTGCCACCAAAAATCCGACCGAGGGAAAGCTAGCGGCCAAATTGGAGGGACCATACATTGTGAAAGCCCGTCCACGTCCGGGCACATACCGCCTCCAAGATATGGAGAGTCGAGACCTTCCCCACCCCTGGAACGCTGAACACCTGAAACGCTACTTTCAATAGGCTGTTACTTTTGTATTGCTCAATTGTTGTACTTTCATTTTGACGCATAATGTAATTCTTGATCATTGTACTACATTTCTCATAACAACAGTTTTGTCTCCCAGCTCCCTTTGTCGCCCCAATCAAATTTTTGCTTGCAGCACTCATCAAAAGCCTCGGCCAGACCGAGCGCTAAAAACCTCAGCCAGACTGCATACTCAACAGCCTCGGCCAGACCGAGCACTTCCAAAGCCTCAACCAGACTAAGCACTCTAAAGCCTCGGCCAGACCGAGCACTCAAAGCCTCAGCCAAACTGAGCACTCTAAAGCCTCAGCCAGACTGAGCACTCAAAAGCCTCGGCCAGACCGAGCACTTCCAAAGCCTCAGCCAGACTGAGCACTCCAAAGCCTCAGCCAGACTGAGCACTCAAAAGCCTCGGCCAGACCGAGCACTTCCAAAGCCTCAGCCAGACCGAGCACTCAAAGCCTCAGCCAGACTGAGCACTCTAAAGCCTTCGGCCAGTCCGAGCACTCAACGTCTCGTCCAGACCAAGCACTCAAAGCCTCAGCCGGACTGAGCCCCCAAAGCATCAACTAGACTGACTGCCACCATTGCAGGTCCAGAACAAGTTACTTGCAGCTCTAATTCCAGGTCCACACTGAGATCATTCTGTCAATGAAATTTCAAAAGTAGGACACTCAGTCACATCTGACGCTTAGTCACAATCCCTGGACCACGTTTTTACTTAGTCAAATTCCAAAGGTGTTCTCATGTATTTCATTTACTAACCAGATTACCTTCCCCACCATCTAGCCTATTTCTCAAGTTTCTTCTCTACAGGCTTTCAGTTGAACATTTAATTACAATTTAAAACCAATGGAAGTATTAATCCCATTCAAACATCATGTCTCACAATTTCACACAATTTCTCAACAATCAACCATTCTTATTCTTTGAATATTTTGTACAAGTCCAATCTCACTCTGCATGAAGGAATTTTACCAGTTCACTCCCACTCTGCGTGAGGCAATTTTTTAACTTAACTCTGCATGAAGCTTTCGTCACAAATTGACCTCTGCTCAACATCATCACAAGTTTAAGTTGAATTTTTCATAAGTTCATCACCAGTTTTCATTCCAAGCACTCGTCCATTCCAGACGCACAAACGAACACAGTCAAATATAACACATAAAGGAAATTTTATTCATTCACAATGTGTACATCAGTCCACTATAAGTACTTCAAAAAAAAAAAAAAACAACAACAACAACAAAACAAAACCATAAGGGTACAATGTGTACAGAAAAACAAAACAACAACTCTTAAAGTACAAAAACCTTCAATCACTCTTCTTCGTCGCTGGAGGCGAGATCTGCTTCTTCAACACCTTCATCCAGGGGGGTCTGGGCCACATCATCCTCCCCAATCGTCACACTACTAAGGTCGAGTTCTGGGAACAGCTCTTCAGCCCTCCGTTTGAACATTTTCCACCCACTGTCCCAGTACTCTGCCATTTCGTGTTTGTAGAAGTCCGACTGCTGGAAGCTTGCAATGACTTCAGACTCAGTTCTTCCCCCAGCAGTCGTCTTTGATGGGCCAGCCCCCCCAGATTCCTCCCTTGCTAAGTTGCTGGCAACCGTACAATGTACCATCGAAATTTCGAGATCCTTGAATCGCTTCCACCGCTGCGACATACAGATCAGGGTACGCCGCCCTCTCCGATGCCGCCTTCACCTTCTCCTCGTCCAGTTCCTTCATCAAGGTTGCTCTCTCAGTTGCAGCCCTAGCCCTTCCCTCCTCTAGCTCCCTCTTCAGGGCCTCTCCCTCAGCCATCAACTTCGCCCTCTCTGCTTCAAATCCCCTCTGCAAAGTCTCCATTTCCACAGCCGCCCTGCTCCTCTCTACATCCACCTCTTTCTGCAGCTTCTCTTTCTCCTCCTCCACCTTGGCGCGCTCGGCCTCCAACTCTTTTTGCAGGGCCTCAACCTTGGCATCTGCCTTATCCTTCAGCCTGACCAGCTCTTCGTTGCTGCTCATGGCCTCTTCGTGCCGCTCGATCGCGATGGCGCAGGCTTTTTGGGACTCCTCCAACTTTTTCTGATCGCCAGCCAACTGGAACTCGAGCGACACAACCTTGCAGCGTGTGTCCTCCAGCTCCAACTTGACTGTTTGCAGTTCAACGTGGGCAATCTTCCACTCAGCACTCTCCTTCTTCAACTTGGCCAGCTCCGCCTTGGCCTCTTCAATCTTCAGCTTGGCAGCCCCAGCCTTCCTCAGCAAGGCCCCTGCTAGGGTAGTTACCTCCATTTGGGCGGAGCATAACCCCCTGAACAGGTCGGCCTCGTTGAATCCAGATGCCGAGCGCAGGGCTGTCTCCTCCACGATCTTCACTAGGCGGTCCGCCCCCGCCCTGGCTGGGCCTTCTTCTCCCTCCAGCCTTCCAGCCACAGCACGCGCGTGATAAATCGCTGCACCCCGACCAACTCCTCGTTCCTGGGGTGCAGGGCCCTTTTGGATCTGCTCCCCCCTACTTGGCCCAGCCCCAGTCGCCCCAACTCCTACTTGCACTGTGGGGGCCCTCTCCACAACCTCCACTGTTGGGCTGATCACCGCCACCTCTGAGGTATCCTTGGCCACAGGGGTCTCCACCCCAGTTGGGACGACTACTATTTTTGGGGTCTCCCCCACCTCCCCACCCTCCGTCTGCTCGGCCAGACTGGCCTCTTCCACCCTCACCTCCTTTCTCCTCTTCTGGGCTGGCTCTCCCTCACTCCGCCTCAATCTCTTCTTTTTCTTCCCTACGCCCAAGGCCTCCATCTCCTTCATCGACCTCTCCTTTAAAGGGTCTTTTGGAAGCGGTCGTGGCACAAACTCGCCCAAGTTCTTCTCTCCTAAGGGTTTGGGACGAGGTCGAATCCTCTCCCTCGCGACTAGTGGGGGCGGTCAGTCGACTTGCGACTCTTTGAACTTCTGGGCCCTCACCAAGATGGCTTGATCTTCTGCCTCTTGTGCTCTTCTTCGGGCCTCCAACTCCGACCGATCGAGGTCCCCCCCGATCGGTTGTGGACCCACCTCAAATAAAGGCGGAAGGTCGAACAAGCTCGTCCCACTTGACCTTCTCCCTTTCCCTCCACTCTTTCACCTTCTTTACCCTCTCCTCCGCCGCCGCACCCAACTTTGGCTCCATAGATCTGGTTGGCACTTTCCATATCGTGCGCACACCAGCACCTCCCGAATTGGACATGTAGAACCATCGGGGTCTCCAACCTTGATCGGTTGGCAACCCGCCACCAAGCCCTTCCCCGCGGCTCAGTAGGGTTACCAAGTCTCCGCCGCCTCAAGCTTTGTAGCAAAGAAAGAACTCATCTCTGTCATGGCGCTTCTTCGTTGCCTTCGGCCATGCACTTGCGCAAGATAACAAAATTTTCCACGCATTGGGCATTAGCTGCCCTGGTGCTACCTCCAAGCGGTTGAGCACATCCACCACGATTTGCAGCAGTGGCAATCTCAGCCCACCCTTCAGCGCCTCCTCATAGAGGGAGAACTCCCCTGGCTTGGCATCAGACGGCCTCTCCATTGATGTTGGCAGCACCAACTCCACCTCCATCGGAATCTGGTACCTCCCGCGGATGGCCTCCAACTCCGCCGCAGTAATAATGGACCTGTCAGCCCTCGAATGCCAGTGATCTGATTCCACCTGGCTGATTGGTTGTGGCGCAGCTATCACGGTGGAACCATGGGATCGCATCACTGTTTCCTCCACCCTCCTTGACCTGTACTGCGCCGCTAGCTCCTCTGCATCGTCATCCCCAAGTGGGTCCACTATGACAATCGCAGCCTCTTCCTGAGCCATGTCTATGGCGTGTTCACAGATTGCTTCGACACGGTGCAAGAAAGTTACAAAAATGTTGTAAAGGGGTATCGTCAGCAACAAAGGAACTAATACTTCGAAGGTTTTGAGTTTTTATAAAGAAATAGGTGAATCGAATAATACCAAAAGTCCACGGTTTACCCGTATTCCAAGGATCCCAAATAATGTTCGCCAGTTTGAAAACTTTTCAAATCGTCCGCCAAAACTGCCTTTTCAATGCCCATAATAATGCCCTAACGTTTCACTTCTGATCCAATGCTTGACCTTTCCCCTCCCCCGAAATTCTGCCACATGTATGGTCCCGATGCACTGACTTCTGCCCTTACCTTGTCTTTTCCACTTCAAATCATCATGTGACACGCCGCCTCTTGAGCCCCGTGCCCCTCCACTCGGCCACCCTCGCGGTCGGTACGCCTTGTGGTCGGCCTTCCAGCTCGGCCACCCTCGTGGTCGGCACGCCTTGTGGTCGGTCTTCCAGCTCGGCCACCCTCGCAGTCTTCACGCCTTGTGGTTGGTCTTCCAGCTCGGCCACCCTCGCGGTCGGCACGCCTTGTGATCGGTCTTCCTGCTCGGCCACCCCCACGGTCGACCTTTCCGGCTCGGCCACCCTCACGGTCGGCCTCTCCTGCTCAGCCGCCCTCACGGTCGGTCTCCCCTTGCCGGTCGGACTCATTTTTCTCATTACTATTCCCTTCGTTGGACTGAAGCTGCACTCGGGAATGGGCGACTACTGACATGGATAGGCCCACAAAGACAACAGCCCACAGTGAACAAACCCAAGCCCACCATTTAGACCTCATTACATAACCCGGGTAGTAAAACCCAGCACAGCTGGAGGCCAACTGAGCAGGGAAGGTCAATGATACTCGGACACATGGCAGGTGCAGAACGGGCCATGTCAGCAGACAAAGATCTGCAAAGTTATTGCCACAACACATCACCATTAATGCAGCCCATCACAGCATTTATTGCGACAACACCTCTCAGCCAGAATGGCACCCCCTCACCCTAAACAAGGTAAACCACGGCACAAGCTTTCGGCGGGAAGGTCAGAACGGCAGAGACAGTGAAATGATTACCAAAGGATATAAGCAAAGTTGGAAGACGAGAAGAAGGTTAAGTTTTCCTATCTCTCTCTCTCTCTCTCTCTCTCTCTCTCTCTCTCTCTCTACATTGTTTACTTCCCCTTCTAATTCACACACCGGAGGGTTCGCCGGGGGACTACCCCGTTCCCCGTTGGACTTGTTTGCAGGTCCTCCAATAGGCTTGAGGAGCTTGGATCGGTCTAGTCCATTCACCAGAGCGAAGGTCCAGTCCATTCACCAGAACGAACTGTATCATCAGGATTCACTAAACATAGTCCAATCCAGACATCTAATCCCATGACCAAACAAATATAAGATACAAATCTAGTCCAACCAAATAGTTCAGGGACAATGTATCCCAGGACTAACAGTCCGATGGATTATAATCTTCCCTTATCCAGTCCGTCCAAACAAATATGCCCTCTATAGATTGAACTTTTTAATAATTTTCTCAATAAAAAATTCATAAAGAATTTTTGGTACAGGTTAATGTACTTCAAAGTGAATCTTTCACTTTATAACAAAAGAATTTCTTGTACAAATCTTGTTTTGTATAGTTGGCCACAAAACCATGACTCATGAAGGTTGTATGTCGATGTCCCTCTGAATAAAGAATAATTCTATTGAGAACACTTTCACTAAAAAAATCTTATTAAAAGTGCAAGATGTAAAATATGATTGGTTATCAGAAAAGTAATAATACTTAGCCATTCAATAATATTTGGACACATATACTATTAGTAAAACTTTTAGTACATATGATATTGCACCTTAATAAATAGACTTCAACGCCAAGATTTACCATTTTACCATTTACACCAAAAATTTAAAAAAAATATGTGCTATTATTGCAACATTAATGCACTGTCCAAAAATGTAAAACAAAATATCTCCATACAACTCACAAATTAATTTGTCTCAATAGCTTGAATATCTCCATCCAAATAGATTTTTGGGTTGTTTAGATGTGCCCTTGGTTTGAGCACTCCAATTCTAGAGAATAGGACAACCAACCTCATGAAATTATATTACAGTCTTTTTTTTTAGTAAGTATTTATTACATAAAAACATGAATATACAACAAAACTCAAGAGACGCGTATAAATAATATATATGAATGCAATCAAGAGATTGGCTACCATAAAGTCCAAGTGGCTTGTCACAACCTGAACCCGCCCCTATGGGTTAAGGACGTAACTGGCCAGTAATCCTGAGATTACCTACAGCCTCAAAACAAAATAGACATAACTCAACAGAGTAAAGGGACCGAACGGAAGCAATAATCAAAAACTTTGTCCATAGAGCCGTGATTATATACACTTCAAAACAAACCATACCCATATACGTTAATAACCCACGCCAAAAGTACAGTAGCATAAATTCTTTACGACAGGATCATCCAACTAAGTCAACCCATGACGAACTATTTACAAATATACATAAAGTCCTTGCCAGCAAGACAAAATATAATTACATAACAAAATGGCAAGGGTAGGTCTCGTGCATGAGACACAAGGCTGACTTTCTCAAAACTCATGTTGTTCCTGGCGGACTTCACTGGGGCTGGGTTTGGACTTCCCTCAGCTCACCTACAAACACATGAATGAGCGTGAGCGATAGCCTAGTGAATAATATCAATTACACAAGTCATATAAACAATATGTAGAACAACATACTCCAAACGGCCTTGGGCCCAATTCGTATTTCTACTTAACATATGCACATTTATACCAAGATTAGATCAAGTGATTGTAGTTCCAAACATAATGGCCTTTGGCCTATTCGGATTTCCATTCATGTCAAAACGGCCTTTGGCCCATTCATTTATGTCAAAACGGCCTTCAGCCCATACATTCGTATCAAAACGGCCTTCGGCCCACACATATGTATCAAAACGACCTTAGGTCCATTCATTCGTATCAAAACGACCTTAGGTCCATTCATTTCTGTCAAAACGACCTCCGGTCCATGTATCTTTCTTATCAAAACAACCTTTGGTCCATTCGTGCATTCATGTCAAATTTTTGTCCACGATCCCAATTAGCAACTCACAAAGCTTATAAACAATTGGACATTCATAAGCGTTCAAATATCGATATTACTCAAAGTGATCGGCTTGTGGATTTGCCCTAGAGTTTGACCCTACACATTTCATGAACACAAAAGGGTCACTAACAGTTCAATCCGTTCTTTACTCCACATGTTCCTCATTAGGCTTTACTCTTATCTCATTAATTCATTTACAATGTTTAACATATGCCTAAGAGTGATTATAAGTGAAAGAGAACGGAAAACGAAACACGGAACGCATGAACAAAATTTCAGAAAACAGGGTCCCCGCTTGAGCGTAAACTTCCCCGCTCGAGCAGACCCTTAAGGCCTGCAAAAGTACTGGATAGATAAAATTTACGCTCGATCGTCCAAAATGGCACTCGAGCAGAAGGCCTCTCAACATAGCTCCCCGCTCGAGCGTGAACTTACCCGCTCGAGCGGACTCTATGTCTGCAAAAAGTACTGGATGCATCATTCTTACGCTCGAGCGCGAGATAGGACGCTCGAGCGGAAGTTCATCCTCTATGATCCCCGCTCAAGCGGACACCATGCCTGCAAGAACAAAATACTGGGAGCTCGAAATCCCCGCTCGAGCGGACATTTCCCTGCTCGAGCGGACATCAAAATTCTAGGTTTTCCAGATTATGTTCTTGAGTTCCAACTCGAATTTCAACCAACAAAACTTGCATGTTATGGCTCAAATCTTAAATATACACATACTAACATGGCACCAATGCAAGATTATAACATTATGGAGCTCAATTTCTTGATTTACCCACATGCATGTCCCAAAATATGTCAAACTCAACATCAACATAACAAACTCATGCATTCAAGCTCATATCTTCTCAAATTGTACATGCATGTGATGAATTAGCCACATTCTCTACTTGGATAACACAAAAGCTGATCAAGACATGAGTTTCCTTTAACATTTCACATGGGTTATACACATTTGTGCTCAAACATGCAATATCAAAGTGGTTTCCTACATACATGCACACATTAAGCTTCAATCAACAAATACAACCCAATTTCATTTCAATCTTACTCTTGATCACCAAATTAGTTTGAGCACACAAAAATTACAAACTATAATCCAAGAATTACTCACCTAAGAGCTCGATTCTCACAATCTATGATTGAATCTTGAATTAGACTTCCAACCTCCAAGTTTCAAGACCACAATTGCACAATTCCTCTTCTCCCTCTCTAGTCGGCCCTCTCTCAATTTTGAGTCCAAGATCAGCCACAATGCAACTAAGGAGGAGAATTGAGATGTAGTTCCTCTCTACAACAACCTCCACTAAGTCTATTATAATAATAATAACAATTGGGCATTAAACCATTAACTAATCAATTTAATCGGACCCAAATCAATTTTCAATTAAATTTCACCGTAGGTTCTAAAATTTATGCCAATTACAATGGCGTAATCGATTTCGGATTCTGTGGCTGATAAGGCCTCCAATTTAATTTCCAAAGCAGATTATTCAAACAGATACTCCTACGGTGAACAGATAGAACTTCAAAATCACATGTATACACATAATGACACATAAAATCATGCCAAACACATAATCATACTCAAATTAAGGACCAATTTGCATATTACGGAACAGGGGTATCACAGTCTTCCCCCTTTTAGGAAGTTTGGTCCTTCAAACTTAATTTACTTTCATCAGAAAACAAATGTGGATAGCGTAGCCGCATTTCTTCCTCTTTTTCCCATGTAGCAACTGTCCCATAGTGTTCTTTCCATTCCACTTTCACTATTGGAATGGATTTGCTTCTCAATTGTTTCACTTGCCGATCAACAATCCGTTCCGGCCATTCAACATATTCCATATTTTCATCAATAGCAACCCGGTGATAATCAATCACATGAAACGGGTCTCGGAGGTAACTCCTCAGCATCGACACGTGAAACACGTTATGGATTTGCTTGAATCCTGGTGGCAAAGCTACTCTGTAGGCCACTGGACCAAGCCTCTCCAAAATCTGAAACGGCCCAATGTAACGGGGCGACAACTTGCCCTTCTTTCCAAACCGGACTTGGCCTTTCATCGGGGAAACACGGATGAACACATGGTCACCAACCTCATACTCAAAAGGTCTTCTCCGAACGTCTGCATAATTCTTTTGTCGATCCTGAGCTGTTTTCAGCCTTTGGCGAATAACCTTGATTTTCTCAGAAGTGTCTTGCACAATTTCTGGCCCAAGCAAGGCTCTACCACCGACCTCTGTCCAACAAATAGGTGATCTACACCTCCTACCATACAGAGCCTCATATGGTGCCATACCGATGCTGGAGTGGAAGCTGTTATTATAAGCAAACTCTGCAAGTGGCAAATAGTCTTCCCAACTCCCCTAAAAATCCAAGGCACACATGTGAAGCATATCCTCCAAGGTTTGTATCGTTCGTTCTGACTGCCCATCTGTCTATGGGTGGAATGCAGTACTGAATCTTAGTTCTGTCCCCATAGCTTCCTGCAAACTCTTCCACAATCTGGACACAAATTTCAGATCTCTATCCGATACAATAGATACTGGCACTCCGTGTAAACAGACAATCTCGCCAACATAAATAGTAGCTAATCTATAAGCAGTAAATGTAGTTTTGACAGGTAGAAAATGTACAGATTTAGTCAATCTATCAACTACAACCCAAACAGAATCCATACCTCGAGGAGTCCGAGGTAGGCCAACGACGAAATCCATGGTCGCATGTTCCCACTTCAACTCGGGAATAAGGAGAGGTTGAAGTTGACTGCCTGGTTTCTGATGTTCAGCCTTAACTTGCTGACACTGAAGGCACTTGGACACATATTCTGCAATCTCTTTCTTCATTTTAGGCCACCAATAGGTCTGTTTCAAATCCCGGTACATTTTATTGTTGCTGGGGTGTATAGCAAATACAGATCTGTGGACTTCATCTAAGACTCTCTTTTTTAGTTCCGGGATATTGGGGACACATATTCTGCTCCGGAATCTCAACATTTCATTTGCAATGCTAAATTCTGCTTTTGGACTTGTGTCAATTTCATCAATTACCTTCCTGAGGGACTCATCCTCTTTATGTTTCTGCTTGATTTCATCAACAATTGTTGGCTAAGCTGCAATAGCGGCTATCAATCCGCCCTGTTCACACATCACCACTTCAATTTCAGACTCCTCAAAGTCTTGCAAAATCTCCATTTGTTTGGTAAGCAAACAAGCCATACCCCCTGTTGATTTTCTGCTCAAGGCATCAGCCACTGTATTAGCTTTCCCAAGGTGATACTGAATTTCTAGGTCGTAATCTTTTATCAATTCCAACCATCTTCTCTTACGCATATTCAACTCTTTCTGCGTGAAGAAGTATTTTAGGCTCTTATGATCCGTGTAGACTTCACACTTTGCCCCATACAAATAATGCCGCCAGATTTTCAAAGCAAAAACAACTACGGCCAGTTCTAGGTCATATGTTGGGTAATTCTTCTCATGTAAGCAATAACCTTTCCGTTCTGCATTAACACACAACCCAAACCCTTATAAGATGCATCACTGAAAATTACAAAATTTTCCGTACCTGAAAGTAGTGTCAAAATTGGTGCAGTAGTCAATCTCGTCTTCAATTCATGAAAGGCTGATTCCCTTTCTTCGTTCCACTCAAAAGGTTGCCCTTTACGTGTCAATTGGGTAAGAGGCACAGCTAATTTCGAAAAATCCTTTACAAACCTCTTGTAGTACCCAGCTAAGCCCATAAAGCTGCGAACTTCTGTCACATTAGTCGGTGTGGGCCAATTCACAATTGCCTCTATTTTCTGCGGGTCCACCGAAATTCCTTCCTTGTTGATCACATGCCCTAAGAAAACAACCTCATCCAACCAAAACTCACATTTCTTTAGTTTAGCAAATAATTTTCTTTCCCTAAGTATTTGTAAAACAGTTCTCAAGTGATGTTCATGTTCAAGTCTATTTTTGGAATATATCAAAATATCATCGATGAAGACTACGACAAACTCATCAAGGTAGGTCTTAAAAATTCTATTCATCAAGTCCATAAATGCTGCTGGGGCATTAGTCACTCCAAATGGCATGACAAGAAACTCAAAATGACCATATCTCGTTCTGAATGCGGTTTTCTCAACATCCTCTGCCTTAACTTTTAGCTGATGATACCCGGATCTCAAATCAATTTTAGAAAACACTTGTGATCCCTGCAACTGGTCAAATAAATCATCAATACGGGGTAAAGGATACTTGTTCTTTATCGTTACCTAGTTCAATTCTCGGTAATCGATGCACAGGCGCAAGGTACCATCCTTCTTTTTCACAAACAGCACTGGTGCACCCCAAGGCGAAATGCTAGGTTGGATAAACCCCTTATCAAGCAGATCTTCCAACTGTTCTTTCAATTTTTTCATTTTAGCAGTAGCCATTCGTAGGGAGTTTTAGAAATAGGCTGGGTGCCTGGCACAGTCTCAATAGTGAACTCTATCTCCTTGTCTACTAATTCCCCTGGTAATTCATTCGGAAACACATCCGGAAATTCTCTAACAATAGGAATATTGTTCAATTCAACATTCTTAGACTGTTCAGACAGCACATAACACAAATAACCTTGGCACCCTTTCCTGATCAATTTACATGCTTTCATTGCAGATATCAAATATGGTGGAGGCACTACCTCATTTCCCACAAACACAATCTCTCTCTGTTCTGGGGGTTTAAACACAACCCTCTTTGCCACACAATCTATGGTGGCACAATATTTGGTCAACCAATCCATGCCCAAAATTACATCAAAATGTCTAAAGTTCAAGGGCAACAAATCTACATATAGGGTAGCATCCTCGATACACATGTCACAAAACCGATATATATAGTCACATAACATAGATTCCCCCGATGGAGCAAACACACATAACAAATATGGTAATAACTCTAGGGGTTTATTTAGTCTAGATGCAAATGTATATGTCACAAATGAGTGTGTTGATCCAGAATCAATTAATACAAAGGCATCTGCTTACATATTGAAATAGTACCTGAGACAACAGCATTGGCATTCCGTGTATCACCCGGGACCAACGCAAAAACTCTCCCTTGTCTCACTGTATCCCCAGTAGTAGTAGATCTCAAAGTGTTTCCCGGCTTTGGAATTGATGCAGTCGAACTAGCTGCAAGTTTCCCACTGTTCTGATTACATTCTCGGGCTATGTGCCCTTGCCTCCCACATTTGAAACAGGTTCCTGATGCACGGTAACAGACTCCACGGTGCTTTTTCCTACAAATGTTGCACATAGAAGCTGTGTCTCCGGAAGAACTTGAAATAGTTGTGGAGCCCGTATTTTACTTTTTCAGAAATTTCTTCTTCGAAAAGAAGCCCTGCCTTTTATTACCCTTTCATTTAGTTACTGGCTTAGCTTGTCTAGCTATATTAGCCTCTGATATGATGGCCCTGTCAAGTACCCCAATGTAGGTCTCCAGCTTTAGGACATTCACCCTCTCTCGGATGTCACTGCGAAGTCCACCTTCGAAACATCTTGCCTTCTTATAATCGATGTCAATCACATGTGGTGCAGACCTGACCAACTCAGTGAACTTGGCCTCATACTCAGCCACTTTCATGCTATCTTGTTTTAATTCCATGAACTCTGCTAATTTCCTATCCTGTACACATTGCGAAAAGTATTTGTCATAGAATATTTCCAGAAACCTTACCCAGTCAACATCCTTATGATTTTCTCGCATCAACATCCACCATCTTCTTACTTCATCTTCTAGCATAAAAGTAGCTAGAAGCACTTTCTGAGTCTCGGAACATAGGAACACTTCAAATAATTTCTCAATGCCGAGGACCCACGCTTCGGCTTTCAACGGATCTAATCCCCCGTGGAACTGTGGTGGTTTCATTTTCTTGAATTCCTTGGTGAGAGCTATTATTCGGTCATCATTTTGATGGTCTGGCACGGGTGATGCCGGAGGTGGAGGTGGCAGGTGTGGTTGCTGCCACTGTTATTGCCACTCCTGTTGCTGTCTCAAAGCTTTTGCCATTTCATGTATCAGTCTTTCCATTCTGTCCATTCTGGCAGTTAAGGATTCTTCTATTTCATCTTCTCTGGTTCTCACCATCTGATTAAACTTGCACTATGCTATATACAGGATATACACAAGTATGCATGTAACAAAGAGCACACATATTCAGGTGATTTGCAATGCAAGTAATTCACAACTTACAACATATAATTGTTCATATCAAAACATTTAAACATATAATCAATGCTTCCAAATTCATATTTATCACATGAATGCATCCTAGATCTTATCTAGATGCTTATTGCTCTTTTTGGACAAGTGTGTGAGTTATTAACTCGTGCTCTGATACCACTCTATCACGACCCGAACCCGCCCCTATGGGTTAAGGACGTAACCGGCTAGTAATCCTGAGATTACTTACAGCCTCAAAACAAAATAGACATAACTCAATAGAGTAAAAGGGCCAAACGGAAGCAATAATCAAAAACTTTGTCCATAGAGCCACGCTTATATGCACTTCAAAACAAACCATACCCATATACGTTAATAATCTACGCCAAAAGTACAGTACCATAAATTCTTTAAGACAGGATCATCCAACTAAGTCAACCCATGACGAACTATTTACAAATATACATAAAGTCCTTGCCAGCAAGACAAAATATAATTACATAACAAAATGGCAAGGGTAGGTCTCGTGCGTGAGACACAAGGCTGACTTTCTCAAAACTCATGTTGTTCTTGGCGGACTTCACTGGAGCTGGGTTTGGACTTCCCTTGGCTCACCTACAAACACATGAATAAGCGTGAGCGATAGCCTAGTGAATAATATCAATTACACAAGTCATATAAACAATATGTAGAACAACATACTCCAAACGGCCTTGGGCCCAATTCGTATTTCTACTTAACATATGTACATTTATACCAAGATTAGATCAAGTGATTGTAGTTCCAAACATAATGGCTTTTGGCCCATTCAGATTTCCATTCATGTCAAAACGGCCTTCGGCCCATCCATTTATGTCAAAACGGCCTTTGGCCCATTCATTGATGTCAAAGTGACCTTTGGCCTATTCATTTATGTCAAAACAGCCTTCGTCCCAATCATTTATGTCAAAACGGCCTTCGGCCCATACATTCGTATCAAAACGGCCTTCGGCCCACACATACGTATCAAAACGACCTTAGGTCCATTCATTCGTATCAAAACGACCTTAGGTCCATTCATTTCTGTCAAAACGACCTCCCGTCCATGTATCTTTCTTATCAAAACGACCTTTGGTCCATTCGTGCATTGATGTCAAATTTTTGTCCACGATCCCAATTAGCAACTCACAAAGCTTATAAGGGAATAAACAATTG
Organism: Camellia lanceoleosa; assembly: GCA_025200525.1. Lineage (NCBI taxonomy): Eukaryota > Viridiplantae > Streptophyta > Magnoliopsida > Ericales > Theaceae > Camellia > Camellia lanceoleosa. The sequence continues at coordinate 104,432,216 of CM045760.1, forward strand.
GACATTCATAAGCGTTCAAATATCGATATTACTCATAATGATCGGCTTGTGGATTTGCCCTGGAGCTTGACCCTACACATTTCATGAACACAAAAGGATCACTAACAGTTCAATCCGTTCTTTACTCCACATGTTCCTCATTAGGCTTTACTCTTATCTCATTAATTCATTTACAATGTTTAACATATGCCTAAGAGTGATTATAAGTGAAAGAAAACGAAAAACGAAACACGGAATGCATAAACAAAATTTCAGAAAACAGGGTCTCCGCTTAAGCGTAAACTTCCCCGCTCAAGCGGACCCTTAAGGCCCGCAAAAGTACTGGATAGGTGAAATTTACGCTCGATCCTCCAAAATGGCACTCGAGCGGAAGGCCTCTCAACATAGCTCCCCGCTCGAGCGTGAACTTACCCGCTCAAGTGGACTCTATGTCTACAAAAAGTACTGGATGCATCATTCTTACGCTCGAGAGCGAGATAGGACGCTCGAGCGGAAGTTCATCCTCCATGATCCCCGCCGAAGGAAATTCCCGCCGAGCGGACACCATGCCTGGAAGAACAAAATACTGGGAGATCGAAATCCCCGCTCGAGCAGACATTCCCCCGCTTGAGCGAACATCAAAATTCTGGGTTTCCCAGATTATGTTCTTGAGTTCCAACTCGAATTTCAACCAACAAAACTTGCATGTTATGGCTCAAATCTCAAATATATACATACTAACATGGCACCAATGCAAGATTATAATATTATGGAGCTCAATTTCTTGATTTACCCACATGCATGTCCCAAAATATGTCAAACTCAACATCAACATAACAAACTCATGCATTCAAGCTCATATCTTCTCAAATTGTACATGCATGTGATGAATTAGCCACATTCTCTACTTGGATAACACAAAAGCTGATCAAGACATGAGTTTCCTTTAACATTTCACATGGGTTATACACATTTGTACTCAAACATGCAATATCAAGGTGGTTTCCTACATGCATGCACACATTAAGCTTCAATTCAACAAATACAACCCAATTTCATTTCAATCTTACTCTTGATCACCAAATTAGTTTGAGCACACAAAAGTTACAAACTATAATCCAAGAATTACTCACCTAAGAGCTTGATTCTCACAATCTATGATTGAATCTTGAATTAGACTTCCAACCTCCAAGTTTCAAGACCACAATTGCACAATTCCTCTTCTCCCTCTCTAGTCGGCCCTCTCTCAATTTTGAGTCCAAGATCAGCAACAATGCAACTAAGGAGGAGAATTGAGGTGTAGTGCCTCTCTACAATAACCTCCACTAAGTCTATTATAATAATAATAATAACAATTGGCCATTAAACCATTAATTAATCAATTTAATCGCACCCGAATCAATTTTCAATTAAATTTCACCGTAAATTCTAAAAATTATGCCAATTACAATGGCGTAATCGATTTCGGGTTCCGTGGCCGATAAGGCCTCCAATTTAATTTCCAAAGCAGATTATTCAAACAGATACTCCTACGGTGAACTGATAGAACTTTAAAATCACATGTATACACATAATGACACATAAAATCATGTTAAACACATAATCATACTCAAATTAAGGACTAATTTGCATATTACGGAACAGGGGTATCGCATGGGTAAACCAAAAGTGAGAAGTTGCACCGGTGACATTGAAGAATACTAAGGAAATGCTTGGCGATGGAATGCATAGAAAGGAAGAGAAGTTGTTGGGTGTTGATTTGGCCATGGATGCTATGAAAAGGTCACACGGGTTCAACGAATGGATGAACAATCCACTTTATGAGAATATGGGTTTTGATGGGGATGAAATGATGGTGCCATTTGGAGACCGCCACAATGTTATGTGGTCTAGTTCTTTTCTCCCATGAGAGAGATCTTATTTTCATGTGAAAAACCCTTTTAGTCCTTTCTATTTAATGCATAGTGTGTTTTTAATTTTAAAATGTATGGTTATTTGTCTTACTCTCTTGAATTTTATGTACTTAAATGATTCTAAGAAATTGTTTCACTTGTTAATGATCTTTTCATATATTTTTTTTATGTTCAAAAATTTCTTCCTCCAATCAAGTAAATCAGTTTATCTTTGTAAATTGGGATGACAAGACTGTCGGTAAGGTTTTAAGTAATAGTATTAAAATGAATTGGTAAAACTTGTGGTGTAACGGTACTAGAAATAACAAGCTATACATATAAAAAATAAATAGTGGATTTTTAAAAAAATAATCATAGGCAAAAAGAGTTTTATAGCAGTAAAACTGACTATACCAATTGGGAATCGACTATTCGTTACGTATCAATAATTGCCTGATTCACATTGAATTTTTATTTCAATTCATCAAAAGGAAAAATATTTGATATGTATTAACGGATACATGTTGATAATGTGTATATTTAGATGAACTTTGGAATTGTTGATGGTGTACATTACTGATGTTGTGAAGCATTCATAATCATATCTTAAATACCAATTAATTTAATGTCCTCCTTTGCTCATATGTGTTCTTGGCATTATACTTGCCAAATATATTCTTAGTTGTTATGAGCTAGGCTGGTTATTGTTTATAACTTTGAAATGATCAAAAAAAAATATATTCCTATAACAAGAAATGATGTAATTTTAGAAATGAAATGAAAAGTACAAATATTATCAAGTCCTATTATTTCTACATGTGCATATATAACGTTCAACAATGCCAGGTAATTCAAAATTTTGTGGCTCAAATGGCTCAAATCACTTAAAACGACGTCGTTTTAAGTGTAAATGAGTGTAAAACGACGTCGTTTTGACAGATTTGAGCCATTTGAGCCACAAAATTTTGAGTTACCAAACATTTTCCTATAATGTCAAATCTTATCATGTAAATGCCTCCCAAAGACTAAATAAACTCACCCTTTAATGCCCTGTAAATGTACTGATTGAGTATTTGATTTGGTAACAGTATACTATCATTAGGAAAAATGCTTAAAACATTAAAACATCACTCCTAAATTTAATTTTAATGACAGAAAATATTTAAAATACTAAAACATCACTGCCAAATTTAATTCTAATGACATAATGAGATCTTCCATATATAAAATTGGTAGTAAATGGGACAGTTATTGAAAGCATACTCACCTTCTGGGTAGATTATCTGTTAAAGAAAAATTCAAATTGATTTAAAATTAAAATCATATGATTTCATCATTTTAAAAAAAAAAACGAAATAAATAAACAGTTTATATTTAAAATCTGAATGCATACCAAATATATTATTTAATTTCACCAATGTGTTGGTTTAGGGACCTTACCTTCTAATTCATCGTATATTGTCACCAATGTGCTCTTAAAAATACATGTTAAATTTTTTTATTTTTTTTTTTATGTTGCTAACTTTTATGTAAAATATACCATCCTTTTAAGTTTTTTAATATGTGCACTGACACTATACATTAATAAAATCTTTCAAAATGTGATAACCAGATTTAATCACGGTGGCAATGCTATAATTACAAAGACAGCTTTTCATGAAAAAAATTTATTTAATGTTTTTGGAGCATTCTTCCTATTTATTTATTGGTGATATTTTTCAATAAATTTTTTTAAACAAATAATTATTAGAGTATTGTTATTCAGGCTCAAAAATTAGATGCCCTTTTTAGATCTATTGATGTATCAAGAAAATGATTTTTAATAATCAACCAATTATTTTGTTGACGTATCACTAAATTTAGAAAGTGAGCCTAAAAAGTGGACTTGTGTATCATTTTTTAATTATTATGGCCTCTTTGGGTACGCAAAAAAGTCATGAGTTTATTGGCTTATTTAGGTTGCATCACCTCTCCATTTTTCTACATGTATATAAAGTTAAAAAAAAAAAAAAAAATAAAAAAATAAGTGAACTTATAAGCCATATCCAAGACAACACACTAGTTACGAATTATGAATCAGATTTATTTTTTAATGAATCATGTTTCAATTTTTAGTAATTAATATATCATTCTATAAGTATTTATAAATTTTAAATAAAAAATCAACCACTTATAATTTTTACATCGTATTTTAATACAAATAAATTAAAATTTACAAACAAACGCCCAAATATTTTAATCATTTATCATTTTGATAGATTTATGGGTTGTTTAGATGTGCCCTTGGTTTGAGCACTGCATTTCTACAGAATTGGACAACCAACCTCATGAAATTATACATTGCAGTTCTTTCTTTTTTAGTAAGTACTTATTACATAAAAATATGAATATATAAGGAAACTTAAGACACATGTATGTATAAATAATATGAATGCAATCAAGAGATTAGCTACTATAAAGTCCAAGTGACTAAACCAAAAGTAAGAAACTCTCAACCCAAATTTTCATAACGGTAGAAAGAAAATTTATAACTCTTAAACCCAAAATTTGCTATGAAAAAATTGGAGGGGGGAGGGGGTGGTCCTCTTAGAATTATAATTATTATTAGATCTTTCATATATAAAATTGGTAGTAAATAGGACATTTATTGAAAGCATACTCACCTTCTGGGTTGATTATCTGTTAAAGAAAAATTCAAATTCATTTAAAATTAAAATTATAGGATTTCATCATTTAAAAAAAAGAAAAGAAAATAAATAAACAGTTTATATTTAAAATCTGAATGCATACCAAATATATTATTTAATTTCACCAATGTGTTGGTTCAAGAGACCTTACCTTCTAATTCATTGTATATTGTCAGTGATTGATTAATGATACGTTATTTTAGTATTGAAAATTAAATTTATTAATGACCCTGTTTGGTAGGACTTATTTTTAGCTTATTTCAGCTTTTAGCTTAATTAAATTATTTTGATGTGTTTGGTTCAGCTTAACAATACAGCTTATAGCTTTTTGTAAGTCAAAAATTAACTTATTTTTTGAGTAAGGGAGGAGAAGCTTAATTTATAAATCAAAAATCAGCTTATGTTCACAGCTATAAGCTATAAACTATTAGTCTATAAGTTATAATCACTTTCCCACGGCTCTACCAAACGGGGCCAATATGTACTCTTAAAAGCACATGTTAAAAAAAATTATATATTTTTTATGTTGCTAACTTTTATGTAAAATGTACCATCCTTTTAAGTTTTTTAATATGCACGCTGACACTATACATTAATAAAATCCTTCAAAATGTGATACCCAAATTTAATCACGGTGGCAATGCTCACTGGAAAAGTCATGAATAGAAAGGATGGAAAATTTGGTGCTTACATTAATGAATGGAATATTTATTATTCTCTCACATATTGATGATGAAATAATTGAGGATTAGATTATATTATGAGTTAAATTGGGTTTATCAAATGTATATAGTTTTGGGGCGTTACAAACAAAGTTACAGATTTGTTAAAAATTTTAACAGATAGTGGCTTATTTGGATAGATAGATTTCAAGAGTTTGATATGTTGGATAAGCTTGTGAATTTCAAGAGATAATTTGATATGCTTGATAAATTGTAATAGATAAAAGTTGAATAGATAGATAATAATAAATAAATAAATAATTGAACAGATAGGAAAAAAAATTTGAACAGATAGATATAAATTTGAACAGATAAAAAATAATCTAGTACATAGATGCAAAATTTCACATAGATCAAATTTCAACAAATAATAAAATTTGGACAGATATTTGAATAAATAAGGGGAAAAAAATTGAACAGATAGTTGAAAAATTAAACAGATAAAAAAAAATTGAACAAATAGTCAAAAAAATTGAACATATAATCAAATAGATAAAAGTTAAAATTAGAAGCAGTCATGCTTCCGACTCCCAGTGGGGTGACCCCTACTGACAACCCCCAGTGACATGTCACAACATCATTGGCTGAAAACAAAAACAAAAAAAATTTATATATATATAGTTTTTTTTTTTTTGGCCAATCACAGACGACCCCTAGCACCCCCACTGTGGGTTGGAAGCTTTATTCAATTAGAAGTAAAATGTCCTTCAAAACAAAAAAAGAATTTTTCAGCAAACTATTTCACAAATGATAGATCTCTCACTAACAAAAAATATTCACTAAATCTAATGCCTTATACCCTAGATCTAATATCTTATACCCTTCGTAGATTGAAGATACCCTTCGTAGATTGAATTTTTTAATAATTTTTTCAATAAAAAATTCATAAAGAATTTTTAGTACAGGTTAATGTACTTCAAAGTGAATCTTTCACTTTTTAACAAAAGAATTTCCTGTACAAATCTTGTTTCGTGTAGTTGGCCACATAAACCATCAGGCATGAAGGCTGTATGTCGATGTCCCTCTGAATAAAGAATAATTCTATTGATAACACTTTTACTAAAAATCTTATTAAAAGTGCAAGATGGAAAATATGATTGGTTATCAGAAAAGACATTCAATAATATTTTGACACATATACTTTTAGCAAGACTTTTAGTACATATATAAAATTGGTAGTAAATGGGACATTTATTGAAAGCATACTCACCTTCTGGGTTGATTATCTGTGAAAGAAAAATTCAAATTCATTTAAAATTAAAATTATATGATTTCATCATTTAAAAAAAAAAACAAAATAAATAAACAGTTTATATTTAAAATCTGAATGCATACCAAATATACTATTTAATTTCACCAATGTGTTGGTTCAAGGGCCCTTACCTTCTAATTCATCGTATATTGTCAGTGATTGATTAATGATACGTTATTTAGTATTAAAAATTAAATTTTATTAATGTGTGCTCTTAAAAACACATGTTAAAAAAAATTATATATTTTTTATGTTGCTTACTTTTATGTAAAATGTACCACCCTTTTAATTTTTTTAATATGTGCGCTGACAATAAAATCCTTCAAAATGTGATAACCAAATTTAATCACGGTGGCAATGCTATAATTACAAAGACAACTTTTCATGAAAAAAAAATTATTTTAATGATTTTGGAGAATTCTACCAATTTATTTATTGGTGATATTTTTCAATAAATTTTTTTAAACAAATAATTATTAGAGTATTGTTATGCTGGCCCAAAAATTAGATTCCCTTTTTAGATCTAGTGATGTGTCAACAAAATGATTGATTGATAATTAAATATTATCTAATTATCAATCAATCATCTTGTTGACATATCACTAATTTAGAAAGTGAGTCTAAAAAGTGGATTTGTATATCATTTTTTAATTGTTAAGGCCTCTTTGGGTACACAAAAAAGTCATGAGCGTATTGGCTTATTTAAGTTGCATCACCTCTCTATTTTTCTGCATGTTTATTCATAAAAAGTTTTTAAAAAAAAAGTCAACTTATAAGCCATATCCAAGACAACAGAATAGTTACGAATCTATCTTATGAATCAGATTTATTTATTAATGAATCATGTTTCAATTTTTAGTAATTAAAATATCATTTTATCAGTATTTATAAAATTTAAATAAAAAATCAACCACTTATAATTTTCAAATCATATTTTAATACAAATAAATTAAAATTTAAAAACAAACGCCAAAATATTTTAATCATTTATCATTTTGATAGATTTATGGGTTGTTTAGATATGCCCTTGGTTTGAGCACTCCATTTCTAGAGAATAGGACAACCAACCTCATGAAATTATACATTACAGCTCTTTTTTTTTTTAAAGTAAGTATTTATTACGTAAAAATATGAATATAAAGTTCAAGTGGCTACGCCAAAAGTAAGAAACTGTCAACTGGGTTAATTGAAATTTTCATAACGGAAAAATATAATTTATAACCCAAATCTTCCCATTCAATATTATGTCCAGCAACTATTAATTTTGGTAGGACATAGAATTGAAATTTTCATAACGGAAAAATATAATTTATAACCCAAATCTTCCCATTCAATATTATATATATCATTGGACATTTAGACCAAGAGACCACACAAAGGTTTTGCAAACTACCATATTGTTCTAATTGTTTGTCTTATTGGCTAATATACCCTATTTTGTCTTTTTGTATTTTTTCAGTCCCAAAATATTTACCAAATGAGGACTACATTGCAGTCCTTTTTTTTAGTAAATATTTATTATATAAAAATATGAACATACAACAAACTCAAGACACGTGTATAAGTAATATATATAAATGCAATCAAGAGATTGGTTAGCATAAAGTAAGCAACTCTCTCAACCCAATTGGGTTAGGGCATTGAATTGAAATTTTCATAACCGAAAAATATAATTTATAACCCAAGATGTTCCCATTCAATATTATGTACAGCAACTATTAATTTTGGTATCTCCATAAGTGCATATATATCATTGGACATTTGGACCAAGAGACCACACAAAGGTTTTGCAAACTACCATATTTTTCTAATTTCTTGCCTCTTTAGTCTAGCTAATTAGCCATGCCTGGAAAGAAAGTGAAGCTTGCATTCATCACTAATGATTCAGAAAGAAAAAGTACATTCAATAGAAGGAAGAAGGGTCTGGTGAAGAAGGCGAGCGAGCTAAGCACTCTATGTGGCATTGATGCATGCGTGATTATACATGGTCCATATGAGTCTCAACCTGAGGTTTGGCCAAACAACTTGGGAGTCCAACGTGTGCTAGCAAAGTTTACGAGAATGCCCGAGATGAAACAAGGTAAGAAGGTGATAACCCAAGAAATCTTCATTAGACAAAGCATAGCGAAAGCGAATGAACAACTCAAGAAACAACTCAAGCTTAATCGAGAGAAGGAGATGACAGAAATCATGTACCAGTGTTTGAGTGGGAGAGGGCTCCAAAACTTGTCCATGGTGGATCAATACGATCTTAATCAGTTGATAGATCAAAATTTGAAGGAAATTGGAAAGAAGATTGAATCGTTGAAGAAAACTCCGCAACAAGTTGCACCGGTGGCATTGAAGAAGACTAAGGAAATGCCTGGCAATGGAATGCATAGAAAGGAAGAAAAGTTATTGGGTGTTGATTTGCCCATGGATGCTATGAAAAGGTCACACGGGTTCAATGAATGGATGAACAATCCACTTTATGAGAATATGGGTTTTGGTGGGGATGGAATGATGGTGCCATTTGGAGACAACAACAATGTTATGTGGTCTAGTTTTTTTTTTCCATGAGAGATCCTAGTTTCATGTGAGAAACCCTTTTAGTCATTTCTATCCAATGCATCGTGTGTTTTTAATTTTAAAATGTATGGTTGTGTGTCCTGCTCTCTTGAATTTTATATACTTCAATAATTCTAAGAAATTATTTTACTTGTTAATGATGTTTTCATATATTTTTTTTATGTTAAAAAATTTCTTCCTACAATCAAGTAACTTAGTTTATCTTTGTAAATTAGGATGACAAGACTGTCGATAAGGTTTAAGTAATAGTATTAAAATGAATTGGTACTACTTGTAGTGTAACAGTACTAGAAATATCAAGCTATACATATCAAAAATAAATAGTGAATTTTTAAAAAAATAATCGTATGCAAAAAGAGTTTCATAGCAGTAAAACTGTATCAATAATTGCTTGATTCATATTGAATTTTTATTTCAATTCATCAAAAGAGAAAATATTTGATATGTATTAATGGATGCATGTTGGTAACGTGCATATTTGGATGAACTTTGGAATTGTTGATGGTGTACATTATTCATGCTGTGAAGCATTCACAATCATATCTTAAATACCAATTAATTAAATGTCCTCCTTTGCTCATATGTGTTCTTGGCATTATGTTTGCCAAATATATTCTTAGTTGTTATGAGCTAGGCTGGTTATTGTTTATAACTTTGAAATAATAATAATAATAAAAAAAATCCTATAACAAGAAATGACGTAATTTTAGAAATGAAATGAAATGAAAATACAAATATTATCGAGTCCTATTATTTTTTCATGTACATATATAACGTCAAACCTTATCACGTAAATGCCTACCAAACACTAAATAAACTCACCCTTTAATGCCCTGTAAATGTACTGATTGAGTATTTGATTCGGTAACAGTATACTATCATTAGGAAAAATGCTTAAAATGTTAAAACATCACTCCTAAATTTAATTTTATTGACAGAAAATATTTAAAATGCTAAAACATCACTCCCAAATTTAATTCTAATGACCTAATGAGATCATATATAAAATTGGTAGTAAATGGGACATTTATTGAAAGCATACTCACCTTCTGGGTTGATTATCTGTTAAAGAAAAATTCAAATTCATTTAAAATTAAAATTATATGATTTCATCATTTAAAAAAAAAAACAAAATAAATAAACAGTTTATATTTAAAATCTGAATGCATACCAAATATATTATTTAATTTCACCAATGTGTTGGTTCAAGGGACCTTACCTTCTAATTCATCGTTGTTAGGTTTTTATTCTTAGCAATCCCGTTTGACAAAACTCCTTTGAGTTGTAATTTTATTCACACTTTTATTTCAGTGAGGCTATGAGTTTATTAGATGCGAATCCAAACCCGAATCGAGCCATGCAGAGAAGTTTGTCATGTAAATGCTTTCAAGATTGCCACTTCGCTGATTATTACGGAGGTCGAGCTGCTCGGTCAGCTCGCGGCCGAAACAAATTTCAAAATTGCATTCAAAATTGCATGTCAGCCGTTGCTCGCTCGAGCCAAGGAGTGCTCGCTCGAGCTAAGACTTTCTCGCTCGAGCCAAGAAATGCTCGCTCGAGCCAAGGATTGCGTCCATACAAAAACCTGAAGAAGTGTATTCTTCGCTCAAGCCAAGAATCCGTCGCTCGAGCCAAGGCACTAGTAGAAATCATGAAAATTACTCTCCTCGCTCGAGCCAGGAAAGCTTCGCTCGAGCGAGCCTCAGAATCCGGATTTCTCAAGGAGTTTGTTTTCTTCCCAATCTTGGATTACTTTTGTTTCTCTATAAATACTTGGTTTTCTCCCAAAACTAAGTGATTGATTGAAGTCCTCCAGATCTTCTGTTTGGTTCTTAAAGGTTTATATCTGGGGATATTTTGTTATTTTCTTTGATGTTTTATTGAGTATTTAACTCATGGTTTAAAGAGAGTACATCAAAGGTTTGTTTGTTATACACAAAAGAGAGAGTTGTTCTTCAGTTGTGAATTCTGAAGAATTCGAGCCTGAAGCTTTTGAGGGAAACCAGAGTGGCTCATCAGAAAAACAATTCCGTGCTAAAGATGGGGTTGGAAGAGGCACATAGAGGTTGGTTCAATTAGGCGTTGTGAATTCGCTAGATAATTGAGAGTGATACCTGTGTAATTCCTTTATATCTTCTTAGTGGATTGTTCTTGTGGCTGTTGCCCGTGGTTTTTTTATCACAATTGGAAGGTGTCCAATTGTGGTTTTTCCACGTAAAATCTTTGTGTCTCTTTCTCTTGATTGTTTGATTGAGATTGTTATATTCTGCTTAAAATTGATACATAATCACAAATCAACATCTAGGAGGTTTCTAGATTTTTCAATCATATATTGTCGATGATTGATTAATGACACGTTGTTTAGCATTTAAAATTAAATTTTATTAATGTGTGCTCTTAAAAACACATGTTAAAAAAAATTATATATTTTTTATGTTGCTTACTTTTATGTAAAATGTACCATCCTTTTAAGTTTTTTAATATGTGCGCTGACACTATACATTAATAAAATCCTTCAAAATGTGATAATCAAATTTAATCACGGTGGCAATGCTACAATTACAAAGACAGCTTTTCATGAAAAAAAATTATTTAATGATTTTGGAGCATTCTACCAATTTATTTATTGGTGATATTTTTCAATAAATTTTTTTAAACAAATAATTATTAGAGTATTGTTATTCAGGCCCAAAAATTAGATACTCTTTTTAGATTTAGTGATATATTAAGAAAATAATTGGTTGATAATTAAATATTATCTAGTTATCAACCAATTATCATGCTGACATATCACTGAATTTAGAAAGTGAGTCTAAAAAGTAGATTTGTATATGATTTTTTAATTATTAAGTCCTCTTTGGGTACACAAAAAAGTTATGAGCTTATTGGCTTATTTAGGTTGCATCACCTCTTTATTTTTTTGTATATTTATTCATAAAAAAAAAAAATCAACTTATAAGCCATATCCAAGCCAACAGATTAGTTACGAATCTATCTTACGAATCTGATTTATTTATTAATAAATCATGTTTCAATTTTTAGCAATTAATATATCATTCTAAAAGTATTTATAAAATTTAAATAAAAAATCAACCACTTATAATTTTCATATCATATTTTAATACAAATAAATTAAAATTTACAAACAAACGCCAAAATATTTTAATCATTGATCATTTTGATAAATTTATCAGTATCATTACTATTACTAAATAATCATTTCAGAAACACAAAACATATGAAACAAATACATTCAAATTTGGGACAATTACAAATAATAATAATAATAATAATAATAATAATAATAATAATAATAATAATGAATTTTGTAATTTCGGACAATTACAAAAAATAAACTCTGAGTTTTCAATTTTGTCAATTTAAATCCTAATATTTTGATTTTTTTTTTCAATCTAAACCATTTGTCTATTTTCATTAACTAAAACTGAAAATAAAAATAATATTTTAGTCATTAAACTCAATGTATGTATACATATAATGGGATGGCTCTACTTGCACCCTAGGAGATTGGTTGGACACCCTAATTTAATGAATTTTTTTTATTACTAATATGTCTTTATTTAAAATGATTAAAAAGTACTTGATATTGAAAAAAATACAAATTTTAGTGTTTTGGACACCCTATATCATAATCAATCTCAATATTCCCTTATGTTTTCTTCTCACTTTATTTACTTTGCAGCTTCATACTCAATCATATTTCTCTTGAATCTATCATTCTTACGTTTTATTTCATATTCAAGTCAACAATAAATAATAATAAATGTTTCCAAACTTCTTTTTTTTTTATTCATAGAGGTATGTTTTTTTTTTATCTATTATGCTTTCGGTGGTGAAATTTATGAAATTTTCGACAGTGAATATCCATACATATTTTATTTTTCAGCACTGAGGGCAAGTTTGGGGTCTTTTAAAAAAGATAAAAAGACAAAAAGTTACTCAAAAAGTTAAAAAGTTAACACTATTCACCAAAAGTCAACAATTACAACTGCACAACTCCCGATTCGAATTTTTCCCTACAAATCAATTTTTACAATTTTTTATTACACATTTTTTTATAAAAAGTCAAAAAGTTAACCTAAACATCCATATTTTCAACCTCAATTTTTTAGTCCAAAAAGACAAAAAGTACACTTATTTAGGACACTCCAAAGGAAATGTTGAAAGTAGATGTTCGAAATTGAGTACCCACGTATATTTCATTTGTTTGGAACTAAATATTTGAAACCATTTTATTTGTTCAGCACTAAATATCTGAATGAAGATGTTGGGACCAATTTACGACGTTCAGAATTAAGTAAAAGCAAGGGCGGAGGCACTCAAGACCCAAGGGGTCCCCCTCCCCCCCCCCCTCGCGGGGATTTTGGATTTTTTTTTTTTTTTTAACCATAAAGAAAATATTTCACATTAAAAAATTTATAAAAAAATTATTTAAAGTGAAATGTCAATGATATTTTTAAAATTATGAAAACAATAATGGTTATTTTGATTGAAAGTAAAGAGACTATGATAAGTTATATTATCATTTATAAAAATTTTAATATAATGGTGATGTCTATAATTATTGACATGCAAACATAATTAATCTTAATGAAGATATATGAAATTTATTAGATTGTTACGTACATTTGACATGTAGAGTTTGTCCTCTATATGTTTTTTTCCATTCATAACTAAAATAACTACTATATAAATTATAATCAAGTAACATGCCACGCCCCGAATTTTAATTACACGAAAACATTACCAAAGCCTGTAAATTTAGGTCCATATTTATTTTTATTTTTTTTCTGCACATACAAATATCTATTACACTTGAGTAATAGAAATATGATAATACATGTTCTCCCTCTCAATGAATACAACAACAATAATACATGCCAATACTTCTGCCCCAAAGCTACAAATAAATGAATACAAATACAAATCCACTTCTTTTACAACTACCATGAAGTTATACAAATGACTCAAGAACTTCGTACATCTTCAATCAAATAATCCAAACATTCTTCCTGTAAAAAGATACAACAACAACGGGGTGAGCACTAATGCCTAGTAGGAATCTCACAGTTCTAAATTAATAACTAACACACGGATAAAAATGATCATGCATGTTGGGTGATACCATATAGTAGGGTGACATTTTATAACCTCAAAATATCATAAGTGAGGTATCTTTTTCTCAAAAACAATTTAAACACTTGTAAGAAAAACCTTCAACCATTAAAAATCATCCCTTAACTTTAGAAAAACCATAGATCCTTGTGAAACAACCGTATTTAAGAAACAACATCATTTAAAGGTTAATAACCCATTTTCCAAAATATTTCTCATTTAACTTCCATTTTTAGTGTTCATCTTTTCTTTCATTCTACTCTTTTACTCTTCATTTTTAACTTAAAACCCCATAACTTCAAGTTCAAGTTCCTTTTTGATTTGCCAACAATTCTCCTATACTCAATTCATCCCGTTAATTACATCCGCAAAGTTTCATTTCAAGATAACACAATGTTAATAAACCCTTCCAAGCCAATCCTTTATTTAATTAAGAAACAACTCTCACAATTTACTTTTATTAACACAACTACTTCGTTAAGTTTATCATCATAATCTATAATCCTCATATCTAATTTTTTGGTTCACATTATTTACAAATAATGCCCATGCACATTTCCTCTTTAAACCAAATTATACATCAATATGAAATTTCACAAATTCATCACAAGCAACAAAAAAAAAAATATATCATCAACTCAACTTACCTCTCAACACATAGCTCAACACAATCTACCTTTTGCCGGCTTACTACGGCAGGATATGAACTCCCAAAAATCATTTTCGAAAACCAACCATTCTTTTAAAATAAATTTCCAAGTTCTGTAGAGTATTCTCAAAAAGTATGTACATAGTTATGTTTTTTACCTCAACACAAAAGTAAATGTAAATGCAATGCTATGCCAAGATAAATCAATAAGGAAAAACATCCGTTCCAATGCATTGTTTCAAAATCACCATGTTCTCAATGTCATCATATGATCTCATCAATTTCAAACTTCCATCATTACTTTAAAAGGGGCGGTAAATACGATACTGGTAATCCCTAGGCTGGTGTCTGTAAGTAGGCTCAACAAGCACCACCAAACTGTCATTTTTACCGATGCTAACCGGAAGGCTCGACACCTATCCGCACAGCTTTCGGGCCTTTCACCCTGGACACTCATGGCCAACTTATCAAATCAACTACACTCCCTATTCGGACTTACCACGTATTTACTCCATTCACATTTCCATATTTCTTATCCAAATCATTTTCTGTCATGAATGCAAATCTCTTGGATTTAAAACCACGATGCACAATGATAAATGATATGATATGTAAATGAAAAAATCTCCATGATTCATAACATTCCTTCTCAAATCAACCGTATACCATCAACTTCCTCATTTCACAAGTCAAAGCAACATAGTCCCACCAAGTCCTACACATGAAGTTTTCAAAACCATTTCTCCAACTCAATAAATTTAAAAGATTACCAATCTTGCAAAACACATTATGGAATTTACACCCATTCATCTTCTATTCAAAGAAAGAAATGAGTTTTATGAACATTTCCATGTTTCCCAAAAATCTCTAAATCTCTAGTGCTTTCACCAAAAACCAAACATTTCCCATCCCCATAAAGAAACCCCATTAAATCATCCACTTGAGTTTCAAAAATAATTAAGCAAACTCACTAGGAATTTAATAAAATGATTTGAGATTAAACCCATTTTGGAAACTCTACATTTTAGATCACAAAAACCAAAATCAACATGATTCAACTCAACACAATTAATATAATTCAACATATTTCAAGAGAAATTCTTAAATCCCATTTTAACATTTCATAACCGATTTTATGTCATTTATATCATTAATAAATCTTTTCCCCCAATCTCCTTTTCATTAAAACATGATTTACAATGCTCTTAACAAAGTGTATTCGCAAATTTTAAACATAATTTTCAAGTATAATCAAATTCCAATTAAACTTGTACATATGTAATTCAACCTACCAATTTCATGATTCAACTTTTAATTTGGGCCAAATCATTGACTATCATTATAAATCAACCTAGGGTTTCAAGAAAAATCTAGAAATTTCAAGAAAAATCCAAATTTCTTAACCCATTACTTTTTGTTCCAATCTTTCCATTTATTATACACCCTAGGTCCATAATCCATAAACCATAATCTAAACCCCATAATAAAACCCCAACATTTCAAACCCTAACTCCAAAATTTCATGATTTACACTATATGCCCAAAATATAGATTTTGCATTTATATATTCCAAAATACCACAAATCTATCTATCAATGTAAGCATTGAAGGAGAACTAGGACCCCTACTTCAAGATTCAAGCAAGAAAAGCAAGCTTTGAGAAGAATCCTCCACAAATTCGAATTTCAATCGGTTGAAAAATGTTGATCTTCTCTTGTTCTCCACCCTTGATGCAAGAACCATGGTGGATTGTTGATAAAAGTAGGGAAATCAAGGTTTTGGAGGCTAGGGTTTCGGACATGGAGGAGGGGAGAAGAAGAGAGGAAAAGAAAATGTAAGAAATGATCCAAAAATCACGTTTTTGAGCTGCTGTTCCACATAGTTCCGCACGTGCGCCGCTTTTCCCGCACGTGCGGTCCTGCTTCCAACACAGATATGAAAACTTTAAACGGGTATAACTCTCTCATCCGGACTCCGTTTTAGGTTGTTCTTGTGTCCAAATTGAAGCCCCGGAAATAAGCTTTCTAATGGTTCTAACCTCACATCTAAATTCAAAGTGTGGAAAAAGAAAAAGGAAAAAGAGTGATGGCTAGTCGTAGGAAAATTATTTGAATTAAAGTTTTTGGTCTAATCTTACTTTACCATCATATTACCACCTCAACCAATACCCCAAAATAAAATAAGGAGGTTCCAAATACACTAATAAAAATGCCAAAAATGAATCCACGTGCCTCAGAAATTTAAACTCTACTAGGCTACCCGCTCGAGCGTCTAACCTTGCGCTCGAGTGCTCAGACCAACAAAGCCGTCCGCTCAAGCGTCAACTCCCCCGCTCGAGCAGAGATTTATAACTCCCAAAATCTTGGGCCGTCTGCAAAAATGCTGGGAACCCCACAAGTCCGCTCGAGCGTCAACTCCCCCACTCGAGCGAAAAGAAAAATTTCTAGATCGTTACATAACACATCTTCAATTATAAAAAAAAAAAAAAGTAAAAAATTACAATAGGTCATAATTAATATCAAAATAAGTCATAACTAACTATTACTTGATATATAGTAATAGCCAAAATAAGAATCACAAGAAGTTATAACTAAATTATATCTAACACTATAATGTGTCATAAGTAAAACCCACGAAAATCATAATTACGACATATGATAGACACTTTTTTTTATGGTGTGTATTATAGAATTTCTCTACTAAAATATATTATTTCTATCTCAACTTATCTTCTTTTTTAATTTTTCAATCTACCTATAAATAGTTACTCCCCAATATTTATATAAAATTTAATCTCAAATCCTATAATTTAAAATTCACATTTATCCAAATGGACTCTTATATTTAAGTTTAGTAATATCTCATTGTTGTTTATTATAAAAATAAAAAATAAAAAAATTTGCTTGGTTATAGTTTTCCAAAAATATTTTTCAAAAAATTATACTTTCTTGTTTTTCGGATTTTTTTATTTATTTTTATTGAATTTTTAAAATTTTTAGACATATCTAACATAAATATACTTAAAAAGTAAAAAATTTGTGAAAAAAACCTTTTAAAAATTCACTAAATACCAAAAATACAAAAAAAAAAAAATTATATGAAAATTTTGTACATTATTTGTATTTTTATGTATTTATTAATTTTTTAAAATATTTTTTCACAAATTTTTTAAATACATCTAAGTAAAATTCATCTAAAAAAATAAAAAAAAAAATATTTTAAAAATTTTAAAAATATTCATAAAAAAAAACACAAAAATAAAAAAATTTAATTTTTAAAAAATTTAATTCAAAAAACTTAAATTAAATATATTGATGTTATCATTAATTTGTGTCTCATCTCTATCAAATTTCTGACTATGCCACTAAGTAAGAAATAATACATAGATTGCTTTGACGAGTGGATTTCATTTATTAACTTAAAGGTGAGTGGTATTGTGGTTAAGACTTAAAATTTAAGTTTCAAGGTTATGAGTTCAATTTTGTTTTTGGGAGGCCAATCTCTTGAGCGAAGCACAGTTAGTTAGGAGGTTGGACTTCAAGTTGTCTAATTAACACTTGGTGTAGGTTCAATGGTCTCCCGCTGTGCAAGTCCTGACTTAAGCACAGCTTGTTTTGGGAGGTCGAGACAAATTCTCAGGTTATAGTCTCCTCGCTCGGAACGGCTAATAGAACACCTTGGTGATCTCTGCAAGGGGCGCTATCTTAGACTTACGGGAGGGTAAGAAAGATTTTCCTGTAACAAAAAAAAGGATTCCATTTATTATCTTGGCTTTTGGGAAGTGTTAAGTATCGCTCCAGGCTACTTGAGGATATAATAGATATTATTTGGGATGTTTAAAATAATACAATAAATTTCAAATTTTATAATGGGCTGTACAAAGTATTGGAATGTCCAACCAATGTTTTTGTAGTACAAATAGAGCCACCCCATAAAATGTCTAAGAATACATAGTTTTTATTAAGTTTAATGACTGAAATATCAATTTTTCCGTAGATTTTACCTAACGGAACATGATTCAAATTAAAAACAACTTAAAAGTTCAGAATTTAAATTGATAAAATTAAAAACTCAAGATTTTTTTATTGTTATAAGGGTCAAACCTTAGAAATAATTTCTCCTAAAAATTTTCACTCAGGACTTGTGAGTAAATAAGTCTTGTTAATAAAACAATTTGATCATTATCCCTAAATTAGAAGATTACTAACCCAATAATTGTAGTTAATCTAAGTGATATTATTTTTTTAATTGGATATCATGTATGACTAAAATAATTTCTTGGATAAATTAGGCTCACTTTTTTCTTTTTCTTTTTTACAATTTGAGAAAAATATAGTTAGTCCCAAACTTTTTAGATAATTACTCCAGCCTTCCTCGGTGTTTTAATTCACATAAGACTTAGTCTTGTTTTATCAGTAATTCGTGAGTTATATGGATGAAAAGAAATTATCACTTTTTTACTAAAATATATATTTATTTTTATTTATTTCAATGTCTACTTGCTATTTACATTAATTTTGATTGCTTAATTTTACTAAAATGGATGTCAGTATTATTTTTACTGCACTTATTTATGGACTCTGATTGGGTTGACCATAGCCTTATTTTCTTTTTCTTAAAAAACACTTACCTTCTTGATCTATTAGTTAAAATCATTTTATCCTTCTCAACTAAAAATATTATACTTTATCATATTGAACTATTAATTTTATCCCAATTAAATATTCACTTTCGTTAAAATTTTGAAAGAAATGGAATTAGAAAGCGGCCTTAAACGGTTACTTTAGAATCTCCCGAAATTATCCTAAGAATATTTTTTTTTTCTTGCCATAAAAGATACAAACAAATAAATAAATAGTCAGCAACAATGATTAATTTTTTGAAGAATGAAAATAGAAATTTCAGATTCTCAAGTGCGGATTTTTCTAAGTGTGTTTAAAGTCTAATCGATGCTACCAAACACACAATAACTCATTTTAAAAATGCCCTATAAATGAATGAATTTACACAATTTAGTTATTTCTTAAAAATATATTCTGTATTTATTCTATAAGAATAAATCTAATATTATTCTAATTTGGAGTTGGAGAGATTCATCATCAAAAACTCTCTTTGTAGAGAAAGGATATGAAATTAGCAAATTACAATCTTGTCAATGTGACTTCCAAAGGGGATACTTTATTTGCCTCCTATAGATATTGCTAAAAAAGTATTGACACTGCTATTATTTAATGGGATGTGGCTTGCCAAGGTCCAATCCAACTCATTATGGGCCTATTTTAGGTCTATTTTACAGTTTTAACATTTCTTCAGTAAATTATTTATAAAAAGTAAATTTAATTATATATCGATAATTATATGTTTGGATTATTTTTATCTTTAAAAAAAATAGACAGTAAATATAATTTTAAAAATAAACTATCCATTTTTTAAAGAAAAATGTAATTCAAATATGTGACTACATCTATCCAACCAAACTAATTTTTTGTATGAATGAATAAGTTGAAAGGCATTAAAAATTGAACAATAAAGTGAACTTGAAATGGGCTTATTAATGGGCTGAACTAGACCTCCATTCCAATGTTTGGACCTAAGAAGAGTGGAAAGAAACTAAATCCTAATATGTTGTGTTTGGATCTTAGATTTGGATTTAAAAAAAAAGAAAAAAGAAAAGAAACGGCACTTACAGGCTAGTCTTATTGACCGAACTTATTTACTTATAAGTCCTGTTCATTTTTTTACCTATCAATATTCCTAAAATGCACTCTCTCGCCTATAAGATCAGTGCTCTAGCACCCTATCACTGACGACTACAAGCGATCACCTCCGGCTATCGAACACTAACTCCAACCATCGACGACCACTTCTGATTCCCGACAACCACCACTAACTTCCAACGACCTCTTTGGCTGCTATCTTTGACTGCCAATAACCATTATTGACCTTCGACAACTTCCTCCAACCTCCAGCAATATTTTTTTGGACAATTTCAATCTCCAATATGTCACTACCACCACCATCTCCTCAGATTTAGTGGCGACAAGAGAAAATGAGAAGAAGAATGATGAAGAGAATGAAGGAGAGGCATGAGAAGTCCTTACTAGAAGTTCTCATCATTCTTCACATTCGCAGATCAACACAAAGAATCAAATATAAGTTTAATGATAAATTTATCACTGACTGTTTGTAAAAAAAAATTATAGAAGGCAAATCTAGTCATCACCAGCATAAATCAACACAAGAACAAAGACATATTCAGTGATATACTTATCATTGATATATTAAATCCTGGTTAGCAAAAGATTTGGTTTGAGATAAATAAAGAGGGAAGGAAGGAAGGAGATAAAGAGTAGTGAGATATGGAGAATCATTGTTGCTTGGACTCATTTGAAGTTAAATTCACCATGGAAACAACTAGATAGGTGTAGATCTAGAACATCTGAGGTCATTGAAAAAATGTTAGATAATTAGGATGATGGAGATGGAGGATGATGGCAGCGATGACAATGCATTTGCGACGGTGGAGTATAGATCAGTGACTGCGGATGTGGTTTGTGAACAATGGTGGTAGATCGAAGGTGGTGGAGATGGTTGAATGATGGTGGCGGCAAAGGCAACGATAGCCAATGATAGGTAACGGTAGCGGTGGCGGGTGGATGACCATAGCGACGATGGTGGTGTGGTGATAGTGGCGATTTGAAGCTTTTTAGAGAAATGGTGTAAAGAGAGAGAGAGAGAGAGAGAGAGAGAGAGAGAGAGAGATGATGAAGAGGATGAAGAAAAGTTTTCTGGAAAAATGATAGAAAGAGAGAGAAGATAACAGAAAAAGAGAAAATTATTGAGAATTAATAATTCAATAAGGGTAATATAGACATTTTAAGACTTAATTGTGCATTTAAAAAGTCAATAAGATTTAATGGTATTTATAACCACTTAATTGAACTCACCTGTAATTAACCCAAAAATAAAAAGTTTATGTTTCGTTTATATTTCACTTACATTTTTCTTTTAATTTCTAAGTCTCTAGCTAAAATCCATTATCAAAACACAGCCATTAAAAGATTATGCTAATAAGAGTCTATGCGAACGTCATTAGAGACTAAATCTATACAACCATTTTAATGAATTTTTCTCTGCTGATCAAAAAAAAAAAGACTAAATAACTTTCCAAAAAATTAAAATTTCAATATATATTTGAGGAAATATCATTTCCTCCCCTCCCAAACTATCTCGCGTTTATCACGTTGACCCCCATATTTCGATTTATTTCAATTTAGTACCTGAACTTTTCACAAATTGATCAATTAAACCCCTACCGTCACCTTCTGTCCACAATTGGATGAAATGTGTTGATGTGGAGGGCAAATTGATTTTTAAAGTATAGTTTGGAGGGCAAATTGATTTTTAATTTGGGGGATAAATTGATTTTTAAGGTATAGTTCGAGGGGTAAAATGAAATTTTAAATACCACGTCAGCACATTTCGTCCAATGGTAGACCGAAGGTGATGACAAGGGTCTAATTGATCAATTTGTGAAAAGTTCAAGTACTAAATTGAAATAAATCAAAATATGGGGGTCAAAATGAAAAACACGTAATAGTTTGGGGGGTAAAATGATATTTCCTCTATATATTTTACATATTTTTAGATATTTTAATACAATTTTTACACATACACTCGCTTTCATCCAATAGGAAGTGATTTTGGCTGTAGTGTCGGTCAAAAACCAAATCCCATACCCCAATGTCCCACTCACATACTTAATAATGTGTTTGATAGCAAGAAGATGAGACTCTTTAGGACAAGCTTTGTAATTGGCACAAACACCTACACTAAATACAATGTTAGGCTGATTAGTTGTGAGGTACAAAAGATTCCCTATCATGCTTCTACAAAGAGTAGGATCAACATCAGTACTGGATGAGTCCTTGTAGAGGTGAGCTCATGGGAGTTCTAGTATGTTTGGCCGACTTTAAACCAAACTTAGTCACAGGATTTTTGGCATACTTGGTTTGAGAAACAAACATATCCAAAGGTGACTACTTAATTTGGAGACCCAAGAAAAAAGACAATTCCCCAACCATGCTCATTTCAAACTCATGTGTCATGTAATCCGAGAAATATTTCACAAGAGAATCAGAAGTGGATCCAAACACAATATCATCAACATAAATTTGAGCGAAAAGTATATGAGACTTGGTATGTTTCACAAATAAGGTCTTGTCCACACTACACCTTTGAAAATCATTGTCAATAAGGAAGGTAGTAAGTTCTATCATACCAAGCCCGAAGAGCTTGTTTCAACCCATATAAAGCCTTGTCAAACTTGTAGACATGGTTTGGAAATTTTGGGTCCTCAAACCCTTTTGGTTACTTAACATAAGCCTCTTCTTTCAAGTATCCATTTAAAAAGACACTTTTCACATCCATTTGAAACAATTTGAATCCAAGAAAGCATGCAACACCAAGTAAAATACGAATAGATTTGAGAAGTGTAACAAGGGCAAACGTCTCATCATAGTTAACACCCTCTACTTGTATGTAGTCTTGAGCAACCAACCTAGCTTTATTTCTAACCACAGTACCATTCTCATCAGATTTATTTTTGAATATTCACTTGGTACCTATCACATTCATGTCTCTAGGTCTGGCAACAAAAGTCCGAACTTTGTTATGTATAAATTGACCTAATTCTTCATGCATTGCATTGACCCAACTATCATCTAGTAGGGCCTCTTTATATTCTTAGTGTGACATTTTGTTTTTGGGTCTATTTGAGCGTGGAATTGTTGCTCCCAACACTTTGTTGCGTTTCAGGCATGTCCGCTCGAGCGTGGAATGTCATGCTCGAGCGTGAAATGTTAGCATCCAATAATTACACTGTAGCACTGCAAAACTTCTGAGACTTTTCTTTCTCCGCTCAAGCGGGGAAGTTGTCGCTCGAGTGGGACTTCTTGATTGTGTCTGGACGCTCGAGCGTAGGAAGTCACGCTCGAGTGGGGTATACGTAAGCAGCTTTTTAAACCTGGTGATTCTAGATCTTTCTCTCATTTTTTCTTTGGTTCTATCTTCGTCTCCTTTTTCTCCTCCCATGAAACCCTAGATCTCCATCATCATGTACCTTCCTTACCATTGAAATCCACCCAAATTTGTTGGTTAGGGACGAAGAACACTTGAAGAATAGCATTATCTTCCGATTGGATTGGGGACTTACAATAGATTCGTGATGGAGCTCGAATTTTGGCTTGATAGTTGATGTAGGGATACTTTTATTCTTGTTATCTCTTCAATCTTGAAGAAATTTCATGGTATTGTGTGTGATTGGGAACTAATTGAAGATTTAGTTGAACTAATTGAAGATTTTGTTGAACAAAATGCACATTTCACATAATTACTTTTTTACTTAATATTTTGCTTGGAATCCCTAAATTTCTCTCTCTAATATAAGTGTAGATATGGTTAAGAACTAGATTTGTGACAAGAAGTAGAAACCCCAAAAAATTTAGGGAAATCCTAAGTTCCCAATTGGTTAGAAAATACTTAAGATAATGGAAATTTCACTTGATTCTTGAAATTTGATGAACAATTGGAGGGACGAAAATGTGAATATTGATGTAATTAAGGAAATGGTGACTTGAATGCTATTGTTCTTTGAATAATATGTGATATTTAAATGTGATGATGTGTGATGTTTAATTGTATGTGATGTTTAAATGTGATGATGTGTGATGTTTAATTATGGGATTGATATGTGGTATAATTGTTGAACATGTATGAGTCCAAGTATGAGTCGGGGGTGAGTAAATGTGGTGTTGTGTTGGTACCCACGCAGGGAGTTAAAAAAGTGCCTAAATGCCGTCCTAGGCTTATCGCTGGACAAATATGGGAAAATATTTTTGGGTGTCCACACAGTCCTACCGTATAATAGCCGGCGAAAGTGGAAAAACGGATGGTTTTCCTTAGGGTGCCCACCTCCCGCCGTATAGTAGCCGGCAAATGCGGGGGTTATTTTTCAGAGTAAAAGAAATGGTTGTTCTCAATTGGACTCATGTGGTGGAATGTATGTGATTTGATTTCATGGTTGTGGATGTTTAATTGTTTAATAGGATGACACTATTTGAATTTATCTGTATTAGATAATAAATGTTCTTGGTGAAATGTGGAATATACTTGCGAAACGAATTTTATTGTGTTATTTTATCACATGGATGCCATAATTTTGTTCAAGGGGTTAGATACCTGGATAAATGTATTTCTACTGGGTATATAGCTCAACCCTAATTTATTTTTCAGGACTCGATGAAGTACAACCTCGTTGATGGGTCGGATCAAGCATTAGCCTTTTTGGGGAAAGTGAAGCCAGGGATAGATTAGTAGTTTTAACATTCGGGAATTTTGTAATAGAACTACCTCATGTATTTAGTGATGTTGTACGCCCAAGGGGCTTATATTTTGTTATGTCATCTAGTTCAATGAACTGAAAAACGGATTTGGACAACGTGGGAATATATTTATTGAATTGTAATCGATTAACTTTTAGTTCAATGGGAAAGATGACTTATTTTGGATTGATTAATCATGTTATTGTTGCGTACCTTAGCGCATATTTTTAGGGCGTTACACATTAGTATCAGAGCAACAGGCCAGAATACTTTGGGCTCGTGGGAAGTGATGTTAGTCACAATATGGTCCTTAGACTAAGATAGGTTATATGGATTAACCTAGTGTGTTGTGTGTTTCTATGTGAATAAATAGATATGGGGTTAGATTCCTAGGATGTAGCTTTATCCGTCGCATTCATCGAAATCCTATTGGAAAGACACTTGATCACTGCTCTTTCCACTTGGAGGTCCTTGATTGCAATGGAATTAGCTAACATCTAGGGAGGATAACTCATGGGTGTTTTTATGTGCATGTTGAGTATTTGTTTGAATTATTTGGCGTGTTAGAGTATAAAGTTTTCAGGAGGAGTGAGTATGGGGCACTTAGGTGTTGAAAATTGTTATTGAATTTAATCCTTGTCCTAATTTATTATAGATGTCTGGGCGCGCTAGAGCACGGGGTAGACCCTAACGGCGTGGCTGGAACATCCCAGCCCAACCTGAGATTCCTCCGAAAGACGAAGGAGTGAGCCAAAACAATATACCTGCTCCACTGGCCCAAGAAGCTATGAGGGTATTAGCTAGGGAGATAATGGGGGCTCTACGGGCGTCCATGGAAATATTGAGAGCCGAGCAAGCGGCTAGAACCATTGAGGGGGAAACAAGAGCTCCTTTTTTGAAAAAGGAGTTCTTTCGTTCCAACCCTACCGAGTATAGTAGCGAGCTCGACCCGATGAAGGTCGATGAGTGGTTGGAGCAAATAATCAAGTCCTTCAAGATCTTAGACATCTGGGAGAATGAGTTACGAGTGGCGTTGGAGGCCTACCAAATGAAGGGGGAGGCCGGACAATAGTGGAAATCCATTAAGCATAGGATTGATCATACTTGGGAGGCATTCATGCAAGCTTTCCAAGACAAATTTGTAGCGAATTGGGTTCATAGCTACTACAGTTCAGACTCCTGTCACGGTTCTGAATCTAATCTCACAAAGTGCAATGTAAGATTGATAAATCACCAAAGAGTCCAAATCTGGCAAATCGTTTTGAAAAATTGATTTTAATCAAAAAGCGCCAAACATGGACTGCTTTGCCAGATTTCAAAGTCGCCACCTAAATATTTTATTTTGGGAAATTTAGGAAACCCTGACTCGTGCCTAAGGCCACATGTCCGTCATCACCAAAGTTGCCTCAGCACGGGAACTTGGGTACGAGAGGGAAAGGTCCTGAAATGAGCACCCCCGCTCGCCTGATCAAAGATCGGTCTCTACTAACATGATATGTTGTTTTTGAAAACACATGTGTTCTTATTCTGATTTATTAGCTAGCTTACTATGTGATGCGCACAGCATACAAGTATAGACTAAATCGCTCGATTTGGAACAAAACATCTCATGTTTGTTTTTCGAAAATGGTTTGAAAGTGCTACTCGCAAGTAGGCTAAAACCCGGATTTGCCACCCTCAAGTGGGCTTAAAACATGATTTGTCACAAACAGGTGGGCTTAAAACACACATTTTGATGAATTGTTCCAATTCAAGCAATGAAGCTTTCATCCATAGGCATTCATGCAGTTAATCAAATAAGCAAATAGCCTCATGACAAGCATGCTATCATGGCAACACTCACACTCATGCAAGGATGCTAAAGTGTAAACACTTACAGTGTACTCCAAGCCAAAACAGAAAACTAGTTAGAAATCATGCATGATCTTAGCTATGTCGAAGATGCCTAATGCAACGCATACAATAATGCAACTAATAGGCTCGGAAATCTAAGATGGCATATGAATGCAACACTTGATAACATGCTTTGGAACACATATTCAAGAAAGTGTATTGAAATACAATACAGTTTGAATGATGTGTTGAGCCCGGTGCATGCAAGACAAATGAATGATGCACGCATGCAAAGCATAACGTATACTAATAGAAATATGCCCTAAAACTAACCACTGAAAGAGGATAAATAAAAGGGAGAAAGAAATGGGATTGGAAGACATGCATACACACACGCACACTTATTACAACATTTGCCTTCTCGACGGAGGGTTCGAATGAATTAGCTAAGCTAAGCTAATTAACTAATCTAATTAAACTAATTAGATTAATTATTACAAATCAAATGAATAACTAGCAAACTATTCACTAATTATTACAACACTTTAACTAATTAGCAATTAACTAAGTTACAAAACCAACTAAACATGCGAAGTATTTAAACTAAGCTGCTGTAGCTCTGTTTTAAGATGTTGGACATGCATGCACGCATTTGGTTTGTCGCCCCGAAAAGCTCTCCGATTTGCTCTCTTGAGGCTCTGTTTTCAAGGTGTCCTTAAGAACTTTCTGCTGAATCTTATCAAAATAGTGCTGGGGAGTGCACCAGTGGCCTGCCGGCCATAGAAGGTGGCTGCCGGCCACCTACCAGCCAAGAGTGGGCCTCTGCCGGCTAAGGATGGAAGGGTGCCGGCCACCAATGTGGCACTGCCAGCCATTGGTGTGTTGTGACACCATTCTGCAACAGAGCACAAAACTAGAGGAAATGGAGGGTCTCCCTAGGGCATGTACGTACTATGCCATTCCATATCACCTCGAAACATCAATGGAAACGCATCGTTGGATCCAAGACCATCAATTGAGCATCTCAATGCATGATGGCCAAAGATCCAACTTGCACAAATTCAATGAATGTAATGCGAACAAGACTCTAAGACCATGGCCTTATCATGAGAGGTCAAAGGCAATGGAGACAAAAGGGATTGGCTCACTTTCATCACTTTGAGTATGAAGTGGACCAATCCACCTCGTGTTCAACATAACGTCCGGTTGAACACGATACAATACACACAAACAACATGCTATGCAAACAACATGCTAATCTTAGCATGAAACGCAAGACTAACACAGAAACAACGCATGTACAACATGTTAAGAGACTTAAGCGTCAAAACTAGCGAAGGATACAACACTAGGACCATGCAATACAATGCTTAATAGACTGAACCAGCCCCAAACAGTCCTCATGTATGCCAAAACATGTGGCTGAAATGTGATGAAACTTAAGCACAAGAAGCAAGAAAAGCATGCTCAAGTTATGGCTCGCAAACAAGGCACAAAACTCAACTCTCAAACACAATCAAAGAGTGATATACATAAGAGTATGGCAAGGCTATATGCTCTGAAATAACATGTTAAATGATGTCATATCACATAAACATCGCAAATAAGGCATGCTAGAGGGTTTAAAGCATAAGGCTAGCAAAGGGCTCTACACAAGAGGCATGCAATACATAGCACAAATGACCAAACCAACTATGGACAGACCTCAACCATGCCAAAACCAAGACCAAAACATGCTGAAATGGTAGCCCACAAACTTAGACAAGCATGCATACATATTAGCTTATAAACAAGGCATAAGTCATACCTCTCAAACGCATTGAAAGAGTAGAACATGTGGAAGTGTGACTACACTATACACACTGAAATCAAGTAAGAAATAAGGCTAAGGCATGCAATCATCACATTCAAAGCATGCTAGAGATCTCAAACACAAAACTAGTGAAGCCCAACTACACTATAGCTATACAAAGCTAAGCATATATGACCAAGACCACTTAAAACAGACCTCAAGCATGTTAAATCAGTGGCAAAAATATGCTGGAGCAAAGCTAACACATGCTAGAATGATGAACTAAAGCATGAAGCATGTTAGGCCAACAAGCATGATTGCACTAAAAATACCAAAAGCATGCAAGAGGTGACCAAACCATGCTGAAACAAAGTTATAGCAGGTCCAAAAAGTCACAAAAACATGCTCAAACTAAGCCTCAAAAGGGTAGAAACACATGCTCATTTGATAGGTTAATCAACACAAGCTAGCAAGATACAAAAGGGGGGGACCACCCCCACCTATTTTGGGTCCCAAAACCCACTTTCCACCACTAAAATTGCTCTGGAATTCAGTGGTGGAAAGTCCAAGACAAGATGGTTTGAAAGGCTTTAAAAGAGAGCACAAAGCAAAGCAAAACAAGCCACAAAAGGGATAGACTACCCCCAACTCAAACAAGGCCTCAAACAACCATCATAAACACTTAAAAACAAAAGTTTTTGTAGTTGAAAGCTTGGCCTAAAACAATATACAAACGTGACCAAATGCTAAAGCAAAACAAAGCCTAAAAGGGGATAGTCTCTTACCCTTGAAGAACTAAGGCAAGACAACAACTTCAGCAACAAACTTGGACCAAAACCAATGCCAAGACCTCAAAACAAGCTCCAATGGACTTCAGTTGTAACAACCCTCACTTTGTCTTAGTCATGCTCACATACATTTACATGATTTTGTCTTGTTAAGCTTGCATTTACAGACCTTGATTTGTTTCGCCTAAGTGTTGCTTGCATGCTTTGTTCCTTGCTTGGTGTGTTAAGCCGAGGTCATCTTAAGCCTATGTCACACCCTTGAACCTCTTACACCTAGGACCATCTTGGAACCACTTTGGTTGACCTCCACCTTCACCTGGGCATATTGACCGAGATGTCATCATCTAGGCTGAGGTGTGCATTACCTAGGTCGAGATGTGTATCATCTAGGCCGAGATGTTCTCACCTAGGCATCCTAGATCTTTGATCCTTGCACCTAGTGATCTTGTTCCTGGACTGGTATGACCTAGACCGAGGTGTGGCACATCTAGGCCAAGGTGTGGCACAGCTAGGCCAAGTGTTATCCTTCCTAGCCGAGATCATTGAGACCTTACTTGACGAAGCCTATGTCTTGATTCGAGGTCCTCGCCTTGTCAGAGTGCCCATGCCACCTTACTTGTTATACACACTTTGTCATACTCTTGTCTTGTCATTCTGGCACCTTTTTAAGGAGATCCAACCAACGTTGCCACGTGTCCCAGCAGAGGGTTAAGTCAGCTAGTAGTAGAGAAAACATATCATTTGCTATATCTTTTCCCTAGAAGAGAGAGAAGCTCTAGGAAAGAGGAAGAAGTTCTTAGAGTGAGAGAGCTAGATCACAAGCTTGATCTTCACACCTTGAACCGTTAGATCTGTGTTTTGAGGTTAGATTCTTGATCTACTCTTATTGTTCTTTATGTTAATCTGATCACATTGCATGATCTAGCATGATTCATGAGCCATGCATCGGTTTAAAGTTTGTTTTAGAAAGAGAAAGTGATGTTCATGTGTTCTTGAAGAAAAATCATGTTTTGATCCGAAAGTTTGTATCAAGATCCATGTTTTCGTGTTTATTTTCATGAAATCTCTAAGTACGGGTACCCAGGTCCATGTTTTTGAACTCATATCATGAAATCTCAGATTTTGAATAAAGAAGTTATGATTTTAGCATCTATGTTCTTCATGTTCTTCAAGGGAGAAACCCAGATTTCCAGACTTCACTGTTTTCCTAAGTGTGGTCACCAAGACCACTCTTACCTAGACCTCACACCTAGGCCAAGCATCGTATCTCACCTTGGCCTACCTTGCATGAACATTGTGCCTTAGTCTATCTTGCATGCGCACCTAGGCCTAGGAGACCACACCTCGGCCAAGAGGTGTGTGACCTTGGCCAAGACTCCCTAAGTTCACCTAGCTAGGCCATTTTGGCCGAAATCATCTCTATGCATCCATCCCGAGACCTGGTTGGTACCCAGCATGTTTTTCGAGATGAAAAACAGTGTTTTGACTCCCAGCACATGATTTGCTTTATTTTGACTTGGTTTTGGAAAGAAATGTCGGGATCATTTTCACTCATGTAAAGCTTGTTTTAAGAATGCATTGCATAACCATCTTTAAGCATTCCTTCTTGTCTTCTTGAAATGCATTCAATGGACCTTGCCATGTATTTGTAGGTCTTGGATTCTTGCCTTAATCCCTACACCCAAAGAGCTATGTGAGTGGTATTTTTAATAAAGCTATGTTACTATGTTTCGATAAAAGCCTTGCTTTGTTTTGTTTTGGAAAAGTATTTGAGCAAGTATGAATGATTATCCATTAGCTTTTGTATCAAGTATTAGCTTTGTTTTGATGACATTCTTGGAAAGTCCTTAGTGCTAGGGGACTATAATGCAACTAGTACCCTTGTTTGAGATATCTCCCTTGCCACCGACGGTCTTGTACGAGTGGGTTTGCCTAATCGATTCCGGATCGATTATTCCCTTGTTTTGTCATGAATGTTATCCCTTGTATTATATTGATGCTAGTAAGCATCCCTTGAAGCTTTGAAAGACTTGATAGATGAACTTGGTTCATCCCTTGATTTTGTACAAGCTATGATATGTATTGTTTTGATAAAGATCTCAGATATCATTCATTCAAACCTTTATTACTTATATCATTCACTGAGTATCCAAGCTCACCCTCCCCTTTATATGTATGTAGGTGATGAGCAATAAGGCGTTGTCGCCTAAGCCTTATTCGGAAGATGTTTTGGATTCATGTTTTGTTAGCATCTTGAAGATTATGCTTCTTAGCTTTTGGTTTATGCTCTTTGTATATGTCGGCTTGAGAAGCCTTTTGATCAAGATGTAATATTTAAGTTTAATTCATTTGTATCCAAGATGTAAAACCATGTTATGTATGTCATTTCATTTGATCTATACACAGCTCTTATGGACTACTTAGGTTCAAATTTATTGCTTCCATACATGTAAGCCCCATATGTATACTCTGATTGTGTGTGACTTTGTAAGTTGGCCTTTGGTAATCTCGGATTACTGGCCCTTACGGCACCATTCTACTAGATGCGGAATGGGGTCGTGACATCAGCTCCAAAATGAAGGTGTTTGAGTAGGTGTTTGTGTGCAAAAGTGTGAAGAAACAACACTTTAAGGCCCAATATATATATATATATAGAGAGAGAGGGAATTTTAGAGAGAGAGAGAAAGAGAGAGATTTTTGTCGCTAAATTTTCTGAACCTCTGGAGAGGGAGAGGGGCCTCTCCTTATATAACCAATGCAAGGAGAAGCTTGCTTGACAAGCTTAAATTGGCCTCCATCCCTCCATACACGTGTATGGAGGATGGCTCAGTATGCCACAGCTGGCTCAAAATATCTTAAAACATATCTGTTGAAATAAGGGTGGCCGGCCGGCCATCAGTGGTGACCGGCAGGGCCTCATTGTTGGCTGGTAGGGCAAAACCCATGGCCAGCAGCCCTTATTCATGGCCGACATGCCATTACAAACATCAATATGGAGGTACCAAAGCATGGTCCAAAAATTAGACAGATTGGAAATTGGGTTTGAAAGGATCAAACCTGGAGCATTCCATTGCGAAAGTTGAGCACTCGACGAGCGATCAAACTTGTCGTCGGATGTACCTGCAAGCACATCCAAGTCTTGAGGACGGTCAAAAATGGAGTGTCTACAAAATTCCTCCCTCCCACAACTAGGGAGCGACTTAGGAAACAATTCGAATAGTTATTGTAATTAGATGCACCTGTGGCGGAGTTTGAGGCCAAATTCACTAGCCTATCTCATTTTGAGCCTGAATTAGTGGCTACGGAAGAAAGGAAGTGCCTTGAATTTAGAAAAGGTTGAGACCAAAAATCTTGATGAAGGTGGTTGGCAACATGATCCGTGACTATGACCGTTTAGTCAAAGATGTAGCTCATGTAGAGATCACAGTAGAGGCTGAGGGGGCAAGGCAAAGGTCGAAGAGAACAGGACAGTCTGATACTAGGAGTGTCACTGGTTCTTCTAAAAGGTCCAGGGGTTCGTCATCATCTTGGCAATTATCTCCACAACAAGCTAAATCTTCAAGCCATGTGTCGGGTGGGAGTTCGAGAAACATGCCCTGAGTTACCGGTGCATGTTATAGTTGTGGCCAAATGGGTCACAAGGCTGTAGAGTGTGGACAGATAGATGGAGCACGGTCTCAGCCTGTACATCCACAGGGTCAACCTCAAAGTAGGAACTAGCAACAATCTTGTTATCAATGTGGCCAACTTGGGCATTTGAAGCAGTTCTGTCCACAGAAAGTAGGGGCTTCGGAGATGGCGGGGTCTAGGCAGTCTGGAGGCCCATAGATGAGTCAGGAACAGAGGCAATCATATCAGCCGGCTCAGTCAGGACAAGCATCTAGGACAGTTTAGGGAGCCACATTTGCTCAATCTACACAACAAACTTATGTTCAGAGGGGTGACGTAAGGGAGCAAAGATTGCAAGGAAGGGTGTATGCACTTCCAAGCAAGCTACAGGGCCATCGGTTGTGTGAGGTATATTTCTCATCTTCAATACATGGGCTACAGTGTTGATTAACACTGGGGTATCACATTCATTTATTTCCACGTCATTTGCATCATTGTTGGGGTTAGAGAGTAGACAACTATAGGCTTCGCTTATAGTAGAATCACTAGTAGGAGAAAAGGTCATTCTAACCCAGGAATGTCAGGGGTGTGTAATTGAGGTAGCAGGTCGACAACTTCCTTTTAATTTTGTATTGTTGGAAATGTCAGGTTTTGATGTTATTCTCGGAATGGATTGGTTGTTCATGTACCGGGCGACAATAAATTGCCATCGGGGGAGGGTCACAGTGTGTACTGTAAGTGGTGATTGTTTTACATTTTTAGAGGATAGGTATGATCGATCCTTACCCTCCTCATACTATCCTTATGGCCGAGATCAATTTAATTTCCTTTTAGCAAGCCTTTGGGAGGATGGAAGTGATGTAATCCAAGATGAATTCCCAAAAGTAGTGCGTGAATGCCTCGACATATTTCCTGAAGATCTCACAGAGTTACCACTCATAGGGAGGTAGAGTTCACCATAGATTTGCCTCCAGGTATGGCACCTACCTTATTGTCATCGTATAGGTTTGCTCCAGCTGAATTAGTGGTTCTGAAAGAACAGTTGCAGGAGTTACTTAGTAAGGGCTTTATACGCCCTAGCATGTCGCCTTGGGGAGCCTCAGCATTGTTCGCAAAGAAGAAGGATGGGTCCTTGAGATTGTTCATAGATTATCGAAAATTGAACCAAGCTACGGTTAAGAATAAATACCCCTTACCAAAATAGATGACCTCTTTGACCAACTTAAGGGCTCCCGTTATTTGTCCAAAATAGATTTAAGGTCGGGTTATCACCAAATTCGAGTTAGAGAAGAGGACAGTCCCAAAACCGTTTTTCGTACCGGATATGGTCATTATGAGTTCTTGGTAATGCCTTTTGGGCTGACCAATGCCCCAGCTACGTTCATGGACCTAATGAACCGAATCTTTAGAGAGTTCCTTGATACATTTGTGGTGGTCTTTGTAGATGATATTCTTATCTATTTGCCTTCCGAAGAAAAGCATGAAGGGCATCTTCGTACAATCTTGCAACTTCTTAGGGAGCACCGGCTTTATGCTAAGTATGAAAAATGTAAATTTTGGCTTACAAAAGTGAAGTTCTTGGGTCACGTAGTTTCGGGGGACGGAGTTAGGGTGGATTCTTCGAAAATAGAAGCTGTGCTAAACTAGGAGCAGCCTAAGAATGCCTCCGAAATTCGAAGCTTTCTGGGCTTGGCTGGGTACTATTGCCGTTTTGTGAAGAATTTTTCTTTTTTAGCATCACCGTTGACCAGATTGACCTGTAAGGGAATAAAGTTTGCTTGGAGCGAAGCATGTGAGAACTCCTTCCAAGAATTGAAGTTTAGATTAACCACCGCTCCCATCCTTATCATTCTGGAATGAGGATTAGGTTACACGGTGTATTGTGATGCCTCTAGGGAGGGATTGGGGTGTGTCCTTATGCAAGAAGGAAGGGTAGTAACATATCGCTTGCGCCAACTGAAGATTCATGAAGGAAACTACCCGACTCACGATCTAGAACTTGCTGCCGCTGTTTTCGCTTTGAAGTTATCTAGAACTTGCTGCCGTTGTTTTCGCTTTGAAGTTATGGAGACACTACCTTTACAGTGAGAAATTTGAAGTCTGTTTTGACCACAAAAGCCTCAAGTACTTATTTTCCCAGAAGGACTTGAACCTGCTTCAGCGGAGATGGATAGAGTTCCCAGAGGACTATGATTTTGAGATACACTATCACCCCGGTAAGGACAATGTAGTAGCGGATGCTTTGAGTAGAAAGTCAGTGAGTGCAATAGCCAACTTAGCAATGAACGAATGGAAGATGATGGGGCATGTCAATGAATATTCTCTACGGCTCGGTGAATCTTTGAAACAAGCAACCCTCTTTGCCACCATTACACAACCGACTCTTGTTACAAGAGTAATTGTAGCTCAATTGGGGGATTCAGAAGTGGAAACCGTTAAAGGGAGAATTCAACTCGGAAAGGAAGAGAGGGGTTTAAATGTTCATACAGACTCTAGTATTTGTTACCTCAACCGGTTGTTTATGCCTGAATCCATGAGAAATGAAGTTTTGAAAGACTTTCATCATTCCCGTCTCGCTGTACACCCAAGGGGCACCAAAATGTATCATGATCTAAGCCACCAATTTTGGTGGAGGGGTATGAAGAAGGACGTAGCCATTTTTTGTGTCCAAGTGTTAACATGTCAACAAGTTAAGGCGAAACACCACAGACCAGCTAGACTATTACAACCCCTCCCAGTTGTCGAATGAAAGTGGGAATACGTCAACATGGATTATGTTTCTAGTCTCCCTAGGACTCAGAGAAGTAACGATGCAGTGTGGGGGACTCCGTAGAATTTTTAGCCGAACTTTATGTTCGTGAGATTGTCCGCCTCCGTGGAGTGCCAGTCAGTATAGTATCTGATAGGGACCCTTGTTTTACAGCCAAGTTGTTGCAGAGTCTTCAAAGTGCCTTGGGAACTCAACTGAACTTTGGTACAACATATCACCCGCAGACCGACAAGCAATCCGAACGTGTTATCTAGATTCTAGAAGATATGTTGAGGGCTTGTGCAATAAATTTTAAAGGGTCATGGGAGAAGCATTTATCCCTGGTTGAATTTGCGTATAATAACAGCTTCCAAGCAAGTATTGGAATGGCACCCTTCAAGGCATTGTACGGGCGTCTATGTAGATCATCGGTATATTAGACTGAGGTGGGAGATTCACCTTTGTTAGGCCCAGATATAGTCCGTGAAACCACCGAGAAAATAGCCCTCATTCGGAAAAGGTTAGTCACTGCTCAAGGCCGGCAAAAGAATTATGCAGACAGGAGGAGACGACCCTTATCCTTCGAGATCGGCAATCATGTGTTTTTGAAGATCTCCCCTAGAAAAGGGTTGATGAGGTTTGGCCGAAGTGGAAAATTATCAACAAGGTTTATTGGTCCCTTTGACGTCATCGAACGGGCTGGGGAAGTGGCGTACCGTCTTGCATTACCTCCTCGGCTTTCAGGAATTCATAATGTATTTCATGTGTCTATGCTCCGTAAGTATGAACCCGACCCCTCTTATGTGTTAGATTGGACAGAAATTGAAGTAAACGATGATGTATCTTACGAGGAGAAGCCAATCCAAATTCTTGATACACGAGAACAAGTGTTGAGAGGTAAGACAATTTCACTAGTTAAGGTGTTGTGGTATCATCATGGCGTGGAGGAAGCGACATGGGAATGAGAAGCCGAAGTTCGTGAAAAATATCCTGAATTATTTTCAAATCTATGATGTATTAATTTCCTTACTTTTCTTGGGTATTTAGTGTGATTAAGCGTGGGCTATAAGTTGTTATATTCCCTTTGTTTTCGACCTTAAGTGGAGCTAACATCATGCTTAAATTGGAGATCGTGGTGGAATTATAAATGTACTAGCATTGCCTTGACTTGTGATTGTATTGAGAGTAAGCAAATTTCTTTTGGATATTTCTCTACTATTAGCTATGTGTCCAAGTGGAAGTATATATATGTTCGTGTGTGTTGATTATTGGTGGAATGCTTAAAGACTAATGGGTGGTGTAATAAAGATGGTAGAAAGCTAGAATATGTGCACTTATACCCGTTTAGTTGATATTTTTTACATCAGGTGGGAGGTAGAAAACAATTTCGGGGGCGAAATTTCCTAAGGAGGAAAGATTGTGACATTTTGTTTTTGGGTCTGCTTAAGTGGGGAATCTACCGCTCGAGCGTGGAATTGTTGCTCCCAGCACTTTGTTGTATTTCAGGCGTGTCTGCTCGAGCATGGGATGTCACGCTCAAGCGTGAAATGTTAACATCCAGTAATTATAGTGTAGCGCAGCAAAACTTTTGAGACTTTTCTTTCTCCACTCGAGCGGGGAAGTTGTCGCTCGAGCTGGACTTCTTGATTGTGTCTGGACGCTGGAGCGTAGGAAGTCACGCTCGAGCTGGGAACGCGTTAATAGCTTTTTAAACTTGGTGATTCTAGATCTTTCTCTCATTTTTTCTTTGGTTCTATCTTCATCTCCTCTTCGTCCTCCCATGAAACCCTAGATCTCCATCATCATGTACCTTCTTTACCATTGAAATCCACCCAAATTTGGATTAGGGATTTGCGATAGATTCGTGAAGAAGCTCGAATTTTGGCTTGATAGTTGAGGTGGGGATACTTTTATTCCTGCATCTCTTCATTCTTGAAGAAATTTCATGGTATTGTGTGTGATTGGGAACTAATTGAAGATTTAGTTGAACTAATTGAAGATTTTGTTGAACAAAACCCACATTTCACATAATTACTCTTTTACTTAATATTTTGCTTGGAATCCCTAAATTTCTCTCTCTAATATAAGTGTAGATATGGTTAAGAACTAGATTTGTGACAAGGAGTAAAAACCCCCAAAAATTTAGGGAAATCCTAAGTTCCCAATTGGTTAGAAAATACTCAAGATAATGGAAATTTCACTTGATTCATTAAATTTGACGAACAATTGGAGGGATGAAAATGTGAATATTGATTTTTTAGAGTAAAAGAAATGGTTCTTCTCAATTGGACTCATGTGGTGGAATGTATGTGATTTGATTTCATGGTTATGGATGTTTAATTGTTTAACAAGATGACACTATTTGAATTTATCTGTATTAGATTATAAATGTTCATGGTGAAATATGGAATATACTTGCGAAACGAATTTTATTGTGTTATTTTATCACATGGATGCCATAATTTTGTTCAAGGGGTTAGATACCTGGATAAATGTATTTCTACTAGGCATATAACTCAACCCTAATTTATTTTTCAGGACTCGATGAAGTACAACCTCATTAATGGGTCGGATCAAGCATTAGCCTTTTTGGGAAAAGTGAAGCCAGGGATAAATTAGTAGTTTTAACATTCGAGACTTTTGTAACAGAACTACCTCATGCGTTTAGTGATGTTGTACGCCCAAGGGGCTTATATTTTGTTATGTCATCTAGTTCAATGAATTGAAAAACGGATTTGGACAATGTGGGAATGTATTTATTGAATTGTAATCGATTAACTTTTAGTTCAATAGGAAAGATGACTTATTTTGGATTGATTGATCATGTTATTGTTGTGTACCTTAGCGCGTATTTTCAAGGCATTACAGTTAGGTTTAATAAATGAAACATAACACATATGAGATACCTCATTCCTAATTTGTTTTCGGGTTTTCATTCAATCTGAGACATTTCCAATCACTTGTTGAACTGGATGATTTAGTTTTACCTTTGTTGATGGCTTCAAACCAGGACTGGTAGTGATTTAAGCATCGGTGGTGATGTCTTTTTGTGCACTCTTTGGACTAGGACTCGCCATAGTGATTGTGCTGATTTGCCTTCTTGAGCTTGGTCTTGTGCTTCTTCTTGATATTGTGTTTCGGTATCCAGAATTCTAGGATCAACATTTTCTTCCTCATGTAGAGATGCAATAGGGGAACCTGTGTCATCTATAACCACATTGATCGATTCCATCAAAGATAATGTACGCAGGTTATAGATACGAAAAGCTCTACTAGTAGTTGAATACCCTAGAAAAATGCCTTCATCACTTCAGGAGTTGAATTTGCCCAAAGGCTCTCTATCTCTGAAAATATGACATTTACTCTCAAAAATTTTGAAGTATTTCACATTAGGTTTCAACCCTTTCCACAATTCATAAAGAGTTTGTAAAGTGTCGGGCCTTAAATACACAAAATTCAAGACATAAACAACGGTATTTAAGGCTTCATCCCAAAACTTGGGAGAAACTTTCTTGCTAAGGAGCATGACCCTAGCCATCTGTTGAACAACCCTGTTTTTCCTCTCAACAACTCCATTTTGTTGTGGAGTAATAGGTGTAGAAAATTCATGCTTAATTCCATGCATATCACAAAAATCCGAGAACGAGCTATTTTTAAATTCGTAACCATGATCAATTCAAATTCTTACGATACGCCCAATAGAAACGCCTTGTTCATTCTGGATTTTAAGGGCTAATGACTTGAAAACATCAAATGTATTAGATTTTTCTCTTAAAAAGTTAACCCAAGAAAAACGAGTATAATCATCAACAACTAAAAAAATATATCTTTTACCTCCAATGCTTTCTGTATGAGTGGGTCCCATTAGATTCATATGAACAAGTTCAAGAGGACGCTTGGTTGTTAAGTTATTCACCTTTTTGTAAGGGAAACGAGTTTGCTTCCCTAATTGACATGGTCCACATTTTTACCTATTTTGGGTACTCCTCTCACAATTTCCTTGTTCGCAATCTTAGTTAGGTCTTCGAAATTCATATTACCTAATATTTGATGCCACAAGTCAAGATTACTTATGATGACTGAATGACAAGTGAGATCATTTGTGATAACAATCCCATAATAGTTATTAGATGTGCGAACCCCATGCATGATGAGAATAATACTTCATGATGAGAATCACACATTTGACTAATGCTCAAAAGATTTGTTTTAAGGCCATCAACAAATAAGACATTTTCAAGCTTGGGTGGACCGACCACACTTAAAGAGCCCTTACCAATGACTCTAGAAGTGCCACCATCTCCAAAGGTGACAATTCCTCCTTCATATTTCTCAAGAGATGTGAAGTAGGATTAGTCACCGGACATGTGTTGAGAGCACCAATTATCAAGATACCACATGTGTGAGTCACGTGCTTTTAGTACAGTGTGAACAACAAAACAAGATAGATCACTCTTTCTCACCCCAACTTTTTGGTCTTAACAGAAGTGAGACTGGCAGTCTTGGTAAATGTCTTAGCATTGTGAATACCATCAAGAATCTTGGTATTCCACCTAGACATGTAAGGCTTTTTCCTAACCCAAAAAGTACTAACATTTCTAACTTTTTGAGACACCTTACCAAAGAACTCATAACAGTAAGGGCGAATGTGGCCATAACTAACGCAATGATGACAAACAAAAATAGGTTTTACCTTCTTTTTGTTGATCTTACCCCTTTAGGTTGATGGAGAGATTTATCATCCTGTTGAACCTTCAGCTTTCCTTTTGCTTGATCTTGACGTCATGTGATATAGAGGCCATTCCCCTTTGAGATGTTGCATCACCAT
Organism: Camellia lanceoleosa; assembly: GCA_025200525.1. Lineage (NCBI taxonomy): Eukaryota > Viridiplantae > Streptophyta > Magnoliopsida > Ericales > Theaceae > Camellia > Camellia lanceoleosa. The sequence continues at coordinate 104,473,082 of CM045760.1, forward strand.
AGTGTAGACACCCCATTTTTGACCGTCCTCAAGACTTGGACGTTACCGTTTGAACACCCGGTGATCATCCATGTTTGTGTTTGTTTGGAGTTCCCGAGGTCTCGGCTACGCGCCTTGCCTCAGGATCTCCGAACTTGACTGGTTAGTGTCTGGTTTTACACCAAACACTTGTGTTTTGTCTTGGAGGGGCGGGGAATGTCTTGTGAGGCATCCCCACACATCACCGGCCATGGCTAGAGGCCACCGGCTGGTATTTTGTTGCCATCGACAATGTATATTGCCGGTCGGCATTATTTGTTGCCGGTCAGCAGTCCATTTTGTCAAAATGGCAATTTTGAGTAGCCGACTACTGTTCATCTGCTTTTGTAGATATTTTAAAGCAGCTGGCTTGCATTTTGTTCCCCTCCATACACGTGTATGGAGGGATAGCCTTCTTGTTAGCTTCCTTGGTAAGCTTTACAAGATTGGCTCCTCTATAAGAGGAGCCCTTCTCTCTTAGCTTTAGGGTTAGAAATTTTGGTGAGAGAAGTTGTGAGAGAAGCTCTGGATTAGGGTTAGGGTTATACATATTTCCTATCTCTATATCTATCTCTTGTGTGTCCTTGTGTGTGTTTAGGCTTACTATTGCACACAAACACATAGTGTTACACCTTTTCTTGGTTCTTGAAGGACCAGAGGTCTGTTCTTGAAGCTTTGGAGCTGTTTTGAGCTAAAAGAAGAGGCTGGTCCACCATTTGTAAAGAGGTTCTTCAAGGGTAACAATCTTACCCCTTTTTACCCCATTCTTGCATTCTATTTTTGCCTATCTTAGAACTGTTTTTGTGCTTATTATATAACATAAAAAAGTTCTATTTTCGGGCCCTCTAAATGTTTAGAGTGTTTTGTGGTTTGGAGGTGTTTGACCCCTCTTAAGCCTTGAGAGGCCTCCATTTTATGCTATTTTGAGTGAGCTTCGGGACTTTGGTGTTTGGGCCTCCTCACCACTGAAATCTTGAGGGATTTCAGTGGTAAGGATGGTGCTTTGAAGTCCCAAGAAGGAGAGGGCCACCCCCTCTCCTTGTTGTCCTTGAAAAGGGCCATTTTTGCCTCTTTAATGAGCACCTAGCTAAGCCTCATGTTGACCATGCCTTGGCTGTTATTTATGCTTATTTTTCCATGAAATAGCATTGTTGTATGTTGGTTTTGGTACACCATGCATGCTTAGCATACCTACCTTGTAATGCCATGTTTAGGCCTTAACATGCCTTAGGTTGTAAACCATTGTTCTAGCATGTTTTAGGTCTAGCTTTGTGAAGCTTTTGTGCTTATTTTTCCATGTTTAAGGTATGTCCTTAGTCATTTTGGTCGGCCATGACATGCATTATATATCCCCTTTGCATTTTTGGTTTGTTGGCCTTAAGTGTGTGAGTGTATAGTATGCATTACTTGCTTTATTTCAGTGGTTTGGCACCATTCATAGCATCATTTCAGTCCCTTTGACATGCTTGTATGCTTGCCTTGGATGCCTCTTCGATGCCTTATGAGCTTGTGTAGTATGCTCCTTGAAAGTGCATTTGTGCATGCTTTTGAATTCAAGCCATTTAGATGCCATCTAAGTGGTCTTTTGGGCTTTGTTTTATGTGCTAAAACTCTATTTTTGGTCACTTAAGTCTTGCCATGTGTGGTTGTACTAAGTGTAGTTCAATGCTTCATTAGCTTGCCTTGAGTGCTTAGACCATGTTGCATGCTTGGCTTGCCTTTGTTCATTTGGTTTGGCACCATTTTAGCATGATTTCAGAGCTTTCCATTGCATGCTAATTGTCCATTTTTGCATCTTCTTAAATGTGCTTAGAAGTTGCTTCATTATGCTTAAGTCTTGAACCATGTATCTATGCATGCTTGTATGTACATTTGCCTTCATGTACTTAGCATTTTGGCCACTGTTTTAGGCCTATTTAGGGCTGCCTAAATCATGTTTAAGTCCATCTTTTCATTGGTTTGTATTGCCTCATGACTTGCATGCTTGCTTGCATAGGTTGTGTGCCTAGTGTATAGGGTGCATTGCATTCCCATGTTGCATCCTTAGCTTGCATGCCTAGGTTGCATTGCATCTTGCATGCATGCCTTGTCCCTTGATTTAGTGATAGGGATTGGGCCTTTGATTGTTTGTATGCATTACATTTGATATCAAAATGTGCACGCTTGGTTCTTGGGCCATCACGCATTGAAATGCACGATTGATGGTCCGAGAACCAAGGAGCATGTCCCCTTGAGTCACTAACATGATAAGGGACATGATTGGTGCATATATGGCTTGAATTGCATTGCCATGCAAGGCTCTGTCCTCTGCTGCTGTCAAACAGGTTCTGTAGGAATTTCTTGCCGATCGACTGCACAGGGTGCCGGCCGACAATCAATTGGTGGCCGATGGACTCATCAATAGCCGATGACCACATCCCACTGCCGGTGGCAATTCCACTCAGCCGGTGGTGTCCCCCAATGTCCAGGGAAGCAATTCAGAGACTTTGGCAGTCTTCAGAGGGGCAGAGCAGGGAAAACAAAGGCAGTCTATACATGGCAGTGGGTTTCCAAGCAGGACCCGAGCATGCATTGCATTCGGATCTCTTCTCGAGGCGGTTTACTGTTTTTTTTCTAGCTTAGTTAGTTCGTTAACTAATTAAGTAATTTGTAATAATTAATTAGCTCATAGTTAGTTAATTTGTACTATTCTTTTGGTCCCTCCGGGCGAGGGCAAATCTGTAATAAGTGTGGGTGCGTGTGTGTGCATGTCTTTCAATCCCCACTTCTTTCTTCCCTTTTATTTACCCGCTTATGATGGTAGATTAGGGCATGTTTAAATTAGCATACCTCATGCAATGCATGCGTGCATCCATTCATTTGTCTTACATGCACCGGGCTCGGCGCATCATGCTAACTGCATTTGTACTTCAATTCCAAATTGAATACGTGCATCAATTGATCGCATTTCACATGCCATGTTTAGGTTAGCCGAGCCTACCCTAATTGCATCATGTGTGTGTTGCATTAGTCAATTTGACATGAACTAGGGCCATGCATGTTTGCTAACTAGTTTATTATTTTGGCGCGGAGTACGATGTAAGTATTTTCATGCTTTAGCATATCACATGTGTGTGAATACTATCATGACAGCATGCTTACCATGTGGCTAATTGCTTATATGAGATAAATTGTTTGATTGCCTGTGGGTGAAGGTTGGATTGTCTGAGTTGGAAAAGCTCGTTGAGATCCATATTTTAGCCTACTTGCGAGTAGCAAATTCCAAAGTGTTTTTTTTTTTAAGACAAACGGATATGCAATGCTTATTTCCAAATTAGACAATCTAGTCTATACTTGTTTGCTGTGCGCATAACGTAGTAATTCTAGGCTAATAATCCGAATAAAAACACATAACGTTTTCAAAATCGGATATCACGATTAGTAGAGGCCGGTCTTAAGACCGGGCGAGAGGGGGTGCTTATAGCTGACCTTCCCCAATCGTACCCAAGCTCCCGAGCCGAGGCAACTTTGGTGATGACAGACACGTGGCCTTTGGCACCGAGTCAGGGTTTCCTAAATTTCCCCATTAAAAAATATTTAGGTGGCGACTCTGTATCTGGCAAAGCAGTCCATGTTTGGCACTTCTTTCAAATTCTGTTTTTTCTCAAAACGATTTGCCGAATTTGGACTCTTTGGTTCAGATTTAGAACCGCAAGCAAAAAAGGGAGTCCGAACTGTAACCCGTGAGTTCTCTCGCGGGCTTGTTACACATAGCCTATCCCACTTTTGCCACAACTCATTTGTTGAGACCCGATGATGTCTTCTAGTGTCTTTGACCCTCTATTCCACATATCAATCGTAGCTCTAGCATTATTGAGTTCTTCCTCTTTCTGACCAACATGTTCTTCCATTGCAACTTGTGTTATCTCAAGAGATTCCATCTTCTCTTCATATGTGGCATACATTTTCAAAAGTTCATTCATTTTGATTTCACAAGTCAAGAGCTTTGCACAGAGATCTTGTCTATCACTCAAGATCTTGATGACATCCTTACTTGTTGCTGAAATCTCTTTTTTAGCTTGACATTCTTACTCTCACATGCTTTGAGTTTCATAGTGAGTTTGTCATTCATCTTGGATAGGTTTAGAGATTCACTATATAGCTTTTTATAGACTTGTTGAAGTTCATCACCATCACTATCATCATTATCTTTTTTTTGGTTGTCTTTTTTCTCAGGCGCATCTAGTTGAGCAATTAACACAAGAACGTAGCTGGATGGTTGTGAAGATGACTCTTTTCTTTCACGAAAGTGCATAAGAACATCCCATGCTTCTTTGGCATTCTTGCAGTGAGCAATCCGTTGTTGCTCTTTTTCAAAAATGGCTTCACGGATGGAGTTCAGAACTCTTTCACTGCTTTCCATGTTAGCTCTTTCTATATCACTCCACTCTTCAGTCGGCTTGTTAACCTTTTGGTTGGTGATTGGATCAATTACAAATGGTGCTTCAACATTCTCCTCAATTGTACGCCAACCCTTAGAATCAAAGGCTTTGAGATAGACTCTCATTCTACACTTCCACTACAAGTAATTACTCCCATCAACAGTAAGAGCACGATGCACACTAGGCGTACGAGCAAACTCAACCAGCTTTGCAGTTGATTGAGTGACGCAAGAGTAGAATGCCATGTGAGTACTATCTTCATCTACACCAAATTTGGTTTCTTCAGCTTCTTGCTCTGACCCGCTTTCATAATTCCAAGTCACTGTGTAGACTTTCTTTTAGTTCTTTTTCTATGGACATTCAAGTGTGATATGCGCAAACCTTGGCATTTATAGCACTTGACACCTTGTCCTCACACATTCTTCTTCTCAGCTATAGGAGAACCTCATGGTGGAAAAGTTTTGGTTTTTTCATTACCCTTATCTTTTGAACTAGAGTCCTTGAAATTAGGCTTCTTTCTCTTTAAATTTTGTTTGAATTATTTGGTAAACATAGTTATCATTTCAGACTCTAGATCAATTTCAACATCAGGGTTCTTAGCAGTCTCATGAGCACTAGTAAAAGCCATACTATCTTCTGTTTTTTCTTAAAAATCTAGTGGGCTTTATAAGTCTGCAAGTTTCCAACCAACTGATCAAGTTTGAGATTCTCAACATCTTGAGCCTTCTCTATAGCTATCACTTTTGATTAGAACCTATCAGGGCAAGGACCTCAAAATTTTTCCAACAACTTTAGATTTAGGAATTTTTTCACCAAGTGTGAAACAAAAATTCACGATGTCACTAAGTTTGGCATAAAAATCATCAAACGTCTCATCATCTTGCATAAAAAGAGTTTCAAAGAAAGAGGTGAGATGTTGAAGTTTTGATCTTTTAACAGCAGTAGTACCCTCGTGAATTGTTTCAAGAATGTCCCAAGTCTCTTTTGCTTCTTCACACATACAAATATGTCGAAACTCTTCTGGTGTGACGGAGCAAAAGAGAGAATTAAGCGCTTCACTATTCCAACTCGAGTTTTGATAATCAATTGCGTCCTATTTATCAAGTGGTTTAGGGATATCAACACCATCGTTGATGATACTAGGTTCGCTCCATCCATAGAAGACACAATGCCAAACTTTCTCATCAATAGATTTTAAAAAGGCCCTCATACGAGCTTTCCAATAAGAATAGTTTTCCCATCAAGTAAAGGAGGTCTATAGGTCGAGTTACCTTTGCGAATTGAATCCATGACACAAATCACACAAAATCACACTCTTATAGTTTTATTAAAAACAAAAGAGTGACTTGCTCTGATTCTAATTGAAAAATTACGTGATTCGTGATTGGTAATAGATTTAATTACAATAATTCCCAAACAACCAAAACTAACAATCTAAATCATTAAGTACGTACGAAAGTGATTTAGATTGTTTTTTTTTCTCAAATAATAAATCAACACAAGTGATTTTTATGTGGAAAAAATCACAGTTGGAGTACCTTCAATTGTGATTAAAAAACCATAGACGTAATGCCACTAATCAATCCACTAAGAAGAAAGAAAGGACACAAATTTACGAAATAATTTACCTAACCTCTGTAAACTTGTCTTCAACAATTCGTGTCTCTTTCACCAACACCTTCATCTCGGAATTGATCAGCTTGATGTCGAATCCACAACATCCATGTAGAATCAATGACCACGAGCAACTTCAAACTTCTTCAAAGACTCCACGCTTGAATCTCCGAAATCCATTGACGAAGAACACTTTTGTGTTGAATAATCAAACAATCCTTTGATGTAAACTTATCAAACTTTGAGTTAAACTCAAACAAACATAAAAGAAACTAGCAAAGATGCTCCAGAAGAAAACCCTAGTTCCTTCAAAGAAGATCTGGAAGCCGTACCCTAGAAACAGATTAAATCGAAGATTTATAGTAGTCAGATTCGTGATCACCACTTGAGCGCATGAATGGTCACTCGAGCGGTGTGACTTAAACGCGTGTTTCTAAACAAGGATATACGCTTGAACGCTAGAATGTTCGCTCGAGCATAAAAACACAACTCTTAGTACTTTTGTAGACAAGCCAAACTACTGAGAGTGTAAGTTTTCCACTCGAATGCAGCTTTCACCGCTTGAGCGGTAAAGCCAAAAACAGAGAAAAAAACACAACTTTGAAAACCAAGTTTGTTCACGGAATCGATAACACGTTGGAACCTAACAGTATTGATTATCGCATAACCTCACGATCTATTTTTTGCATTGGATTTGAGAAAGTGGGTTTCGAAAATACTTTGGTGAATCCGGTTTAGGGGTGTAGAATTGAGAATTAAGTTGGCTTGAGATCCATGGTGAAGGTCCGAAAACATGTGTGGAATATGTACCAAATTCCTTCCGGTTAGGAGCAGCTAAAGTGGTTTTGATAGTACTTTGAAAGCCTACTTGTATATACCAACCTAGAGATTACTAGTGTTGTATTTATCATCTCTTGTTTTATCAAGTGGAATTGGTTATGTTTAGGAGCAAGTGCATGCAATAAGGATTTCAAAATGAGAAAAATGTATATTTTGGTCATTGGCATAACATTTGCATTGCTCCTTATCATATTGTTAAACTACATGCACTTTGTTTAGATTATCTCTACTGAGTTTCATGCTCATTCCTTAGTGGAAACCATTTTTAGGTGATTGCGGTGTGCTTATGCCAAAGTGAAGGGAAGGGGGATCTTTTGGAGTGCAAAGCTCGGTTTTTGTTTATTTTCTTTTTGTAAGCCAAGGGCTATTCGTGTTTGGGTGCAAACACCACTTTTGTGTAACTGGGCAAGGCCTTGGAACTTGTAGCGAATAGGGCATTATTTTATAGTTATCTTGCTTTAAATTTCTATCATCACGTGCTATAAATTCATACTCTAAAAATGGTGAATGTTTTAATTCATATTTATAAATATCACTTGAAAAGTCATGAATATAAATGAGGGAAAATTTGGTACTTACATTAATGAATGGAATATTTATTATTCTCTCTCATATTAATGATGAAATAATTGAGGATTAGATTATATTATGAGTTAAATTGGGTTTATCAAATGTATATATTTTTGGGGCGTTACAAACAACATTACGGATTTGTTCAAAATTTTAACAGATAGTGGCTTATTTGGACAGATATTGGCTTATTTCGACATATAGATTTAAACAGTTTGCTATGTTGGATAAGCTTGTGAATTTCAAGAGATAATTTGATATGCTTGATAAATTGTAATAGATAAAAATTGAATGGATAGATAAAAAAAATAAATTGAACATATAGAAAAAAAATTTGAACAGATAAATACAAATTTGAACAGATAGAAAATAATCTAGTAGATAGATACAAAATTTCACATATATCAAATTTCAACAAATAATAAAATTTGGACAAATATTTGAATAAATAAGTGGAAAAAATTGAACAGATAGTCAAAAAATTAAACGGATAAAAAAAATATTTGATTAGATAGTAAAAAAAAATGAACATATAATCAAATAGATAAGAGGTAAAATTGAAAATAAAATGTCCTTCAAAACAACCCATGGAGATTAGCTTATGAAATTACATTTTGACCCTCTTGTATTTAATATCTTTTTTTAGTATTGTTAATTTAAAATTCTATATTAAATAAAAATAAAAATAAAAATTATAAATTATAAATTATATCTAATTAAAAATTATAAATTATAAATTTTGCCTTATAAATTAAATTTTTTACGTGTTGTTAAAAAATTAAATTTATATATTAAATAAAATTATTTTTTTAGTGTTGTTAATTTAAAATTATTCATTAAATAGAGAATATAAATTATAAATTTAATTTAATTAAAAATAATGAATTAAACATCATGGCCTTATAAATTAAATTTTTTTAGTGTTGTTAAATTATAAATTATAGATTACAAATTTAAAATTATATATTAAATAAAAAAATATAAATTATAAATTACAAGGGTAAAATAGTCTTATGAGTATTTATCCTTATCCAGTCCGTCCAACTAAACATTAGATACACTAAAAATAGTCCAATCCAGACAACTAATCCCATGAGTAAACCCAAATCCAGTCCAACCAAATAGTTCAGGGACAATGTATCTCATGACTAACAATCCAGTCCGTCCAAACAAACATACCCTCTGTAAATTGAACCTTTTAATAATTTTCTCAATAAAAAATTCATAAAGAATTTTTAGTACAAGTGAATGTACTTCAAAGTGAATCTTTCACTTTATAACAAAAGAATTTCTTGTACAAATCTTGTTTTGTATAGTTGGCCACATAAACCATGACTCATGAAGGCTGTATGTTGATATCCCTCTGAATAAAGAATAATTCTATTAAGAACACTTTACTAAAAAATGTTACTAAACGTGCAAGATGCAAAATATGATTGGTTATCAGAAAAGTAATAATACTTAGTCATTCAATAATATTTTGACACATATATTATTAGTATGACTTTTAGTACATATGATATTGCTCCTTAATAAATAGACTTCAATGCCAATATTTACCATGTTACCATTTACACCAAAAATGAAAAAATATGAGCTATTATTGCAACATGAATGCACTGTCCCAAAACGTAAAATAAAGTATCTCCATACAACTCACAAATTAATTTATCTCAATAGCTTGACTATCTCCATCCAAGATTTCACATCCCATAATAGATTTCTGGGTTGTTTAGATGTGCCCTTGGTTTGAGCACTCCAATTCTAGAGAATAGGACAACCAACCTCATGAAATTACATTGCAGTCCTTTTTTTTAATAAGTATTTATTAGATAAAAATATGAATATACAACGAAATTCAAGAGGCATGTATAAATAATATATATGAATGCAATCAAGAGATTAACTACCATAAAGTCCAAGTGGCTAAACCAAATGTAAGAAGTTGCACCGGTGTGATTGAAGAATACTAGGAAATGCTTGGCAATGGAATGCATAGAAAGGAAGAGAAGTTGTTGGGTGTTGATTTGGCCATGGATGCTATGAAAAGGTCACACGGGTTCAATGAATGGATGAACAATCCACTTTATGAGAATATGGGTTTTGGTGGGGATGAAATGATGGTGCCATTTGGAGACCACCACAATGTTATGTGGTCTAGTTCTTTTTTCCCATGAGAGAGATCTTAGTTTCATGTGAAAAACCCTTTTAGTCCTTTCTATTTAATGCATAGTGTGTTTTTAATTTTAAAATGTATGGTTATTTGTCTTGCTCTCTTGAATTTTATATACTTCAATGATTGTAAGAAATCATTTCACTTGTTAATGATCTTTTCATATATTTTTTTTATGTTCAAAAATTTCTTCCTCCAATCAAGTAAGTCAGTTTATCTTTATAAATTGGGATGATAAGACTGTCGGTAAGGTTTTAAGTAATAGTATTAAAATGAATTGGTAAAACTTGTGATCTAACGGTACTAGAAATAATAAGCTATACATATAAAAAATAAATAGTGGATTTTTAAAAAAATAATCATATGCAAAAAGAGTTTTATAGCAGTAAAACTGGCTATACCAATTGGGAATCAACTAGATTCGTTACGTGTCAATAATTGTGTAACGCCCTCAAAATTAAGCCCATTAAGTATAAGACATTAACATGCATTATCAAAAGGATACATTGTATTATTTCAATCATCAGAGTATTGCGAAATAAAAATATCATAATAAATGCCCTACGGGCTTACATCTTGCCAAGCCAACACTTGGACACAATTCCATGAGTTCTAACTCAAATACAAATAAATCTCTAGGCTTGAATGTTTACATAAAGTTCAAATACAACAAATAAAATAAAACAAATCTTCGAGTCCAAATCCTCACAATCTAAGTCCTTGGAGGTAGTGAACCACCTGAACCTGAAAATGAAGTTCCCATATAGGGTGAGCCACAGCCCAGTAGAAAAATACTAAACCAAGCATATGAATTAACTAAAGCAGTAGCATCTGATACATGGTTAACACAAAATAATCCAATTACAATTTCATAACACAAATGTCTACATTGCCTATGACACTTTGTCTATGGCATAATTCACCTTCCAACTATGGCTCAGAACCTGGCCCAAATAGCTCAACGGGGATTTCATCTCTTATTAACAATCTTTCCAATTCAACAGGGATAACACATCAAGTTAAATCTCTCATATAACATAACAAATACACATGTTGGTATTGTATCAATCACAATCAAATTCACTTCCATACTTCCCAACTGATACACATTTTTGTGATGTATCATATCAAATAGATAAGCATATGAGTCAGATTCTCGCTATAGGCGCATATAAGCAAAGAACCCTAAGTTCATCCCCTATCTTCCCATAATCATTAACCGGTTTAGAGGTATCATTGACCAAACCCAAACCCTATGGGTTTAACACTGAATCAGATGTCAAAGGATTACCAAAGGCCAATCAAGAATCAATAAATCTGAGTTGAGGCTGGGAAGCCAAAAGCCAAAATAAACTAGTAGTGTCCATAGTGTTGTTAAATCATGCCAAAAACATTTTTCATACATTTATGCATTCAAACCGAGATATACACACAATCATTACAGACATTGATGCAGGAACTTGGTTCCTAAACGATCTTGATAAAAGCAGTCTATACAAAGGCAAAACAAGACAAAAGCGATGGGAGACTAGTGGGGACACAAAACACCAAGCCATGGCATGGCGTCGGAACCTCACGGTGAGGCAAATTTGGTGAGCCGACAAAGCGGGGACCAATCCCACGCCCTAGCTTGAGCGTGGTGAAAGCACCTACATATATATATAAGCAGTGAGCTGAGCTAAAGCCAATAACATAAAAGCGTAAGAGGTTATGAATGAATGTCAATTACAAGATGAAATCATTTTAAACGATGAGTTCGATCTTACAGTATTTGATCAAGCGGTCATATGTGGTACATCCAATAGCCTATAAACATGAGGTCCAAAAGGACCGAGTCTACTGCAGACCGCGATAATGATGGTCAATCATTGATAAGCAGTATGGTTCCACAAGGCAACCCGAGCTCAGTAACGATCAATATGATGGGGTGCTAAGGATGCCACAATCAGTTGAAATAGGACATACATTCATTCAAGAATAACATCGATTCGATGGCGATTGATGGCGAAGATTCAAAAGATAACCATTTTGAACATATCTTTACACACATTACTCACTCACGATGATTGGGCTAGAGCTAAATGCGTCCCAGAGAGTCAACCCTAAGCAATCAAATAGAACACACACGCTAAGTTCTGATCGGAAAGGATGATAATTAAATCCCTAAATTCCCTTCGGTGTGGTTCGATGTCTAAATCCTCATTAAGATGTCTTAAACTAGGCCTAAGAATGCCTAGGATGCGATGAGGATGCAAAAATCTGATTGGAAGGCATTTTTCAAAAGTTCTTGAAAGCAGGGGGTCTCGCCGAGCGAGCCTTCCTTTTCGAGGAGGTTGCAAAATCAAAGCTTCGCCGAGCGAACAATCCTTCGGCGAGCGAGCGATGGAAGAAAAAAATCTTGGATGCTCAATTTTTACGCCGAGCCACCAATCCTTCTTCGGCTCGGGGGCGAGGAAAAACGTTGGTCGGCCGAGAATCGATCGGCCGCGGCGAAGAGAAGCCAACTGGAATTTCAGTTGCCTTCCTAGCTCAAACCAAGCATTCTCACCTCAATTCTCGACCTCTTGGGCTCAAATGCGGGAATACATCCCAACTCAACAATTAACAAGTTTCAAAAGCCAATTTGAGAATTCAAGCCCCAAAGGTGAGTCAATTCAAACCATTTTCCAAGAACAATCCAAGAACACTTTAAAACATGCAATGCATGAGTTTCAAACCAATTTCAATCCTTAAATCTTGCTCCACAGAGCTCAATAGTTGGCAAATGAGATGAAATCATGGACTTAATATGACTATGAGCTTGCATGTACTAATTAGCCAAGAATTCAACTTCAAAAGTCAACAAATTCAACATGCATGCATGAATTGATCTTCAATTCAATATATATGAGCAAAATCATGTCTTAGCTCTACAATGATGCATGAATCATGCAAAGCTTAGCTCAAGAACAACAATAAGAAGATGAATTCCTTACCTAGAGTTCCAATTACAAGTTTTTGAGGCTTAATTTGACAATTTCCTAGCAACCACTTCAATTCTCCAAGCAATTCTTCAAGATGAGCTCAAATCTCCCTTAACACTCTTCTTCTCACTCTAATTCTCTTTTGGTCGGTTGGGACTAAGGGAAATGGCTGATCAAGATGTTTGTTAGGTGTGGTAAGGCTCTAGAATAATAGTAAACAAAGGGTCCACTCAAAATGGCAATTCGTAAATCGTCCAAGTTCATAATTAACTCTTTTAACCTAATTTAATCATTCCTAATCAATTTAATATCATTAAATCACAAATATTATATTACAAAACATCCAACGGTTTCTAAATCGACGATAAGGCCTTCAATTAGCGCTTAAACAACATAAAATGCAAGCAGATAATCATACACTCAAACAGATGCAACACGCAATTCAATAGATAAACTTATTCAATCTCAATTTCGATTTCAATCGGTCTATTCAATACTTCAATCAATTCGATTACCGTCAATAGCGTCCGGTTTTAGCATTAATCAAGATATAATTCGGTGGTTTAACGTGTCGAGACGAGGGTTGTTCGGTACATCCCCATCTTCCCTAAACCGTGAGTACATCCCCTATCTCCTCCCATACACAAGTAATGCATATACACATAAAGTCATATACACAATCAATCAATACATAAATTTAATGTATTATTCCAACCTTTATACTCAATAACTTAATCAAGTGATTAGTTTCAATTTTGCCTAATCCACATGCAACGTCTACAACAATCATGGCTATCCTCTACCGATAGCCCAAAACAGTTATTTCTAAACAAGCAATAAATAAATATACAACACATAACTCTTAATTTCACAGATGAGTGATTAAATTCTCCAACTACATCAATTAATCTCATAATTCCCCAATTTCATGAATTAAACCCAATTCCACATTCTTCCCTAAATTAATTACATAAATTAATCTATGTCAAACCCTAGGGTTTCTCCCAAAATTTACCAAACTACCCCCACATACCAAAATACCAATACTTAGGATTAAAACGTATAAATGGAGTAGGAAATCCCTACCTCGAAGAAATAACTCAAAAATGAGAAGATGAAGATGATGCCCAAAACTTCAAGGTGCTCCAAACCAACAAATGCTCAGATTAAATGAAAGCCCTCACTCTCCTCTACCTTTTTAATGAAGGAACTAGGGTAGAAAAACACTCTAAGAAAATCAAACCTGAGAGAGAAGATGAGTTGGGAGAGAGAAAACTCGGAACTTAGGGTTTAGAATCTGAAAAGAAGGTGAAAAACTGCTTTAAAACGCTAAAACACGATTTTATACTCAGCTGCCCCGCTTCGGCGGACAAACTCCCGCCGGCGGACACTCCTGAACTCGCCGAGCGACCCAACTCCCGCTCGAGCGTTCAACCCTGCACAAGAAATACTGGATGGGTGTTTTTCCCGCTCGAGCTCCAAAACCCCCGCTCGAGCGGACAAGCAACAACAAGTCCCCGCTCGAGCGTCAAACTCCCCCCTCGGGCCGACAAGCCAAAGTCTAGGCAACTAGTTTTGGTTCCTAAGCTCAAACAACCTGTTCCAAACCCGCCCAACACATCCTATAACTCCAAATAAGAAAATAAAAGATGACAACAACAATTATACCACAGTCAAATCTACGGAACCTAAGTCCGGATACAATAATTAAATGGGAAAGGACCGGGGTCGCTATAAATTGCCTGATCCACATTGAATTTTTATTTCAATTCATCAAAAGGAAAAATATTTGATATGTGTTAACGGATACATGTTGGTAATGTGTATATTTAGATGAACTTTGGAATTGTTGATGGTGTACATTACTGATGTTGTGAAGCAAAGAGCTGCAATGTATAATTTCATGAGGTTGGTTGTCCTATTCTTTAGAAATGGAGTGCTCAAACCAAGGGCATATCTAAACAACCCATAAATCTATCAAAATGATAAATGATTAAAATATTTTGGCGTTTGTTTTTAAATTTTAATTTATTTGTATTAAAATATGATGTGAAAATTATAAGAGGTTGATTTTTTATTTAAATTTTATAAATACTGATAAAATGATATATTAATTACTAAAAATTGAAACATGATTCGTTAATAAATAAATTTGATTCATAAGATAGATTTGTAACTAATCTGTTGTCTTGGATATGACTTATAAGTTGACTTTTTTTTACTTTTTATGAATAAACATGTAGAAAAATAGAAAGGTGATACAACTTAAATAAGCCAATAAGCTCATGACTTTTTTGTGTACCCAAAGAGGCCTTTATAATTAAAAAATGATATACAAGTCCACTTTTTAAACTCACTTTTTAAATTCAGTGATATATCAACAAGATGATTTGTTGATAATTAGATAATATTTAATTATGAACCAATCATTTTGTTCACACATACTAAAAGGGAATCTAATTTTGGGCCAGCATAACAATACTCTAATAATTATTTGTTTAAAAAAAATTATTGAAAAATATCACCAATAAATAAATTGGTAGAATGCTCCAAAATCATTAAAATAATTTTTTTTCATGAAAAGCTGTCTTTGTAATTATAGCATTGCCACCGTGATTAAATTTGGTTATCACATTTTAAAGAATTTTATTGTTAGCGCACATAATAAAATACTTAAAAGGATGGTACATTTTACATAAAAGTAAGCAACATAAAAAATATATAATTTTTTTTAACATGTGTTTTTAAGAGCATATATTAATAGATTTAATTTTCAATACTAAAATTACGTATCATTAATCAATCACTGACAATATACGATGAATTAGACGGTAAGGTCTCTTGAACCAACACATTGGTGAAATTAAAAAATATACTTGGCATGCATTCAGATTTTAAATATAAACTGTTTATTTATTTTCTTTTCTTTTTTTTAAATGATGAAATCATATAATTTTAATTTTAAATGAATTTGAATTTTTCTTTAACAGATAATCAATCCAGAAGGTGAGTATGCTTTCAATAAATGTCCCATTTACTACCAATTTTATATATGGAAGATCTAATAATAATTATAATTCTAAGAGGAGCACCCCCTCCCCCCTCCAATTTTTTCATAGCAAATTTTTTGTTTAAGAGTTATAAATTATCTTTCTACCGTTATGAAAATTTGGGTTGAGAGAGTTTCTTACTTTTGGTTTAGTCACTTGGACTTTATAGTAGCAAATCTCTTGATTGCATTCATATATATTATTTAAACATGTGTCTTAAGTTTCGTTATAATTTCATGAGGTTGGTTGTCCAATTCTCTAGAAATGCAGTGTTCAAACCAAGGGCACATCTAAACAACCCATAAATTTATCAAAATGATAAATGATTAAAATATTTGGGCGTTTGTTTGTAAATTTTAATTTATTTGTATTAAAATATTATGTGAAAATTATAAGTGGTTGATTTTTTATTTAAATTTTATAAATACTTATAGAATGATATATTAATTACTAAAAATTGAAACATGATTCATTAATAAATAAATCTGATTCATAATTCGTAACTGTTGCCTTGGATATGGCTTATAAGTTGACTTCTTTTTTTTACTTTTTATGAATAAACATGCAGAAAAATAGAGAGGTGATGCAACCTAAATAAGCCAATAAGCTCATGACTTTTTTGTGTACCCAAAGAGGCCATAATAATTAAAAAATGATACACAAGTCCACTTTTTAAACTCACTTTCTAAATTCAGTGATACGTCAACAAGATGATTAGTTGATAATTAGATAATATGTAATTATCAACCAATCATTTTCTTGACACATCACTAGATCTAAAAAGGGCATCTAATTTTTAACCCTGAATAACAATACTCTAATAATTATTTGTTTAAAAAAATTTATTGAAAAATATCACCAATAAATAAATTGGCAGAATGCTCCAAAAACATTAAATAATTTTGTTTCATGAAAAGCTGGCTTTGTAATTATAGCATTGCCACCGTGATTAAATCTGGTTATCACATTTTGAAGGATTTTATTAATGTTAACGCACATATTAAAAAACTTAAAAGGATGGTATATTTTACATAAAAGTTAGCAACATAAAAAATATATAATTTTTTTTAACATGTATTTTTAAGAGCACATTGGTGACAATATACGTTGAATTAGAAGGTAAGATCCTCTAAACCAACACATTGGTGAAATTAAATAATATATTTGGTATGCATTCAGATTTTAAATATAAACTGTTTATTTATTTCATTTTTTTTTTTAAATGATGAAATCATATAATTTTAATTTTAAATCAATTTGAATTTTTCTTTAACAGATAATCTACCCAGAAGGTGAGTATGCTTTCAATAAATATCCCATTTACTACCAATTTTATATATGGAAGATCTCATTATGTCATTAGAATTAAATTTGGGAGTGATGCTTTAGCATTTTAAATATTTTCTGTCATTAAAATTAAATTTAGGAGTGATGTTTTAACGTTTTAAGCATTTTTTCTAATGATGGTATACTGTTACCAAATCAAATACTCAATCAGTACATTTACAGGGCATTAAAGGGTGAGTTTATTTAGTATTTGGTAGGCATTTACATGATAAGATTTGACATTATATATGCACGTGTAAAAATAACAGGACTTGATAATATTTGTATTTTTCATTTCATTTCTAAAATTACATAATTTCTTGTTATAGGAATATATTTTTCTTGATCATTTCAAAGTTATAAACAATAACCAGCCTAGCTCATAACAACTAAGAATATATTTGGCAAGCATAATGCCAAGAACACATATGAGCAAAGGAGGAAATTATGAATATATAACGAAACTTAAGACACGTGTATAGATAACATATATGAATGCAATCAAGAGATTGGCTACCATAAAGTTCAAGTGGCTAAGCCAAAAGTAAGAAACTCTCAACTGGGTTAATTAGGACATTGAATTGAAATTTTCATGATGGAAAAATATAATTTATAACCCAAGATCTTCCCATTCAATATTATGTCCAGCAACTATTAATTTTGGTAGGAAGTAGAATTGAAACTTTCATAACGGAAGAATATAATTTATAACCCAAAATCTTCCCATTCAATATTATGTCCAGCAACTATTAATTTTGGTATCTCCATAAGTGTATATATATCATTGGCAATTTGGACCAAGAGACCACACAAAGGTTTTGCCAACTACCATATTGTTCTAATTTTTGCCTCTTTAGTCTAGCTAATTAGCCATGACTAGAAAGAAGGAGAAGCTTAAGCTTGCATTCATCACCAACGACTCAGCAAGAAAAGCAACATTCAATAAAAGGAAGAAGGGTCTGATGAAGAAGGCGAGCGAGCTAAGCACTTTATGTGGGATTGATGCATGCGTGATTATACATAGTCCATACAAGTCTCAACCTGAGGTTTGGCCAAACAACTTGGGAGTCCAACGCGTGCTGGCAAAGTTTGAGAGAATGCCCAAGATGGAACAAAGTAAGAAGATGGAGACCCAAGAAAGCTTCATCAGACAAAGGATAGCGAAAGCGAATGAACAACTCAAGAAAAAACTCAAGGATAATCGAGAGAAGGAGATGACAGAAATCATGTACCAGTGTTTGAGGAGAGGGCACCAAAACTTGTCCATGGTGGATCAATGCGATGTTAATTGGTTGATAGATAAAAATTTGAAGGAAATTGGAAAGAAGATTGAATCGTTGAAGAAAACTCCGCAACAAGTTGCACCGGTGGCATTGAAGAATACCAAAGAAATGCTTGGCAACGGAATGCATAGAAAGAAAGAGAAGTTATTGGGTGTTGATTTGGCCATGGATGCTATGAACAGGTCACACGGGTTCAATGAATGGATGAACAATCCACATTATGAGAATATGGGTTTTGATGGGGATAAAATGATGGTGCCATTTGGAGACAACCACAATCTTATGTGGTCTAGTTTTTTTTTCCCATGAGAGAGATCCTAGTTTCATGTGAAAAACCCTTTTAGTCCTTTCTATCTAATGCATAGTGTGTTTTTAATTTTAAAATGTATGGTTGTTTGTCTTGGTCTCTTGAATTTTATATATTTCAATGATTCTAAGAAATTGTTTTACTTGTTAATGATCTTTTCATATATTTTTTTATGTTAAAAAATTTCTTCCTACAATCAAGTAAGTCAGTTTATTTTTGTAAATTGGGATGGCAATTAAGATTGTTGGTAAGGTTTTAACTAATGGTATTAAAATGAATTGGTACTACTTGTGGTGTAACGGTACTAGAAATATCAAGCTATACATATCAAAAATAAATAGTGAATTCTTTAAAAAATAATCATATGCTACAAGAGTTTTATAGCAGTAAAAATGTATCAATAATTGCCTGATCCACATTGAATTTTTATTTCAATTCATCAAAAGAGAAAAATATTTGATATGTATTAACGGATCCATGTTGGTAACGTGTATATTTGGATGAACTTTGGAATTGTTGATGGTGTACATTATTGATGTTGTGAAGCGTTCATAATCATATCTTAAATACCAATTAATTAAATGTCCTCCTTTGCTCATATGTGTTCATGGCATTATGCTTGCCAAATATATTCTTAGTTGTGATGAGCTAGGCTGGTTATTGTTTATAACTTTGAAATAAAAAAAAATAAAAAAAAAATTCCTATAACAAGAAATGATGTAAATTTAGAAATGAAATGAAAATTACAAATATTATCAAGTCCTGTTATTTCTACATGTGCATATATAACGTCAAATCTTATCATGTAAATGCCTACCAAACACTAAATAAACTCACCCTTTAATGCCCTTTAAATGTACTGATTGAGTATTTGATTTGGTAACAGTATACTATCATTAGGAAAAATGCTTAAAACGTTAAAACATTACTCCTAAATTTAATTTTAATGACAGAAAATATTTAAAATGCTAAAACATCACTCCCAAATTTCATTCTAATGACGTAATGAGATCTTTCATATATAAAATTGGTAGTAAATGGGACATTTATTGAAAGCATACTCACCTTCTGGGTTGATTATCTGTTAAAGAAAAATTCAAATTCATTTAAAATTAAAATAATATGATTTCATCATTTAAAAAAATAAATAAATAAATAAACAGTTTATATTTAAAATCTGAATGCACACCAAATATATTATTTAATTTCACCAATGTGTTGGTTCAAGGGACCTTACCTTCTAATTCATCGTATATTGTTAGTGATTGATTAATGATACGTTATTTAGTATTTAAAATTAAATCTATTAATGTGTGCTCTTAAAAACACATGTTAAAAAAAATTATATATTTTTTATGTTTCTAACTTTTATGTAAAATGTACCACCCTTTTAAGTTTTTTAATATGTGCGCTGACACTACACATTAATAAAATCCTTCAAAATGTGATACCCAAATTTAATCACGGTGGCAATGCTCACTGGAAAAGTCATGAATAGAATTGAGGGAAAATTTGGTGCTTACATTAATGAATGGAATATATTCTCTCTCATATTAATGATGAAATAATTGAGGATTAGATTATATTATGAGTTAAATTGGGCTTATCAAATGTATATAGTTTTGGGGAGTTACAAACAAAGTTATAGATTTGCTCAAAATTTTGACAGATAGTGGCTTATTTGGATAGATAGATTTAAAGAGTTTGATATGTTGGATAAGCTTGTGAATTTCAAGAGATAATTTGATACGCTTGATAAATTGTAACAGATAAAAGTTGAATAGATAGATAATAATAATAAAAAAAATTGAACAAATAAGAAAATATTTGAACAAATAGATACAAATTTGAACAGATAGAAAATGATCTACTACATAGATACAAAATTTCACATAGATCAAATTTCAACAAATAATAAAATTTGGACAGATACTTGAATAAATAAGAGGAAAAAATTGAACAGATAGTTGAAAAATTAAACAGATAAAAAACATATTTGAACAGATAGTCAAAAAAATTGAATATATAATCAAATAGATAAAAGGTAAAATTAGAAATAAAATGTCCTTCAAAACAACAGAAGAATTTTTCACCAAACTATTTCACAAATGATAGACCTCTGACTATCAAAAAATATTCACTAAATCTAATACCTTATACCCTAGATCTAATATCTTATATCCTCCGTAGATTAAACTTTTTAATAATTTTTTCAATAAAAAATTCATAAAGAATTTTTAGTACAGGTTAATGTACTTCAAAGTGAATCTTTCACTTTATAACAAAAGAATTTCCTGGACAAATCTTGTTTCGTATAGTTGGCCGCATAAACCATGAGGCATGAAGGCTGTATATCGATGTCCTTCTGAATAAAGAATAATTCTATTGATAACATTTTGGGGGATGCACCAATAAATCCCAAATTTGTATCTTGTAACCCATTTGGTCCTATGAATTTTCTTATGAACCGTTAGGTCCTATCTCAATGTTAATGACCATTAAACATCAAACATCATCAACATCAAAACAACATCATCATCATCAAAACAACATCAAACAACACAACATCATTATGAAAACAACATCAAACATCAAATATTATTCATCAAACATCAAAACATCAAATTTAATTTAAAAAAAATTGAAACTGATCCATCATCAAATTCATTATATATATATATATATACTTACACACAGACCTATATACACTCGATTACAAGCTTCTCGATCTTCGAAAATCCGCAAATTGCACAAAATCTCCAAAAACAATGTCGCAATTTCTCAATTTCTTCATCTCTTCATCCCCAAACTCCACCATTACAAAGCAATCTTATTCAAAACCCTACACACAAGCATTCAATCTGAAATTTCCCTTCATATCCGGCTACAGAATCGATCACCTCGTGTTCGATCTCGATTCATCTCCTCCATTGCCAATCCTCGCCTCCGAACAACGGCAAGGGAGGAGGATGCTGAGGCGGTTATGGAGTAGGAGCTAATGGTGCGATGAATGGATCGCCGCCTAGGGTTTCAATGTTTAATGTTTTCATAAACACCAGATTCTGAATGTTTCAATGTTTTCATCTCCTCAATGTTCAATGGTTTCATAAACACCAGATTCGAGGTTTCATCTCCTCAATGTTCAATGGTTTCAGAAACACCAGATTCTGAATGTTTCAATGTTTTCATCTCCTCAATGTTCAATGTTTTCATAAACACCAGATTCTGAGGGTTTCAATGTTCAATGTTTCAATGTTTTCATCTCCTCAATGTTCAATGGATCGCCGCCTAGGGTTTCAATGGTTTCAATGTTTTCATCTCCTCAATGTTCAATGTTCTGAATGTTTTCATAAACACCAGATTCGATGATGTTCAATGTTCTTGAATGTTTGAACATGGCCTTCATGTTTCTGAATGTTCCATGTTGATGATGTGCTTGAATGTTCACAAAGATGTTGCTGATGTTTGTTTGACATATACCAAAAATAATCAGGACTAATGCATCTAATGTTTTAATAATGTTAATGATGTTGTTGATGTTTTTGATGTAGATAGTGGGACTAAATGGTTCATAAGAAAATTTGTAGGACTAAATGGTTTAACTTTTTACCATATAGGATTTACTGGTAATTTTTTCTAACATTTTTACTAAAAATCTTATTAAAAGTGCAAGATGTAAAATATGATTGGTTATCAGAAAAGTAATAATACTAAGACATTCAATAATATTTTGACACATATACTTTTAGCAAGGCTTTTAGTACATGTGGTATTGCTCCTAAATAAATAGACTTCAATGTCAATATTTACCATGTTACCATTTACACCAAAAATAAAAAATAAAAAAAAAATATGTGCTATTATTGCAACATTAATGCACTGTCCAAAATTACACAAAAAATATATATTTATATATCTCTATACAACTCACAAATTAATTTGTCTCGATAGCTTGAATATCTTCATCCAAGATTTCATATCCCATAATTAGATTTATGGGTTGTTTAGATGTGCCCTTGGTTTGCCAAATATATTATTAGCAGTAATATTAGGAATCATGAAAAATATATTATGAAATACATCATGAAGATTTTTCATCCTTTGATTAGTATGTAGTGTTTTATTGTGTGTGTAATCCAAAGATAGAGAATTTTTCATGACATTTTTTTCATGATCCCTAGCATTACTTTATTCTTAGTTGTGATGAGCTAGTCTGGTTATTGTTTATAACTTTGAAATAATCAAAAAAAAATTCCTATAACAAGAAATGATGTAATTTCAGCAATGAAATGAAAAATACAAATATTATCAAGTCCTATTATTTTTACATGTGCATATATAACGTCAAATCTTATTATGTAAATACCTACCAAATACTAAATAAACTCACCCTTTAATGCCCTGTAAATGTACTAATTGAGTATTTGATTTGGTAACAGTATACTATCATTAGGAAAAATGCTTAAAACGTCAAAAGATCACTCCTAAATTTAATTTTAATGACAGAAAATATTTAAAATGCTCAAACATCACTCCCAAATTTTATTCTAACGACGTAATGAGATCTTTCATATATAAATTGTTAGTAAATGGGACATTTATTGAAAGCATACTCACCTTCTGGGTTGATTATCTGTTAAAGAAAAATTCATATTCATTTAAAATTAAAATTATATGATTTCATCATTTAAAAAAAAAACAAAATAAATAAACAGTTTATATTTAAAATCTGAATGCATACCAAATATATTATTTAATTTCACCAATGTATTGGTTCAAGGGACCTTACCTTCTAATTCATCATATATTGTCAATGATTGATTAATGATACGTTATTTAGTATTTAAAATTAAATTTTATTAGTGTATGCTCTTAAAAACACATGTTAAAAAAAATTATATATTTTTTTTATGTTGCTTACTTTTATATAAAATGTACCATCCTTTTAAGATTTTTAATATGTGCGCTGACACTACACATTAATAAAATCCTTCAAAATGTGATAACCAAATTTAATCACGGTGGCAATGCTACAATTACAAAGACAGCTTTTCATGAAAAAAAATTGTTTAATGATTTTGGAGCATTCTGCCAATTTATTTATTGGTGATATTTTTCAATAAATTTTTTTAAACAAATAATTATCAGAGCATTGTTATTCAGGCTCAAAAATTAGATTCCCTTTTTAGATTTAGTGATGTGTTAAGAAAATAATTGGTTGATAATTAAATATTATCTAGTTATCAACCAATCATCATGTTGACATATCACCGAATTTAGAAAGTGAGTTTAAAAAGTGGATTGCTATATCATTTTTTAATTATTAAGTCCTCTTTGGGTACACAAAAAAGTCATGAGCTTATTGGCTTATTTAGGTTGCATCGCCTCTCTATTTTTCTGCATATTTATTCATAAACAGTAAAAATAAAAAAATAATAAAAAAAAAAAATCAACTTATAAGCCATATCCAAGACAACGGATTAGTTACGAATCTATCTTACGAATCAGATTTATTTATTAATAAATCATGTTTCAATTTTTAGTAATTAATATATCATTCTAAAAGTATATATAAAATTTAAAAAAAAAAAATCAACCACTTATAATTTTCACATCATATTTTAATACAAATAAATTAAAATTTACAAACAAATGCCAAGATATTTTAATTATTTATCATGTTGATGAATTTATCAGTATCATCACTATTACTAAATAATCATTTCAGAAACACAAAACATGCACTAAGTCTTTAAAAAAATTCATTATCAATATAAGAAACAAATACATACAAATTTGGGACCAAAAAAAAAAAAAAGTACGACTCTTGTAACAAAATAAACTCTGAGTTTTCAATTTTGTCAATTTAAATCCTAATATTTTGATTTTTTTTTCAATCTAAACCATTTGCCTATTTTCATTAACTAAGACTGAAAATAAAATTAGTATTTTAGTCATTAAACTCAATGTATGTATACATAAAATGAGGTGGCTCTACTTGCACCCTAGGAGATTGGTTGGGCACCCTAATTTAATGAACTTTTTTTATTACTAATATATCTTTATTTAAAATGACTAAAAAGAAAGTACTTGATATTGAAAAAAAATACAAATCTTAATGTTTTTGACACCCCATATCATAATCAATCTCAATATTCCCTTATGTTTTCTTCTCACTTTATTTACTTTGTAGCTTCATACTCAATCATATTTCTCTTGAATCTATCATTCTTACATTTTATTTCATATTCAAGTCAACAATAAAAAATGTTTCCAAGCTTCATACTCAACCATATTTCTCTTGAATCTATCATTTTATTTCATTTTCTCTTCATCTACTATGCTTTCGATGGTGGAATTTATGAAATTTTCGACACTGAATATCCACACATATTTTATTTTTCAGCACTAAGTATCTGAAAGGAGATGTTGGAAGTAGACATTCGAAACTAAGTATCCACATATGTCATGACCCAAACCCACCCCCATGGGTTAAGGACATAACCGGCCAGTAATCAAGGGATTACCTACGGCCTCAAACCAAACCAGACATGACTCATCAGAGTAAAAGGGGTCAAATGGAAGCAAAATTTAAAACTTTATCCATAGAGCTGTGCTTACATGGCACATTATAACAAACCATACATATACATATTAATAACTCACATCAAATATGTACCATCATAAAGTTCTGTATATACAGAATCATTCAAGTCTAAGTCAGCCAATCAAAACTATATACAAACGTATTCAAAGTCCTTGCCGACATGACAAAATAAAAATAGGATAGCAAAAAGGCGAAGACGGGTGTCGTGCGTAAGACGTAAGGGCTGACTCTTCAAAACCTTGGTTGTTCCACACAAACTTCACTGAGGCTGGGTTTGGATCTCTCTTGGCTCATCTACAAACACATGAATGAGCGTGAGCGAAAGCCTAGTGAATAATACCAAATAAAGAAGATGCATTAGAACAATATACGTCAGACGGCCTTGGGCCCAATTCATATTTCTACTTAATACATACATATACATATATATATGTATATAGGTCAAACGACTGCGGTTCCAAACACATCGGACAGCCTCGGGCCTAATCCATTCATGTCAAACTGGCCTTTGGCCCATTCATCTTTCATTCATATCAGACTGGCCTTTAGCCCAACCATTCTTTCATTCATGTCCAATTGGCCTCTGGCCCATTCATTCTATCATTCAAACTCATATTGGCCTCTGGCCCATTCATATTTTCATTCACATCAGACTGGCCTTTGGCCTAATCATTCTTTCATGTCAAACATTTGTCCACCATTCAAATTAACAAACTTATAAGACTTACATGGAAGTAAGCAATTGGACAAACAACATATATCTTTATTAAGATATTACTCACAGTGATTAGCTGGATGATTTTCCCTGGAGCTTGACCCTACACATTACATGAACACAACGGGTCACAAACAATTCAATCTGTCCCTTGATTCACATATTCCACTTTAGGCTTCATTCTTATCATTTTAACTCATTTACAATGCTCAATGCATGCCTAAGAGTACTTAGAAGTGAAAGAGAACGAAAAACGAAACACAGAACGTATTTTCAAAATTTCAGAAACAGAGGTCCCCGCTCGAACGTGGACTTCCCCGCTCGAGCGGACCCATGAGGTCTACAAAAGTACTGGTTACACCATTTTCACGCTCGAGCGCGAACTCGGGCGCTCGAGCTGAAGGTCTGTCTACATAGCTCCCCGCTCAAGCGTGAACTTCCTCGCTCGAGCGGACACCATGTCTGCAAAATATTCTGGGAGCTCGCATTTCACGCTCAAGTGGCAGTTTCCTCGCTCGAGCGGACATCATGAATTCTGGGTTTTCCAGAATTTGTTCTTAAGCTCAAATCCGACCTTCCAAGGTTCAAAACCCATAAATTTGGTTCCAAAGCATGCAAACACATTATATAACATGAGTATATAAGCAATGTGAGGTCAATTGCTCAAAATCATGGTCCAATTCTTCCAAATTAATCAACATTTCTTTGTAAACTCAAGGCTCATCCATTCAAACTTTATATAAGCTTCATATCTTCCATAATCAAACATGCATGTCAATTTTTGACCTCACTTCCATTTCAAATAGCACCAATGATGCTCATAAACATGAAAATCAACAAAACCATGCTTGCATGTATACTTCAATGCTCAATTCTTCACAATTCACATATTACATGCTAGATTATGCAATTTCATAGCAATTCTCTACATACATGCACACATGGACTTCAAACTCATCAAATACAACACAATTCTAGTTCTTGATCACCAACCAACTTGAATTCACAAAATTACAACATTGAGCTCATGAATTAAGGATTGATTACTTACTTAGAAGCTTTAATCTTTACAAATTCTAGTTGAATCTTGAGTCCAACCTTCCAATTTCACAAACTTGAGCCAAACACACAATTTTCTTTCTTTCTCCCTCTCTAGCCGACCCTCTCTCCTTTCTTATCAGCCAAGTTGAATAAAAGAGGAGTATTGAGCATGTAATGGCCCTCATATAGCTCCTCTAATTCACATTATTTTAATATTAAATAATTGAGCACTTAATTCATTAATTTAATCTAATTAATTTAATCCGAATCAATTTTCAATAAAATTTCACCGTAGGCTCTACGAATTATGCCAATCACAATGGCGTAATCAATTTCGAATTTTGCGGCTGATAGAGCCTTCAATTTAATTTCCAAAGCGGATAATCAAACAGATATTCCTACAGTGAACAGATAAAAATTCAAAACCACATATTCTCACATAATTGGCACACAAAATCATATCAAACACATCATCACATTCATAATAAGGACCAATTAGCATAATACGGAATAAGGTTATCACAGTCTTCCCCCCTTTAAGAAGTTTGGTCCTCCAAACTTAATTTACCTTCGTCGGGAAACAAATGTGGGTAGCGTAGTCGCATTTCATCCTCTTTTTCCCACGTGGCATACGTCTCATAGTGTTCTTTCCATTCCACTTCCACCATTGGGATGGACTTGCTTCTTAATTGTTTCACTTGCTGGTCAACGATTCGTTCCGGCTACTCGGTACTCCATATTTTTATCAAGGGCTACCCGGTGATAATCAATTACATGAAACAGGTCCCGAAGATAACCCCTTAACATGGACACATGAAACACATTGTGGATTTGCTCGAATCCCGGTGGCGAAGCAACTCTATAAGCAACGGGGCCAAGCCTTTCTAGAATTTGAAACGGCCCAATGTAACGGGGCGACAGCTTGCCCTTCTTTTCAAACCTGACTTGGCCTTTCATCGAAGACACACGGATGAACACATGGTCACCTACCTCATACTCAAGAGGTCTTCTCCGAACATCTGCATAATTCTTTTGTCGGTCCTGAGCTATTTTAAGCCTCTGTTGAATGGTTTTGATCTTTTCAGAAGTGTCTTGCACAATTTCAGGCCCAAGTAAAGCTCTATCCCTGACTTCTGTCCAACAAATTGGTGATCTACACCTACCATACAAAGCCTCGTATGGTGCTATACCGATGCTGGAATGGAAGCTGTTGTTGTAGACAAACTATGCTAGTAGCAAATAGTCTTCCCAACTCCCCTGAAAATCCAAGGCACACATTCTCGGCATATCTTCTAATGTTTGTATGGTCCGTTCTGATTGCCCATCTGTCTGCGGATGGAATGCAGTACTAAATCTCAGTTCTGTCCCCATAGCTTCCTGCAAACTTTTCCACAATCTAGATACAAATTTCGGATCTCTATCCGACACAATAGATACCGGAACTCCGTGTAAATGGACAATCTCATCAACATATATTATAGCCAGTCTATAAACATTAAATGTAGTTCTAATTGGTAGAAAATGTGCAAACTTAGTCAATCTATCAACTACAACCTAAATAGAATCCATATCTCGAGGTGTCCAAGGTAGGCCAACAACAAAATCCATAGTCACATATTCCAACTTCTATTCAGGAATAGGGAGAGGTTGAAGTAGACTGCCTAATTTCTAATGTTCAGCTTTAACTTGCTGACACTGAAGACACTTGGACACATATTCTGCAATTTCTTTCTTCATTTTAGGCCACCAATAGCTTTGTTTATCCCGATACATTTTATTGTTGCCCAGATGCATAGCAAACACTGATTTATGGGCTTCATCTAAAACCCTCTTCTTTAGTTTCGGAATATCTGAGATACACATTCGGTTTCGAAATCTCAGCACTTCGCCTTCAATGCTGAACTCCGCTTTCGGACTTGTCTTAAATTCATCAACCACTTTCTTGAGGAATTCATCCTCCTTCTGCTTCTGTTTAATTTCATCAATGATTGCCGGTTTGGCTGAAATAGCAGTTATCAATCCGCCCTGTTCACACAACACTACCTCAATTTCAGACTTCTCAAAATCCTGCAAGATCTCTTTCTATTCAGTAAGCAAACAAGCCATACTCCCCATTAATTTTCTACTCAAGGCATCAGCAACTGTATTGGCTTTCCCGGGGTGATACTGAATCTCGAGATCATAGTCTTTTATCAGTTCGAGCCATCTTCTCTGACGCATGTTCAACTCTTTCTGCGTAAAGAAGTATTTCAGACTTTTGTGGTCCGTGTAGACTTCACATTTTGCCCCATACAAATAATGCTGCCAGATTTTCAAAGCAAAAACAATTGCGGCCAACTCTAAATCATGTGTTGGGTAGTTCTTCTCATGTGGTCTCAACTGTCGGGAGGCATAAGCAATAACCCTTACGTTCTGCATTAGTACACAACCCAAACCTTTATAAGATGCATCACTGAAAATTACAAAGTTTTCCGTACCTGTGGGCAATGTCAATACTAGTGCAATGGTCAGTCTCGTTTTCAGTTCATGAAAGGCAGATTCTCTTTCGTCATTCCATTCAAATGATTGCCCCTTGCGTGTCAACTGGGTAAAAGGCACAGCTATTTTTGAGAAGTCCTTCACAAATCTCCTGTAGTACCCGGCTAAGCCCATGAAACTGCGGACTTCTGTCACATTTGTCAGTGTAGGCCAATTCACAATTGCCTCTATTTTCTATGGGTCTACTGAAATTCCTTCCTTGTTGATCACATTTCTTAAGAAAACAACTTTATCCAACCAAAACTCATATTTCTTTAGTTTAGCAAATAATTTCTTCTCTCTAAGTATTTGTAGGACAGTTCTCAAATGGTGTTCATGTTCAAGTTTGTTCTTGGAGTATATCAAAATGTCATCAATAAAAACCACGACAAATTCATCAAGGTAGGTTTTAAAAATTCTGTTCATTAAGTCCATAAATGCTGCCGGAGCATTAGTTACCCCAAATGGCATAACAAGAAATTCAAAATGACCATACCTCATTCTGAATGCGGTTTTCTCAACATCTTCTTCCTTTACTTTTAGCTTATGATATCCGGATCTCAAATCAATCTTGGAAAAAACACTTGTGAGCCCTGCAACTGGTCAAAAAGGTCATCAATGCGGGGTAGAGGATATTTATTCTTTATGGTTACCTTGTTCAGTTCTCGATAGTCAATACACAAACGTAGGGTTCCATCTTTCTTTTTGACAAACAATACAGGTGCACCCCATAGCAAAGTGCTAAGTCGGATAAATCCTTTGTTACGCAGGTCTTGCAACTGTTCTTTCAATTCTTTCATTTCAGTAGCAGCCATTCTGTAGGGAGCTTTAGAAATAGGTTGGGTGCCTAGCATAGTCTCAATCGTAAACTCTATTTCCCTGTCCACCAATTCCCCTGGTAGTTCATTTGGAAATACATCTGGAAATTCTCTAACAATAGGGACATTATTCAATTCAACATCTACAGATTGTTCAAACAACACATAACACAAGTAACCTTGGCACCCTTTCCTGATCAGTTTACATGCTTTCATTACAGATATCAAATAAGGTGGAGGTACTACCTCGTTACCCACAAACACAATTTCTTCTTGTTTTGGTGGTCTAAACACAACCCGTTTTGTCACACAATTAATGGTAACACAATATTTAGTTAACCAATCCATGCCCAAAATTACCTCAAAGTGCCTAAAGTTCAAGGGCAACAAGTCCACATATAGGATGGCATTCCCAACACGCATGTCACAAAAACGATATACAGATTCACACAATACAGATTCCCCGGATGGAGCAGATACACATAGCAGATATGGCAATAATTCTAGAGGTCTACTTAGTCTAGATGCAAATGCACATGTCACAAAAGAGTGTGTTGATCCGGAGTCAATTAACACAAAGGCATCCTGATTACATATAGAAATAGTACCTGAGACAATTGCGTTGGCATTTCGCGTATCGCTCGGAACAAGCGCAAAAACTCTCCCTTGTCTCACGGTATCCCCGGTGGTAGCAGGTCTCTTGGTATTTCCTGGCTTCGAGATCGATGCAGTGGAACTAGCAGCTATCTTCTCACTGTTCTGATTACAATCTCGGGCCATATGCCCTTGTTTCGCACATTTAAAACAGGCTCCTGACACATGGTAACAAACTCCACGATGCCTTTTACTACAAATGTTGCACATAGGAGATGTATCTCAGGAAGAATTCGAAGTACTTGAGGAACCCGTGTTTTGCTTTTTCAAAAATTTCTTCTTTGAGAAGAAACCTTGCCTTTTGTTGCCTTTCCAGTCAGTTTTTGGTTTAGTTTGTCTAGTTATATTAGCTTATGATATTATGGCCCGGTCTAGCACCCCAATACAGGTCTCCAGCTTCAAGACATTCACCCTTTCTAAAATGTCGCTTCGGACTTAGACCTTGCGTCAATGCCTTTTAAGATCTTTCAAAAGGGTAGTGCGTTACCTAAGAAAGCTGGACTTAAAAGAGACGCTAATTTGACTCATCCAGCGATCTGGGATCTTACTTGGTCATTGGCCATAGGACTCATTAGTGACTTCCCTTTACTACCACCCTTACTGTAGGATTTGGGGTGTCAATTATATCCATCTACATGAGAGATACCGTTTTATTAAGATTATCATTGTCTTTATTTTTTATTATTTAATTGATCATTCACATGGGTCGGGCCTTGGAAATCCGGGGTGTGACAACTTTGTTTTTTAATCAGATTATCTTTATCAAAATTGTATGGCAATCTAGTTTCTGTTATATACATCTTATTTTAGAATGGAACCCTGTTTTCAGAACTGTATTTACTGTCATGCTTCTACTCACTGAGCTATCAACTGACTTAGTTGTTAAAGAGGTGAGAGAAAGACTTAGAGTGGACTCGTGGCTTAGAAGGGATTCTATTTGTCATGACCCAAACCTGCCCCTAGAGGTTTAGGTCATGACTAGCCAATAGTCCTCAAATTACGTTCGGCCTCAAAGACAAAATCAATCATAATATGTTAAACGAGGCCTAATGGAAGAAATATTAAATATAAAAGATAATCCATTGAGCAGTGCATATATGAAAGTTCTCCTCTAGCAAAATAAGCTTCCATATTTTTACAAGGATATATCAGAACACATTTAAACATCTTTTATAAACATGCATTCACAACTAAGTTCCTAGAGACAAAACAAAACAAAACTATAAAAAAGTGTTGACAAACTTGACTCCACTTGAGCCCAAGCATGCCCCATCATGGAGGCACTCCAAAATGGCTTCACATGGGGTGGACTCCCAAAGCACTTCTACACCTGATGATCTAAGCGCTCACCTATATATATATATATATGAAGGAGCCGGGTGAATTGGAGCCCAGTGAGTAATATCAATATAAAGGATTTAAATGAATGAAGTCCAACATAAGTGTCACGACCCAAACCCGCCCCTATAGGTTTAGTGTCGTAACTGGCCAATAATCCTTAATTACCAAAGGCCTCTGAACACATTAAACAAAATACAAGGACTAACAGAAGCAAATACAAACATATAATGTCCATAGAGCTGGGTAGACATACATAGGACAGAAAATTTAAAACTTTTAATACATATACGTGACGTCATATTCAAATTGGTCTTACATCACCATATTTCACATATATAGAACATACAAAAACTTGTTCAGCCCAAAACAAACATATTACAAAAGTCATAAACTTAGTTCACAAAATTTGACCACATGAAACGTTCTAGGAACCTCCTTAGGAGGCACACAGATTGGCCGACACAAATAGACCTCCAAGTAATCATCATTGAGCCTGGCCACATGCCTGATCACCTACATACATAAATAATACAGTGAGCTGGAGCCTAGTAAATAATAACAGAGTAAAGGGTTTAATGAATGATGTCCATAACAGATTCAGAAATTAAAATTCAAATCAGAAACAAATTCATATTCATACTCATATTCAAATTTTGCATGTGATTATTCATGGTACATCCATTAGCGCTAACAAATCTGATGACCCATGATTATATGAGATGTAGTTCTAATGACTCATGTGCACAAAGACGTTCATAGCTGATGACCCATAAAGAGACTTGATAACCCATAAAAGAATATAAAATATCACATGATGCTAAGGATATCACGAATTCATTTAAGAAACTTAGACAATCATTCATTTATAGAAAACATAGCATTTCAAAAAATTGATCATTTCATATCATTAGAAAATAATTAACGTTAAACATAACTTTACAGAGTTATTACTCACAGATAGCTCCTATAGAAGAACAGACAGATCAGATAGTCTATAGTGCTTGACCTACATAAACATATAATGGATACACATTGAAACACACGCTCAGAAAATACTTAACTTATTTCTTCTCTATCTTGGTGTGTTTCTAATCCTTATCCTCATTAGTATGCCTTAATTACGGCTTAGGAATGCCTAAGATGCAATGAGTGTGCCAAAATGCAATTTGAAACACTTAGTCAAATTTGTTGAAAACAGGTCTTCCTTCAAGTACAACTTTGGTCGCTCAAGCGGTCTACAAAACTCTACAAAACTTCTAGGAGCTCGAATTTTATGCTTGAGCTTAACTTCCTACACTCAAGCTAAGAGTCAAACATAAGGGTAATTGCTCGAGCGCAGGTTCTGCCGCTCGAGCCAGCCCCCAACCTCTGCAAAAATACTGAGAGCTCGCATTCTTTGCTCGAGCGCAGACTCCACTGCTCGAGTGAATGGTGCAAATTCTAGAATTTTCAGGTTTGCTCCCCAAGCTCAAAACTCGAATTCAAAGTGTCAAAACACATCCTTTGGGCCCAAAACTTGAGAAAACATGTCTAAACTTGAATAACATCATGAATCGAAGGTTATTTCGCAAAATCAAGGCCCAAAAGTAAGGCAATTGTTTAAAATCAAACTGGAAACTCAATGTATAATACATGCATGACTTGATATGAACTCAAACCATCCAAAACATGATCAATGAGATATTTAGCTCAAAAACATGTTGAATTCTTATAACAAAATGAAGATAAGAACATGCATGTGGGAATTATTTTGAATCAACTCCAAAATGCTATGAAATGTGCATACGCATAGGATTTGAATTATAATTCCCAATCTTATCTTAATTCTCATGTTAATCTACTTAATTCTTTTGAATTCATACATTGAATGTGTCAAACACAAGGCTTCAAGATTGAATTTCTTACCTAAGGTTCTCAATTCCTTGAATTCTAGTGAGTTCTTGCTCAATTTCTCCACTTTTCTTTTAATTCTCTAGCAATTCCTCCTTTCCGTCTTGAATTCACTCATCTCTCTCTCTCTCTCTCTCTCTCTCTCTCTCTCTCCTCAAGAAAATGATGAACAAAGAGATTTCTAATGTGTGTATAAGCCTTATATAGGCTTGGTTAGTGGGCTTAATTGAACTAGACTTACAATTAATCAATTGGCATTATTTTATTCTGATTATTTGGTTCCGAATCAGATTTCAATTAAACCTATCATAAATTACTAAAAAGTTCAAATAACACATTAACCAAGGAAAATTTGTGATCGGATACCGATAAGGCCTTCAATTCGCATATTGAATTAGAAAATCAAATAGATATTTCTACGTCAAACAGATATAAGCACAAGTAACACAATACACATTCTATTAATTTAGAATTTCCTCTTAATTACTTCTTAGGCATTCTTAATCATGGTTTAGTAACTAATCACACTTTGGGGTTATTACAATAATTCAAAGCAGATCTTTTTCAATATCCAAACAATTCAAATATCTAATCATATAAATCTTTTACATTAACAATAACCAATCAAGTCATTATACGTGGTACATCTAATAGAATAATAATATAACAATGTGCCAAAGCCAAAAAGATCACTAGGGTCATTCCAATAGAACCACAACAGGTCAATCCATAAACCATAATAGGTAATTCAATATGGACCATTCGGGGTCTAACATCAGAAATCTCTGTGTTTCAATTAATACATGGGCTACGGTATTTTTCCCCCAAGCAAGGGTCTCAGTAAAGGATGCCACGACTACATTTTCAAAAAGGATCTTCATTCATATATAATAAAATAAGATTTCAAAATAACATTCTTGATTGATTCAAAATACTTTTTGAACATAGCTTTATAAAGACATTATTCACAGAGGGTTTGTACCGATATTAAGCCTTGGGCTATTACCTACACAAACCACATAATAAAGGCACACATTGAAGTGCACATACAAAACAAACATTATATCCTAAGTCAATTCTCTTACATGTATTTCTTGTTTATTCTGTGACTAAGGATGTCCAAACAATGCTTAAGAATGCCTAAAAGGGTATGAGGGTGTAAATATGCACATGTAAGTGTTTGTCAAAAATTGTTGAAAACAGGGTCTTTGTTCGAGCTCACCTTTTGTCACTCGAGCGGTGCAGCTTGACTGCAAAAGTATTGGATGGTGTTAAAGTGGGCTCGAGCCATGACTTGGTCGCTTGAGCCAAGTGCAATGCAAAGTTGAGTTCGCTCAATCGCACACTAGGTTGCTCAAGCCAACTGCAAAGATCTGCAAAAATACTGGGACTATGCAAAGTGTGCTCAAGCGACGACTTCATTGATCGAGCGAAGTGGTAGAATTCTGGGTTTTCTAGAATTGAGTTTTGAGTTTCAAAACACAAGTTTCAACCCCCAAAAGCTTGCAAGGCTAGAGGGATTATGAGAAAACACTTTATAAAACATGAATACTTGATAATTATCAAACCATAATTCAAAATCTCCTTCAATTTTTCCAAAACAAAACCCAAAACTCTTCAATCTTGCCATGCATGAATGAATTCAACTATTTTCTTTTCAAAACATGATCACATGAGCTGATAAGTGTGAAATCATAAAAGAACCCTTAAAGATAGCAAGTATAGTTGCATGCATGTAAAGATTTTGTTGAAAATCAAGCTTAAGATCAATGATGGATTATGCATGCATGTCTCAATTCATCTCATGTTTACTAAATTCAAAGTGGTCCTAGCATTTCCTTCTCAAATTCATGCAAATAATCCTACAAACCCCATGAATTCAACACCTACATGGATTATTTATAAGGATTATAGTTAAATTTCATACCTAGAGCTTGACTTTGATTATAATCTTACTCAATCCCTTCAATTCTTCACAATTCTCCCCCCTCTCTAGAAGTTGAACTCTCAACTCTCTCTACAAATTTTCATCTCAAAGGATGATGAGAAATGAGTTCATTAAGCTTATATCATATATATATAGGCTTGATTAGGCTAGGCTAATTAAATAGGATTAAGGCTAATTAATCTAATTTAAGCCTAATTAATCCTAATCAATTCTAATTACTTTGATCCGAATCAAATTTTAATCAAATTTACCATATGGCCCTAGATATTTCAACTAGCTTATTGAACTAGTCAATTTTGGTTTCTGAATCCATTTGGCCTTTCAATTTTGAATTTTGAGTTGATACTCTAACAAATATTCCTTAAACAAACAGATAAACACAAATTAAACACATGATCATGCAATTTTGCCTAACATAATCATGCATATGTAAAAATAATATTGTACGTCAGGGTTGTCACACTATTACACAGACCTTTAGGACATTATTTATTTATTTCATTTTAGCTAGCTATGTTGATCTTGTACATACATTTTGGTTAAGATTCATTTAGAGTTATTTTGTTGCATGGGTTGTTTGCGTTCCACTTGGTATATGGATGGAATTGTCTAGGGCTGGTTTTGCCCAGGTTAAACTTGTGTAGGAGTGTAAAAATGGTCCGCGGCCCAGGATGGGCCTGAGCCTAACCCGAGCCCTGGGCTTAGGCCATCATTTTAAAGCCCGACCCGGTCCGTAGGCCCAATCCACCTGGCTCGATCCATGTCCTAGCCCATCGGCCCGTTTAAAGCCCACTCAAGGCCCGGTCCGCCCGAGGCCCAGTGTTTTTCTTAGTGAAAAATAATAAAATTTTAGTAGAAAAATTTTAAAAAACAAAAAAAAAATGGTCAAGCCCGCCCAAGGCTTAAATACCCCTAAGCCTTGGCCTAGAGCTGGCCAAACTTTGGCTGAATTTTGGCTAGAGCCCACGAGGCCCGACATGAGCCGGGCCGAGCCGGGCCAAATTTACACCCCTACACTTGTGACTTGTGACTAAATCTTGTTTTGAATTATTTATGTCAAAGGACTACTATTGTTTTTAATTCTATATGATTATGGTTTCGTGTTTAGGCCTATGTGTGCTTTGGGCTAAGGTCTTGTGGGCCACGGCCAATCATGCTCGAATTTGGGGTGCGACAAGTAGATCAATCATTTTGGAAAACATAATGCAAAAAATGGCCAGAATGAACGAGAAGGTACTAGTCACCTATAAAAATAATTTGAAAATAGGTTTTGAAGGTCTAGAAAACTTTTTCGCTAAAACAGGTATAGAGATGTTTGTCTTTCTTCATCCCTGACTTGTTGCTTGAAACAATCTCTTGTTTCATCATCGAGAGCTCTTTATAGAGTACTAAATCTTAAAGTCGATCAAAAATTGAGTGTCTATAGTAACTTAGGCACTACTATGTGTCAAGAAATGCTATTCCCACAATAAAAAGAGAGGCACAACGTCTTTTTTCATAAGTAAGGCAAATATGGGGTGTTCACACGTATAATTGAACTAAAGCCTTTGCATAAGTTACTAATCCAATTTGAGGTCAAGTACAAAAGTTTAGTCTACTAGCATAACCATAAATTTTGGCCTTATAATGTTCACACTCAACAATGTAAAATACACTTCTCACAAATAAAAATGGGAAATTTAGCCAAAACCCCTCTATTAGACTCTTATTTGATGAAAATGACTATCTAATTTATTTTGCTTTATAAACTCGTTAAGAAGGAGGTGTATAATTGAGTAAGGAAAGAGAAATTTCTTCTTTTTTTTTTCTTGGATAATATTGCCCATGCATATATATATATATATGGGGAACTTACTGATAAGTCCCATGCAACAAGTTCAAGATCCAGCTAATCCCAAAACAAAATATTTGCACCAATTAGTCAACACATATTTTTAATTGTTACCAATTTTTTTTTTTTTTTTTTTTTAATTTACAGACACTGTTCACATCTTACTATCGTCGGACTTCCGTCAAACGGTCGCCGGAGACTCGTCGGAATGTTCAACATCGCCGGAAAGTCGTCGGAATGTTTAAAACATGTTATGAAACTGTAAAATTTTACAGTTCTAAAGCATGTTATAAAACTGCAAAATTTTACAGTTTTAAACCATGATTCATTCGAGAAAAAAAAAAAAAATTCAAACTGCAAAATTTTACAGTTTTCACCGCCTGTAATTAAAACTCGAAAATTACTTGTTTAGAATTCGAAAATTTTCTCATTACAAATTGCTGTGATAGTCAGACAAATCTAAGTCATTACAGATCTGTTTCAATGATATTATAGATCTATTTTATCATCAACAACAACAACCATAGATCAACAACTATCCCAAAAAAAAATCTGTAAATAGAGAGAGAAAGAGAGAGAAATTGACAAAACCATATTCATGGCAGATTCTTACAACAGCTACAGCAAGCTTCGTAGATCTGCTGTGGGTACTTCACAGGCACGGCCTCATCTAGCTTCTGGTTGATTCTTCTATTAGAGTCATCCAATAGGTTCGAAGATCGAATTTCGTCGACACTGACGATGATGGTGTCGATGATGAAGAAGAAGAAACAGAGCATCGAATTGTGGGATACGAAATTGATCTGAAGAACGCATTGTTGATGAAAAACGCATTGTTGATGATGATGAAAAATCTGTAGAAAATTTCCAGATCTGAAGATTTTTTTTTGTTGATGTTGATGAACCCATTGTTGATGATGAACACGTAACAAGAGAGGCAAAAACCAGAGAGATAAAGGAAAGGACTTTTTGATGCACTCAAAAAATTTTGGGATTAAATAGTCACCACGTGTTTCACATGGGACCTCCCAGTAATTTCCCCTATATATATATATCACAAAACTCTTTTGACAATGAACACTTCTATTTTATTTTATACAAGTTTAAAAATGTTGTGTATGTGTATTTTTGGTTGGTTCATCTAGTATGTACTCTTTTTTTTATAATAGTAATATATTACTCTTTACGTCAATTACTATGGCATTTTTTTATTTTTTATTTTTTAAGAATTTCATAATTGTTTGATAGATCTTGATAAGAGAATTCTAAAAATACTAATTTTTTTAAAAACCGACATCTAGATCAAAAGTTATATAATTTTTTTAAAAATCGACATCTAGATCAAAAGTTATATTATTTTAAAGTCTAAAATATTAAATTACTCACTAAGTATATTTTAATAATAGTGGTATGTGTTGAACTTGATAAACTATCACACAGTGTCTTACCTGAATTACAACACCAGCAGCAACAGCAGCTCACTCCTTCAGTCACCCTTCATCAACCCTCTCATATCTCTTCATCACAGCAGATCTAAGGAGTCATTGATATATCATTTATCACTACCATGTGTGCCTAGTGGTCCCCAATATAATATCTGTAACAGATACAATGTTAGTTAGTTGGTTATCAGTCTTGTTGGTAATTAGTTAGTTAGTTATCAGTATTGTTAGTGAGTTAGTTAGCACTCTTGTATATATAAATCCTTTCACTATTGTAATCAAAGTAAGCTTTGAAGATTAAATAAAATAAATCTTCATCTTCCATATAATCTTCCACATGGTATCAGAGCTTGAGAGCTCTCACGAGCAACGTCATTCATAGCAGGTTATCCATGGCTGATTCTTCCATGGCTGATTCTGTAACTCTTCCATCTAGTCTTACTTCATGTTATCCAATTTTAGTTCTCTTGTCCTTTGGAAACTTGATGCCAGTAATTTTCTCATCTGGCGCAATCAACTTCATCATATTCTTCGATCCACTGGTTTCTTAGGCTATGTCAATGGAGCTATTCCTTGTCCTTCATGCGAAATTACTGATGCTTCTGGCAAAACAGTGCCTAACCCTGCATATGCTCAATGGGAAGCTATTGATGCCAATCTTCTCACTTGTCTCAATGCAACTCTTTCTCCTTCTCTATTCCTCTGTTTCTTCATTTACAAACTTGCTCACAAGTCCGAAAGCACTTGAGCAGAGATTTACATCTGCCTCTCGTCCCATATCCATCGGTTGAAGAACAAACTTCACACCATACGGAAGCAATCTTCTTCAATTGATTATCCGACATGATCAAAGTCAAGCTTTCAGATCGCTTAGCTTTGTCCGAGCAAAGGTTGATGATGAAGACCTAATTCTTCTCACATTAAATGGCTTACCAGATGAATATGATGCATTCAAAACCTCCATCCGCACTCGATCTACATCGTTGTCTATGGAAGAACTTTGTTCTCTTCTTGGATCCAAGAAATTCATATTGAAAGTAAATTTCAAAGATTCATCTACTACAGATCTGCATGTTGCCTATTCAACAACAACAAAAGGTTCTTCCGGTTCTCGCTTTGATTCTCAGATCCTCCAACTTTGGTTCAAATTCTCGCACGACTTCTTTCAATCATTTCAGAGGCGTAACTCAAAGACAGAGGCAACAGAGGTGGTAGATTTCGAATGCTTTTCGTGGTGGTAATGTAACTAATCGATATTCGAAATCGATTCAAAGCAGATTATTCTCGAACTTCGTGATCTATATGTCAAATCAGGCAAATCAGTCACATTGCTCTAAATTGTTGGTATAGGCATGATAATACTTATCCATCTACTACACCAAAAGCCTATACAACAAAGATCTTCATCCTCATCGACTTCATCAGGCCTCCTTGGTACCTTGATTCAAGACTACAAATCATCTCACACATGACTTGACCAATTTGCAAAGACTATCAAGAATATCAAGGATTAGATCAAGTTCAAGTTGGAGATGGCTCAGTTTGCCTATACAAAGATGTTGGCAATGGTATTCTTCCTACACCACATTATTCTTTTCTTCTTTCCAATCTTCTCCATGTTCCATCTATTTCTTCCAATGCCTATCGCTCATCAATTAACCAAGGATCACAACTGTCTTGTTATTTTTGATTCTGATTCTTTTATCATTCAGGACAAACACACACATAAAGTTCTGCATAAAGGCTTCAATGTCAATGGTCTTTATCAAATGTCTCCATCTTCTTCCATCTGTTCAAAGTCACCACAAGTGTTTCAGTCTTCTGCTGCTCCAGTTTCTGATTTGCTGTGGCATAAAAGGCTCAGACATCCTTCAACTGTCAAGATGCAGCACTTGGCATCAAATCTTCCAAATAAACATAGTCTCAATAAAACCATAGATTGTATTGACTGTTATGTCTCTAAAAGTCATAGACTTCCCTTCAAATTGTCATGTTCCTCTGTTGATAGTCCTTTTTCTCTTATTCATGCAGATGTATGGGGTCCTTTTACTGTTGATAAAGCCCCATTTCGCTTTTATGTTTTGTTTGTTGATGATTGTACTAGATTCACTTGGATCTATCCCTTGCACTATAAGAGTGAAGTCTATGAAAACCGATTGAGTTTAAAGTGTATCTTTGAAAATCAATTTCATACTTGTCTTAAAATTCTAAGAACCGATGGAGGCAATCAATTTGTTAACAAAAGAATTGTCGCTTCTCTTCTCATGGTATTATTCACTGCACAAGTTGTCCTTATACTCAAGCTCGTAATGGTGTGGTGAGAGGAAGCATAGGCATATCATCAAATGACCATCACACTTCTTCACCAATCCTCTCTTCCTTTAAAATTCTGGTTTGATGCTGTAGCTACTGCTGTGTTTTTAATCAATAGAATGCCTAGCTCTATTCTTTCCAACAAATCTCCTTTTCAAATTCTTTTTCAAACCCTTCCGGATTATTCCTCCTTCAAAGTCTTTGGTTGTCAATGCTTTCCTTGGTTGAAACCTTATACTACTCACAAGCTTCAACCCAGGTCTGTCTCATGTGTCTTCTTAGGCTATCATCCAACTGTTAAAGGGTATAGGTGCTTAGATCCTCTCACTGGTAAACTTTATCTCTCAAGGCATGTTGTGTTCAATGAATCTTGTTTTCCTTATGCAACTACAGATTCTTCATCTCCTTCTCCCTCTTTGCCACATCTACATAAATTTTTCTGGCCTTCTTCACCTTCATCTTCCTCTGTCTCTCCACACATTTCCTCTCTTTCTCAAATTTCACTGTCTTCTTCTTCTTTACTTATGTCTCAATCTTCCTCATCTTCTTCTCAACAAAGGTTTTCATCTCCACATGCTATTCCTATTACTTCTATTACTATTGATCTTCCTCCTCCTTCGCTCCCACTTCTTTTAATCTCCATCCTATGCTTGTGTCCAAAACAAAAGCTCCTGCTTGTCTTATCATTGCCTCGATTTTTCTTATACTCGGTCTGAACCTCCAACTGCTTGTACCGCTTTATCCTCTCTGAGTGGTTTTCGCTATGCAGAGGAGTTTCAAGCTCTGCAACAACAATGTACATGGGATCTAGTGTCCTTCCTTCTCATAAAAATGCAATTGGTCAGAATGGGTGTATAGAATTAAACGTAATTCTGATGGTTCTGTGGCTAGATACAAAGCCCTGTTAGTGGCTAAAGTGTATCTACAAAGAAGGAGTTGATTTTCATGAAACCTTTAGTCCTCAGGGCAAAGCAACCCACCATTCGTGATTTTCCTGTTTAGCTCAGATTTCCAATGGCCTATTCATCAGTTAGACATTTCTAATGCCTTCCTTCATGGCACCTTAGATGAAGAGGTTTATATGCTTCAACCTCCAGGTTTTGTTCAAAATCCTACCCAAGTATGCAAGCTCAAGAAAGCTTTATATGGCCTCAAACAAGCTCCTCGAGCTTGGTTTTCTACCTTTTCTAAATTTCTTATTTCTCAGAACTTTGTTAACAGTCATTCTGATTCTTCTCTCTTTGTTCAACATACCACTACTAGTCTTATCATTCTTGTTGTCTATGTTGATGACATCTTGGTTCTTGGCGGATGTCCGACTTCTTACTCGCTTCATTCATCATATGCACACTGTTTTCTCCATGAAAGAGTTAGGTTCCGTGTCATATTTCTTAGGTATCTCTGTTAAATCTTTTTCTCATGGTTATTTCTTGTCTCAAGCTACATATGCTACTGATCTTCTTCATAAAGCTGGATTGACTGATTGCAAATCTTGTTCCACTCCTTTAGCTGTTAAACCTCCTCTGACTGATGGTGCTGACCTTCCTTTTTCCAATCCTTCTCTTTACCGTAGCCTTGTTGGAGGTTTGCAGTACCTGACAATTACTCGTCCTGACTTGGCCCTTGCTGTTAATCAGGCTTGCCAGCACATGCATCTTCCCACCAATGCTGATTTTCAGGCTGTGAAACGCCTCTTAAGATATGTGAAGGGTACTATTTCTCATGGTCTTCATTTTACATCTGGCCCCTTTTCTTCATGCTTTTTCAGATCCAAACTGGGCTGGTGATAGTGTTGATCGTCGATCCACTTCAGGATACTGTATCTATTTGGGTCCTAATTTGATTTCTTGGAGTGCTAAGAAACAATCTATTGTTTCTAGATCTTCAACCGAGGCTGAATATCGAGCTTTGGCTAATGCAACTGCCGAACTTACCTGGTTGCAACAACTGCCAAAGACATGCATCTCTCTGTGCCTTCTATTCCCGAGCTCGTGTGACAATTTATCCGCTATGGCTTTGGCTACTAACCTTGTTTTCCATTCTCGGTCTAAGCATATCGAAATTGATTGTCACTTTATTCGTGATAAGGTTGTTGCTGCTTATTTCCTTGAAGTATGTCCCTACCACGATCAAAGTTCTTGACATTTTCACCAAACCTCTTCCTACTTCTCGCCCAAAGATTTGAAGGACAAGCTTCTTGTGCTTCCTTGCCCCATCACCTTTTGCAATGATAAACTATCACACGTTGTCTTACGAATTACAACACCAAAGAAGAATGACTCACTCCTTCAGTCACCCTTCATCAACCCTCTCATATCTCTTCATCACAGCAGATCTAAGGAGTCATTGATATATCATTTATCACTACCATGTGTGCCTAGTGGTCCCCAATATAATATCTGTAACAGATACAATGTTAGTTAGTTGGTTATCAGTCTTGTTAGTAATTAGTTAGTTAGTTATCAGTATTGTTAGTGAGTTAGTTAGCACTCTTGTATCTATAAATCCTTTCACTATTGTAATCAAAGTAAGCTTTGAAGATTAAATAAAATAAATCTTCATCTTCCATATAATCTTCCACAGAACTTTTCAATGAAAACTTCTTTATATTTATCCTTAATGCATTAAAATTTTATTATGAGGGGGCTTTAACCAAACCCCCTAATAAAAATTGCAAC
The DNA here is from genome assembly GCA_025200525.1 of Camellia lanceoleosa. NCBI lineage: Eukaryota > Viridiplantae > Streptophyta > Magnoliopsida > Ericales > Theaceae > Camellia > Camellia lanceoleosa. The sequence goes on from CM045760.1 coordinate 104,517,442, forward strand.
CTTATTTGGACTTGGTAGTTGCCCAATATCTCCCTTCCAACCAAGATCATTTTCCACCCGTGCCTCACTAGATCTTGTCAATTGCATTCTCTCCTTTATACATGAAAATAACCAAAGTTCACAAGAGACAAAGTAAATGACATAATTAGCAATACTACACACTCAACAAAATACCCACAAAATGTAATGTGATAACCATATTAATTATGAGTGTAACCCACATCATGCCAAATTTGAATATAAACCGTACATAAACTTCATTTTATATGCACTTTCTGAAGTATTTTTCTAGGTGTATATAGCTCTTCTGATGACATAAAATTTGAGCTATGATAAAAGTGCATAATGCATTGAGTTTGGATGTTCAACAAGCATACTATCAAGAGTTTCTGGTTTCAAACCTCAGAATTTCATTCCATTTCAATTTCTTTCTGTACATTTTATTCAATGCTGAAATCCCAGTGACTACTCTTCATCTGGGACAAAAAAAATGGTACAAAAAGAATTCCAATTTAGGTTTAAATATCATTTACAATTGGAACATGCTTGAGTAACTCGAATTGCGATCCTAATCTATTCTAAAAAATATCAAATATACAGCCATGAATGAAATTGGGATTAAAACTAGGGAAAATATAACAATGCTAGGTTATTGAAGCACATAATTCAAAACTAGGAGGATACAATTTAGCCTCCATTCCAATGGTTGCGCCAAATGACTAAAGGTGGTTAATTTGTATTGGTAATAACCAAACATCTCCAGATTTTTCACTAAAGATGATCTATACACGGTTACTTGCTTACCAACTGTAAGTAGAAGATATATATAGGTCAGTTTGCAACTTCAACTGTCTTCTGTGAAAGCTTTAAAAATGAAATCCCGAAAGCGCTTTGAATATTGCTTTGGGTCAACAGCAGAGATTGAAGATGGGTCATATTGGATTGACTTGTATGCATGCTCAAGCTTCTTACTAATATCGTAGTCTTGTAATATATCTATTATACCAAAGAAGAGGATGACATCATAAAACTCTCCTGTTGGTTCTCCAATTAATTGAAGCTCACAATCACTCCTTCTCACCGTTTGCTCAACCCGTGCTGGCATGTTTATGCCTAATTTGGTGGATGCCCACCTACAAAACTCAATTTAAAAATAATGTGAATTAAGAATCATCATACATAGATGTTTCCATGAGAACTCATGAGGTAATTGAGAAAAATCTTCAAATTATTATTATTTTTTCTTTTTTACTTGAGAAAATATCATGAATCCGGAAGCAAATACATTAACAATATTCCATTATTATTGTAAGAATTGCTTCAAAAAGTATAAGTAAACAACACTCGAGATTAAATTACACTTGGGGTAGTAGAACTCATGTAAATGGGAAGAAGAAGACTATTTAATCATTCTAAAGTTTCTTTGATCAACTTGGACATGTAAATAGCTAGTTTCAAGCTTGACAACGAAGAACAATAATATAAATCATCCACGTTTGGATTGTTGATGAGAACATTGGAGATATTACTAAATTGTCAATGATATATTTTTTTTAATGTTCAAAAGTTTACGTTTACCGATCAGGGTCAAAAAGAAGCTCATCCATGTCTGCTCTTGAAAGGCGAGGAGCTGCTCCGTCACTATCAAGATCTCCATTCCCTGTAAAGAAAATTAAATTTTACATTAGTTGTCAATAATTATTCAACTTGAAATAATGAAGAGGAAAAGGATAAAAAAAAAAAGATAAAAGAGTTAAACCAGTAGGAGTGTGAACCCCAGAAGCACGACCCTCTGTCATGAGGGCTTCCCTAGTGTATGTAGTAGTTTCTTTAAAATGAAGGCCAACCAGAAGGCTGTAGTCCATAATTCGCTCTTGTTCAAGAAAGTCACAATCCTTGTCTACTTGCCTGCACGAAAAAATGCTAACTAACAAAAAGAAAGAAGCATATAGACATAAAATCAAACATTCATTAAAAAATATCCCTTTTCTTAATCTTGCAATTGCATTTGCAATGCATAATCTTTTAAGGAGTATGCATTGCACAAAGATATTTATCTCTACATGACATAGATTTTGTCACAATATGAATTGATAAAAGCCAAAATAATTATAGTGAATATACTAATTAATGCTTGTTCTGAAAAGACCCATTAAGTACTCTCTCTCTCTCTCTCTCTCTCTCTCTCTCTCTCTCTCTCCAGTTCATGGCCTTTTAATTTTCTCTATTGTCAAATTGAAGATGTAATGACTTGGAAATTCAAAAGTTAGTTTATTAAGTAAATGCAACGCATGATTATTTATTTATTTATTTGTATACAATAGTATTGCATTGAATCTCATTGGATTATAATCATATTGATGAAAATCAAATACAATATATAATTAATACAAAGAAACTTCCAAAGTGGAAACGAAAAGCCCCCAACAAATACACGACGAAGGACACCTATGCACAGGTAATGGTTAATGTTATTTGTAACAAATATTTTGTATTGGCAAGTTTTGTGGACGAAATTTGGTTGTAACGGAATGGTATATATGTGTGAGGGTAGTTTGGTCATTTTTCATGCTAGTTAGACCAGCACATCGAGTTCGAAGTTTTGATCAATTACCAGCTCAGGTAAGGTTTGCATACATGTTTTTGTTGCATATAAAAAGGTTCTTAAATGCAATCAATCACTTTTTCAAAAGACAGAAGTAATATCTAAGCGATTGATCCCTAAGAGATCGATTGAAAATAAATTTGTGCAGTAGACAACGATCAATATGCAATTGATCTCTCACATGATTGTGATTGATCCCTTCTCAAGTGTGATCGATGACCTGTTTGGTTTCCATAAAACCTTTTCTAAGTTGGTTTTAAAAGTTGTTTTGATATAAATACAGCATCTCTGCTCGTTTTTTAGTATCCTAACAAATGTTTTTCATAGCCAAAGTTTTGAAAAGTCTAAAACTATTGTAAGCGATAATTTTAATCTTTGTTAGAGATTCTAAAAATCCTTAACACCTTGCATATCGGTGCATTGCTCGTTCTACTCCCAAGATTGATTGGGTAATTAGAACCATTTAGGAATAGAGATCGAGGCATGGGGCTTTATGGTGTCTAAAAAGATCATGTCGTGGAGCTTCTACAAGTCAACAAAGTTCAATAAACCTAAGTGAATGGTTGTAAGTCCTCTCATTTGAGTCTTGTATTCTTGAATCTTCTTAGTGGAGTTTTGTTGGATGTTAGGATCGTGATTTTTTCCCTTTTGGGTTTTCCACATAAAATATTGGCATTTTTGTGATAACATAAAGGCTAAAATTGGGTAATTAATTAGTTTAATCACATTTTTAATCAATTGGCCTATTCACCTCCCCTCTCCCTCTCCCTCTAGGAACGTTCTATTCAAACTCCAATATTCTAATTGATATTAGAGTAGGGTTGCTTATTGACTTAGTTTGACTACTAGAGTTGATCTTGTTTTCTTGTGATAGAGTTGGAGATGCGCAAGGTAGGGTCAAATTCGAGACCACTTTTGTTCGTAGGGAGTAACTATCCCTATTGAAAATCCAAGATGAAATATTTTATGATGTCCCTTGGTGCAGGAGTCTAGACTTTCGTCAAGTTTAACTTTCAACCCCTCACTCTAACCGATACCACCACCAGAGAGAATATCTTAGGAACTCAAAGACAATGGGATAGAATTGACATTGAAAATATTAAATAATATACGAAGGCTTTGTATGAAATATTTACTATTGTTGGCGCAAGTGATTTTAGGCTTATCTCCAAGTATGAGATTGCCAAAGACACTTGGAATGTTTTGAAAGTTACTAATGATGGAACACAACTTTGAAAGACTCTAAAGTGTAGTTATTGACCTTAAAATTTGAAGAATGTAGAATGCAGGAGTCTGAGACCTTTGACCAGTTTTATGCTAGGCTCAATGACATAGTTTATTCATCTTTCAGCCTAGGTGAGGCCATACCTGCAGCAGAATTGTCTGTGAAGTCCTTAGATCTCTTTCTCAATGTTATAGACCAAAAGTGACTGCAATAGAAGAGAGTAATAGAATAAAGGACATACAGATAGATGAATTGGTAGGCTTTTTGCAGACTTACGAGTTGACCCTTTCTAATCTATTCACCCAAAAATCCGTTCTAATCCTTGTAAAAAATCCTCAAGAATTTTGAATGAGGGAATTGCATTAAAATCAATGAAAGAAGTTAAATTAGAAACTAATCTTGAAAAAGACGTGAATGAGGAAGATTTGGCCTATTTTGCTAAGAAATTTGAAATATATAAGATTTAAGAAGGGTAAAAATCAAATTCGGAATAAATCTAAAAAATTAGGTAACTTTTAGAAATCCAGTCAATTAAGAAATGACAAAAGGAGTGATAAGAGCCAAAATGTTATACATTTAGGGCATCCAAGCTACACTTTGTAGTACATAACTCAATGCTACTTGATGATTTTTTGTTGATTCATGTGTTTTCAAAAAGATCGAGTCCCAGTATTGAAATGGCATAATTGGAAGCTTTTGCAAGCTTAAGTAACTATTTGCAAGACTTATATTCAAGCCCAAGAGCTAAGTATTAAATATTTGAAGTGAATAGAAAAAAGATAGCATAATCCATGAGGTTTGAAGAAGAAAATATTGAATTTGATGCAATCCTACTATAGGAGTCACTCTACGCAACTTCCGTAATTTGGACGTAGCTTTCTCATTTGCTATTAGTATGAGGTGATTCAAGTAGCATTCTAAAAAAGACTTAAAGGACTACAACTTTGTGTGAAACACAAATATTCTAATTCAGACGTTTACTAAGTCAAAATTTGCCTATAAAATTTGTTGCTATCAAAATCCACTCAAGCGAAACTTTTCCTCAACACGAGTGAATTTCCCAAACTCAACAAGCTCTTCTCTGCCCAAATCTGCATGTGCTGAACCCAACTTTTTCTTAAGCAAGAAAAGATGTGAATTCAGGTTTCTAAAATCATATTTCAATCAAAACTTGACTTAGTTCGTGGGACGCTTATATATAAGGCTCTCGAACTTCAGGAAAATGGTCTTCAACACTAGAGAATGATTACAGAGGCAAAGAGAAGAGCGTTCCAAGGTGGATTCATGGAGTTCTCATCAATGATGTCGGATTCCTTCTCAACCATGAGTGGCTAATCTTCTTCCTTAGGGTTGAAATCAAGCCATAATCAAGTAATTTATATTAATATATTGTGATTTTAGTTTTAATTTGGTTTGGATAATCATTGATGACCTTTTTAGACCTTTAATTCAATGAAAGTTTTTATTCAATTAATGTATTCAATTTTTATGATTGAGAATTTATGATCATACAACTATTTTATCTCTTTGTATATACAAATTGTGAGACGTGCCATGGCTAGGAGAGATGAAATCCTAGTTTAGTGTGGACGATTCATGCTAACCGAAGATGATTCATACCCGCGGTTTGAATATACTCATCGTCTTAACAATGATATCAAGGTGTATATGACCTTTGTCTGTGTTCTTGATGTAAACACATTTGTCACATTTGTTGATTTTAAACCCACTTGACAACATGATGTTGTCAAATTTCTTATGCCATTGTTTTGGCGCTTGCTTCAAACCATAATGATCTTACAAGTTTACAAACTTTCCTACTTGTCATAGAACTGAGAACCCTTCAAGTTGTTCTGTATAGATGTCTTCATCTAAATCTCTATTTAGGAAAGCTGACTTAATATCTATTTGATGTATTTCAAGATTCATAAAGCTGCGATTGCAATTATCATGCAAATGGATGTAATCCTAGTAACAGTTGAATATGTTTCAAAGTAATCTACGTCTTCTCACTGCCTCTATCCTTCGATAACAAGCCTAGCTTTGTACTTGTTAATTGACTCATCTGCTTTCATCTTCCTCTTGAAGATCTATTTGCAGCCCAAAGGCTTACTTCCTGGGGATAGATCCATCACCTCCCAGGAATGGTTCTACAAGATGGAGGCAATTCCGGTTTTTATTGCTTTTTTTTTTCTTAAATGGCCCTCTAGAGAGTTCACAACTTCTTATGACATGCTAATTGTTAGTAGTAATGAAGAGATTTTCAATCTACTAAGAAGATGTTGAGCTCTAAGTTTGACATGAAGGACGTGTGCCTTGCAGATGTCCATTTAGGAGTTAAAATTTCCAAAACATCTAATGGATTTGCACTATTTCAGTCTCATTATATCAATAATATTTTTTAGAAGTTTAACAAGTCAAATACAAACATGGTTAGTGGACTTAAGTCTACATTTATCTAAGAATAATCGTGAGAGTGCATCTCAACTTGATCAGTTATACAAGGCCTGATAAAGCCTACTCGATCAACAAGCTAAGTAGATACACGAATAATCCTAGTGCCAACCACTAGAAGGCGATTGTTTGGGTACTAAGGTACTTACGACACACCCGGGTTTTTGGACTGCATTACACTAGATACCCAGCAGTATTAGAAGGATATAGTGATGCAAATTGAATATCTGATGTGAAAGGCCCAAAATCTATGAGTGGATATATTTTTAATCTTGGTGGAGTAGCAGGGTCTTGGAAATCTTCCCAATAGATGTGCATTGCGAGATCAACAATCGTATTAAGTTTATTTCTTTAGATAAAATAACTGAAGAAGTTGAATGACTCCGCCATTTCGTTGAAGATATTTCAAAATGATCGAAACATGTGCTAGCAATTTGTATATATTGTGATAGCCAAGCAACGATTAGGAGGGCACAAAGTAACATGTATAATGGAAAGTTTAGACATATTTATTGAAAACATAATTCCATTAGACAACTACTCTCTAGTGGGATTGTCACGATCGACTATGTGAAGTCTAAAGATAATACTTCAAATCTGCTCACCAAAGGATTAAACAAAGAGTTAGTTGACAAGTTATCAAGGGGAATTAGGCCGAGGCCTTTAGCAATAACAACTACCAGAATGGAAACCCAACTTAGTTGACCAGAGATCTCAAGATCTAAGTTCAAAGAAACAACATAATTGTGTGTAACTTAGAAGAATCATTGCGGACGTAAAATCTCCTGCACATTACTATAGTCAGTGATGCCTAAGTATGAAGGATAAGTTAAGCTTTTAATGACTCTTATGTGTTGAGAAACTCAAGCAGAGTATAGTAGGATACTCTAGTTAAAGAGGTCACCTATGTGAGTGTGAAGTGAGGTCACTTCTGTAACAATTGACTGGCCCAAATTTTTTTTCGATGAACTAGGCAAGTTTTTAGGGCTAAAACAAACACAACAGTTTGAACTTACTTGTATTAGGAGAAGTTCCTGCATTAGGTCTATTGTCTTGGTTCACGTTAATGACAAAATAGGTTAAGACTTCATGTTCAGTGGTCAGTCAATAAATCTAATAGGTTTTCACAAGAAAAAGCTACCTTTTTCCTATGTGGGGATTATCCATTATACTCTCTCTCTCTCTCTCTCTCTCTCTCTGGTTCTCCGTTGTCCTCTGTTTCTTTATTTGGCCAATTTTCTTCATGTAGAAAACTGTTGAAAAATAATTCAGCTTGTTCGGTTTCCTAACTCAAGATTCACTTTTCAAAAAATTGGAGTTTTTTATTTTTCATGTTTTTTTTTTATTTTTACTGAATTTTTTTAATATTTTAAGTATTTTTTTTAAAATTTTTAGATACACCTAACATAAATACACTTAAAAAGTATAATATTTGTGAAAAAAAAATATTTTAAAAATTTACTAAATACGAAAAATTCCCCAAAAAAAAAAAAGAAAAAAAAAGAAAGAAATTTCAGTACATTTTTCGTATTTTTGTGTATTAATTGATTTTTTAAAATATTATTTTATAAATATTTTACTTTTTAGATACATGTAAGTAAGGTGCATCTAAAAAAGTAAAAAAATTGTTTAAAATTTTAAAAATATTCACTAAAAATAAAAAAAATACGAAAAACAAAAAACTTAAATTTTAGAAAATTGAATTTAGAAAATTGAAACCAAACACAGTGAATGATTTTTTAGAAACTTTGAGGCCAAATTAATGTGGAACCTAGCCACTGGTTGAGAGGGTTCCAAGTGGGTTTAGATACTCCGAAGTGAGGAGGTTACACCACAAAAAGAATGAGTCAAAACTATTAAGAAATGAATGATAAATTGTCTCATAAAGTTGAGGTTTTGGGAAGGTGAAAAGTCACTTATCGCACATGGGTTAAATGTGAAAACATTAAAGGATATTTAAATCCCAGGTTTTCAAAAGGGTTTGGGCCCTTCGGGTATCCAAATTTTCCAAAAGAGGGAGGTCATGGATGAGTGGTGGTTGGGCTTAGGCCAAGAATATGGACCAAGTATGTTACAGAATAATTGCCACAAGCGAGCATGCTACCGCCACATGTTTGGATCGAACCGGGTCTAGGTCCATGATTCATGGTATGTAGGCCTGGGCCAGGATCTGGATCAAGATTTGGGCTTGGACTTGAGCTTTGTTCTTGGTCTTTGGTCCAGAGCTTGGGCTTGTCGGGTCCGGGTCAGTAACCTTTATCTTTTTGTGCTCCTTTGAATTTCCCATGTTTTGAACTAGGTTAATACACTTATTACTGGCCTCAATAACAATTGGGTTATTACACCAATTACCGGTCTATTAGTGACCCTATTGAAGGCTTATTAAGGCTGGGGCAATCTCCTGCCTGTATAAAAGGGCGTCTGCCTTCCAGTGTCAGCATACCAAAATTGTAGAACTTTTATGTTTCCCTCTTTTCTGTGTTCTACTTATATGTCAAAGAGAGAGGGCACACCGTAGTTCAAGTTTGCTAAATCAGCTCAGTACAGTGCCGCTATAGTCGCCGTCATCTATTGTATCCTGAGAGATAGATGCTAACATAACCTCAAGTACCTCCAGTGAGGCAGCAACACCGTGTGATACACGAGCCTCAATTTGCTTTCTAGTTTTATATTTTCTATCCCAGATTGTTATCTTCTTTTCATTTTGATCTATTTCAAATTCATCAACTGTTCTTCTATTTTCATTTTTGTATTTCATTTTCCGAAATCAAAGTTGTTTGCATTTTATTTATTTATTTTTTAAATAATTTTACTAACATTGGTAAGTAGTATTATTTCGAAGTTATGTTCCACTCTTATGTTTTTGAAACTCAAATTATGATATGCCTTTGAAATATATTGAAATGTTTTGTTATGAATGGAAATCCTATGTTTATGTACGAAATGTATAAATATGGCATCCTCAAATTGGTCTTCGCTACTAGGGGACTGTAAGCAAGTTGGCAGTAGTGTGATTGAGATCTCCCTTGCTACCTGCAGGTGGGTTCGTCTAATCAATATACGAGCTGATTATTTCCTTGTCTTGTCTTGTTCTAATGGATGTACCTTACCATGGTTTTAAAATGCAAGCCTATGGCTAAGATATGGTCTGATTTGATTAAAGTTCTCTGATAAGATATCCTTTAAACTAACTAAAGCTTTTGTTTTGATACTCTATTGTTGAAAAAGTTATTGGTATCCATTCAACTTACTATTTTTTTTATAATATTGTTCACTGAGTTTTGACTCACACCCCTCTCCCTTGTGTGATGAAAAACAAGTTGATGGAGATCTTTGTTTTGCTTAAGCTTTATACACATGTAATATAGATGGAAGTTACATTTTGAAGAAGTTTTATAAGTTCTAAAGATACTTAGCTTTTGAAAAAATAAAAATCAAAAAATGTCCTATGTACTTTTTGGGATGTTTTGAGAGATTAAATGAAATAAGGTGAATGTTTCATCCCGTATACTTATAGATTTGTTTTCAATGGATTACAATGGTTCAAAAAAATGCTTCGCTAATTTTGCCCCAATTATGACAAGTCTCTTTATTGCTCAACTTAGTCAAGCCTTTGGTGGTCAGTCATCGCACTAATACATTTGGGACGGGATGGAGCCGTGACATTTAATGTTCATCTCCCCTTGAGTTTTATCAAGGTATTCTAGAATTTTTACAGTATATAGATCTATGAATACTTGCTATAAATATACCTCATTTGGAAAAATATAATAGATTTCATAACTATTTTCCCAAAATTGGATAAATTCTCTTGCATTTTACAAATTGATTTAGAAAATAAGATTTACAAAATCAAATCAAGAAAGACATGGGGGTTGAAACTAAAATCATACTAGGTTATATATGGAGATTTTCATAATTTTTCAATGTTATTTTAAGAGATAATGATTTAGACCTACTTGTTCGGTCTTTCTTTAAAAAATGACCTTTATGCCTACTTGGACATAGCTCCACGAACACACAAATTGGGATGTTGAGACCATTGGCATTTAAAAAATAGACTTAATAATGAATGCTTAAACCAAATTTCATGATTTTTAAGTGGTTTAAGATATGTAAATTTTCAAAGTTAATGATTCTGCAATGATGTTCTTCAAACAACACTCCAATGTTGAATTAAACTTAGACTTGACCCTCATGCCTTAATCCTTAGCCCACGGGTTATGGATCCAGTTTATTAAAATCTAGGATGTGATAGGAAAGCTCTCTATCTCTTCAGTGTTTGGGAACTAATTTTTACTTCTCTCTATCAACAAAGAAATAATTTGATTTAAACTGAGCGCACAAATTTATGCACTCTTTGGCATTTTATACTTGTCACATGAATGTCCACATTGTAAGAACAATTCAATAGTCATTTGTCTATACACTATTAATTCTTGTTTGAATAGAATTGTGAGGTCTACCCATTGCAAATAAGACTACATTTTTTAAGATGGGTCACAAGAAAAAGTGAGAAATCCTATTGTTGATTCAATAATTATAAGGTCAAAACCAATAATTAGCCCTAACGTTGTTTCACTATCCTCAACATGTCTAGTTCATTACTACTTGAAAGGAAGTTGGTTCCAACATTCTTTCACTTTTATGCATTGAAAATTAAAGAAATAAGAAAGGAAAAAGTAATTAAAAAGTTCACCTGCAAAACTCTTGGAACCAAACCTTCTGCAATCGAAAAATAAAATTTAGATCAAGGTCCTTAAGAGTTGTCGTTGCATCAATTTCAGCCTCAGGTTTATCAGTTGTGCGGCCATGGGAAGAACCTTTCAAGTCAAAACGTCTATGGATAGGGTACTCAGTACAAAATAGATTCCCCATTATAACAAATCGCACCTGAGACATCAGTGCATAACATGAGTACAGAGTACAATTTTGATTTCTTGGAAGTTCATTGCCAAGAATTTTAGAGTAGGTTTTGTTAACTTTCAACCTTACCTTCTTTTGGGCAGGCCCTGTCAACTTCACACAATGAAGGCCAAAAAATTTGGTGACAAGAGTGTTCTCAAATGCTCGAACATGATTATAGTAAGCTGGAAGCATCCGTATTAGAACCTGTAGTGATTTAAGAGCTCATAAACAACTTGTTAATACCTTTCGGAAATTTTTTGATTCCATTGAGAATACAATTAAGAAACAATATAAAAATATTTTGAACCATTCTTGAGAAGTAGAATATGATTTTGTCAAGGAATTATATGCAAAACTTAGGAACTTGACAAGTAAACCAGAAATTTCTTCAAAATTGTGGTGTTTTCAAATTGGTGAAGTACTAAGTTCAAGTCAAGTAGATAAAGTTCAATCATGTAATGGATAGTATGTATAGTATGGACGTATTTGTTTCAGTGCTTATATAGGAAGGCAAAAAACTGAAATGCAAAGCTCCATACTTTATCTCAAAATCAGCAAAAAATGAACTCACTTTTACTTCTGCCTTCTTCACGGTCTTTATCATATACTTGTCATCATTGGTCAAGTAAAAGAAACTTCCACTCTTTCCAGGGGATGAAAGCTCCCGAAGGGCATCATTTCCACATATGGATATCATGTAATCCGCCGGATCTACCTTAAACAATTTCCTAAGAGTCCTGAAAATGTATTTTATGTGAGAATCAGGCCTCATTTCTTTAAATTACCTATATTGTGCTAATAGAGTTGAAGCTATAGGATTTTCTTGAAGAGATACTCAATCTTCTTGAGTTTTACCATTTCCCAATATACTCCTTTAATGTCTTCAAGACCAACAGAGAAGCATGGACACATGCAAATGAACTTAAAAAAGTAAGATGGAAGTATATGCATCTTGTAGCTAACCTAAAAACCAATGGGCAGTAATCTTTCCATTTAAATTCACAAGACTGGTGAGGTGGAGTATGTTTTGATCCTTCAGAAGGAAATTTGGTCCATACTTTCTCCTTTGGATCAAAAGCTGATGATCTCAAATCAAGGGATGTAGCTGGGGCTGGTCTTCCAACAGAATGTCTGCGCAAATGCACCAGAAATGAGTTACATGTAAATTTCAATTTTAGATGGAGATATTACAACATCATTACGAGACATGAGGCATCACATTGAAAAAATAAATAAATAGTGCTAGTGACATATTTTTCACCCAATTCACCTTACAAGGGAATGACATCAAAGCTTTGAGCTATGCTACAAGCTAAAGAAGAGTACTAGTATAGATCATAGATAGATAGAAACTCTAGCAAAGGAAAACACTTCAACTCACTAGATGTTACAGCTGTTCCCAGAAGAGAGTGAAAGTGTGTCACATGCTGATTTTAACATTTGTTCCCAAGAATTCATCTTTTGAACAGAGCTAAAGAAGAGTACTGGTAGAGATCATACATTACAAGAAACTCTAAAAATGGAAAACTCTTCAACTCACTAGATGTTACAGTTGTTCCCAGAAGAGAGTGCGATTAAGTTTTGATTTTTACAGTTGTTCCCAGGAATTCATCTTTTCAAAAGAGCTAAAGAAGAACTAGTATAGATCATACATAGCAAGAAACTCTAGAAAAGGAAAACACTTCAACTCAAGTGATGTTACAGGTGTTCCCAGAAGAAAGTGAGAGTGCATCATGCACTGATTTTTACGACTATTCCTAGGAATTAATCTTTTGAAAAGCTTGAAGTACTCTTAAACGATTATACAAGAGGGTCCCACCGGAAATTCTCAAATAAAATTTAAAAAAAATTAGTTAAAATGTATCCTATCAAAATAAACATCAATGCCCTTATGGCCTCAACGTGGCCTCCATATCCCAACATACAAACATTCACCATTTCCAAACATACAAGTCAGATAAACAACATTCAAATTTAAGGTTTTGTATTTTTTTTTTTTGGGGGGTGAATATTCAAATTTAAGTTATACATTTTACGCCCAAGACTAGGCCAAATAAAGTGTTACAATCTCCAGACCTATTACACTAGCAAATTACTACCAACAACAATACAGAAGAAGATTTATATCACAAACATCTAACATCAAATTTGAATGTCGAAACTTTAAAATGGGCATAAAATCATTTCCAACAAAGCTAGGCTCTGCCTGCATCTAAGATGGTAAAATAAAAGAATAAGCCCAAAACAACTGGCTCAGTAGGAAACATCTACAATCTATGTGTATCTCCAACAAGTGGCATGTACAAGTCAGCATGGGTATATAAAAAAAATATATGAATTCAATACTTAAAGAAATAGTTCCACATGACAGGGTATATAATTTGACGACCAAGAAATACGCAATTTCATTTCAAAAGTATAGCTTGGAGTATACAGTACACCCTCTTACACCCACACACACATCCACATGCCAACTTTAAGATATCAGAACTCCTAGCCTTGTGAACAATTCCTCCCTTAAGGTAGTGCGTATCTTTCGCAAGATTTCTTCTTCTCAAATAATTCCCCTCCCAGAGGGAGTGAGCACCCCTTTTGCAAAATGCAGCATGCAAGAGTACTCATCGATTGAACAGTATGTTACAAAGGAATAAGATCAAAAGGAGACAAAACAATTGTAGATGAAGTACCTTATTCCAAGTTGTAAATTGAGCATAAGCTCATAATTTTTATGCCCTTTAGATATTGTCTCCCCCTGTCTCCTTACTGGTTGTATTCTAGTCTGTTGTTTTGTCCCCATTGACAAATCCATATCGTCAAGTTGGAGGTTCCCCAAACCTCCTCCTCCTTCTTCTTCTTCTTCTTCAGTATCGGAGGTAAAACTATATGTGCCACCACCATTGCTCAGCCTGCCATCCACAGACATTCTTCTATGTCTGTCATCATCTCCTATTGACATGGGTTGATTCTGTATCTGCAATGACTCTCCTTCAATATCAGGCCAATTGGGCATTTTTTGTGAAGGCAATATCGTGACCTTCTCAGCTGAACAAATCTTACAGTCATTCAAATCAACTGAAAACAATTCTTGAGGATCCCATTCTAAATTACCCACTTGCGATACTAAAGGATAATAAGTCCCACTTTGTTCTTTTGGGTCCGTACTCCACACACCCACATAAAAACTTCCATCCGCCCATCGAAATGTTCCATTTCCCTTAGGCAATCCATCTTCCCAGAACCCGTCATATCGATTTCCGTTAGCCCAAATCATTGTTCCATTGCCATTCATGATCCCATTCTTCCATTGCCCAATATAATGGTTTCCATTATTCCATTGGTACCGCCCTTGTCCATCTTGGAATCCCTTGCGCCACCCACCATCATAGTAATCCCCATTGGCATAATTCTTAGTCCCCTTTCCATGTTTCAAATTCATCACCCAAGAACCTTTATAAGTACCACTTACTCCTGTATAAGTCCCCTGACCATCCATATAACCACTCTTGAACTCACCCTCATAGGTGGCACCAGAGGGCCAACTAAACCTACCTTTACCCATAGTCTTGCCTTTGGACCATTCACCAACATACATACACCCATCTGCCCACAAGTACTTTCCTTGGTCATGAGGGAGGTTATCAACCCAATGCCCATTATACATGTCACCATTGGAGAGGACCTTCACCGTGCATTCTTCTTTGTTAGTATCTTCGTTGTTGTCGTCAATGTGGGCAACTGACATTGTTGGGAAAAAGTTGTTTGTCCTTTTCTTTGCAGCTGCTTGTGATTTGCGTACTGTTACTTCCTAGGACTTCACAATGCCCCCCAATTCATTGCTCATTCTCTTCCCCAACAACCTTATCAAAAACACCTCCCTGTCTTGCTCTCTCCTCTCTTTCTCTCTTTCTTTCTCTCTTTGTTTCTTACACTTTTGCTCTTTTTTAACCCAAATCAAGCTCTCTATGTACCATCATTGTGATCCTCAAAACCAAACCCTCCTCTACCATTGCTACAACAAAGCCAGATATATAGTCCACCAATCAAAAATAAATAAAAATTGCAAACCCAAGAAAATAAAACAATAATCTCTTCCTGGCATTTGGTGTTTTTTATTGATTTTCTGAAACTGTTGTTTGTCTTTTGTCATTCCTAGAAATAGATGTTTGGGATTTTTGATAAAAATGGAGCTATTAGATTGATGGGAAAGCAAAATGTAGAATGGAACCAATCATTGGCTTTTTCATTATTTTGAGTAACTTTTTTCTTTTTCTTTTTTAATTTTTTTTCCTATTCCTTCTTTTTTAATTGGGTATGAACCAAAATATTCGACAACACATTATTGTTATTTGTTTCCAAGTTTGGTTCCTAAAACTCCTACCAGACCAAACACTTGGAAGGATGAGAGACATGCGAGTGGCTGGTGGGGGTGATGTCTTTGCCATTTATAGTGCCTCAATCAATCAAATTAAATACCTAAACACTATTAATTTTTAAAAATGCATAGATCACTTAAGATTTCACCTTTAAATTTAATTTTAATAACGTAAATTGTGAGTATTGGGCGTAATAGTTAAACTTCTCTGAATATTCTGTTTCAGGACTCTCTAACATTAGTCTTAATTTTGTTTTCAATTACATTACAATAACTTTCCTTATCACTTTCTATTATATTTTATTTTGCAATGATATACTGAATTTTATATTTTTCCACTACACCCCAAGAACTATTGAAAACTTTCTTTCTAACCCTCATATGATTTCTCTAACTCTCCTTTCTAATATTAGTAAATCATATGGAAATCATACATTCAGCTAAGCCTCCTAGAATTTCTAGATAAAAAGAGGGTTGCTATATATGGCCTATTTTTTTATTATCACTTTGTATCACCATATACATGACAAGATGTTATTTGCTTTCATTAATAAGTATTCGGCCTAACCAACCGACTTCCATTATTTTCTTAATAATTATATCACTAATTAAGGGAGCTAATCATAAATGCCCATGTAAACAATGATACAAAACAATTACAAAAATCAAGTGACATAATAGTTCTCAGATAAAAATTTACAAAAAATCTGAGTGGCAACCACTGTTTTCAGAGGAAAATTTTCTACTCAATTGGCAAGCTGCATCACATGGAAAAAAATTATATACATATATTCACATTCAAGCCCATGACACCATCGCCGCCGCCTCCGCCACCTCCATCGTCTTGCTCCTCCTCCGCGCTGCGTCCACCACCATAGATCCGCCGCCGCAGCATCGGCTCCTTCTCCTTTGCTGGTGGCTCTGGCAACACAGATCCATACAGATCTGTGTATATTCCCAATAAGCAGAGCAATTTCCATGAAAATTACAGTAAATAGGACTGATCGAAAATGAAAATACAATAAATCACCTTAAAATGGATTTTATATGGGTGGAGCTGCAGCAGCAGCAGCAGCAAGCAATGGTGGTGTTGCAGAAACCCCCAAATCAAAACATGAATTTAAGGTATAGATTGGTAGGACTTTTATTAAGTGTGTAACTTACACCTTTCATTTACATCTTTTGTATTGTTGTCCTGTTTTATGTTTATACCTTTCACTTACACCTTTTATATGTTGGTTGCATATGGTGTCCAACCTTAAAAGGTTGCACACCATAACAGGACCCTGATTGGTAACGTTTCTGGTTTTTGGTTGATGTGTACAAAAATTTTATAAATTGATTTTTATTTATTTTTTAAAAAACTTAAATTACAAATGGAATTGATTTGAATAAAATATTTAAAAAAATTTAAAAACATAAATTAAAAAATATATTTGTTTAGATTTAAAATATTTATATTTATTTTTTATTATTTATGACATTGAAATTATACACATTATAACTGAAAAAAATTTAATTGGAAAAAAATTAATTGAAAAAAAATTTATTGGAAAAAAAATTAATTGAAAAAAATTATTGAAAAAAAAATTAATTGAAAAAAAAATATTTGAAAAAACAAAAAAATTGAAAAAAACAAATTGTTAGTCAAATTTTTGAATTTCTGTTTAAAAATCAACGTAAACTCTTTTTTTGTGTGTACGTTTTTTTTTCAAATTTATAAACAAGAGCTGCTAGGTAGCTCGAAAATTGATTGCCCCAAATCGCTCGATTGTTGGAAACGCGTCGTTTTTTTCTTTTTCTTTTTTCTTTTTTTTTTCTTTCCCTCTTGCTTCCTCTTCTTCCTTTCCCTGGGCAATTTAAAAAATTAAAGAAGAAAAAAAAAAAGAAGAACAACCCCAAAAAATCAAACAGTCCCAAAATCTAATCTGAGAAAAAAAAAATCAAAACCAATTGTGTTTTTTTCCCCCCATTTTTGCTTTCTCTTTTTCCTTCCCCTTGGGCAATCTAAAAAATTAGAGGAGGACGAAGAAGAAGAAGAAGAAGAAGAAGAAGAGGAAGAGCCCAAAAAAATCAAACCCAAAATCTAAATCTAAATCTAAAATCAAAACCAATTTCAACAGAAAATTCAGCAGAAAAAAAAAAGAAGAAAAAGAAGAAAAATAGCACTAATTTCAACAAAAAAAACAGCACCAATTTTAGCACAGAAATAGCCCCAATTTTAGTACAAAAACAGCCCTAATTTCATCACCAAAAAGCACCAATTTCAGCATCAAAACAACACCAAAACAGTAGCAAAACAGTAGCAATTTGAGCAAAAACAAGACCAAAATAGCAATTTCTTCTTCTCCTCTCCTCCTTCTCTTCCTCTCTTCCTCCTCTTTTATTTCCTCTGTTCCCTCCGCTATTTCTCTCTTTCTTTCTGTTTGTTTGGGTTTGATTCAACTTCTGAAAAAGAAACGAGAAGTGGAAGGGAAAGAAGGAAAAGAAGAAAAAAAAAAGGGGGGGTCAAAACGTCGTCGTTTTCAAAAATCGAGCCATTCGGGGCAATGGGTTTCGAGCTATAACACATTTTCCTTTATAAACTGAGACAACCATTTATAAACTAAAAAATTATCAAGCAAGTTTTTATGACGATTTTTTAAATTTTTGTAAATATAAATTGAAAATTGAAAACGAAATAGTTACCAAACAGACCCTAATAGTTGCAACAAGTAGCACCAAATGAAGGTAGGTACGTCATATTAATTGGTTCTACTATTATTTTTGTTTTTTGTTTTTTGTTTTTGGTGCTCTTCAATTTTGATTTTGGAGCAAAAATCACCTTGTTTGCTCTGTTGGTGGCTTTGAGTATGGATGATAATGAGGAGGTTGAAGATGAATTTGAAGGTATGAAGCTTAAGTGGGCACTTTGCCTTGTTCTTCATCTTCTGCTTGGGCTTTTGTAGGGTTTGGTTGTTGATTTTAAACACTATTCTCCATCCATGAACTAGATCTCTTTTGTTTCAAATTTCGATCTCTCTTCAGAAACAATTTGATTATTTGAGTGTGATATGGATTCTTTATATATGGCGGCATTTGGGAAGAGGTTTTTTTTTTTTTTTTTAGTTTTTTGTTAAAAAACAAAATAGGTTAAAAAATAAAAAATAAATAAATTCAGATAAAATATCACATTAAATCCACAATCATTTCACTTTTTCTCTCATAAACATCGCATCCAACTACAACAAATCCAACTATCTTCCCAAACACAAAAAAAATTTCCTCAAAAAATAATCAAAAACTAAAAAAACCTACTAAAATAACAACTTCCCAAACACCCATGTTTATTTATTATTCTTTTGTGTAGTTAGTTCCAGAGGGGAATGATATGAGAGTGATTACACTTACTATATATATGTTTATGTTAAAAACATGATTTAATCACAGCTTTGTTTGATATTTATTGGTTCATATATTATACACGTGTGATTTGATTTGTTTTGTAGAACTTTGTATATTGAGATTTTGTTTCGTAGTTTGTTGTTGTAGCTAAAATTACATAGATAGTTATAAAAAATTTTATTTTTGAGATGTTCTAAATAAGTGTAATTTTTGACTTTTTATAAAATATGGGTTGGGTTTGAAGTGGTGTGGTAGAGAGGTGATGTAACTTAAATAAAATGATGTGACTTAAATAGGATAAACTCTGTTTGGGAAGAGAGGTTTGGAGCTTTTTTTGACTAAAATAGCCACAAAAAACAAAATAGGCTTTTTAGCCCAATAAGACAAAACATCATATTCAACCCATAATCATTACATTCTTTCTCTTACAAAAAAATCAAAAAAGCCAAAAGTCCTTCCCAAACCAGGCTTTTTAGCCCCAGGCTAAAAAAGCCAAAAAGCCAACCCATTGCCCAAACGAAGCCATAGTGTCTTTTTGACTTTTTTAGGGGATGTCAAATCTAGCCTTATTCTTTGTTGTTGTTGTTGTTGTTGATTGCAATAGATGAAAAAACAACACCACCACTACCACCACCACTAGATTTCAACAAATAAAAGAAAATAAGTTTGAATTTCAACAAATAAATTTTTTTTAAACAAATAGGAAAAGATAGGACAAGAATTTCAACAGATAGAAATTTCAACAGATAGGAAAAATAAGACAAGAGTTTCAACAGATAGAAAAAAATTGAACAGGTAGTCAACAAAAAGTCAAACAGATAAAAAAGTTGAAGGGTAAAATTAGAAATAAAATAAATATCTGTTAGGACTTCTCATTAAATTATTTCACAAAGTGTAAATCTCTCACCAACAAAAAATATATATTAGACCTAATGTTTTACACTCTTTCTTAGATTCGATTTATCATCAATTTTCTCTTTATTTATTTATTTTTATTATTTTTTCTTTTGGTCAAAATACTAGGAGAATTTTATTCTGAAAGCAAATACATCATATGCTTATATCCTTTTCCAAAAAAGAAAGCAATGATAAATGTAGAACTAGGTATAGGGTTATTCGACACATAAAAATTGCTTAACCGGAACCGCTCACTCTATTTGGGCGGTTTCGCATAATTGTTAAGATTGGATGCGGATTAGGATTTTCTTATTTTGCGGATTGTGGGCGGGTCGCAAGTTTTACCCGCACTCACACTCACCTACCCACATATGTATATATTGTTTAGCTTATACATTTTCTACAAAGTAAATGTGAATTAACTGACTGATCCTAACCTATACTTATGGTATGTTTCTTTCTGAAAGTAAATTGTATAGATATGCTATAATTTATTTGAGATAAATTATTTGGCAAATAATGATTTCATGATAATATATATATGTGTGTGTGTGTGTGTGTGTGTGTGTGTATGATTTTATGGGAGTAATATACAGAACTTGGATAAAGAAAAAGGAAAATGGGTTCCAACAAAGGTGGATAGAAGCCAGTGTTCCAATGAAGACAATGTAGGAAGGATCCATTAGCAAGGCTTCACACAATCTCTATGGATAAGATTCTAGAATCGATGAACCCTAAAGGATTGTTCACTATGTTTTCAAATTTTGGTGTCGTCAAAGATGTCTATATTCCTGAAAAAATGAGAAAAGCAACGAGAACCAGATTCGGATTTGTAAGGTATAATTGTTCTATTGCAGCGGGAATAACGATTCAGAAAGCTAATGGAGTATGGTGTGGCGATAGGACATTAAAGGTGAAAAAGGCAGATTTTGAAAGAGACAAGGAACTAACATATTCAAGAGCAGTAGTTCATAAACCAGTTGGGATACTGACAGCAGCAAGGATAGGTGTTGAAAGGAGAAGCTCTTACGCTGAGGTTTTGAAATGAGGGATAAATGTTAGTGGCACTGACACTAGGATTAAAGTGGAAGAATATGCCACCGGTTGGCTACTAATGACTGTAGTCACTAAAATTAAAACCCATTGTAGCTTCGCTAATCTCAAAGCAAAATGCCGACTCAAATGGTTGAAGGATATTCAACTCAAAGAAGGTGGAGAGAGAAATGCATTGATTACATTCAAATCAAAAGAAGACATGATGCAATTCATGCATAGCTCTAGGGATTGGATTATGGAGTGGTGCGAGTCAATCACTGAATGGCATAAAGGTGTAAGGTTGGATAATGAAAAAGTTGTGTGGGTAAGTTGCTTTGGTGTGCCTCCACATCTGTGGAATGTTAATAATTTTTGAAAAATTGGTGAAGCTTGTGGTGAAGTTGTTGAGCTGGATCATAATGTTTTAAGCGTGGAGTCGTTGAATTGTAAAAAAGTTTGAATTTGTACATCTCAACTGGAACGTATCGATAAAACGATGTTCCTGGAAAAATATGGCAGTACGTATCTTGTTCATGTAGTCGAAGTTGTGGACTTGCCAGCTAAATCCATGGATGGTAGTGATCTCAGTTCTATAACTAACCATGCAAGCAGGAAGGAAGATGATGTGGACAAACTTGTGGCTGGTGTGGCAAAAAATCGTGATATGGAAGATAGTAAAAGGGGTAATGTTGTAGTAGTAGGGGTAGGGTCTGAGCACACGTGTAATTGTGCTTCTCTTTCCATGGTTAATGAGATAGATATTAAAATGGGAATTCATAATACTATTGTGGTTAATCCACTACCTAATGTCAGCATGCAGACACCATCATTGCGAAAGGTTAAGGGGAGTGGAAGTCGAGCAGTTAAGGTAGTGAAGGCATTAACTAAACTGAATAGGCTTATGAAAAGTTTAAGTGAAAGAGATTTACTTAAGCCCAATATATCGTTGGAAGTGGTTTTGGATGAAGCCCATTTTGATGGGCTTAGTAAAGGGCTTGATAATGGCAAGGCAGTTTTTGCTGAGAAGGAAAGCCCAATTGAGGAAGTGGGAGATAGTGATGACGAGCTTAGCCTTAGTGAAGATGAAGGAGAAGTGTCCTAACCTGGTTAAAATGTTTGGGTCAATAGAATTGCGGCCCAAGTTAAGGAAAGTAGTAGGCCAAAAACAAAAAAAGGAGCTTAGTGAGAAGGAGACGATTAACACTGTTGGTGTAATAACCCTCACCAGTGTTTACCGAATGACCGCTGATTACTGTTAAAACGAGACTGATTATGATTGATAACTGAAGTAATCGAAATACTGAACTGACTGTGTAACGATCTAGAAATTTTTCCTTCTGCTTAAGTGAGGGAGTTGACGCTCGAGCGGACTTGTGGCGTTCCCAACATTTTTGCAGGCGGCCCGAGATTCTGGGAGTTGTGAATCTTCGCTCGAGCGGGGGAGTTGATGCTCGAGCGGACGGCTTTGTTGGTCTGAGTGCTCGAGCGCAAGGTTAGACGCTCAAGCGGGTCGTCTAGTTGAGTTTGAATTTTTGAGGCATGTGGATTCGTTTGTGGCATTTTTCTTAGTGTATTTGGAACCTCCTTATTTTATTTTGGGGTATTGATTGAGGTGATAATATGATGGTAAAGTAAGATTGGACCAAAAACTTTAATTCGAATAATTCGCCTACGATCAGCTGTCACTCTTTTGCCCTTTTATTTTTCCACACTTTGAATTTGGATGTGAGGTTAAAACCATTGGAAAACTTATTTCCGGGGCTTCAATTTGGACACAAGAACGACCTAGAACGGAGTCCCGATGAGAGAGTTATACCCGTTTGAAGTTTTCACATCTGTGATAGAAGCAGAGCTGCACGTGCGGGGAATAGCGCCGCACGTGCGGGCTGTGCGGGACAGCAGCTCAAAAACAAGATTTTTGGCCCATTTCTTACATTTTCTTTTCCTCTCTTCTTCTCCCCTCTTCCATGTCCGAAACCCTAGCTCCCAAAACCTTGATTTCCTCCACTTTTATCAACAATTCACCATGGTTCTTGCATCAAGGGTGGAGAACAAGAAAGGGTCAACATTTCCAACCGATTGAAATTCAAATTTGTGGAGGATTCTTCTCAAAGCTTGCTTTTCTTGCTTGAATCTTGAGATAGGGGTCTTAGTTCTCCTTCAATGCTTACATTGATAGATAGATTTGTGGTATTTTGGAATATATAAATGCAAAATCTATATTTTGGGCATATAGTGTAAATCATGAAATTTTGGGGTTAGGGTTTGAAATGTTGGGGTTCTATTATGGGGTTTAGATTATGGTTTATGGATTATGAACCTAGGGTGTATAATAAATGGAAAGATTGGAACAAAAGTAATGGGTTAAGAAATTTGGATTTTTCTTGAAATTTCTAGATTTTTTCTTGAAACCCTAGGTTGATTTATGATGATAAACAATGAGTTTGCCCAAATTGAAAGTAGAATCATGAAATTGAGGTATGGAATTGTATATATACAAGTTTAATTGAATTTTGGAAGTGTTTGAAAATCATGTTAAAAATTAGCGATTGAACCTTATTTATAGATATTGTAAATTATGCTATGATATGAAATGAAACTTGGGAAAAATGATTAGTTAATGATATGGATAACATGAGCCTTGGAATGAAATGAAGAAACGAAAATTTAGGAGTACACTTTGAATTATAATTAGTGGTGTTGAGTTAAGATATGTTGAATTGTGGTGATTATGTAAAATTGTACTGACTATGTTGATTTTGGTTTTTGTGATATAAAATGTAGAGTTTCCAAAATGTGCTTAATCTCAAATTATTTTATTAAATTCTTAGCGGGTTGGCTTAGTTATTTTGAAGCTCAAGTGGATGATTTAATGGGATTTCTTTATGGGGATGGGAAATGTTTGGTTTTTGGTGAAAACACTAGAATTTTAGAGATTTTTGAGGAACATGGAAATATTCATAAAACTCCTTTCTTTCTTTGAATAGAAGATGAATGTGTGTAAATTCCATCATGTGTTTTGCAAGATTGGTAATCTTTTAAATTTATTGAGTTGGAGAGATGGTTTTGAAAACTTCATGTGTAGTCCTTGGTGGGACCATGTTGCTTTGACTTGTGAAATGAAGAAGTTGATGGTATATGGTTGATTTGAGAAGGAATGTTATGAATCATGGAGATTTTTGCATTTGCATATCATATCATTTATCATTATGCATTGTGGTTTTAAATCCAAGAGATTTGCATTCATGACAGAAAATGATTTGTATGAGAAATATGGAAATGTGAATGGGGTAAATACGTGGTAAGTCCGGATAGGGAGTGTAGTTGATTTGTTAAGTTAGCAGTGAGTGTCCAGGGTGAAAGACCCGAAAGCCGCGCGGATAGGTGTCGAGCCTTCCGGTTAGCATCGGTAAAAATGACAGTTTGGTAGTGCTTGTTGAGCCTACTTGTAGACACTAGCCTAGGGATTACCAGTGTCGTATTTACCGCCCCTTTTAAAGTAATGATGGAAGTTTGAAATTGATGAGATCATATGATGACATTGAGAACATGGTGATTTTGAAACAATGCATTGGAACGGATGTTTTTCTTCATTGATTTATCTTGGCTTGGCATTGCATTTACATTTACTTTTGTGTTGAGGAAAAAGCATAACTATGTACATACTTTGTGAGAATACTCTACAGAACTTGGAAATTTATTTTAAAAGAATGGTTGGTTTTCGAAAATGGTTTTTGGGAGTTCACATCCCACCGTAGTAAGCCGGCAAAAGGTGGATTGTGTTGAGCTATGTGTTGAGAGGTAAGTTGAGTTGATGATGTTTTTTTGTTGCTTGTGATGAATTTGTGAAATTTCATATTGATGTATAATTTGGTTTAAAGAGGAAATGTGCATGGGCATTATTTGTAAATAATGAGAACCAAAAAAATAGATATGAGGATTATAGATTATGATGATAAACTTAACGAAGTAGTTGTGTTAATAAAATTAAATTATGAGAGTTGTTCCTTAATTAAATAAAGGATTGGCTTGGAAGGGTTTATTAACATTGTGTTATCTTGAAATGAAACTTTGTGGGTGTAATTAACGGGGTGAATTGAGTATAGGAGAATTGTTGGCAAATCAAAAAAGAACTTGAACTTGAAGTTATGGGTTTTTAAGTTAAAAATGAAGAGTAAAAGAGTAGAATGAAAGAAAAAAAGAACATTAAAAATGGAAGTTAAATGAGAAATATTTTGGGAAATGGGTTATTAACCTTTAAATGATGTTGTTTCTTAAATACGGTTGTTTCACAAGGATCTATGGTTTTTCTAAAGTTAAGGGATGATTTTAATGGCTGAAGGTTTTTCTTACAAGCGTTTAAATTGTTTTTGAGAAAAAGATACCTTACTTATGATATTTTGAGATTATGAAATGTCACCCTACTATATGGTATCACCCAGCATGCATGATCATTTTTATCTATGTGTTAGTTATTGATTTAGAACTGTGAGATTCCTATTGGGCATTAGTGCTCACCCCATTGTTGTTGTATCTTTTTACAGGAAGAATGTTTGGATTATTTGATTGAAGATGTTCGGAGTTCTTGAGTCATTTGTATAACTTCATGGTAGTTGTAAAAGAAGTGGATTTGTATTTGTATTCATTTATTTGTAACCCATGACGAAGCATTGGCATGTATTATTGTTGTTGTATTCATTGAGAGAGAGAACATGTATTATCGTATTTCTGTTACTCAAGTGTAATAGATATTTGTATATGTAGAAAAAAAAAATATGGACCTAAATTTACAAGCTTTGGTAATGTTTTCGTGTAATTAAAATTCAGGGCGTGACAAACTAACTGAAATCTGAAACTGATTGACTGAGTATATGTTAGTTAAATTGTATTCTATCTGTTTGATTGTTAAATTATCTGTTCATGTCTTTATGTTTGAACTGCAAATTGAAAGCCTTATCGGCGACCGAATCCGGAATTGATTAGTGATATGTGTTAATCATAATTTATATGATTTTATGGTATATTTAATTGAAAACTGTTTTGGTATGATTAAATTAGATTAAATTAAGCTAAATGGCAAGAGTTGAACTTAATTGCATATTTGCCACTTAGTGGCCCACTACTTGACACATTTTGAGGCTTGAATATATGGAGACAAAACATTTGCTCAGCCCATTTTCCTTGCTCTTGCCAATTATAGAGGGAGAGACTTAGAAAATTGGTTTTCATCTTGTACCTTGCTTGTCTTTAGAAGATTGGAAGGACTCTTGCATAATTGTATTTCTAGACCTGCATTTGAAGACCTAGGTATGAATTTCATCCTCTTAATGGTATATTTAAGTTCTTTTTAGCATGGATCATGGTAGTTTAAGGGGTTAAGTCAAGAATTGGTTCGATATTGTTGAATTGAGGCTTAATCTTTGCTTGCATGGCATACTCTTGCATTTTTGAGCTTGTTCTTATTAACTTGCCACATGCATGTTCATAATAGTGTGATAGTCCATGATTTCATCTTATTTTGAAAAGATTGACTCATTAGAGTAAGAGTTTGAAGCTTTGAATTGGTTAAATCCATGCATGTTTGCATGTTCTTCATGTTCTTGAAATTTGGTTCAAAATTGTATTTAATTGAACTACCTTTGGGCTTCGATTTCTCAAATTGATCTTTGAAACATGTTGTTCTATGAGTTTACAAATGTTTTCCAGAAAATTAGCCCAAAAGGATCGAATTTGATGCATTTGAACTTGATTTGAGCTTGGAAGTTCAAATCTGGAAATTCCAGATTTTGGACTCTCGCTCGAGTGGGGAAAGTGGCGCTCGAGCGGGAAATTCGTGCTCCCAGTACTTTGCACTGTATTATAGTCCACTTGAGCGGGGTAATTGGCGCTCGAGCGAGGCCTTGTGTCTTGCGCTCGAGCGGCTATCGAGTGCCCAATCGAGCGTGATTTTTGAGTATCCAGTACTTTTGACTGTTTTGCATGTCCGCTCGAGCGTGGGAAGTGACGCTCGAGCGGGAACCTTTGTCTGCATGTCCGCTCGAGCGGGGAAACATACGCTCGAGCGGGACTCTGTTTCACTGAAAATTCCGAAAATGTTTTCTAAGTGCATCTTTGCATCCTTATTTCATCCTAGGCATTCCTAGGGCATGTTTAAGACATCTTAATGAGGGTATAGATGTAGAACACACCGAGGCAAATTAGGGATTAAGTTATTATCTTTCCCAACTGTGTAGCTTAGTGTGTGTTCAATCTGTAACTGTGTAGGGTTGGCTTTCCGAGGAGACGCTCTAGCTTACTGTAGCCCAGAACTCTGTGAGTAACAACTGTGTAAAGATATGTTCAAAAATGATTATCTTTTGAACAATTGAACTGTACTGTTTTTTGAACTGCTACTGTTAATTGAATGAATGTATGTTCTATGTTCTGAACTGTATTGTGGCATCCTTAACAACTACTGTTACTGACTGTTATTGTTACAAAGATCTCTGTCGGTTCTCTCGTTGGAACCACTACTGTTTACTGATTGATGGCCATCATTTACTGTCCGGTCTTTTAAGACCTACTGTTTACTGTACTGCTATGCTAATGGATATACCATATATGACTGAATGACTGATCTGACTGAAAGACTGAAATATTGATTTAATGAACTGTTTTCATTACTGTAAGGACATTCATTCTAAACCCCTTTACGCATTATGTTATTCATTGGGCTTTAGCTCACTGCTCATATATATATGTAGGTGTACAGGCACCGGACCAATGCTAGAAGCGTCGGGGTAAACTCCGGTTTTGTCAAGCCAACCACTGTGCCTCACTGCGAGGTTCCGAGCCTGCCAAGCTATGGCTTAGGGGCGTTTTATTTTTCCCCCGTCTGTCTCTGAAACTGCTTGTAATAACTGTATAGACCGTACTGTACTGTTTAGTAGGAATTAAGTCCCTGTTTTGAATAATTGTATATATGTACATACTATTTTGTCACCGACTACATATATATATGAAAAGTCTTTTTGCATACAGACTGTCACAGCTCATTGGACATTGTTTATTTACTATTTTGGCTTTCACTATGCCCCTGTACCCTGTTTTACTGTATTACTGTTGAGCAGGCCTTCAGTAATCTCGGATTACTGGCCGGTTACGGTGCTAAACCCATAGGGGCGGGTTTGGGTCGTGACAGTTGGTGCTCAAGGTAGATTCTGGAGAAGAAAAGGGAAATCGATAGCTCTATTCAGAAGTGGGTTTCAACGAGGTGCATTGGTTCGAGCTGCAGCAATGACTACTTCGTCAGCTCTCTCTGTTAACAACGACGTATGTAAGCAAAAGAAAGTTAGAAAAGAGGCTGAGGCCACAGTGCAAATGGAAATTAAGTTGGGTCTGGCACTGACTGGGCATGAAGCTGAAGTTGTGGAGCAAATAATTCAGATAGAAAACGAAGACATTGATAGAGCGAAAGGTCAAGGGGTGGGGCTAGGTGCTTAGTTTCTAGCACTTGTTAAAGGGTTTTTTGGTGAATTATTCTGTTGATATGAAGATTCTTTCTTGGAATGTTCGAGGATTGGGTAGGGCAAAGAGACGTTCAGGGGTTAAGGAATTACTGAGATTGAAAAGATGGACATGGTTTTGCTTCAAGAAACAAAACGCTCAATTATTGATGCTAGTGTTAGATCTTTGTGGCCTATTGATTCGGTGGAGTTCATGGCTGTAGACGTGGTTGGCACTGCTGGAGGACTTCTATGCATCTGGAATCCGAAGGTTTTCTCCTTACAGGGGTGTTGCTACTCTACAAGTTTTATCCTGTTAAAAGGTACTATGCACTCTTCTCTTAATTGTGTTGTTGGTAATATTTATGCACCAAACGAAGATGTGAATATGAGGAGGTTGTGGAGCATTTTAGTCAATTTAAAGTCTGCCTTTCCTGATCCATGGTGTTTGGGGTGGACTTCAATGAAGTTAAAAATACTAGTGAAAGAAAATGGTGCATTAGAAGGGACAGAGTTATAGGAGAGTTCGGTAATTTTATTAGTACCCTTGAACTGGTTGACATCCCTATGTTGGGTAGGAAGTACACTTGGGGAAATTCTCAAAGTTAGAATAGGATTGATTGGTTTCTAATTAATCCTGAGTGGTTAGAGTGGTGCAAATATAAAGTTTGGGGGTTATCTAAACTCTTTTCTAATCATAGCCCTATTCTGTTGATAGAGGACGATAGGGATTAAGGGCCGAAACCTTTTTAGTTTATAAATGCTTGGGTCTTACACCCTAATTTTCTTAAGGAAATGAGAAGAGTTTGGGATTCAACAATGGTACAAGGTTGGACAGGCTACGTAATTATGGCGAAGTTGAGAGTTCTGAAAGTTGCTTTAAAAAGATGGAATATGACAGTGTTTGGTGATGTAGACTCAAAGTTGCAAGAAGCTGAAACTGAACTACACTCTCTGGATTTACAATCTGAACTGAGGGAGTTGGATGAGGTGGAGAAGGGTAAAAGAAAGGAGATAAGGGGTGAGATTTGGAAGCTTAGGAAAAAGAAAGAGTGGATGTGGGTGCAAAAGTCTAGGATAGATTGGGCTCTCAAAGGTGACCGAAATACTAGATTTTTTCATATTATGGCTACGAAGAGATATAATAGAAACTTGATTGCTTCTCTTGAGGTTAACAGGGTTGAGGTTGAAGAACTCAGTGTGATTAAGCAAGCAGCTTGCCACCATTTCCAGAGTTTATTTACTGAACAATTGAGGTATAGGCCAAGAATTGGAGGAGAGTTCAAAAAGATTAAAGCTAATCAAGTAGTTGACATTTTGGAGAGAGAGTTTTCAGTGGAAGAAGTATGGGCTGCTATTAAAGAATGTGATGGCAACAAAGCCTCGGGTCTAGACGGGTTTAATATGCTCTTTTTTCAAAAAAAGCTGGAAATTTGACATCATGAAATTCATGAAGGAGTTCTACAGTAATAGTAAATTGGGATATAAGGTAAATTGTTCCTTTGTTACTCTTATCTCCAAGAAGGAAGACCTTAATTTTCCTACTGATTATCGGCTTATTAGTTTAATAAATTCTCCTTACAAAGTGCTGTCTAAAGTGTTGGCCAATAGACTTAAGCAAGTCCTGCCTAGTGTGATTGATAAGGTTCAGTCTGCTTTTGTGGGGGGAAGGAATATTTTGGATGGAGTGCTTATAGCAAATGAGGTGGTGGATTAGTGGAAAAAATCAAAGAAGAAGGGCCTCATTCTCAAATTGGACTTCCAGAAAGCTTATGATACGGTTAATTGGAATTGTTTGATGCAAATGTTATCTAGTTTTGGGTTTGGATCAAGATGGATTCGTTGGATGAAAGAATGTGTAGAATCTGCTTGAATTTCTATTTTGGTCAATGTCTCACCGTCTGCTGAATTTTGTCCACAAAAAGGGCTTAGATAAGGCGATCCTCTTTCACCTTTTTTGTTCAATGTTGTAGCTGAGGGGCTGAATATTTTGCTGCCAAGAGCTAAGGAGTTGAGGATTATCAAAGGAGTGGTGGTGGGTGGGAGAGGGGTTAATATATCTCATCTTCAGTTCACTGATGACACTATCATTTTTTGTAAGGCTGATTGGTTTGAGATTGTGGCTGTGAAACGCATTCTGAAATACTTTGAAGTGGTCTCGGGGTTGAAGATAAACTTTCATAAAAATTTGATTTGTGGTGTGGGAGTTAAAGATGGATTAGTGGAAGAATTTGTAGTTAAACTGAATTGTCTAAGTCATAAACTTCCTATAAAGTATCTTGGATTGCCACTTGGTGCCAATCCAGGTAGGAAGCAAGTATAGAAGCCAGTGGTGGAAAGGATTAAAAAGAAATTATCTGGTTAGAAGCGTAGGCTGCTCTCTTATGCCGGGAGAGTCACTTTTATTAGTCTGTTCTGTCTTCCCTACCTATCTTCTATATGTCTTTATTTAAGATTCCGGTGTGTGTGGCTAAAGAAATTGATAAGATTCAAGCGAGGTTTTTGTAGAGAAGAGATGATTCTCAAAGGAAAATTCATTTGGTAAAATAGAAGGAGGTGCAGCTGCCTAAGAATCAAGGAGATCTTGGAATCTGAAATCTCATAGTGACTAATGAATGCTTGTTACTTAAGTGGCGGTGGAGATATGCCTTGGAAGATGAGGCTTTGTGGAAATCAGTGATTTGTGCCAAATATGGTGTATTTGGAGGAGGTTGGTTCCCTTCATTGAATGGTTTTGGGTCTGTCTCTATTATCTGGAGAGATATTCTTATTGTGGTATATGTAAATCCTAGGTTGTATAATTTCTTTGTGGAAAATGTGGAGCTTAGGATTGGTGATGGGAGTAGTGTCACGACCCAAACCCACCCTTATGGGTTTAGCATCAGAATCGCCAAGAATCCGTGATTCTCAAGGCCCGCTAACAAAGAATAACATGAATATAGGCTAAAGCCAAAACAATAATAAAAAATGTCCAATGAGCTGTGATGCAAAAAAGACTTTTCATAACACATTTACATTTAAAACCATAACAGTATATACATACATCATATACAGACATTCAGGTTAGGGACCAAATCCCTACCATAACAGTACAGTGCCAGTCTCATACAGTCTATATAAAATAGAAACAGAAAGGGAGAATCTAAAACACCCCAAAGCAGCCTAGGCTTGGCAGCACTTGGAACCTCGCAGTGAGGCACAATGGTTGGCTTAACAAAACAAGAGCTAACCCGACGCTCCTAGCTCCGGTCCGGTGCCTGGACACCTACACACACATATATATATATATAAATAGTGAGCTAAAGCCCAGTGAATAACATATGCGTAAAGAGGTTAAGAATGAATGTCCTTTCAGTATTTAAAACAGTAAGTTATAACAGTATATCAGTCATTCAGTCATAGCAGTCATATGTGGTATATTCCATAGCAAAACAGTACAGTAGGTCTTAACAGACCGCACAGTCAGTTGATGGCCATCATATCAGTAAACAGTAGTGGTTCCAACATGGGAACCGATAGAGATCTCGTAAAGAATAAAGACAAAGAATAAAGAATTGCTATGGATACCATGAATACAGTTCGCAAATAGGACAAACATTCATTCAGTAAGAAATATCATTTTAGAAAGCAGTATAGTTGGTCATTCAGAAAGTATTCATGATTGAATATATCTTTACAACATTGTTACTCACAGAGTTCTGGGCTACAGATAGGCTAGTGAGCATCATCGGATGCCAATCCTACATGATTACAAGATGAACACACACTAAGTTGCACGTTTGGGAAACAATAGCTTAGTCCCTATCTTGACTCGGTGTGGTTCTATAGCATTATCCTCATTAAGATGCCTTAAACTGGGCCTAGGATGGAATGAGGATGCAAAGATGCACTTTAAAACACTTTTCAAATTTTTGCTGAAACAGGGGTCCTGCTCGAGCGTGGCTTTCTCCATTCAAGTGGATATGTAGACAAAAGAGCTATGCTCGAGTGTGACTTTACTTGCTCGAGCGGACTGCAAAAGTACTGCATGTATGAAATTCACGCTCGACAGGCGTTCGACCCTCGTTCGAGCGTGAGACACAAGTCCTCGCTCGAGCGTGCATTCCCTCACTCAAGCGGACTGTAAACACATGCAAAATACTGGATACATGCATTTCACGCTCGAGCGTGACTTTTCTCGCTCGAGCGGACTGCATGGACTCAGAGTGTACGCTCAAGCGTAGAGTTTCCCGCTCGAGCGTGGATCCAAAATCTGGAATTTCCAGATTTGTCTCCAAGCATGAAATTCAACTTTTAAAACATCAAATTCGATCCTTTTGGGCTAATTTTCTGGAAAACACTTTAAAACTCATAGTATGACATGTTTCAAAGATCAATTTGCAAAATCAAAGCCCAAAGGTAGTTCAATTGAACCCATTTCCAAACAAAACTTCAAGAACATGATATACATTCAACATGCATGAGTTTAATCAACTTCAAAGCTTCTAATACAAGAACAAATGAGTCTAAACTTCCAAAAACATGATGAATTCATGGACTAAAGCTAGAGTATGGACATGCATGTGAGGATTTCCATGAAATCAACCTCAAAACTTAACAATGTATACATGCATGTATGAATTCCTACTCAATTCAACATATTAAGCTAATTCATGCCTTAAATCACTAACCTTACCATGACTCATGCAAGAACAACTTAAATATTAGTTCAAGAAGATGATTCTCCTACCTTAGGTTCTCAATTTCAAGAATGGAAACTCAATTATGCAATCTACCCTTCAATTCTTCTAATTCCCAAGCAAATCTTGAAGAACTCTATTTTCTCCTATCTCTCTTTCTCTCTAGTCGGTTTTGGTCTCAAAATGGCTGAAAAAGGTGCCAAACATATATATGAGTCAACTAAATGGTCCTAGAATAATCCACTAATGGCAATTTGGTAAATAACTCAAATTAATGTAATACAACTTTTTAATCTAATTTAACCATTCCAAATCACATTCCAATTAAATTTATCATAAAATCACATAAATTCTAACTAACATAAAACATTAGTCAATTTCAGATTCGGCCGCCGATAAGGCCTTCAATTGACAGTTCAAACTTAAAACATGAACAGATCAATTAATAGTCAAACAGATAGAAAATGCGTTTACACTAATATACTCAATCAATCAGTTCAGAATGTCAGTCAAAGCAATTACTTAATTATGTTCAGTCACAGTTTAGCAGTAATCAACGGTATTATCAGTAAACAGTGGTGAGGGTTGTCATAAGTAGGGTGAAATTTTAGGATGATATTTGGAAAGGATCCTTAAGTCTTAAATCTCAATTTCATAGGTTGTACCAACTGACTTTAGACAAAGAGATCATTTTGAAATTGCAAATTTCTTGTCGGGATAGCACCAATAATTGGTGCTTTAATTTTAGAAGGCCTTTTCTTGGCTGGGAGGTAGATGAGGTGCTTCGGCTACAAAATATGTTAGGAACAGAGCCTTGCCTACATAGTAATCAGAAAGATTCCATTAGTTGAAAGGTTCAGCAGTCAGAGTTGTTTAAAGTTGGAGCTATTTATGATTGGTGCATGCTAAGTCTTGGCCGTATGCATAGCTTACTAGATTTAGTGTGGAATAATTTTGCCCTTTCTGAGGCTAAGTTTATTAGCTGGCTTGCTTGGAAGGGTAGGCTAAAAACTTCTTCATTCCTTAGTAGAATTGGAGTACTGTTAGGTCCTGAATTGTTGCCATGTATGCTATGTAAAGCTGAGGAGGAAACTGCTAATCATATTCTTCTGTCTTGTTCCTTTGCGTAGAATGTTTGGTCTAAAATCATGGTTTGGTGGGGCATTCGGTGGGTAATACCAGGTTCTTTTGATGACCTGAAGGCAAAGCAAGTTTGGAGAGTTATTTTCATCACTGTGGTTTGGTCTTTGTGGTCATATAGAAATGACTGCATTTTTAATAATACTCAGCCTGATATTGATGATTTGTATGAGGTAATAAAAGTTAGAGTCGGCATGTGGGTGAAGTCTTATGAGTTGGATTGTGTCTACTCCATTCATGAGATTGTCTCAAATATTAAATGGGTGAGTCAACACCTTTAAGGGTTGGTGATGTGTGGGCTATGACGTGTGGTGTTGCTAATTTGTATGGGTCAGAGTCTGCATTGGTAGAGGCTAAGATGGCCTTGTGTTTTTTAGAGTGGTCTGTTGTGCTTATTAGTAGTGTGTGCTGCAGGGTAGATTATGTATTGGTGGTTGTTGGTTTTGAGAGTTTGAATGAGGTCTGTTGGGCATATAAATAGGGTGTACTGCTAGTTTCTAGTCTTGTTCTTTGCTATTAAGTCCTGAGCCTTTTTCTATCATATTGTGCTGATGTTGCTGAGCTATCCCTGTTAGGTGCTGCAGCTGCCTCTTGCTGTGGTTGGGTAGTTGTTGCTGTTGTTAGTTGATGCTGCTCTATGGTGCTAAGTTTGGTACTGATTTTGGTTCTGAGTTTGCTGCTTTTGTTGAGTCTGGATCTACTACTGGTATGCTCTGCTGATGCTAGTGTCCCTTGTTAATGATCTGCTAATGTTAGTTCTGTTTTATGGTCTGATCTGCTGGTGGTTTGCTTTGCTGCTAGTCTGTGGGGTGGTTGCTGAACTAATTTGCTGACTGAAGGTGGTTGATTTGTTGTGTTCAAACTACTTTGCTCAGCTGTTGGTTTGTTTTGTTCAGCTGTTAGATTCTATGCTTAGCTATGTTTTTGTTTGTTGAGGTGTTTTTTTTTCTCTATCTTTTTAGTTAGTTGCTCACCAACTCTGGCGGTGCTAGCAAATGATAGGATGGGCTTTTTTGTGCCAATTTAGTTGAGATGATTTAGCTCATCGTGCTGTTTTTACACTTGCCTATCTTTATTGATGTAGCTTGTTTGTACCTTGTATTTAGCTCTTTTATCAATAAAGTTTTTTTGCCAATACAAAAAAAAGAAGTGATTTTATGGTCCAAAATAATATTTAAAAAATAGGAAAAAAAAGTCTCAAAAAGAATATTTAAAAAATAGGAAAAAACAAACCGAAAAATAAAATTTTGAAGAAAATACCCAATTTGTAAATTGCTCGCAATCGCCCGCACATCTGCGAATCCTATCCGCACAAACTACAATCTGCATTGCAAGCGATTGCGAGTTTAATTTTTCCTAAATCGCAGATCAAACCGTCAAAAATCGATCTGCAAGCACCCCTACATAAATGTTTCACTGTAGAACAATGGTCCCATTCATTGCTTTTTGAGCGAGAAAATGCGCAACACCAATTGTCGACCTTTACACAAAGTAGATTTTACAAGTATCAAAACTATCTTCACCAGCTGCTACGAATCCCTTTCTAAAATGACCCTTATCAACTGCAGCTCCTTAGACAATAATAATCTGGCTCAAGCCGCCACTGACTCTACAACCAAATAATCAGTCACGTATCTCATATAGGACAACAATGAACCGCAACAAACCACCTAGTGATCTCTCGTATGATCAAACCTAATCCATTACATCTTCGCTTGACAATCTTCGCTCGATGAGCCCCCCTCTCCCCCCTCAAAGTTAATTTTGATAACCCCCTCCCTTGATGGAGTCTAGTTAGAATTCATGGCACTGTTAGTTTCACTAGACGTCAAAACTGGGTCCTGTAGATGCGCCCGTGGGCTTCCATCTAACAGTTCGGACTCAATTTGTGTCACGGTTCTAAATCTGAACCAAGGAGTCCAAATCCGGCAAATCATTTTGAAGAAAAACAGATTTTTGAAAAGTAGTGCCAAACATCGATCTTTTGCACAGATTCTAGTCGCCACCTAAATATTTTAAAATGGGAAATTTAGAAACTCGACTCGGTCAAGGCCACATGTCCGCTATCACCAAAGTGGTCTTGGCTTGGGAGCTTGGGTACGATCGGAAGGTCATTTATGAGCACCTTCTTTCGCCATTCAAGACCGGCCTCTACTAACCGTGATATCCGTTTTTGAAAACTTTATGCATTCTTATTCCGATTATTAGCCTAGAATTTACTATGTGATGCGCACAACACCAAAGTATAGACTAGATTGTCTAATTTGGAAATAAACATTGCATATCCGTTTTGTCTCGAAAAACGTATTAGTTTTTGCTACTCGCAAGTAGGCTAAAATTCGGATTTCAACGAGTTGTTCCAACTCAGGCAATCCAACCTCCACCCACAAGCATTCAAACAGTTTATCATGTAAGCACTTAGCCGCATGGCAAGCATACTGTCATGGTAAACACTCACACGCATGCGATATGCTAAAGCCATAAAAACTTACATCGTACTCCGTACAAAACAAGAAACTAGTTAGCAAACATGCATGACCTAGTTCATGTTAAGTGGCTAATGCATACACAGGAGTGTAATCTAAACAAGCTCGGCTAACCCTAAACATGGCACATGAGATGCAACAACTATCACGTATTCAATTTGGAATTGAAAGTACGATGCGGTTTGCATGATGTGCCGAGCCCGATGTATGTAAACAAATGCATGAATGCACGCATGCATTGCATAAGGTATGCTAAAATAAGCATGCCCTAGTCCATTACCATAAGCAGGTAAATAAAAGGGTTAGAAAGAAATGGGGGTTGGAAGACATACATCCACTCACGCACACTTATTACAATTTTGCCCTCGCTCGGAGGGACCAAAATAATAATACAGATTAATTAACTACGCAAGCTAATTAAATATTACAAATTAACTAAATTAATTAAATAAATTAATTAATCTAATTAAACAGTAAATCGCCTCGGGATGAGGGCCAAAAGGCCGGATCTTGCTGAATTCGTGCAAGTGTGTCTCTGCTTCTCCGCTTCTCCTCTTGAAAATTCCCAGAATCCCAAGCACCTCTCGAGCACTGGGAGTACCACCGTGAGGCGAGCACCACCGCTGAAGGAGGAGGCCACCCAAGAATTCACTCATCGGTTGCCGATTGATCACGGTCACAAAATTCTGCAGAAACCCGCAACTCACAAAGACAGAGAGGAAACAACATGCAAGGCAATGCAATTCAAGCCATTTATGCACCAAACACACTCCCTATCATGTTATTGACTCAAGGGGCATGTGCCTCGGTTCCCTGACCACCAATCACAAGATTTTCATGCATGATGGCCCTAAGAACCAAGAATGCAACTTCACTTTCAAATGCATGCAAAACACATAGGCACAAAAGGGTGCCAAACCTCTATCAAACTCACTTCAAGAGGCTTGGCATGCATGTCAATGTGATGAAGCCCTAAGCATGTTAACTAGGCATGCAACATGGACTATGCAATGCATTTATGCAAGCATACAAACAAGCATATAAGGCAAGCATGAAAACCAATGAAATGATAGACTTAGACATGAATTAGGCAACTCAAAAGGCCTAAAATCAAGAGCCAAAATGCCTACAAGGGGACTAAACACACACACACACATGCACATGTTAAGGTACCAAACCCAAGGCATAAACAAGCAACATTCAAGCACACTTAAAGAGACCAAACGTGGACTAAAAGCATGCATTAAAAGCTCTGAAATTCATGTTAAACATGATGCCAAATCATGGGATAAAGCATGCCAAATAAAGCATGCAAATGGTCTTAGGCTAAGGCAAGCCAATAGGGCTTTGAACCACACCTATGCCAGGCAATTATGGCATGCACTTAACAACTCAAAACAGATTTTTAGCATGTCAAATTAGGCCCAAAGGACCACTTAGATGGCATCTAAAGGGACATGGAATCTAAGGCATGCAATAAGGCCTAAACATGGAGCATATAACACAAGCTTAAGAAGTCACGAAGGAGCATGCAAGGTAAGCATACAAGCACACCAAATGGACTGAAATAGCATGCTAGGTGATTCCAAACCATCAAAACAATGCAAACAAAGGCATGCTACACATCCAAACTCTTAAGGCCAACAAGCCAAATGCAAAGGGGCCATATTAAACATGCTAAGATTGACCAAAATACTTATGGACAGACCTAAAACATGGAAATATAAGCACAAAATCTTCACAAATGCAAGCCTAAAACATGTTAAAGACTAAGGCATACTACCTAGGCATGTTAGAGCATAAAAGGGCATTACAAGGCAACCATGCTAAGCATGCATAGGAGACCAAAACCAACTTAAAACCAAGTTAAAACATGGCATAATAAGCATGAAAAACAACTCAAACATGTTCAATACATACTCAAGCATGGTGCTCTCTCAAGAGGTAAAACTTGCCCTTTTCAAGGACATCAAGGAGAGGGGTGGCCTCCTTTCTAGGACTTCTGGCACCATCTCCACCACTGAAATCCTCAAGATTTGTGGTGGAGAGGCCCAAACACACAAGTCCCGAATCTCTCCAAAATAGCACAAAAAGTGCCCTTTTCAAGGTCTAAAGGGGGTCAAACCTCCCCAAACCACAAAACACTCTTAATATACAATAAAGAGGGTTAAAAATCAGAACTTTTATGTGCCAAACACTAAGCCCAAAAACTGTTTTAAACTATGTAAAAACAAGGTACAAAAAAGGGGTAAAAAGAGGACTAGATCCTTACCCTTGTTGCCTTCTTCAAACATAGTGGTGTGATGGCTTCCCTTAGCATCAAACCAGCCACCAACCTCAAGATCAACCTCTTGGAACCTCAGATGCAAGGGGAAGGTGAAACACTAGGTGCTTGTGTGCACAAGTGTGAACTAAAGCACCTAGTGTACTAAATAAGCAAGGAAAAGAGAGATAGAATAGATATATGATCTAACCTAAAACCAGAGCCTGGTTTCCTTCTAAAATGGCTGAATCCTCTCAAGAATCTCTAACCCTAACCCGGGGAGAAGAGCCTTACTCTTAAAGTACATGTAAGGCTTAGAAGCTAAGCAAACAGGCTCATCCCTCCATACACGTATGGAGGGAAGCATGGCACACAGCTGTCTGAAAATATCTCAGAAAGCAAGTGCACAGTGTCCGGTCGGCAAAAAATGTCATTTTGACAAAATTGAGTGCCGACCGGCACAAAATAGTGCCGAGCGGCACAATATAGTGGCGGTGGCCTCTAGCCACAGCCGGTGGTGTGTGGGAATGCCTCACAAAGCATTCCTCGCCTCTAAGCAAAAAACACAGTGTTCAGTGCAAAACCGGACACAAAACGGCCAATTTCGGAGGTCCTGAGGCAAGGCGCGCGAGCCGAGAACTCCGGGAACTCCAAACGAACACACACATGGATGATCACCGAGTGTTCAAACGGTGACATCCGAGTCTTGAGGACGGTAAAAAATGGGGTGTCTACAGGTCCTCATGACCCTCACTAGCCTGGAGATATGCACTCACTTGTAACACTACCTCCCTGCAAACACATTGTATGCAAACTTTTATCCCACGAGGGCACAATGCCCCTTCCAAAGTCGACAACCAATACCAACAATTGCCACTTGTTTGATACGAGATTTTTCCAACACTTGATCAATGTGATCCACCAGAGCACAAAATTCTCGCTTGGTATAGCATACATATCTAATCACAAAGATGAAACCTACAAAACACAAAGGCTTATTTGGGAAGATGGATTAGGTTGGGTTTGGGGCTATTTTAATCCAAAAAAGGCAAAATAGACTTTTTAGCCCAATAAGACAAAACATTACATCTAATCCATAATCATTACATTATTTTTCTCACAAAAAGTCAAAAAGTCATTTCCAAACGAGACTTTTTAGCTCCAGGTTAAAATAGCAAAAAAATTAAAAAAAGTCAACCCACTTCTCAAACGAACCTAAAGTTCTCCCTTGGTATAGCATACATATCTAATCACAAAGGTGAAACCTATCAAATCATTCTTGAGACGTTATAACTAGGCAACATATGGATAACCGTTAGTAGTTAGAAAAAACTTTGAAACTAAAATTTACTTTTGTATATTAAGATAAGAAGAAATTGTTACAAAAACTTAAAAAGTTAAAAATCTGATCTTCTTGATTTATAATTTAGCAATATCTAGTTTACAATTGAACCATCACTTAAGCATTACTCTTTTTGCATTTTTAGCAACAAAATCAGTAATCAAGCTTACATAATCTATTTTTTTTAACCAAATCCTCTTCAATAGATAATATAGCTAATTCATCCCACCTTTCTTGTGACATTATTGACCGTAGGTAAGATTTGATCAAAAATAATAATAATAAATTTGGTGCAACAACACTTAGGGGGTGTTTGGCAAGAGCTTTTTTGGCTAAAACAGTCAATAAAGATCAAAAAATAAAAAAATAATAAAAATTAATAAGATAAAATGTTACTTCTTACACAATAATCATTTTTTTTTTTTTTTTTTTTCTCACAACTATCTATTCAACTACAAAAAAAATCTACAAATCATCTTAACCACATATTTTTTTTTTCATGTTATGAAATAGTTAAAAAGCCAACTAAAATAGCCGAATTCAGACGAGATCCTAGATATAAAATAACCAAAAATGAACAAAAAAAAGTTTGTACAATGTTTGCCACTGCTATGGGATTTTTTTTATAAATTTTTTTAATCCTTTAAACTGGACCTAATCCAAAAAATAAAAAATAAAAAAATTTGGGCCTCAAAGTTAACTGTGCGTATTTGAATTTTTTTAGGTAGTACAAGGTACTAACGAATTTTTATTTTATTTTTAGATGGGAAGGTACCAACAAATTGGATAGCCCTTTAGGCCACATTCTGGAGGCCCAAGACTTACTACTTGCATCATCCTACGGCCTGGTCTTTGAGGAGTATTAATTTTCGGGGCACTTGCTAGTGAGTCTGATGCACAAAATTTAAAATCTATCTAGTCTCAAAATAAAATATTTGTACCAATTAATTTTATATATTTTTAATTATCACCAAATTTTTATTTTTATTTTTATATATATAAATTTAAAAATACTGTTACATTCTACCACCGCTGGACTTTCGTTAGATGGTCACTGAAGACTTGCCGGATTGTTCAACATCATCGGGAATTTTGTTGGAGTATCGCCACAGTGTTCTAAACGTCACTGAAAATCGCCAAAATGTCCAGAATGTTCGCTAAACGTCAAGAAAATAGTCAGATATTTACCTGAATTTCTAGAATATTGTCGAGAAAGGAAAAAAAAAGCATAAATGGAGAAAGTGTAGTGAAAAAATATAACAAAATGTAGTAGATATTGATAACTTGACAAAAAAAATAAAAATAAATAATAAATAACAAACAACAACAATGAGAAAAAATATATATTATTTTTCAATTTTTGTTGGATTTAAGCAAATAATCTCAAATATTGATCAAACTGAAAAGTAATTTTTGGATCTATAAAATGTTACAGTTTCAAAACATAATTATATTAGGCATTTATCCTTATTAATTAAACTAAAAAACATGTTATGAAATTATAAAATTTTACAGTTCTAAAGAATGTTATGAATTTGCAAAATTTTACAGTTTTGAAGCATGATTCATTTCAGAAACAAAAAAACTGAAACCGTAAAATTTTATAATTTTCATCGCCTGTAACTAAAAATCGAAAATAATTTGTTTAGAATTTGAAAATCTTCTCAATTTAAAACAGGAAATAGAAGTGCGTAATAGAGAAAAGATTGAAAAATTGAGATCGAAAGAGAGAAACAAATATATAGAGAATATTGTACTTTGGCAATTATTTTTTTATTTTTTTGAAAGAATTATTATTATTATTATTTATAGATCTACTCATCTTCCTCACTGGAAACTTGTCTCATTCGCAGTCGGTGAAGGCGAAGTAAGGAATCGATGGTTGGTGGTTGCCGGGAACCTCAATCAATGATAGTCGTCGGTGACTATATGTTAAAAAAAGAAAGAGAAAGGGAAAAAGTAAGGCGTGATTGCCGGTCATCGGAAAGGAAGAGAAAGAGATAGAGAAGAACGAATGCACAAAAAATAATAAAAAAGAAAAATACATGGTAAATTTTTTAAAACATCTAAACAATTATGGAACTAAATATATTTCTCCTTTTAAATAGGACTTCCAAGTAATTTTCTATCATAATCCATTGATTTTAGACTACTGGCTTTTCATCATAGTCCACTGATTGCGTAATGAAAGTTAACCCACCCCAGAAAATTAGGGGTGAACATAGTCTGATTTTGATTGGTTTGAGATGATAAAATCAAAATCAATTTATTGTCTATGATTCTATAAAAATTGGAATGAAATCAAGTCATTAAAATTATAGAATCAATTCGAACCAAACCATTTAAATACGGTTCGGTTCGATTTAGAATCTCAGTTTTACATAATTTGTTTACAAGAAAAATCATATAATACTTTTAAAAAAAATCAACCTGTCATAAATTATAAAAAATAATAATAACATGACTATCAAACAAATTATTATCATAATTTTTACTAGTTAAGCAAAAACGTAACATTAAACTTTGTTCAACATTAATCTATCATGATTTTTGGAAATATAAACTTTCAAAACATAAACATGCACATTATTCTACCATTAACTTTAAAAAAAACAAAAAAATATCTAGCAAATAAATATATATGATTTAAGTTATACGGTCTGGTTCAGTTCAAATTCGAAACCATAGACCTAAATTCGAAACCATAGACCTAAATTCGAAACCAATTCGCAAAGACTGATTCTCCAATTTAACCGAACCATGAATTTAAAAAATCAAATCAAACTTATCGAATTTTTTTAGACTAGTTTGATTTGCGAATTTTTTAATTTCCTTATTCAGTCCTACGAGAAATGTCCTATCACTCAAAATTATTGGAGTGAGGGATGAGGGGAGGAAATTTCCTCCCCTCATCCCTCACTCCAATAATTTGGAAAACAGTAATCAATTAAGTCCCTTCAAACTCTTATCTCTCCTTTTAAAATTATTTACCAGATTATTAGAGGGAGTTTAAGAGGAAAAAATTAGAGAGATGTAATTATGATGACCTCACCACGTATAATAATCGACATTTAATTAATTAAAGAGATTTGATTTTGAATTGTCTATTAGTTTAATTTAATTTGGGATTTATGAGAATTATTGAGTGTGATTCATATATAGTTTTGTTAAGGATTTATTTCGGAATTAGAAATTGAAAGCTTAAATGGCTTAAGAAGGTATAATTAGTGAATTAAATCAGTTTAATTTCATGTATTGAATCATATGAGAGTTTAATTAACCATTTGATTTAGTTTAAGAAAAATTAAGATTTGATTAATTAGGTCCGAATTGAAGTTAATTGAGTTATAAGAATTATGAATTGTGATTATTCTAAATTTACTTATGAGGTATCTAATTTGAATGTGTAATTTATTGATAGGAATTTTGAGTTTTATCTGAAATTGAAACCCTTAATGATTTGATAAACTAAAATTGATGATGCCAATAAATTTAATTTGATATTTGGAACCTTTTGGGATTTTGATTAAAAATTTAATTCAGATTAAAAAAATTAATTATGATTAATTGGGCCTTAATTGAAGTTAATTCGACTAATTAAGTTATGTAGGATTTATGATTAGTTATGATTAATTAAGTTGTGTTAATCAAAATTAATTAAGACTAATTGTTACTTAATTAAGTTAATTTTAATTATAAATTGAATTGTGACATGGCGTAAAATTTGAAGGTGGGTGCGTGCGCACTAAAAAATTCTGTGTGCGAGCGCGCGCACATGTTGGTATTGAGCTGGGGCTCAAGGAAGCGTGCACGTGTGTGTCCATGTTTCTAGCTATACTCCTCAAAGTGCAGACGGGAGAATTCATTTTGCATTGTGCTGGAGGTTCATGTGTAGAGAGAGAGTGGGTTCAATAGTTAAAGAGATGAAGAGTGTGTTTGAGAGCTCAAGAGTCTAGAGAGAGAAACCCATTTTGTGCGGGAAATTGATGAAGAAATAGAAAGTTGAGGAAGAAATCAACTAAACTTGGCGAAATTTAAGCTTGAGGTACGGAAATTATGCTTGATTTGTGTAGAATTTTTATATTATACTTGAGATTGAGAAGGGTTTGGGATTATGTTCGTGGAATTAGAAAGAAATTGGGTTTTGAATAAGAACTGGGTTATGTGCATGTTTATGAAATATTATGTTAAATTTCATCATTTTAATTTGAATTTTGGAATTACATGCATAAGAGCTCATCTTTTGATTATTTTTAGAAATTTTCCATAAGTTCACACTCACAATTTCATGGATTTATGTATTTAACTTCATGTTTTGAAAAGCAAGAGGAAAGAGTTGGAAAATCTTTGCATAAATGAAAATTTTGAACTAGAATAATGCATTCATAATTTTGGGTTTGATTTTTGAGATGTTAATACATGAAAGCTTATTGTATTTTATTTCAGAAAATTCATAAGTTTTTATATTCAATTTCATGTTTTATCCTTTAAAGAAAAAGAATTTGAAAATCTTTACATGCTTGGAAGTTTTGGATTTAACCTTGTTAAATTGATAAGGTTTTGAGTAGATGATTTCTAAATGATCATGT
Source organism: Camellia lanceoleosa (assembly GCA_025200525.1). Taxonomy (NCBI): domain Eukaryota; kingdom Viridiplantae; phylum Streptophyta; class Magnoliopsida; order Ericales; family Theaceae; genus Camellia; species Camellia lanceoleosa. Next base: position 104,562,305 of record CM045760.1, read on the forward strand.
ATTTGTAGTTTCTAGAATATTTCCATATTTTTGAGCAAGCTAGCATGACCCCAAGTTTTGAAGATGTGTTTGATGCCAGTTTTGCTGCATTTCAGAGCCCAGAATTTTACAAACCGCTCAAGCAAAGATAGTCCTCGCCGGCGCTTATAATGAGCATCCAATATTTTTGTAGACAACACAGTCCGCTCGAGCTCGAGTGGCCAGGCTTATTTTAGCATATTTTGAGAAATTGCATCTTGTTCATATTTTCGTTATCATCTCTTTCTGAGCATTCCTAGGCATGAGTTAAGCCCCATTAAGGATTATTGACCTAAAAACCAATATAAGTTAATTGATTAAAGAAGCAAAGCAAGAAATTGACATAAATAAATTAATAAGAGAGAAAAGTATTTGATTGGGATTGTGTTTCAATTTCTTTTGTTATGTGCAATATGTAGGTTAGAACGTCGAGGTGAAGTATCGAACTAGGTAAGGTGAGTAATGTCTTTGTAAAGATAAATGATTTTAGAGATGGCTATGTTATATGATGATTTATGAAATCCATGTTTTGTCTTCGGAATATTCAATAAGATACGCTATGAATTTTCGATTGTTTATGATATGATAAGTTTTCCGAATAAATATTTTTGAATGTTAAGTTTTATACATTCTACTTTGTTATAAATGCATGAGTTCCTGTTCGATAATTTATTGTGACATGCTTAAATGAATTCTATATGAATTATAAGTTGGACCAAAGGTCGTTTTGTATAGCTATTGTGTACTGGACCAGAGGTCGTTCCGCTATATGTTGAACCAGAGATCGTTTCGTACAGCTGTTGTATATTGGTCCAAAGGTCGTTCTATCATGAATTGGACCCGAGGTCGTTCTGCTAAGTAATGGACCATAGGTTGTTCTGTCAAGTTTAAATAAGTTTAATGTTTTTGGGAATTATTCCATCATCTGACAATCTGTGAAAGGTCTAATAAATTTCTGAATGATATGTCTCTGAACAACATATTATGTGTAATTATGAAATGTTTAATCAATTTTATGTATCACATATTTCATAAAAATGTTTTTGTCTATGATAAGAATAACCAAACCAAGGCCATTTCATTAGTCAAATTAGGGAGATTCATATCTCTATTTACTACACTAGTCCACGTCAATCTAGGCTTACTCCTTCCCCTAACACTACCATCTACCGTCTCTGTAACGCCTCAAAATAATTCAACATGAACTACCACACTAATGAACATTGACTAAATCATAACAATAATCCTTCCATCATCTCATACATAATAAATGGATTAGATACAAAGTTCTATTTGCAATATACATTCCAACGAATTAAAAGAACGCATGAATTTATAACATATGAAACATGTAAATCTCAAAACAAATAAATGCCCTTATGGGCTTACATCTTCCAAGGCAATAGCCTGGTTACACAAAATGGTCCCTCGGACCCAAACACATTAGCCCTTGGCTCACAGAAGATCGCAACAAAATAAGAGCTATGTACTCTTTACAATCATCCGAGCCCTCAATTTGGCGGGATCACCTCGTCTTTACCTGCACCAAAGTCCCATAAGGGTGAGCATAAAGCCCAGTAGAGAATTCTAACAAAGTATATACAGTTATGCAATTCTCAATAAAAATGCAAGTGTCCGTGCTTGGCCATGCTCCTTTAGAGAAATATCATTTCATGTTTTTCTTAAAGATTTCCATTTTTCAATAAAAGCTTGCAATCTTAACACATTTCAAAACTTCCAATTTTAATCAACAGAGGGGTGGTAAATACAATACTGGTAATCCCTAGGCTAGTTTCTGCAAGTAGACTCTACGAGTACTACCAAACTATCATTTTTACCGGTATTAACCAGAAGGCTCAACACCTATTCGTGCGATTTTCTGGTCTTTCACTATGAAGACTCAAGCCAACTTAACGAGATTCATCTACACCCCCTAATCGGACTTACCATCGTATTTACCCCTTTCATATTTCCATAATTCACATTACAACGTCATTTTCTTTCATGAGATAAATGTCTTCAATTAGAATTTACAATGCAAAGTTTCTAATTTAATGAATGCGCAATGCAATGATTTTCCATAACTCATAACATTTCTCCATTCAAGTAACATGACAACAATATTAAATAAATACATTTCTTATTTTCTTTCTTCAATGTTATTTCACAAAATAACACATGTACCTTCATCTCATAGCAACTCCCGCAATCATGGCACATGCCAATTTCCTATTTCCTCAGTCATGCATGATCATGTATTACATAATAACTTCAACAATCACATTTTTCCATTACCTCTTTCATTACTCTTTCCCAAGATAACTATATGTTATCTACCCTTAGCCACAATTTCACCTTTCATGATTCTTAGAAATATAATCTCATCAAGTCTGAATGTAATATTTTTCAAACATTAATTCTCACAATCCATATACACAACAATTCATCATTTCATGGCTATATATATATATACTAGTACTTAGCAATAAATTCTCAACAAATTTATCATACCTTTACTCATAGTTTTCTAAAACGAGTTCTCCTTCTTCAAATGTCAAAAACATCTATCTTTTGCAATTACATTATAAAATCTATATACATTCATCTCTTATCAAAAGAAAAGAAAGAATTCCAAGAAATCCCCAAATTTCTAGGGTTTTTGCCAAAAACCCTACATCCTCCCATTTCATGGTAAGACCCAACCAAAATCACATTTTCTTGAGTTTGTAGAAAAATCATTCTCATGGATAGGAAAAGATTTAGATCAAAACCCATTTCTAGAAAACTTTTTCTATATTTGGAACAAAAACCAAAATCAACAAAAAAGCAACAAGAGCTTTGAAAATCAACATATATATAGCACAACTTGTATATATGATTCAAGAAATCCCTACCTCAAGCTTGATGAAGAGAGAGAGAAGACGAAACCCTAGCTTTGGTGAAAGATTCTTCAACTTTCCACAACACCAAGAGAAGCTCTAGTTCTTGATCTTCAAGATTTAGAGGAAGAGATGATGATCTAGACCCAAGATTTGCAAGAATCAAAGTGGTTTAGGTGTTTGATGATGTTTTCTAGAGAGAATGAGGAGAGAATAGGGTTTAGTGAGAGAGAGAGAGAGACACAAGAATGAGATATAATTCCCAAAAAGAGAAATAAAAACAGAGCCTCGGATCTGGGCCTTTCTCGCACGTGCGGAGCCCACTCCCGCACGTGTGGAAAATGCCTTCCGCACGTGCGGCCATCACTCCTACACGTGCGGCACCTCCCCGCACCTTCTCACGCACGTGTTTTTATAGCAGTGTGCAACCCACTGAAAAAAATCCCTTCTCCCCGCACGTGCAGCTTGGCTTCCTGCACATGCAGCCCCTACCCGTGCGGCCCTAGCCCAGCAATTCAAAATTCTCCGGTTCGGCCCCCGGGCACCTCGGACTCGACCGCACCCTCTTCGGAATGGGTGAAATTCAATCACCGAACAAAACAAGAATGAGAACTTTATTTGAGTACGACCTCCGAACGGTCCGAACCCAACAAGCTAAAGAACGAAGTGAAGAGGAAATAAAAAGAAAAAGAGGGAAAAGACCTGGTCGCTATAGTCTCTATATCCTATCTCCTCACTATTGCCTCTATTGGTCTCCGTTGTATATGACCAAACCATCTTAATCTATTCTCTTTTAACTTACCTTTTATCGGTACTACTCCTACCCATTCTCGAATATACTCATTCATAACTCTGTCTTTTCTAGTCTTGCCACACATTCACCTTAGCATCCACATCTCAATAATATTCCTCTTATCTACATGTTGTTTCTTACTTGCCCAACATTCCATCCCATACAACATCGCTGGTCTAATAGTCATTCTATAGAACTTCCCTTTTAGTTTACTGGGTACTCGTTTATTGTACAATACTCTAGATGCACTTATCCGCTTAGGCCACTTCGCCTTAGTTCTGTGGACCACATCCGCTCCAATCTCCTCCATGATAAGAATGTTTCGTTAAATATGGAACTCATTCATTTAATCTCTTTACATTGAGATTACTCATTGGGCTTCCAGCTCATTCTTATATATATAGGTGAGCATTAAGAGGATCCGCATTAGAGATTACTTGGAGTCAATCCCTTTTTTGTAAAGCCACCCAAAAAGTGCCACCCTGTCAAGGCTTTAGTCTTTATTTTTGGTCAAGCTATGCTAAACTTCATTTGTCAAGCTTTTATTATGTCCTATGTGTGATCTTGGGTTATGTATTAAGTAAGTACCTGTATCTATATTGTAAATGTGTGATGAGATGTTTTATATATTTCGAATCTGATCATATATGCACAGCTCAATGGACAATGTTAATTCTATTTTGCTTCTACTTCAGGCCTCGATATTATTTTAAATATTTTGAAATTTTATCTTTGAGGCCGTAAAAAATCTATGATTACTGGCTGGTTACCACTTTATCCTCTAATAGCGGGTTGGGATCGTGACATTAACATTGCTCACACAACCCTTGTAACCTCATTATAATCCATCTATATCAGAATAAGTTGAATTTAAAACGTAGTAAACAAATTCAAGATTTAGAAAATACTCACTATATAAGTAATGGATTTAAGCACATAGTGGTATCAGAGCACAAGTTAATATCTCGCATATGTGTCTGTTGAGCATTAGAATGTTTAGAATGGATTTAAGTTGCATGCATCTAATAGACAAGTGATAAGTTCTGCATTCATAAATATGTATATGTGTTTGTGTTATAAGTTTAGCATTGATACTAAAAGTTAAGAGCTATTGTGGAATTTTTAATATTATAACGAAATCATAATTTTTGAGTAGAACATTTGTGATAACCCTACACTGTGTTATGTTAATTAATCTTATTTATGATTGTGATTATATGCTTAATATGATTTCGAGTGCCATTTATATTATTATATACGCTATTGAATTTCTATCTGTTCACCGTAGGAAAATCTATTTGATTTTCTACTATTAAACTTGATTAAAAGCTGCAGAGGCTCCAGAAACTGAAATTGATTGTATTTTTGTGATTAGCTTGATTTTTAGAGCCTATGGTGTAATTTAATTAAAAATTGATTCGGACCAAATTAATTAGATTTAATTGATTAAAATAGACACAATTAATTAGCCTTAATCAAGGTTGATTAGACAAGCATATATATAGGCCTATTTACACTTAAGCTCACCATTTTGAGCTCAAAATCTGCAATACACTCTAGAGAGAGAGAGAGGGATGGTTCTAGAGAGAGAGAGAGAGTAGAGGCAAAGTATGAGAATTGAATAGGAGGCTTGGAGATTGAGAAGATTCACTCAAGAACTAGCTAGTAGTTGGAAGATTAGAGCTTCTAGGTGAGTAATTGAACTTAAAACCATGAGTGTAAATCTATAGTTGAGTGAATTCAAAGACAATATGAAGAATTTGAGGTCCATATGTTCATGCACATATAGAATTGCCATGAATTTCCATGAAATTGCATGATCTAGTGTAAGGCACGTTAAACATGAAGGGTTGTGCACCATAGTTTACATGCATGCATAATTTTGATGAGCTTCATGATTATAAGCATCATTTGTACCATTTGAAATGGTATTGGTGTCAATAATTAACATGCATGCATGATTCATGTAGATATAAAGTTGTATGAAGTTTGAATGCACAAGTTTTGAAATTGACAAAGAGAATATGGAATGATTTTGGAAATGGACCATGATTTTGGAAAATTGGTTTCAAATTACCTAAGTTTTTATGTTACCCAATGTTTTTCTATGTTTTGGCGTTAATTTGCAAACTTTGGAGCCTTTGGGGTTGTGTTTTGAAACTCAAATAACTTGCTGGAAAACCCAAAATTCGACCAGTCCACTCGAGCAAGGAAAGACTCGTTCGAGTGTGAAAATTTAGCTCCCAGACGTTTTGTAGAGATTTACACAGTGGCTCAAGCGACAGACCTTATGCTTGAGCAAACCCTATTTTACAAAACTTCTTACTTGAGCGTCGAAAATCTCGCTCGAGCGTAAAATTCATGCAACCAGTACTTTTTCAAAGTTTTGTAGGTCGCTCGAACGACCAAAACTGCGCTCGAGCAGAGAGCCTTGTTTCAGAAATTTTGAAAAGTTGTTTTATGTTTCGTTTTCCGCTCTCTTTCATTTCTAAGCACTCTTAGGCATGCATTGAACATTGTAAAGGAACAAAAGGGATACGAAAGAGGCCTTAGAGAAATAAACAAATTAAGAACGGATTGAATCACTTGTGACCCAATGTGTTGTGAAATGTGTAGGGTCAAACGCAAGGGCAAATCCATCGGCAGAACACTGTGAGTAATATCTTAGTAAAGATATTTTGAAGTATGCTACTTTCTAAATGCTTACTTCTATATAAGTTTCACGGATTTGTTAATTTGAATTGTGAACGAATATTCGTTATGCTAATGAATTGGGCTCGAGGCCGTTTGATACAAATGATTGGGCTAAAGACCATCTGACATGAATGAATTGGGCTCGAGGCCGTTTGATAATGGGCCAAAGGCTAGCTGACATGAATGAATTGAGCCCGAGGCCATTTGACACGAATAATTGGGCCAAAGGCCGTTTGACATGAATAAATTGGACCCGACGCCATCTGACATGAATGATTTGGGCCTGAGGCTGTTTGATAAGAATAAATTGGGCCCGAGGCCGTTTGATATGTTTGGGCTTAAAGTCATTTGATATATTAGATAGAAATATGAATGGGCCTAAGATCGTTTGATATATGTGTTACGAATTTCATTCATGTAACTTTTTGATATTATTCACTGGGCTTTTGCTCACTCTGATTTAAATGTACGTAGGTAAGCAAAGAGATGTCCAAACCCAGCTTCAGTGAAGAACGTAAAATGAAGTCAAGTTTTGTGGAGTCTGCTCGAATGTTTCACACACGATACTTTTCCTTTTGTTTACTCTTTTACTACCTTGGTGAATACGTTAGATCACCTATGTATATGAACTTTTGTTTGGCTCACTACATGTTTGAAGTTCCTGGATGTACAAGATGTTAATTCTACTTATATGTGTGGGCTATTATGGAATGCTTCTAGAATAATTTTGCTATGTCATATAAGCACAGCTCAATGGACAAAATTTTTTAGTCTGTTTTCGTTTTGGCCCCTTTATTTCTATTGAAACATGCTTAAGCAGGTTTGAGACCATAGGTAATCTCATGATTACTGGCCGGTTATGACCTTAATCCATAGGGGCGGGTTCAGGTCATGACAACATTGGTAAGTATAAGTATATTGATTTATGGGAATATGGTATTATAAGGAATTAGAATCTTTGGTGGAAGCTATGAAAGTTATATGGTTTATATGTAAAATTAACTATGAGAATATTTGGGAAGTTGAGGTATTTGATGATCAATGAAGTGTGTGGAATTATGGTAATTGAGAATAGTATAGTATAATTGTTTGATATATGTTGATATGATGAAGGATCTATCGTGTGAAATCTTGAACCATAGAGTCTCATAACTTTGTTGAATAATCTTGAAAATCCGATTGGAATCATGTTCAGCCGGCATAGTTTCGAATCGAAAATTCTTAGTAAATTCCATGGGAATGAATAGGTCACCCTACCAATGTCTTTGTATCATTGTATGACTTATGATTGATTATATATGATGTTATGTTCTAAGTTAATTAATATTACCCCAAATGCTACTAACCTTTGTCTTGTGTCTTTAGGAAAAAATGGTGAAAAGTAAGAATGAAGTGGAGATTAGGTCTTTATCAGAACGATTAGACAAAGTAGAAGAAGTGTTAGAAAATACGGTGAAAGCTATGCAATGCTATGATAATGTGCAAAATCAAAAGAAAAAGTTAGGTGTGAAATCAAAAGGGGAACCAATGAGTAAGTCTAAGAGCTTTGTGGTTAGAGAGATAAGTAATTCTAAGCAATATTATAGGAGTAAACCTATCCCAATATGTCCAACATGTCTCAAGCCTCATAGGCAGTTATCTCATCGACTTATGGGAGCGTGCATCAGACGTGGAGAAATAGGGCATAAAGTGAAAGATTATCCAAAAACAAAAGGATGTTCCAAGTCACTGAATCAGATTGAAGGTTGGTACTTAATGGAAAGATCAATGAGAATATGTTTAGTACATGCAAGAAGTCTTAAGTCAGAATTTGATATATTTGCATTTGTATTATTTGATTATTGAGAAATTAGAATTCATTTGCTTAGACAACTAAGATTTGACCCAAAATTGTTAGAATTAAAGAATGTGAGAAAGACTTAAACAATTGTTAAATGTGGAATGATAATTGGGGTTCCTGCTATTCTTTCTATTTTATCAAGATTGTTTAGTCTGATGAAGTCATATGCTTTTGGGAACATGTTTGAATAGGAAGGACGTTGTACTCCAGGTTAGGAGACTGACACCTATATGAATTAGATAAGAATGGCCCAAGTTACTAGAATCATATCGTCATTAGAATTCCTTAAGAATGTCAGAAGAGGAACATTTTTACTTACTCAAGCTATAAACGTAAATGTATTGGCCTCTTAGAAAACATAGTAACTTCCACATATGAATAATGGTTAAATTGGAAGTATGTAAAGTTCTGTTATGATCTTATGTTTGTCTAATCCTATTTGAGTGTAACCCATCATCTGTTACATTCGAAAAGGCTCAGTGAATTTTTGTAAGATATATTTCTTTTCTGACTCTAATATGCTTTTGTTCTAGATCTGATATGTCTTCATTTCAGAATTACCTTTATTATTGGTATCCAAGATGCCTGTTTGAAACTGAGACCATTAATATGTGATAATATTTCCATATAATTCAGGAATTTCTGTTATAGATTGGCATATGAAACTTTATTTGGGGATACTATATTATATACATATAACTTAAAACCTTTTGACATTGTCAATGAAGGTTAAATAACCGTTCTTTTGGAAATAATGAATTATGAATTGGATAGGAATAATGTCAGGATTATTATTGTCAATGGAATTCAAAGATCAAGAACTTATGTTTGTTATTAGTGATGCATTGCATACTAAATTTATCCTGAAGATCTCATATAAAATGTCAATAGTGAAGTATTTTGATTTATTTAAGAAGTAAGGAGAATCATGAACATCCTTTGAAATAAATCTTCTATTATTTAGGGTATATGAATTATAGATTGATGAATTAAAGTATATGAGTTATGTGATTAATGAGAATAGTATGTCAGTGATTAATATGTTTCATGGTTTGATGTTATGAGGTTGACTTCGAGATCTACTTTATATTACTAATCATTACTGGATAGCTTTTGATAACAATAGAGATTGTGATGAATTACCAATTTGGGTTATTAACCAACAAATAAATGAAAATGAGTTGAACTCCTATGATGAGATTCGAGTAGTAAAGAAGTTACTTGGGAATAGAAAAATGAAATGAACCAAAGCAATATGATTGGTTTTCGGTACAAGTGCCTTAAGTTTGGAGGACCAAACTTTCTAAGGGGGAGAGATTGTGACGACTCCACCACATATAATAATTGGTATTTAATTAATTAAGGAGATTTGAATTTGAATTGTATATTATTCTGATTTAATTTGGGATTTATGAGAATTATTGAGTCTGATTCATATATGGTTTTGTTAAGGATTTATTTCAGAATTAGAAATTGAAGGCTTACACAGCTGAAGAAGGTATAATTGGTGAATTGAATTAGTTTAGTTTCATGTATTGAACCATATGGGAGTTTAATTAACTATTTGATTCAGTTTTGATGAAGAAATAGAAAGCTAAGGAAGAAATCAATTAAACTTGCTGAAATTTAAGCTTGAGGTATAGAAATTATGCTTGATTTGTGTAGAATTTTTATATTATACCTGAAATTGAGAAGGGTTTGGAATTATGTTCATGGAATTAGAAAGAAATTGGGTTTTGAGTAAAAAATGGGTTACATGCATGTTCATAGAAAATTATGTTCAGTTTCATCATTTTAATTTGAATTTGGAATTGTATGCATAAGAGAGCTCATCTTTTGATTATTTTCAAAAAAATTTCATAAGTTCACACTCTCAATTTCATGGATTTATGTATTGAACTTCATGTTTTGAAAAGCAAGAGGAAAGAGTTGGAAAATCTTTACATGAATGAAGAATTTGAACTAGAATAATGTATTCATGATTTTGGGTTTGATTTTTGAGATGTTGATACATGAAAGCTTTTGTATTGTATTTTATTTCAAAAAATCCATGAGTTTTCATATTCAATTTCATGTTTTATCCTTCAAAGAAAAAGAATTTAAAAATCTTTACATGCGTGGAAGTTTTGGATTTAACATTGTTAAATTGATAAGGTTTTGAGTAAATGATTTCTAAATGATCATATATTTATATTTTCTGAAGTGTTTCCATATTTTTGAGCAAGCTAGCATGACCCGAAATTTTGAAGATGTGTTTGAAGCCATTTTTCCTACATTTTGGAGCTCAAAATTTTATAGATTGCTTAAGCAGTATAGTCACCGCTTGACTGCACATAATAGGAATCCAGTATTTTTGCAGATAGCACAATCTACTCGAGCGACCAAAGGTTCGCTCAAGCGGACAGGCTTATTTTAGCATATTTTGAGAAATTGCATCTTGTTTGTATTTTCATCCTCATCTCTTTCCAAGCATTCATAGGCATGAGTTAAGCCTCATTAAGGATTATTGAGCTAAGAACCAACATAATTTAATTGATTAAAGAAGCAAAGTAAGAAATCAACATAAATAAATGAATAAGAGAGAAAATTATTTGATTGGGATTGTGTTTCAATTTGTTTGGTTATGTGCAATATATATGTTGGAACGTCAAGGTGAAACATCGAACTAGGCAGGGTGAGTGATGTTTTTGTAAATATATCTTCGTATAAATGATTTTAGAGATGGCTATGTTATATGATGATTTATGAAATCCATGTTTTGTTTATGAAATATTCGATAAGATACGCTATGAATGTCCAATTGTTTATGATATGATAAGTTTTCCGAATAAGTACTCTTGAAATGTTAAGTTTTCTAAATTCTATTTTGTCATAAATGCATGAGTTCCTATTTGATAATTTATTGTGATATCCTTAAATGAATTCTCTATAAATTATAAGTCGGACCAGAGGTCGTTTTGTACAGCTATTGTGTATTGGACCAGAGGTCATTTCGCTATATGTTGAACTAGAGGTCATTTTGCTATATGTTAGACCAAAGGTCGTTCCATACAACTGTTGTACATTAGACCAAAGGTTGTTCTGTCATGAATTGGACTAGAGCTCGTTCCGCTATATGTTGGACCAGAGGTCATTCTGTACAGCTATTTTATATTGGACTAGAGGTCGTTCTGTCATGTATTGGATCAGAGGTCATTCTGCTAAGTAATGGACAGGAGGTCATTCTGTCAAGTTTAAATATGTTTAATGTTATTGGAAATTATTCTATCATCTGATAATCTTTGAAAGGTCTGATGAATTTCTGAATGATATATCTGTAAACAACGTATTGTGTGTAATTATGAAAGGTTTAATCAATTTTATGTATGATATATTTCATAAAAATGTTTTGTTAAATATGAAACTCATTCATTTAACTTCTTTACATTGAGATTATTCATTGGACTTCCAGGTCACTCTTATATATATATATATATATATGTAGGTGAGTATTAAGAAAACCCGCATTAGATATTGCTTGGAGTCAATCCTTTTTTGTAAAGCCACCTTATCGAGGCTAGTCTTTATTTTTGGTCAAGCTATGCTAAGCTTCATTTGTCAAGCTTTTATTATGTCCTATGTGTGATCTTGGGTTATATATTAAATAAATACCTATATCTATATTGTAAATGTTTGATGAGATGTTTTATATATTTTGAATATGATTATATGCACAACTCAATGGACAATGTTAATTCCATTTTGCTTCTGCTTCAGGCCTCGATATTATTTCAAATATTTTGAAATTTTGTCTTTGAGGCCATAGGTAATCTATGATTACTAGCCGGTCACCACACAAACCTCTAGGGGCGGGTTGGGGTCGTGACAGTAACATTGCTCACATAACCCTTGTAACCTCATAATAATCCATCTATATCAGAATAAGTTGAATTTAAAACATAGTAAACAAATTCAAGATTCGGAAAATACTCACCAAGTAGATAATTAATGATTTTGGAAGTTATTCAGAATAATAGTGGTAATAGTTCGGAGAAAACCTTAAAATTTTGTATTAATAAAATTAATTTATATTTCAAAACAATCTTTAAAAGAAATATGAGCGACGATTTGAAATTGTCTTGATCAATGATGAAAATTCAAGAAATAATGTGGGAGTTATATGTATTTTTAAAGGAGATTTGGACAAAAATCAAGAATTGTTGCAATATGGGGATGGATTTGAGATTTATCTTTTTGTTGAAATTTGGGATAAAATTTAGCAAATTACAACAGTAGTCAATATACTTTGATCTTTATATTAATTTGAGCGCTGTAATTTTAATTGGCTCGATTTTGACTTTGAATTTATAATTTTGTCTCAATTTAGTCTACTTGATTACTACTTTTTGTATTTTTGTTTATAGAAAATAGGCATGTAAACATCATGTGTTATGCCTTTATAGTTAAAATTGTAAATTTCTTCAACTCAATGAGTTAACGTCAATCAACTCAATAATTTTTTTCCTTCAAAAACCCTAATCAACGTTATCAATTGGATTAAATTGACACAAAATCAAAACTTAAGAGTGAAAATTGAGCTATTTGAAATTCCAAAGACAAAAATGATACAAAAGGGAAAATGCAATTTACCTGGATAAATTTGTAACACTTTTACACATTGGAGATCAGATTGACACAATTTGAACACTAGAGACCAAAATGAAACAATGCTCATATTTTGAAAAATGAAATTAACCCTACAAATATATTTTTGTGGTCTTATTAATACTTGGAAGTTGCTATGATGCTCATATCTAAAAAGGGACACACTATATGCACATTGCCACAATAAATAGCATAAATTACAAAAACTGTGATATTCTGAGTCTTTAGTCCAATTTGATCGTGTTTGTTTTGGAGTAATTGTCTCATTTTCAAACCATTGTAATTGTTTTTGGAATTTTGAGGACTATGTAAGGTCATTTTACTTTGTCCTAAACTTGTTTAATCATTCTAAATTAATTCCAAGTTAGAATTTTTGAGTTTTGGGCGTAATAGCGAAACGGGGGATTGCGGATTGCCATAGAGAGATTTTTGCCTAGCAGATAATCCCGCACATATAGCCAAGAAGGCCTGCACCTGTAGATATGTTCAGAGAAAACACAGAGAACTTGGAGGCTTGGACTCACGTATGGGGCTAAGGGTTACATGTACGCGGATGGGGGAATTTGTTAGGTTTTTCAACTGAGTAAAACTGCACGTGCGGCTAGGGGCACCCACACATGCGGTAGGGGGTCCGCACACGCGTCAATGCATGTTCTTGTAGACACCCCATTTTGACCGGCCCTAAGACTTGTGCGTTTTCTGTTGATTATCCGATGATGAAAATAAAAATGTGTTTTTCACATAATTCTCAGTAAGAAAGATGGAATTTGTGCTTCATTTCCAAGCCTAAGCTGATTTTGGCCAAGTGTTTAAATCCCATTCAAAACTCTCTTTCGAAATCTTCTTTTTGCGCTTCATTTGGAATATTTCCGTGGTGTTCCGAGGCTCACTTTTAAATGTCAAAATGAAAAATTTCTCAAGAAATTAAGCAAAGAACAGTGTGAAAATAGGAGGAAATGATGATAATTCGGTCGAAAAATCTTGTTTCATACAAAATAGTCAACCACAACCAACTTTCTTGGCCAGTCGGCCAAACAGCCAAATAATTGGCCAACCAGTCAATAAGTTGGCCAGCCAGCCATGTTTTTGGCTCGCTTGCCAATAAATTGGTCAGCTGCCTAATTTGCCTAGGAGTAAGGCAGTTTCGGTAGAATTCTTGTTGAATGTGTATGGGTCATGCCCATTCCAGATCTTTCTTGTTATATTCATGCACAAGATACACACCTACTCCCTCCATCGTCTTTTATTAGCCTCTATTGTCAAAAGAGAGATTGTCATCTTCCCAAAATGTGGTATCCATTTCAACCACCCTTGTCATCCCATCAACTTTGTCTCCCACCTCCTTGATTGAGTCTGCCATCATTGTCTATATGGAAGATCATAATGTATAAATGAAAGGGATGAAATTGGAGAGGAATGAATTAAGAGAAGAGAGTTAGAGAGGAGAAAAAAAATATATATATTGAGAGTTAGCCAAAAACACTTCCATATACATTCATATTCCATCTTCCATTTATCAAACCAAGCCTAGAAATTCTGTGAGAGCCAAATTCTAGTAGCTTTGATCAAAAGAGAGTGAGTGTTATTGAAATTGAAATAAAAACAGAGAGTTGTAACTCTCCCTTCACACACTGTGTTAAACAGCCCAAACACCATTCTAACTAGAATTTTGATATTTTGAATTGAGAATTAAGAACACACTTCCTAAACTTGAGGGTGATCAAAAGGAAGTTTACAAATCAAATCCTTCGTTGGAAGGTGAATTTTGCACACTTTTCATTTTATTTTACTTTCTTGCATTTTCTTTCTTATATTGCTTTTCTTGCTTCAATTTTATGTTATAAACCTGTTGTAGGCTAATTAGAAGTGGTTAGTTGAGCCACTTCATATTTTCTATTTGTTTTTCTAGTGTTTGAAGTAAAACAGAGCATTTGGCCTGGTTTGATTGGCTGACCGGGATAAGCAGAACAATTCCCGATGATCTCCAAGGCCTAGTGTAGCTTCTCTTTTTTCTATTTTTCTTTTAATTTAAGAGAGATTTGTGAGAATATTTTGTTGTAATATTTTTATTTCTCTTTTCCCTTATAAGTATATGTAATATTCAAATGATGTAATAATTTTCCTCCCCATTTCTTTCTATTCCGTTCTTTACTCGTTTTCCCTATCTATACATATGTACTATATTTTGCTTATCATCATATCTATGCTTTTCATCCATGTTTTATGCCTTAAGATAAGACTAAATTTGCATTTGTGGATTTAATCGATTATTATATGATTTTGTACGCTACTTCATGCTTTGAGATGATTCACATGTCATATATATTAGAAGCTATATCTGTAGTTGTATTTCATGAGTGAATTGCATTAGAATCTTATATATAGGATCTTGCATATTTTACTAACTTTATTTTTGTGACTATTAGCGGGATGTTAGTAAATATGTAAGCTTTTATGTTTTAGCATCTTGCTTATGTGTGTTTTTATTACTATGTTTAGCATCCTACCATATGACTATTTGCTTATTTGATATAACTATATGCATGCCAATGGGTGAAGGTTGTATTATTTAATTTGGAATAAAATTGATTTTCATGATTGCACTATTCAAAACACTTTCAAAAATACATGAAATCGAATTGCTCCAAATTGAACGACACAGTTTATATGTGTTTGCTTCACATAGTAACTTTTGGGATTATTAATAATTGGAATATGAACATATGAAGTTAATAAACTCATATCATGGTTAGTAAAGGCCAATCTTTTGATTGGGTGAGCGGGGGTGCTCAATTAATGACCTTCTCTCCTCATACCTAAGGTTCCGAGCCAAGCATCCATGGTTATGACGAATAGTGACCTTGGCACGAGTCACGAGTTTCCTAATTCTCCCAAAATATTAGGTGGCAACTTTGAGATTTGATGACGCAATCTATTTCTAGCAAATGTTCTTGCAATAAAATGGAATTTCTAAAATTTGTAAAATCTTATCTCTTATCTATGTTTCGCATTGCACTCGCAACACTAGATCAAAGAGATCGAGGGTCTGAACTGTTTAACGTGCATGGGTACCCTCAGGTGATATTACAGTTTCTGGCGACTTTGTTGAAGATATTAAGAAACCTTGACTTAGACTCTATGATATGGCTTTTATTTTCAATTATATGTTCATTGCATTGTATGTATTGGTGCTTTTAAATCCAGTACTCGTCACATGTTATCCTAGACAGCTATTCGGCTTTAGGTGGATAGACGGTCATGGGCTCTAAGATAGTGGGAGGACAAGCCTTGGAATCGAGATCACTACGTTACCACTTGATCCGCTAGATTGAGTAGGTATATCGGTATCTTGCTGAGATACCCCTTTTGACCAAAGACTGACCTAGTGCATGTAGCAAGCTCTAGTAACTTCCAAAATTAGGGCATCATGCTACCCCATGCTAGGATGTATGATGCCACTTGTGTGAATAGTAAAATCCTAGATCATTTCAAAGCTAGGACAAGATAACCCTACCTTCCATAGAGGTGTTTGTTCTCATTCCTGCTTTGTGAAATATATGGAATCTGGGGTTCTTAAATTCAGATGAATGGTTTGGGCATGTCAGTTTGTGGGGTTCAATTTTTTCGGTGGGGTATATAATGATCAGTTGCGCAAATTGAGTGGAAGTACTGCCAGAATTCTGATTGGGAGTATTGTTTTTGGCTTTCTTTTTGCTAAGTTGTTGTAGCACCATAGCTTTAAAAAAGTTTGATATCCCACAAAGTCTACCGGTGTAAATAAATAGAACTTGTGGGATATTTGACCATTTTTGTGATTGGGAATGAGCACATGTTGATTGCACGAGCTTTATTTTGAATACGGTGGATGGCCCACACTTTAACTAGCAATTTGAGAATGGTTTTATTCTGAGTTCTGAATTGAGTGTTGAGTCTAAATTTGATTCCACCAAGTCTGTGGAGCTCGAATCAGGATTGTGTCAGAGTCTAGTGGTTTCGGGGGTGATAACCCGAACATTACCGTCATTTCTGTGTCTATATTTTCTTTTCCTCTTGAGTCTGTTTCAACCATTGAGCTAGAAGTTTTGAATAAAAAAATAGTAATTTTCACCTACTTCGTTGTGCCTTTAAATCATTGCATTGACCAAAATTTTCAAAAACTTTTTTTCCAAAACTTTGATGAAAACGAACAGGAAGAAATTTATCGGGATTTGTAAAATTTGATCAACTAAGAGGAAGAGAGGTATGCTGAGCCTATGATAGATAAGATCATTGCTGTTAATGTGGGTATTCAGAAGGATCTTGGCTTGGTTCAAATTAGTTCTACATTGTTTACAGAGGAGCACGAACGACTAGTCGCTTATTAAAAGATTTCAAAAAATGTTTTTGCGTGGTCGTGCGAAGGCATGCCTGGAATTGATCTTGAGATTATACAACATAGGATCACGCTCGACCTTGGGACTTGATCTCCTAACTTTCAAACCTTGATTTTAGAATGTTCAATAATCAACCAAGGTATGAGGCTTGCATAACCGAATCAGAAGCATCCCTTGAACTAAGGGTAAAAAAGTCGGATGTGATCGAAGAAGGCTTGCATAGCCGGATTGGAAGCAACCCTAAAACTAGGAACAAAAAGGTCGGATGTGATTGAAGATTCAAATCGGGTCATTTTTCAAGCCAATGGATACCAGAAAGAAAGTCAAACCTCGAAATTTAAGAAAAGAAGATTTATTACTGAAAGACAATTGGGTTCCTATCCATGACCTTTGGGGCAAATTCGCACCAAGTTAGATGGGTCCCTACATCATCATCAAATCTATTTTGGTTAGAAAGAGTAGTCATTCTCATGGATTTAGATGGCCTAGAGATCTCACAACCAATCAAAATGGACAAGCTACAAAGTACTATCCTTGCGTGGCTTGCTAGGTTGAAAACCCGGAAGGGCGACCCAAGTAAAAGTTAGAGCAAAAAAATGAAAAAAAAAAATAGAAAATGAAAAATGAATAAAAAATGAACAATGAAAAAATAGAAAAGAAAAATGAAAAAAAGAAGAAGCTCACAAGGTTGAAAACTCAAAAGGGCGGCTTTGGCCAAAATTAAAACACAAAAAGACAGTGTTAATACCCGAGTGAGCCTTACCCCGGAACTACGTAAGGCTTGATTCCTATCTTTGGAATACGTAGGTAGCTTCATCTTGAAGTTCGGCCCCAACCATTTTCAACTCACTCATCCCGTCCATGTTTGATTGGTATATTTTTACTTGATTCAGCTATCTTGTCCATGTTCAATTGGTTCATCTCTGTTCAATTCAGTTGTCCTATCTCCTTTATGGCAGATTTAGCTGCAAGACAAATCAAGTTCGGATTTGAGATTTGGTATCTCAAAGGGTTAATTTCATGTTGGTCAGGTAGTGGTCATTTGCGAAAATAGATTTTGTGGACTTTTAATGAAGTCGACTAATTTTCTCGAAAAATATTTTGTTTTGCAAAGCTAGACTATTTCTTGGACCTAGAAAAGGAAAATTTTCAGTGCTTACAACTTGACTTACATGAGTTCAAAACAAAGAGTGGAACAAACATGGAATCTAACTCTCATGTTGGTCAAAAAATTTTAGCAAAAAACCAAGAAACAGTCAAAGCAATGAATTAGGGGCATAGTCAAGTCAGGAATTATGTCCTCTCCCCACACTTAAGTCTCATGTTTATATTTCAGCCCGCTAGCTAACCATTCAGTTGGCCGTCCAAGTTTTAAGTTGACTCCGGGTGTGTTTCTTGATTGTTTCAGTTGGCTGGCCACTTGTTTAGCCAGCTAACCATTTGTTTAACCAGTTCATCAGTTCATTTAGTTGACCGGTTAATGAATTAGTTGGCCCGTCAATTTTTCAGCTGGTTGGACAAAAAATCAGTCGATCGATCAATCGATCGGCTAGCCGACCAATTTTTGATATCTAGAATGGAAAACTGCAGAATTTGTGTAGGCTGAATGGTTTGTCTTTTAGAGTCTTGTTTTGAGTGTCTTTCATTTCAACAAGTATAAATAGGTGTGTTTGGATTGCTTTTGCTTTGCTTTTATTTCATTAAGTCTTTTTTTAATTTCTGGTTAGTTAAGGGCTCAATGTCCAACTCAGAGTTCGTTACAATTCAATCATTTTCAGATTCAAATTTGAAACAAAATGGTTTTATTGCTCAAGTGTTATGCCATTCATGTTATGATGTGCAAAATGAACTCATTTTATTAAACTTTAGGGTGAAGCCTCCCAATCAGCATTACAAGTAAAAAAAAGAAGAAAATTTCGAAAAAAGAGAAATTTGCAGCATTAGTGTTTCTTCCAAAGCAAAAACATAAAATGAAGAAAAAAAAAAGAAAAAAACAAGAAGAAAAAGGGGAAAAAATTGAAAATACAAAATACAAAGAAAGAGAAGGTATTTTTTCTTGAATTCCGACAATAGCCCGGCGGCAAAGATAATCGACTTTATTGGCAGACAACTTCATCGTTTGAGTTTATCGTCAATTACCTCGCCACATCTTCACTCTCAGGAGGCCTTTGAAGACTCTACCTTGGCAATGGAAAAGCTTCCGAAAGAAATTACTCACTGTCGGTCGTTAAATGAGGGGTGCCAAGGACCTCTGAATTGGGCCATAGAAGTCGCCTGTTGTTTCAGCTATTTATTTTGCTTCTTCAAATTGCTAATCTCTTCTTGAAATGTTTAATCAATGTACTTCACTCGTCCTACCCTGCAACCAGTGGGACAAATTGGAGACCACGGTCACGGTATCCACACAGGACTTCGATGTGTAGTGGTTGGCATCGATATCAGACTAGGTTATCATCAGTTGCTCGACTGACAGCACAGGAAAACTGATAACAAGGACAGGAGCAGGGGCACTCTGTCAAGGGTCAGAGGAGCTGGTAATCTCGGTTGGGGAATTGTTAAGGCTAGGAAGAGAGTGAGGGGACGGCAAGAAGAGGCCATGTCAAGAGGGGTATACTACCAAAGGGAAAATTTGCAGAGTAATGGTAGGGGTAGTTTACAGCTTTTTGCTCTATCTCTCTCGCAGGCCTCGATTTAAGAAGAAACTAGAAGAGAAGAAGAAGCCAATAAGGAAGGATTGCTGAGGTAATCTTTGATAATTGAGGCCGATTCAGCTGCTGTTGGTCAGGCACGCCGTAATTGTTGAAATCGGGCACTAAACACGGCGCTCGACGAAGACGAACGAGGCAAAGAAAGAGACAAAAACAGTTGAGGAGTGTATCTATATATATTTTTTTGTATATATTTTAATATGTATATAATTTGTATATATGTATACCGTATGCGTATCTATATGTGTGTATGTATGTATATGTATATTGTATATGTATCTGTATGTCCGTATGCGTCTGTATATATATATGTACATATCTGTATATGTATATAGTTTGTATGTATATATTTGGTATATGTATATATTACATATTTTTTTATTTTTGTATTTGTATATTTATATACGGTATGTATATAAGCTTTAATATATATATATATGTATATTTCAACAGAAAATTAAAAAAAAAAAATTTTTTTTGAAAAATCAAAAACAAGAAAAAGAGAGAGAGAGAGAGAAAATTTTGAAAAGAAACTATCCATCAGTTAATACCTCTCCTGTTTTGGGTTGTAGGTTCAAACTATTCATTGGTTACATTTCCTTCACTTATGTGAGTGTGTTTGGATTGTATCCCTTATTATGCTTCGTATTATTTGCACAAGGCTTGCCTCACCGTATATTACCTGTTGCATTGCATTGTAGATCTTGAATTTTCAAAACAAATGGCTTCATGAAGCATATAAGTCTAGCTATCAATTGTATTTTGAGCATATCATTTGCATTCTGTCCCTGAACTACGCTAGTTTGATTCATTACAAAAGGATATGCAGGCAACCTTTGGGCTCAACCAACCGCATTCACATTTTTTTTTTTTGCCCATGTCTTATGGCCTTGTCAAAAGGGTCATCTTCGAACTTTGACATTTACTCACACCATGAAATGATTTCGAGTTCTATCAAAGAGGGGCAACTGTAAACATTCCATTTTGGCTGGCTCTAAAACTTGGACACTTTCTTTTGATTACCCAATGATGTACACAAGAATGTGGTTCTCACACAATTCTTATTAAGAAAGATGGAATTTGTGCTTCATTTCCAAACCTAAGCCGGTTTTAGCCATGTGTTTAAATCCCATTCAAAACTCTCTTTCGAAATCTTTTTTTCACGCTTCGTTCCGAATATTTTCGTGGTATTCCGAGGCTCACTTTTAAACTTCAAAATGAAATATTTTCTCAGGAAATTGAGCAAAGAACAGTGTGGAAATAGAAGGAAAGGATGATAATTCTAGCGAAAAATTATGTTTCGTGCAAAATAGTCAGCCATGACCAACTTTTTTGGCCGACCGTGCCAAGGTTGTTGGCTTTGCCTAGGAGCAGGGCAGTTTCGGCAGAATTCTTGTTGAATGCGTGTGGGTCGTGCCCATTCTAGATCTTTCTTATTAACTTTTTGCACGAGATACACACCTACTCCCTCCATTGTCTTCAATTAGCCTTCATTGTCAAAAGGGAGATTGTCATCTTCCTAAATGGTGGCATCCATTTTAACCACCCTTGTCATCCCATCAACCTTGTCTCCTACCTTCTTGATTGAGCCTGCCATCATTGTCTATATGGAGGATCAGAATGTATAAAAGAAAGGGATGGAATTGGAGATGAATGAATTAAGAGAAGAGAGTTAGAGAGAAGAATATATATATATATATATTGAGAGTTAGGCAAAAACACTCCCATATACATTCATATTCCATCTTCCATATATAAAACCAAGCTCAGAAATTCTGTGAGAGCCAAATTCTAGTAGCTTTGATCAAAAGAGAGTGAGTGTTGTTGACATTGAGAAAAAAATAGAAAGTTGTAACTCTTCCCCTACACACATTGTTAAACAGCCTAAAAACACCATTCTGACTAGAATTTTAATATTTTGAACTGAGAATTGAGAACACACTTCTTAAAATTGAGAGTGATCAAAAGAAAGTTTGGAAATCAAATGCTTCGTTGGAAGGTGAATTTTGCACATTTTTTATTTTCTTTTACTTTCTTGCATTTTTTTTCTTCTTATATTGCTTTTCTTGCTTCAATTTCATGTTATAAACCTGTTGTAAGCTAACTGAAAGTGGTTAGTTAAGTCACCCCATATTTTCTGTTTGTTTTTCTAGTGCTTGAAGTAAAACAGAACATTTGGTCTGGCCTGATTAGCCGGCCGGTCAATTAATTGGCCGACCAGCTCATTGTTTGGCCGGCCAGCCAGTTTTCTCTTGGACAGAACCCAGCAGCCTCCAGTGATGAGTAGAACAATTCCCAATGGTCTCCAAGGCCTCTTAAAGCTTTTGTTTTTTCTGTTTTCCTTTTAATTTAAGAGAGATTTGTGAGGATATTTTGTTGTAATATTTTTATTCTTCTTTTCCCTTATTTGGATATGTAATATTCAAATGATGTAATAATTTGTTGCCCTCTTCTTCCTATCCCCGTTCTTTACTGACTTTCCCTATCTGAACATATGTAGTATATTTTGCTCGTCATCATATCCATACTTTGCATCCATGTTTTATGCCTTAAGATCTGGCTAAATTTGCATTTGTGGGTTTAATCGATTGTTAGATGATTTTGTGCGCTATCTCATGCTTTGAGATGATTCGCATGTCATATATATTAGAAGCCAGATCTTTAGTTGCATTTCATGAGTAAATTGCATTAGGATCTTGTATATAGGATCATACATATTTTACTAACTTTATTTTTGTAATTATTGGCAGGTTATCAGTAAATATGTAAGCTTTTATGCTTAAGCATCCCGCTTGTGTGTTTTTTTACTACTATGTTTAGCATCCTACTACGTGGCTATTTGTTTGTTTAATATAACTCTATGCATGCCAGTGGATGAAGGTTGTGTTATTTAATTTGGAATAAAATTGATTTTCATGATTGCACTATTCAAAACACTTTCAAAAATACATGAAATCAAATTGCTCTAAATTGAACGACGCAGTCTATATGTGTTTGCTTCACATAGTAACTTTTAGGATTATTAATAATTGGAATATGAATATATGAAGTTAATAAAACTCATATCATGATTAGTAAAGGCTGATCTTTTGATCGGGTGAGTGGAGGTGCTTAATTAATGATCTTCCTCTTTCATACATAAGGTTCCGAGCCAAGCATCCTTGGTTACGACGAACAGTGGCCTTGGCACGAGTCACGGGTTTTCTAATTCCCCCAAAATATTAGATAGCAACTCTGAGATCTGATAACATAATCCATTCTTGGCAAATGTTTTTGCAATAAAATGGATTGTCTAAAAGTTGCAAAATCTGGACTCTCATCTGCGTTTCATATTGCACTCATGAGAGTAGATCAAAGAGACTGAGGGTTTGAACTGTGTAACGCATGCGTGTACCCCCCGGGTGATGTTACAATCCCAACCTCGATTTTTGGACCGATCAGCTCTATTTTTCCCCCTTTTCTCTCTCTTTTTTTTTTTTTTCTCATTCTAACTTATATCTCTCTCTATAACTCTTTTTCTCTCTTTCTCTTATCTCTCGCTACATAAAACCCACCAACCCTCATATTTTTTTTCATCCAAGCAAATCTATTGAGTTTTTTTTACCATAGTTCCTTAGGCAAAAATAACGAGCATCTCAAGAGTTACGTTTTGACCAGTGGAGATCAAATTATGGCAAAGTTAATTTTGGGATTTTCTTTCCTTCTTTTCTAAAGGTAAGGATTATTTGCTTCATTTCAATACCTTATTATAGATAGACATGTGGTATTTTCTTATTGCATGAAAAACATGGTTGTGAAGAGATTTTTGAAATGCATGTGAATTTCAAGTTAGGGTTTTGGATTTTAAGAGTTAATCTAATATTTTTATTGTTGGTTATGAAATTTAGAGATAATAATACATGTTTATGATAGTTGAATATCAAAGCCCTAATTTTAATGGAATATTCATGAGGTTAGAGAAGAGTTGATATTTATATACTTATAGAGCCTATTATATGAATAGGACATGGTTGTGGTGATCTGTGTAAAAAGTCTAATTTTATTTATTTTTTAATAAATTGAAAATGAGATAAATGAGGAATTTAATACTTGTTGAGCTAAATTTGATCATTTTGTACTAAATCATGAAGATGGAGATGGAAGGAACGAAAAAGGGATTTGTTATGAATTTTGAAAGGGCATGAATTGAAATTTTTTGAAATCGTTGGAAATTTGAAATAATGGAATTAAATCATAGAAGTTATGTATCGTAGGATTGTTGATGAAATTTATGCTAACGTGATGGAATTGAAACCGTGAAACTAGCCTATGCCATAAATATTGATGATTGGAAATAATGAAGTCAATTATGAGAATTTGAGATAATATGATAGTTGAGCTAATTCTAAACAATATTTTGATGATAGCGAATTATGAAAATGTTGTAAGAATTGTATTGTGTTATTTATGGGAATTGATATGAACTAGGTTGAAATGAAACCGTATGTATTGTTGATTAATTTTGTGTAATCATGGTATTAAATGAGAATGATTGAAAAGAAATGGAGAAGCTTGTGTTGTGAAATGTGAATATGCTATACAGAGGTAACGCGATCCTTCCGACTAATAACCAATAAAACGAGCTGATGTATTATATAGAGGTAATGCATTTCTTCTAACTAGCGACCAATAACGCAAGCAGATGTGGGGCTTAGTGAGACTATGATGGTAATGTGAAGCTTGACGAGACCACGACTTGTTTACTTGGTTGTGTAATTTGATAGCTAATACATATATTTGTAGATATAATTATTGATGAATTTATGTATTGAGGATATAGTTGAAGTTGTGTTATGAGATGGGTATTGAGCTCGATAATAATGTGAGTATTTTTCAATGTAAATGAGTGACACGAGTATAAGGGAAAGTGGATTGATTTTGGAAATAAACAACATAATGAAATATTTTATTATTATTATAAAAGATGAGTTGTAGGAATGCCGAATTGGTTAATGTGTGTTTGATATTCGAGATGTAATTTAGTTTTGGAAACCTTTTTGAATTGAATTGGTGACTTAAAAAGGTCAGAAAAGTTAAGTTTTCTTGAAATAATAAAGAATGATTTTTTTGACAAAATATATAATTATGTATGTATAATTGGGTATAAAAAGTCACATTACATATATAATTATGACTTTTAACATTCATGATAATAATTATCCATATATTGTTATTGTTTATGAAAAATCTAGAAACCTCCTAGATGTTGATTTGTGATTATGTATCAGTTTTAAGCAGAATATAACAATCCCAATCAAACAATCAAGAGAAAGAGACACAAAGATTTTACGTGGAAAAACCACAATTGGACACCTTCCAATTGTGATCAAAAAACCACGGGCCACAGCCACCAGAACAATCCACTAAGAAGATATAAAGGAATTACACAGGTATCACTCTCAATTATCTAGCGAATCCACAACGCCTAATTGAACCAACCTCTATGTGCCTCTTCCAACCCAATCTTCACCACGGAATTGTCTTTCTGATGAGCCACTCTGGATTCCACCACCGAAGCTTGAATCAATTCTTGTAATCCACAACGAAGAACACCTCTCTCTTTTGTGTAACAAACAAAACCTTTGATGTAGCCTTTTCAGATCATGAGTTGAATACTCAATAAGACATCAAAGAAAAAAAAAAAAATATCCCCAGATATAAACCTTTAAGAACCAAAAGAAGATCCGAGGACTTCAATCAATTACTTAGTTTTGGGAGAAAACCAAGTATTTATAGAGAACCAAAAGTAATCCAAGATTGGGAAGAAATCAAACTCCTTGAGAAATCCGGATTACGAGGCTCGCTCGGCGAGGATTTCTGGCTCGGCGAGGAGAGTAAATTTCGTGATTTCTACTAGTGCCTTAGCCCCGGCGGCGGGTCCTTGGCTCGGCGACCAATCACTTTCTTGAGGTTTTTGTATGGACGCAATCCTTGGCTCGGCGAGCATTCTTTGGCTCGGCGAGCAAGCCTTAGCTCGGCGAGCACTCCTTGGCTCGGCGAGCAACGGTCGACATGCAATTTTGAATGCAAATTTGAATTTTGCTTGACAGGTGGCCAAGGCGGCTCGACCCCCGTAATAATCAGCGAAGTGGCAATCTTGAAAACATTAACATCACAAACTTCTCTGCATGGCTCGATTCGGGTTGGATTCGCATCTAAAAAACTCATAGCCTCACTGAAATTAAAATGCGAACAAAATTACAACTCAAATGAGTTTTGTCAAACGGGGTTGCCAACAATAAAAACCTAACAGTTTAGTATCATTGGGACTTCTACTGGACATTCATGTTCATCCCACGTTGATTATTTTTTTCGGACGCGAAGTTCAATAGATTTGTGCAAGACTTAAAATATCATTGATTGTTGGCCATGGGGCATATTACCTAAGGCGGAAATGTCAATTTGTTGTAAAGAGGGTCACACCCTTTGATTTTGTTTGTTTCGTTTTAAATTGTTTAATGTAACCCAAGGGCACTTGTAATTACTTGAATTGATCACCTCATCATTTTATATCTATATAGGAGTGAACCTTGATTATTTCATTTATTTTATTCTTGCTCATTATCTTAGAAATAGACTTAATTAAAGGGGTTTGGTAATATATTCGAGTAATAAAATTTGGATGTTACAATTACGTTTCGTGAGGTTTGGGGAAAAAAAAATACAAATAGACTCACAATTTTAGCATAATTACATTGACCTTACTTTTTTTAAGGTTAAATGGATTGAAACTAAATGCAAACAGTTTAAAGACATAAGGATAAATAAGAATATATATATATATAAGTGTAAAAGAGAAAACATCATTTTTCCATCCATATGATTGATGAATTATTAATGAAAATGGGTTAAGTGTTATGTAAATTAAAATATTAAGGGAACCAACTGTAATTATACTAAAATTATAAAATTTAGGAAAATTTATCTATAAATCCCATATGGGGGAATATTGATCCATTTAGTCCTAAGAGTTTTCTTATGAATCAATTAGTCTTTTTTGTTTTGAAAAATTATATTTATTTGATTTGATATCATTGAGTTTAAGTGAATTCCGTTTTGTGATTCATTTTTTCAATTTTCTAATTCGTTTTCGGGATGGGAATGAAAATGTAAGGTGTGGAAGATTATTATTATTTATTTATTTATTTATTTATTTTGTGTGTGGGATTGGTGGCTGAAGTGTTGGTTGTCGAGCGTAGAAATCTACTTTTTGATTGGTATGGTTTTCTAGTGTTACATTTGAGTGTTATGTTTGAAAAAAAAAAAAAAAAAAAAACTTAAGGAGTTTTTTTAGAATGTTACATTGTTACGTTTGAGAAAAAGTAAACTAATAAGTTTTTTAGTGTGTTACATTAGGGTATTATGTTTGGAAAAAATACACTAAGGATTTTTTGTGTATTTCATTGATTAGAGTGTTACGTTTAAGAAAAATATACTAAAGAGTTTTTGTGTGTTACATTAATTCGAGTGTTACATTTGAGAAAAGAAAAATGAAGAATTTTTTGGTGTGTTACATTTTTGAAATTTATATTAGAGTGTTACGTTTGGAAAAAATACACTAAGTAGTTCTTTTGAAGTGTTACATTTAACAATTTCAGCATTATGAGAAAACTCACATTTGTCCCTCAAAATATAGCACTCGCACGTTTATGTTTTGGCCCTTTATGTAGTTCATACTAGAATAAGACTTTTAGGTAAATAAATAAATAAAAACCAAATAGTTCATAAAATTACTATGTGAGATTTATTGGTATTTTACCCTAAAATTTATTATATTTTCTCAAAATTTAAAATAAAATCAGTGTAATTCACCCTAAATAATAATATGACAACATTTTGTAACAATCACCACAACATGTAATGTTTCTTATCAAAATAGGTCATATAATTTTTGACCATAAATGTTTCATAACTTTTTTACTATACCATTCACAACATAATCACTATGTCTATAAAATAATTTGGTTGGTAACATTTACATCCAAAATTTAAAATCACATTATGAAATTGAGGAAATTCATCATGAAAATGAAAAATTAAGAAGGTATGAAATTTAACCCAAATTTTTATAGTTTTGAGAATTGTGAAATTTCTCAATTTTGAGATTTTTTGTCAAAATTTTTAAAATTGAGATTTTTTTTTCCTAAAAAAAAAAGAACAATTTTTATGTTTCACAAAACTAACAAATTTCTTAGTTCCAAAACTATGAAAATTCTTAAGTTTTATCAAAATTGATAAGTTCAGAAATTACATAAAAATATACAGGAAAATTACAAAAAATAAAAAAGATTTGACCTTTGTAACAAAATAAATATTGAAAATTTAATTTTGTCAATTTAAATTCTACACTTCTGATTTAGTCATTAAACTTAATGTTGGTGTACATAAAATGTCTAAAATACTATTTTTTATTGAGTTTAATGACAAATTTTTTTTGTCAATTATACTTCACGAAAATAGATAGATGGTTTAGATTGAAATTAAATAAAAAAATTTAGGATTTAAATTAACAAAATTAAAAATTCAGGATTTATTTTGTTATATGAGTCAAACCTTGAGATTTTTTTTTCTATAATTTTCCCAAAATAGAAAGTTATCCAAAAATATAATTTTACTTCCAAAATTGGGAAATCTCACCCCCAAAACTAAGAATTTTGAACAAAAAATGAGAAATTTCCTCCCAATTTGAGATATTTTATCATAAATAACACAGACAGAGATATTTTAAAATTTGGAGAAATTTCAATTTTTTGAATTGAAAATTTTCTGTTATTTTTTAAACTGGGAAATTTATCAGTTTTGAAAATTGAGAATTTTCACAATTTCGTAAAAATACAAATAAAATAATTATCTATTGAAAATTAAAATATATATATATATATATATCTTTCTTCCTTTTTATCAAACATGTATTTGTAAAATAAGTTGGGAAAATTGGCCATAATCCCTCACACTATCCACTTCCTTCCAAAAGTCTAAGCTTTGAATCTTGGGAAAATTGCATTTCAGTGGAGTAATGAGAAAAAAAATTACACTTTTGGATAGTGCAAGTATACTTAGGGGTGTTAAAAGAAAAAGAAAAAAAAACCGATGGAACCAATAAACAAATCTAAATTGCCTGTTTGGTCTGGGTTTTTTTTAATATTTTAATTACGGTTCTGGTTCTGAAAATGGTGGAATTGTTTAAATCAGTAAGGTTCTCATTTCCAAGGATTTGGTTATGGTTTCGAACCGAACCGGACTGTGACATATTTGTTTATTATTTTTTGTACAAAAAAATTAAAATATAAAACGTTTCTTATAAGATTTGAACACTAGCCATTAATGTAAAATTAACAAGCCCTAACCAATTTAACCAAACTAATATTTATTAATTTGTTTACAAATATAAAATACATTTCATATTTATTGTTATATAAAATTTCTAAAATTGTAAATCGAATCGAACCAAACCGATTTCTATGGTTCAGTTTTGGTCCGATTTCACAAGTTGACGGTTCGGTTACGATTCTAATTTTTCTGGAACTGTAACAAAAGATTCGATTCTTGATTTACTCTAAAATTAGACCAATCCAATTTGTGTACACTTCTAAGTATACTGCGTACATGATACAAATTCATTCCCGTGTTTGGTGTAACTCTGCCTGTGTGTTATAGTTTCACACAAAAAAAATCTATTTGTAGTACAATTTTTTTCTCTTGCTCCATGTATTTTTAATTTTCTTTAAATATTTAATGCAATAAGTCCCTCAAATAATGTTTTTGGCTCAAGAAGTCCATATTTTGACAAGGGAATATTTTTATAAACGATTTTACCCTCCTTTTAACTAGACTGTCTAAAAATCTCTCATTAATTAGGCTCCATTTGATCAGAAAAAAAAATTAGTAGAAAATTTGTGAAAGAAAAGAAATAGCAATGAAAATATATTTTCTTACAAACATTTGATTAAGATGAAAATTTTGTAAGAAAAAGATAAAAAAATTTAAAAATTTAGTTATAGATAACTCACACATTCAATTTTTCTTGTGTTTTCTTATATTTTCTTACAAGAAATTAAAAATTAATTACAACGCTAATATGAGTTGTAAAAAAAAAAAAAAATTTCTTCTACTTTCCATGCAAAAATGCATATGCATTTTCTAAAAATAACACTAACAAACAAGGGAGGGAGAGAGGGAGAATTAGTTGTGTATCTTCCAAATGTAGCACAAACCAACCCTATAAATAGCCACCTCCACCACCACCTAGCACCACAACACAAGGCACCAGGCGGGATCGGGTAACTATTTTCTCTCACTCTTAGAGCTTTTTACATACCCGCCTTTTAATCGCCATGGAGATGAAGAAGATCGCCTGCGCAACCCTTGTTGCTGCCGCCTCCATGAGCGCAGCCTTGGCTGCCGGGTCTCCGGCTCCTGCACCAACCAGCGACGCAACCGCTGCCTTGCCCGTTGTCGGTTCTCTCATCGGGGCCTCAATTGTGTCCTTCTTTGCCTTCTACATGCACTAAGCTTACAAATGGAAAGATGATGATGAAGAAGAAAGGGAAGAGAGGCTTCAAAAGATCATTGAGTTTTAAAGATTTTCCCATATTTGTTTTATTTCTTTTGGGGATCTATTCTCTTTCCTCATTTCTTTGAATGTAAGTCCATGTGTTTTTAATTCAATAAAAGAGCAAATTCAGTTATACTTATGCCTATGGTTCTAAATCGCGGTATTAGGTAACGTAACGGTATCGATCGCAGAGTATCGGTATCGGTACGTTCGGAAATCAGGTGTCATGGCGAAATTTTAAAAATCATTTCACATGTTTTCAGTTTTTTCTTTTCCGTACCAATCCAAACCGGTGAGTATCAGCCCGTCGCGACTTGTGTAACGGTTACGGACCGATGCATATTGGGACTCGGCCGATTCTCTTGCCATTTTCAATCTCAACGATATACTGGTTTGTATCCGTCGCGGTGTCCTATTTTTTCGATACGTATCGGCCAATATGTTGCGTATCGGCCAATTTTTAGAACTATGTTTACACCATCTTCTGTGTTTATGACCATGGTTTTCTTCCTTCCTCTCTCTTTTTCGTTCTTTTTCTTTTGTGTGAGTTTAGTTATGGTGAAAGAGATTGAAAATAGCTCGTGTTTAACAATGAAATTAGTAAAAAGTGCAAGAAAATTAAATTTAATGTATAAATCTTATTAGCATGATAACTTCAATTAATGGCAAGATGTAACAACTCTCTGTCTCCAGTGAATTTTTTTCGTATAATAAAAAATCTAATGAAGTAGAGTTGTAAATAATACTTGTAATTGTTCTTGCATCATCCATTACCTTCGTCACATTTGTTTTTTGTTTCCAATGTTCTTCAACATAAAACCAATACAATGTGTTAGCGCATGTTGTCTAATATAAATGCGGCCTGTTTTGCATAAATGCGGCGGTGATGGTAGTGGACAGTAATGATAGTGGTGGAGGTGGCGTGGCGGAGGTGATGATGCACAAGGAAATTTTAGTTCCGAAAACGTTTTCCTTTCTTCAAAAAGGGAAATTATTTTTTGTCCAAATAAATTTATTTTTTGTTGATCATAAAAATATTTTCTGATGACTTTTATTTTTTATTTTGCTAAATGTTAAAAAGTACAAAAAAAACATTTTATTTTTTTCATCTAAACAAACAAAGCATTATTAATTTGACGGCTTAACTTTTAATTTTTTTTTATAAAGTACAAGATTTTTTTCGCGTTGAAGATCTCACATACTAATTTCTTTTAACATTGTTTCAAACATTTCATCTTAACCAAATGTATACAAGAAAATAAATAGAAACATTAGATTCATTCTTCATCTTGGCAATTCCGATACATTATAACCATACCGGCCACAAAATCAATTTTCAATTGCCATAATAAAAATCAAAAAATTTCTCTGCTGGTGAATTAGATGAGAAATAGTCAAGTTATGTAAGACCATCTTTATCAAAATAGTTATTTTTATTGTTTAGTTAAAATAATGAGTAAATTATTAAATTTCACTTCCATCAAACTAGCTATCAAGTTAGTCATTTTAGTTTAATGGTTTTGGCTCAACAAATGTAGCTAGTAGTTTCGCCAAACCAAACATTAAAAAATATTCACTTTGCTTGGTTAGGATTTTTTAAAAACACTTTTCAGAAAATTCTACTATCTCATTTTTCATTTTTTTTTTCTGACTTTTTTTAATATTTTAACAATTTTTTTTTAACTTTTTAGACATACCTAACATAAATATACTTAAAAAGTAAAAAAATTGTGAAAAAAACCTTTTAAAAATTTACTAAATACCAAAAATATAAAAAAAAATACAAGCACTCAGTATATTTTTTGTATTTTTATGTATTTATTAATTTTTTAAAATATTTTTTCCCAATTTTTTTTTTTTACTTTTTAGATACATCTAAGTAAGGTGCATCTAAAAAAGTAAAAAAATATTTAAAATTTTAAAAATATTCACTAAAAATAAAAAAACACGAAAGTAAAAAAACTCAATTTTCAAAAAACTTAATCCAAAAAACTCAAACTAAACACACTGATTATTTTTTGTATTCTGAAAATTAATTTTGTTGAGTTTATAAAAAACAATTCTAAATGAAAATGAACAAAAATAATATTTAAACAATATAAAAAATGAATAAAGAGTTTGTTGGACAGTGTATTTAAAAGGGGGAATTATTAAATATTTTCAGAGTATCACGTGTTTATACTCCTTAATCAATCATCATTCAATATGTCCCTTCATGTTCTCCAATCACCCAACACAATATCTCACCTATGCACTTCTCTACCAATCATAATATTATGGAATATCACGTGTCCATACTCTGGAATTACTGAATAATTACCCTTAAAAAGGTGTATAGCCAAAATAGAAAAAATAACTTTTAAGTCAAAAACAAAATTTAAACTAGTTGGAGTAACAAGTTGAGAGATAAGTTTGGAGGGGCATTTCCCTAAATAAGCCAAATGATCAATTCAATTCCCAAACTAAGCCTAGTTTTGAAAGAATTCCCAAAAATGTGATTCACAATCACGCTTTCAACATCTGTGTGCCTGTCCCGCGTGAAAATTGAGAAGTCTTAAAAGCGTAGTTACAAAACGCGTTTTTAATTAAGAAAGCGCGGTTACAAAAGACGCTTTTAATTAAATTTTTTTTCTTCTGAAATTGCTGTTCTGAACAACGCTTTTAACTTAAATTTTTTTTCTTCTGAAAGCGCGGTTGTGAACAACGCTTTTAACCAAAAAAAAATTTCTTCTGAAATCGTGATTGCGAACCACGTTTTTAGGTTAAATTTTTTTTTTCTTCTAAAAACGTGGTTATGAACCACGCTTTTTGGCAAAAAAAATTTTCTTGTGAAAGTGTGTTTGTGAACGACGCTTTTTACATAAATACACCAATTATTTAGTTTCAGTTTAACTGAACTCTGAAGAAGAAATTTTTTTTTTTTGGTTTTTTTTTTTTTTTTTTTTTTTTTCTGTTGTCATTGTTTTGGTGATAATGTATTTTAGAATAATTTTTTGGGTTAAAATTGTTTTACTAAAATCGTTCTCATGTTAATTTTTTTTTCTTTTCTTTTGTCTTTATTTTGGGTTAGAAGGTATAATTCAGTATTTTTTTTTGGCTTTACTAAAGTAAATTTATTTTGTTTTTTCTTGTGTTTGTTTTGGGTTAGAAGGTGATAATGTAATTCATAATTTTTTTGAGCAAGTAAAGCCGTTTTGATGTAAATTTTTTTTTATTTTATTTTCTCTTTGTTTTGGGTTAGAAGGTGTTATTCAGTAATTTGTTTGGGCTTTAATAAAGCTGTTTTCATTTAAATATATATATATATATATATATTTTTGTCTTTGTTTTGGGTTAGAAGGTGATAATGTAATTTAGAAATTTCTTTTCGCTTTACTAAAGCCGTTTTCATGTAAAGTTTTTTATTTTTTATTTTTTTCTCTTGTCTTTATTTTGGCTTAGAAGGTATTATTCAGAAATTTGTTTTGGCTTTACTAAAGCCGTTTTCATTTAAATAATTTTTTTTTCCTGTTGTCTTTGTTTTGGGTTAGAAGGTGATAATGTAATTCAGAAAACCTTGAGGAAAAAACACATAAGTCTCCCACAAAAATACATAGGTAGTACAGACATAAGTCTCCGATAACAATACATTCTGGACACCATGAACTGAACACACAATACATACATAAACATAACATTTAGACAGACAAATATTAGCCAGACAATCTGACAAACTCATTACGGAAACACTTAGTCTAACACAGACATTACATATTAATGCATGGCCTAATATTGCCGAAGTGTAGACATTAACACCTAATTCGCGCTTAAATCGGTAGGTGGCTCAGAGTCTGAATAATCCGAAAGCTCAGCGTCAGAGACAAGCTTAGGATCCTCCATGATACCCTTGATAGCCGCAACATTTGGTTCTATTCTGTTCTTCTGGGTATCCTTCTTAACTATGTATAGCTGCATATCGCGGGCTAACCTACGGCGCATTTGAGAAATCTCACGTTGTAGTCTTTCACATAGTCGATCAACATTATTAGGATCTTCCTTTTGGATCTCAACAGAACGTACTTTTGGCACCTTCAGTTGATTTTCCCGACATAATCTTTCTGTTTGCACTCGCTCTATAAATAATGCGGGCCACTTCAGAAGTCTAGCGTCTGCTAAACCATATCCTGTTTGATTATCTGATGGATCCATACATGAACCTCCTTGAACTGGATAATACTTGGGCATCAAAAAATGTCGCTTCCCAAACCTGTCACGATAACCACAAGCATAATCCAAAATAGGTATTCCTATTCTCTCCCATGAATCATCTTTAGCATCGCCACGTCCCCTTCCCCCTCCTCGTCGTGAACTATCACCCCTTTGCAAGTTCCTACCACCTCTGCGATTCCCACTCCCTCCCATGAACCATGTAGCCATGCTAATTTTTTAAAACAAATGAATGATAATTTCATAGGGCGAAATGAGTTGTAAGGTTGTGTCTTCACCTTTAGTCGTTTATATAGTTGGTTATGAACAGCTTTAGAAAGATGCCCCTGCATGACAATCCCACATATACGAACAAGGTATGAGTTGTCACTAGAATGAAAAAATAGAGAAAAGCAAATATTATGTACCAAGTTACGTGACTTGACAATCCATCTTCATATACCGACAAAGTAAGGGCATGCTCACTGTAAGGTAAATAAGTTAATTTACTGTTGGCATGTGACTTTCTAAATTGAGAATCACTGTAATAAAAAAATCGAGCAAAAAATCGATAAAACCAAAGCCTGTGCACCAAGTTACATGACTTGACAATCCATCTGCATATACCGACAAAATAAGGGCATGCTCACTGTAAGGTAAATCAGTGAATTCACTGTGGCCATGTGACTTTCTGAATTGAGACTGTAATAAAAAATGAAGCTTATGTAAGCAATGTTGTGTTTCACTTAGCTATGTATCATTCGTTGTTACGACCAAACGTTCGTGTATTTCATTGAAAAGTATGACTATTTGAATTATTTGTTGTCATTTGGGTACAAGTTAAGTTTCTTACATTTTTGGCCTTGCGTTGATTGCTATTCTATACTAAGAATCGTCAATTTCTTGAAAAAGGCGCAGAAAAAAATCTATTTGTGTATAATTAACTGTAAATAGTGATTTTGACAAGCAAATCAAGTAAAACCAATTGGGTTTTAAATTTAGTTCCCCAACTGGACTAACCACTTGGCTTTGAGCTTGTTTGTCCAGCCTCCCAAGTTTAGTTATCTGTCAACCCCCCATTCCTTACCAGAGTCATCATTTTGACTGGACTTCCAGGAATTGGAAGGCGACTCTTTCTTCTTTTCTGATGGAGATTGAAATTCTTTACGTACAGGATCTCTATTTCACGAGCCCCAATTAAGGGAAGCTTTTCACCGAGCTACCTGTTTTG
Source organism: Camellia lanceoleosa (assembly GCA_025200525.1). Taxonomy (NCBI): domain Eukaryota; kingdom Viridiplantae; phylum Streptophyta; class Magnoliopsida; order Ericales; family Theaceae; genus Camellia; species Camellia lanceoleosa. The sequence continues at coordinate 104,598,264 of CM045760.1, forward strand.
TTTTATGTGTTATTGAAGGCGGTAGTTCATTTGTATGAACTTTATTAGTCCCCCAGCTGGAACAACCACTTGGCTTTGAGCTTGTTTGTCTAGCCCCCCAAGTTTAGTTATCTGTCAACCCCACATTCCTTACTAGAGTCATCATTTTGACTAGACTTCTAGGAATTGGAAGGTGACTCTTTCTTCTTTCCTGATGGAGATTGACATTCTTTACGTACATGATCCCTATTTCACGAGCCTCAGTTAAGGGAAGCTTTTCACCGAGCTACCTGTTCTGTTTTATGTGTTTTAAGTATTCACATAATTCAACATACATTAATCCATTCATTAATCAACAACATTCATTAACTCATTATAATTCAATAAAGAAAGTCATGAACTAATAAATGTGCAGTTATAAATGTAGTTATTTCATTGTCATCATCGTTTAGGGCAACATCAGGACCGTACATGTCACTATCAGCAAACTGCACATTGTTCACTATTTCTGCCATATTAGCAGCAACTTCAACCGGAGTGGTATGATGGTTACATGTGGGCACATCTTGTGTGTTATTGTCAAATTCATAATTATATCCACCACGTGAGCTTGATTCTACACCATGGCCCTCAAATGACTGTTGTGTGTAGCCCAGTGGATAACATTGATCTGATTCATACATAGGAGACTGAAACGCTGTTGTGTTAATCCCATGCGTCAACAATGTAGTGAACGGATGAGAATCCATCTGTGTCATGTTCGGGATATTGTGTATAACCTCTTTATCAATGTAGACTTCCAAACAATTTGGTGCTTGAAAACTTGCACCGATACTTAATACGGTGTTCAACGCCTCATTGTCATTGATTGACAATATCTTGTATTTGTTGTGTGTTTGCCACTGGTGATAAGAATATCTACATTTGAAGGTCAATCGGACACTTTCCCCGTAACTTGCCACCTTTGACATAAACATCTCCTCCAAATTGCTAAGCGTAGTGCCAATTTGCACCGCATATATCCCTTTCGGCTCAGCATCATATGAGACGCCTTCATCGGGATCCCGAATTATGTTTCCCCCCCAGTAGAAAATAATTGGAACAATCTCCATATACTTGCTTCAATTAAGACAAAAAACATTAAAATAGCAACAATATACTTATATCTGCTTGTACTTGTAAAAGAATTATATGAATTTAAACTCATTCAATTACAATTACTTGTGATGCAAAAACTTTATTTAAGTAATCAGCAATTGTAATCCAACAATCATTATTGATTTTTTAATTAAAATATGAGTTAAAATAATGATAATGCTTTAGATTTTTTAGCTTTTTAAGAAACAAATCTTACAACACATACAAAATTAACATCATGCTCATGTGTTATGCTTTTTACATTATTTATTAGGATTAAGATCATGCTCTTGTGCACATTAAATGTAATTTAGCTAAGTTTTAGATCTGAAAATCTTTTATTAATTTTGGATTAATTTTGTATAAATTATATAAAAATGATTATAAATTATAAAGTAACAACATTTGTAATCATTAAATAAATGTAATTGATGTAAGTTGATTTAGGTAATTGATAAATTATAAATCTAAGTAATTTACATAAACTTATGAGTGTAAGTTGTTAATCTTGTTACTTTGAGTGTAGGTAAACTTATGAGTGTAGGAAAATCCAAGGTAAACCTAACTTTACATCAAAGTAACAACCTACATCAAAGTAACAATATTTTTAATTTACCTAAATTTCTAATCATTACATAAATTATGAGTGTAGGTTGTGACTTTATATAAATTATAAAGTGTTGGTAAACTTGATTTATACATAAAGAAATTTGATTTATACATATTCGTGACCACGCTTGTAAGTAAAATATGTAAAAACGTGTTTTCAAAACACATTTTGAACAAAAAATCAAAAGCAACACTCACTCTTCTTTGTCACACACACACACACATACTCTTTCTCTCTGACAGACACACCCACAACACACACTCACATCAAACATATAATTTTTAATATATAAATTGATTTTTTTTTAATTTAATTTTTCTTTTGGAATAATTTATTTTTCCAATTTATTTTATTTTTTTTCCAATGATTTTTTTTTTCAAAGGTGAGGGAATAACTGTCATAAACATAAACCTCAGGGGGTGTCAGTGTAATTTACCTAAATAAAAAAAATTACATTTTAAGAATTAAAGTAAAAACATAATCATTTTATATAGTTGATTATTATTTGCTATTATCAATTATTATTATATATATTTAATATTGGTCTGAATTTTATAAAATAAAATTTATATATATTACAAATTATATATGTTTGATGTGAGTGTGAATGTTCTGGGTGTGTGTGTCAGAGAGAGAGATAGAGAGAGTGAGTGTGAGTGTCTGTGAGAAACAAGAATGAGTGCTGGTTTTGAATTTTTTGTTGAATTTTTACATTTTGCTTAAAAGTGGTTATTATCTACTGGTCAACAGTAAAATCGTGGTTTGCAACACGTTTTTTGAAGATAAAAAGAATTACTTAACAAAAGCATGGTTATGTATAAATCAAATTTCCTTAATCAGATTTACTTTAAAAAAATAATTACTTAAAAATTTATATATAAATAAAATTTCCTTAAAAGCGTGATTTGTAACCACGTTTTGTTAATTAAAAGAGTGGATTGCACCACGCTTTTAAGATTTTACAAATTGTCCGCGGGAGGGCCACAAAAACGGTGAAAGCGTGGTTTGTATCTGCGTTTTAGCTTAGTTTAGGAATTCTGTCCAAACTAAGCCTACTTTGGGAAATAAATTACTATTTTGCCTTAATTTGGGAAAAGCCCTTAATTTGGGCAATGATTTAATCGTACGCATGTAAATGGTAACAATTTAAAAAACACTTATTTTGAGGATATTTTGATAAATCTTGATCTATTTTTTTAGTATTTCGATAAACTAGACAGATATATCAATAATTTTGAATGTGAAGACATTATGAAGATTCTTCTTTTATTTTTCTGTTCATATAATTTTATAGTATAATTTGTATCAAGTATTATATTTATTCAGTGCGATTGGACAAAATTGGACAAGTCATACAAAAATCTTAAATCATAGTGTAACTTTTTCTATGAAATTATTATTTTTTTCATTGAGTTGAAATAACTCGACTGATTTTGTATGACTTGTTCTTCATTTTTATTTCAAACATTGTTCACGTAATTTTTTAAAACTGGTGGTCCAATTAGTGAGATTTAAGGACAATTAAAGAGAAGTTACTTTTATTTGCTCAAGCTTCTGCCATTAGGGACCTTAATGACAAAGTTATTTGGTAGGTTATTTCCTATGAGATTATTCCCTTGGGGAAATAACCTCATACGAAATAACGTAGGAAATAACTTAGGGAAATAACTTAGGGAAATAACGTAAGAAATAACCTAAATAAAAAATTAATGAGCTCTCATAATTTTAAGCAATATAAATAACATAACAAAAAAATTATCAACCTGAACCGAGTCAAACTTGAGTTTCATTAATATTAATGAGCTCTCATTATGTGTTAAAAATTAGGTATGCTCCTTTCAGGTCTCAAGTTGAACTCTCAGTATGTGTCATGTTTATAGGTATTAATTGAGATTTGTCGGATCTACGTGGAAGGGACGTTTGGTGTGGATTGTAAGATTAGTCCATAAATACGTAAACTGATTCAGACATCCGACTATCATAAAAAGTTAAAACTTAACTGAATAAACATAATGCAAAGATAGAGAATAAGTCAATTAGATAATTCAAGTGGGTAAAAATTATCGAGAATGAGTCATTTTATAAATCAAATATTTTAATTTTTTCAAACATAATTTTTAAACAAATTTTTTTTATTTATATCAAATGTTTTGATAATAGCATTTTCCAGGACGACTTCAAAGGCTTTTTTTGGCAAAGAGGTAAAAAGTCATTTTTTGACTTCTAATTTTTTGTGGATCACCCCTAATGTTTATATCAAATTTTTTGTGGATCAAATTTTTTGACCTCTAATGTTTATATCAAATTTTTTTGTAAAAAGTCATTTATTTATATCAAATTTTTTGACTTCTAATGTTTTGGCAATGAGGTAAAAAGGCATTTTCAGTATTTTTTTTACACGTTTTTTCAAAAAAAAAATTAAAAAATACAAAAAATTAGCTTTTAACTTATTTCCTAAAACAACCCAAAAAATTGTTTGTACTAGTTATAGGGGCCTAATGATGAAGTTGAAGAGATAAGCGAAAGAATAACAAGATTTAACCATATCGACAGGACTAAGAAGCAATCAGAAATTAAATTTTAAATTCAAAAAATATAGACAGGATTCACAATTCAAAATTCAAAAACTTAATTTGTAAAAAAATAGATAGGATTCACAGTTCACAATGTAATAAATATATACAGGATTCACAATTCAAAACCCAAATTCCTGAAACCATAACCTTAATTTCTGATTTCACAATTGAAAACCCTATAAAATATATTTGTAATTCGCAATTAGAAGACCGTCGTCGACGACCATCTTGGGTTTCACTCAGACTATTCGCGACGAAGGACACGGCCACCCTCTCACAACTAAAAATTTTCTCCCCTTTTCCCTTAAATTTTCTCCTCATTTTCTTTTGGCTGAACTTGCTTTTCTTTTATGCCAAACATCCCCTTATACTTTCCATAATAGACAAAGAAAAAATGATATAATGATTAGTTGGATCTATGGACTCGATAATTAGTACTAGACTAACCATGACAACTTTAAACATAGTTCCTTATAATTTAATTTTGTATGACATTGATATATATTATTTGATTCTATTTTTATTTTTTTTTAATATATCGTAAATATTGTTAGGCTGTGCTTAATTTATTGGAATGAAAATAAAAGGGAATGGCATGATTATTCCTTAAATATGTTTTGATTAAAAAGAAAAATTTGTGGAAAGTGAAAGTAAAGAAAAAAAAAATAATTTGGAAATTTTGAAAGAAAGGGATAGAAAATTTTGAAATTTTAATTATAGATAATTTTTATATAGACAAAATTAGATTTTCTTGTGTTTTGCCATGTTTTTTTTCCAAGAAATTATAAAGTTAGTTACGATAATAATATACAAGAAAATTATTATTATTATAGATAATTATTTGTTCCTAAAAAAAATCATATAACATTATTAAAAAAATTTAACTTATCATAAATTTCTTAAACCCGAATTTCTGAAACCATAACTCTCATTTCTGATTTTACAATTTAAAACCCTAACCCTAATTGAAAAATGATTTCACATTCATCAATTCAAAACCCTAATTCAAAACCAAAACCCTCATTTCTGATTTCACATTCAATAAAAAACCATAACCCTCATTTTCTCATTTCAAACATAATATTTAAATTTTTCTAAACAGATTCAACATTCAACAGTTTGACATTCAACAGATGTCACATTGAACAGAAATCTGATTTCACATTCAACAGATTTCACAATTATAAACAAATTTCACATTTCTAAACAGATTTCACTAATTTTTAAACAGATTTCACAATTCAAAACTCTAATTTCTCAAACCGTAATCATAATTTCTGATTTCACAATTATAAACCCTAACCCTAATTTATTATTTCTGATTTGACAACATTTTCACATTCATGAATCCTATTCTACCAACATTATACCCACATTCACATTTTCACATACACAAAAAACGCATTAAAGTAGATCAACAGAGAGAGACAGAAGCCATACCAACGAGAGAGAGCACAAAGAGCGACAGTACTGAAGCAGAGGGAGCTCGAGCACAGCGACACAGAGAGAGAGAGAGAGAGAGAGAGAGTAGTAAGAGCGAGAGAGAGAGAGCAAGGAGCGAGAGAGAAAGCAGGTAGCGACAGTGAAAGGTGTTAAGTGTAACAAGTGTGATTGCAAAAGACGGGGTTGGAGAGATTTTATATAAGTTTTAAAAGCGTGATTACAAACCACGATTTCACTTGAAGAAAAAAAATCGTATAAAAAGCGTGGTTCATAAACACGCTTTCAGAAGAAAAAAAAAAATTTGCCAAAAAGCGTGGTTCATAACCACATTTTCAGAAGAAAAAAAATTTAAGCTAAAAGCGTGGTTCGTAACCACGATTTCAGAAGAAATTTTTTTGGGTTAAAAGTGTGGTTCACAAACGCGCTTTTAGAACAAAAAAATGTAAGTTAAAAGCGTGGTTCAGAACAACGATTTTAGAAGAATTTTTTTTTAATTAAAAGCGCCTTTTATAACTGCGCTTTCTTAATTAAAAGCGCATTTTGTAACCACGCTTTTAAGACTTCCCAATTTTCACGCGGGACAGGCACACAGATGTTGAAAGCGTGGTTGTGAACCACGTTTTAGCCTATTTTGGAAATTCTTTCAAAATTAGGCCTAGTTTGAGAATTGAATTGATAATTTGGCTTATTTAGGGAAATGGCCCAAGTTTGAAGGGTGATTCATAAATTTATAAACTGTTGTAACAGTGATCACCAAATTAGTAGAAGATAAAGATAGAAAATTATTTAGAAGACAGAACAAATATGTTCATTCATATAAACAATTTAATGACGCCGTGATGTTTATATATAATACTATAAAAAAAAATAAGAATAAATTATGATGATAGTTCCTATAATTTAGTCTTTACATCATTTTATTTTTTTGAATTAATTTGGTCTAATTATATTTTGGTCCTTATGTCAATTTTTTATCCCTGTATTTATTTTCTTATGTTTTAATCTTTCAAAAAGGTTTGGTAAAAAATTAATAATTAATGTGTGATTTCTTTATTCTCTAATCTTGTAGACTTTCAAAACAGTTAATTGCAAGCTAAGAATATTTGAAATCTATAATTTTAATTTGGTAAAATAGTTTTTTCTGAAATTATTTGGACAACAAAATTTTATTTAATATAGAAATTTATATATTTCAGAAAAAACTATTTTGACAATAAATTTTATTTACATAGAAATTTATTTATTTATAAAATTGTCCGTGTTTATCAACCAAAAAATGGTGGTGACACTGACGGGTGATAGTGATGAAAGTGGTGGTATTTGTGTTGGAGGTTAACAGGAGTATAGAAAAATTATTTTGTTTGTTGATGTTTTGTTTAAAAGTGATAGCAAAATTTTAGTCTGATTTAATACGGAAATTTATAATCTATCATTTATTTGTTGATAGTCTATTTTATATTAACATTATCCTTTCATTGTTTTAATATTTTTTTTATTCAATATTTTTACTTGTAGTAGTAATAGTTACAATGACTATGGTACATAGTGATGATGATGGTATTTCACTATTTAAATGTTAAAATTTAACCGCAAAATTTATGTGAATCAGAATAAAATTTTACTATTAACATTATTTTCAGTGGTAAAAATTTTCATTTCCTTTTTTTTTTCTTTTTTAAAGAATATCATGGTCAACATAGATCTTATTTGATAGATTTTGATTAGAAAGTTCTATATGAATCAAAAAAAAAAAAAAAAAAAAAGATTAGAGAGTTCTATAAATGCTAGTTTTATTAAAATACAATATCTAGATAAAAAATTATATTATTTTAAAATTTAAAATATTAAATAGTCACTAAAAATATTTTGATAATAGTGTTGTGGGTTAGATTTTTCAATATATATATATATATATATATTGTGATTGTCTTTAATGTATGAAAGTTCTATTATGAAGAAATTATGACCAAATTTCTCATAAAAGTTATGACATTTAAAATTTTTAAACTAAAAATATGATAGACACTACCAATAATGGTTCATACAATAATTTCACTAAAAATTTAGATTTTTATTTTTTATTTTTAATTTGATAATTAATATAGATTTTTTTAATAAATCTCAACAACTAAATTTTAAAAATATAAATTTTATTGAAGATACATCAGTCACTGAGCTTGTTATCATTCTGCAAATCAACCAAAACATCAACAAAATCATCATCTCACTTTAGACTCAGACTACACTAACTCTTTTATTTTGTTGGAAACAAGACAGTTTCTGTCACTTCTATTCCATAAAAGTATGAGAAGGTATTTGGTGGTCTTGGAGGCTAGAGCAGTGCTCTACAACATTTATCACTTCTCACTGGACACTTGTTAATTTTTTTTTATTTTTATCAGAAGACACTTGTTAATTTGTCTTCTCAAAATCCAACAAAATATAATAGATCTCACAATTTTAACTAATAAATATCATGTTCGGACACCACATGAATTTACCCATCAAATAATTTTCCTAAAAGTATACTGTTGGAGCTTAAAACTTGCTACTCTCATCGTTTCCCTCCGATTAATGTTTCCCTGGGAGAGAGGGAGTTTAGGAAGCTGGGTTTCAAGTTCCTTTGGCGTCAGTTTTGGCCTTCCCTTCCCTTCCCTTCCCTTCCCTGCCCTTCCCTTTTCCCCTTTTCTCTTCCTCTTCTACTTGTTTTGCCTCTTTTTGATTACTTTTACGTAGTGTTTAGTTGGAAAATTTGGAAAAAGATTTTAAAAAGGAAAGGAAAAAGATAGGTGAAATGTGAATAAAATATACCTATATTTTCCTTTTCAAATCCGTTCACAAATCCATCAACCAAACACAACATTAGGCCGATCTTTTCCTTTGCCCCTTCCCCTCTGTTTTGATATGGTTCTTTTGAACCCTCCATAGCAAGGCAATGGCAATAGGATATGTTTAAGTGGTGATGTTTGGTGCTCCAAGTGGAATTGCAGTGAAGAGCAACAATCTAATATTTTTCTTCTACTATATTGTAGTTGTGAGTGATCTTTCTTTGTAGGTGGCTTCTTGTTGTTATTGCTACTCTGTTTATTTTCTTTGTTATTCTAGCTAGTGTTGTGGTTGTTTTGCTGTAGTTGTTTTTGTTGTGCTCTTGGGGTTTGTAGTTATGCCGAAAAAGGGGTTTCTTCGTAACTCTAAGCTGGCTGGAAAGTCTTTATCTAAGGACAAAAGTAAAGGTCTTGCGATGAACAGGGGTTTAAATCAAGACAACTTGAAAACTAGCTCACCATATGATATGTTTGCTTATTTGGATCCACTCGAAATTGCTTTAATCCAACATACTTGTTGATTTCAGCTTTGACTGGGAATTTGCTGTGAGGAATATTAAAGCAATGGATTTAGAGGTTTTGGTAGAAGATTCGCTAAAGGAAGACTCATCAATTGGGCAAAACAAGGCAAAGCCATGTAATGTTGATCTTGGTGCGGAAGATAATGTTGTTGTAGATGGTTTCCAACATTTCTAAAACCTTTGCCAGAGAAATGTGGAACAAGAACAGATTTTGGAATGGATCTACAATATGTAATGGTGGGAGGATTGATAAGGGTCCAAAAATGGGTGCTCCTCTCAATAAACTTCCTCTTCATTGATCATAACCTAAGCCATACTCTACAAGATGAAGGTAAGCTTAGATTCCTCCGTAAGTCTAGCTTGTTGGTCGTCGAGGTCAAGAAAAAAGAGCTATCTCAGTCAGACATGGAAGTTGATCAGTCGAATATCCAAGAGGTTGATCAATCAGGCATGCAAGTTGATCTATCGGAAGTCCACAACCTGACAGTTGAGTAACTTGTCACCCAAACAACCATGATTGACCCAACACCACAACACTTAGATGGGTTCTCATTGTCACAACAACATTCCCAAGGTACAAGTGATTGTGACGAGCAGGTGCAAATCTAAATTTAGAGTCAAAGGTAATATTTCGCAGGGGAGGCTCTAAGCACATCCTAGCGCCCAGACACCACTCTAAGGGTCTTCTAGGCAAGATTGGCATCAAATCCAATCATTCCCATGTCCACACTACGATAAGAGGAAGAGGGAGCCATGTATTGAAGATAGCTTCAGTGACTCAAGCTTTTTTAGATCTCCTCAACGTCAGACTCTTCCACTTCATTAACCAGTTTTATGTGTAGTTGTTTTTATATGATTATGTGATTTTGGTTTCTATGCAGGAGTTTGATGTTTCACAAAAGTTGCAGTCCAGAAGTTTCTTCATTTTGGTTTTTTCATTTTTTTTCTTCAGAGTCTGGTATCTTGTTGTATGTTGGAAGACAATGTTTATGTTTTTAACCTCCTTCCTCTTCAAAAAAAAAAAAAAAAGTGTAAATATGTGTGTATGTATGTATATATATATGGATACAAAGAAGTTGGGGATTGAAAGGAGTCAAGATCCTCTAGAGTAATTTTTCTACTGGACTTTGGTAGAACTAAATTTCAACCATCCAAAAAATCACTCTAAGATCAGTCTACAAAAAATCACTCTAGAAGATCCCCACTCACTCTCAAAGAAGTACGGGCGTCCTAAGGAAAATAGTGGGGGATATTAGCAGCACCCCAAACATAATATGGGCACATAATGTCCTCCCCTTCTCCCACCTGGACATTCTGCCACCATGAAATAGAAGAAAAAGCACCAACCTAGTTACTCCTTAAATGTTGCAATAAAGACCAAGAAAGTTTATTTCAGCACAAAACATTTCAGAAGTAACATAAATTAATAAGCATGGTGTAAGTTTCATCTGAAATTAATATAACAATGACATGTTTTCAACTGCACAACAACGTCATGTCCATTGGCATAATAGATGCAGATAGCAATCACACTTCTATAAAGGAGGAAGAATCTACCGGACTGATTTATTCAGCACTTGGATTTTAGTCGCAATGTAAAGGCCTGCAAGGACAAAAGAACTTCTTTCAACCTCTCCTTGGTTGCCATATCAATCAAGTTACCATCACTATCAAACTTCGAAGGAGCTTGGAAGGCATTCAGGAAAAATTCAGGCTTGTTAATGAAATGAAGATCAATGTAGACTCCAATTTGACGGAGATGGTACTGTGATCGTCCCCCTCCAAAACCACCTCCCGCACTCACAATAGCAGCAGCCTTGTCAGCCCAAACATTTGGTGGTCTAGATGCCCAATCGATTGCATTTTTCAAAGGTGCTAGTACAATAGCCAAAAAATAGAAATGCATTAAAGCATATGCTATGTACTGATGGAGCATTTTGAAAGTCATTATGTTATACTATCTTCAAAATTAAACTCTTAATTCAGCTGCAGACTACTGTCATGCAGTTCTTTGAGCAAATAACCATAAATTGAACTACGCCAAGTATGTTAGGAGGTGTCTTACATGTGGGGCTAAAACAGTTTTGTTGGCAATAACCATAGGTTCAAGAATATTCTAGGAATTTCTCAGGATCTTGTAGCTAAGGATAAGTTCTTTAATCACCACTACAAGAGGAGCAGGAATGAAGAAAAAGCATTAAGGTCTAGAGACGTTATCATCAAATGGCTTTGGACTTGAAAGAATATACATTTTCCAAAATCTTTTTTTATCATAACCCTTGCTGCTAAAGAAAAAGGGTACAACAATTTATCTCCATTCTAAGATCATTCTAAATTGTTCATTACATTTATATTTTTTAAGTCCAAAAACGTACATTTTGGAGAAACATGATCTACAGAATCAAAAATTTGACAGAAGGGTATATGCATGTTTGATGGTACAAGTCTCCTTTATTTTACCTGGTCTAACATTTTAATTTTCTGAGTCTTTATGGTGGTTGTTGAAACTTCTCATGAACTATCCCAAGATCTACAGAATCAAAAATTTGACATAAGGGTATATTCATATTTGATGGTACAAGTCTCCTTTATTTTGCCAGGTCTAATGTCTTAATTTTCTGAGTCTCTATGGTGGTTGTTGAAACTTCTCATGAAATATATTTTACAAACTATATCACATCTAGGTTAATAATATAGGAATTTTTTTCCTTTAGAAATTCAGATGGAAGTTGCATCCATTTCTTTTGTACAAGAAAAGTGTATGCACTACTGTACAAGTCACTACTTGAAGCTGCCAAACTTTTTAAAAATACAATTTCCCTTATTTATCAAAATATATATATATACAATTTCCCCTGCAACAAACAGAGAAAGCATAAATTTTTCAAGGATATAGTGACTGAAATTAGGGCCAACTTGATGATTGAACGAGACTTAAATTTTATCTGCAGTTAACATCATGGGTAACAGAAATAAGCCTAACCCAGATAATATAGCTCACTCTAAATTAACATCAAGAAGGCCTTTTTTCTATTTGTTTTACCAATTTTATTTGTTTCTTCTGACCCAAACAGTGGTCCCACTTCAATATGATTAAAGCATTCCAAAGAACAAATTAATGAACTCATAGAATAATTATAAAGTTGATGCATGTGACATGGTTTTATTCACAAATTGATCTTTTCTCTACATTTTTTTTATTATTTATTTTTTCGTTTGTTTTGTGGCTTGCATTAAACTTTATGAGAATCACAAACTTTTTGACAATCCAATTCCTTTTAAATTTACAATTCTCCATCCAAATTTCATTGGATTCCAAACAAAATTGCTTTTTCTTTTGGGTGCTCAGCTACAAAAGAAGAAGAAGATGATCCAATTCCTTTTAAATTTACAATTCTCCATCCAAATTTCATTGGATTCCAAACAAAATTGCTTTTTCTTTTGGGAGCTCAGCCACAAAAGAAGAAGAACATGAGCCGCTTGTTGGGTTTTGCTCCACATGAGGAGTGGTGTACGGGGAAGAGGAAGTCAAGTAAGGCGGCACCAAATTCGGCGGAGTGCAGCACACGAGGAAGTGCTGGATCTGGTGCAGCAAATCTGGCCATGATTTGCGGCCCAATTTGATCTCTGCTAACATAAAGCAGGTGACACTTGTCCTAGCTGTACTTATTCCAAATTCCAAGCTGATAATTTAAAAATATCACCAAACGGTTTTTGAGAGACAGTTTATTTCTTGGACCTAGACTCTGGGGTTGTGAGAGTTTATTTGGTAGAGTTCAAGTCTTATTGGGTACTTCCTGTTGTCTCTTCGAGCTACAGATCCACTGTATATCGTTTACTTTTAGCAATATATCGCACACTTGTAAAATATATATTTCTTTCTTTTTGGGTGGTGTTAATGCCACGAACAGAATTGTTGGGCACACTATTTTAAAACTTAATCCTCGAAAGAAAAGATTGGCATCACAAGTTTTGGGGTCCTTGTCTTGTCCTCCTTTTCATCTTCTCCTTTGTCGTGGCCTACAGCTTCCTACACAGCATTTTCTCCGATCATGACTAGTTTGCGATTTTCTTGATCCTTGATCACTGGCATGCCTTCCGACAATGAAGGCAAATCTGCCACTATGATCATTTTCATATGACCAGCTTGCTTCCAACTTCTTAATCCGGAACCAGATATATTACTACAAAATACATCACTCGCGACAACCACCACAACCTCCTCCAATCATTTTTTGGCCTTTGATTGAAAGTCTAATACCCAACTCCATCCATCTGTCCCCACCATATTTCTTGCCACCCCGTCAGCTACGAAAGATCCTTCCACAACTCCACTCTCGTAGTACTATCTATCTGATGTTCACCATAAACAACCCCCAAATTTCCAAACCCCACAACAAAGTAACAAGAGAACATAAATATATAGAAAAGGGGAAAAATATAGAGTGAAAGAAACAAGAGTAGATAAAAAATTAAGCGGCAGCAGCAAACATCTATGTCAGAATGCAGATGCAGACTGAGACAAATATGGAAGAACAAGAGATACATCTGCACCTGCAAATCAACAAAAGAACATGGGTTGCTGTGGAGCTGCTGTAGAATAGAGCAATGTGGAAGAGAAGAATAATGACGGCCACAGAGAGAGGGAGAGAGAAAGGAACGCAAAGCAAAGCAGTGTTATCATGGTGCAGAAGAGTGTGAGCAAAAAGTGTTTATTAATAGTTTTTTCCTTTCAGTTCCAAGGCTATTAATATTAGGGTAAATAAAAATATACCTCCTTAACCTATAACCTGTTTGCACTTTGTCCTTCTAAACTTCATAACTCAACAGTTAACCTCCTTAAAGTATTATCTTCTTACACTTCAGCCCTTCCGTTAGGATTTTGTTAGGGATTGAAATGAAATCAGGTCATATATGAATCACACGACACACTTGTTGAACTTTTACACCTCATTTGGATTGAGTGATTTGGAGAGGAAAAAAAAACAAAAGAAATCAATCACTCGTAATCCTAATAACTTGCTTGGATTACTAAGAAGAAGAGAAATGAGGAGAAATGGAGAGAAATATTTATCTCATAACTCACTTCTTGAATCTCTCCAAGGAGAGAAAGGAAATGGAAAAATTATTAATTTTGTATATTACCAAAATTACCCATCTACCTACATAAGAAATACCAACATAAAGGTTATTTTGCTAAAATAATCTATAAGAATTTCTTTTCTTTTCTTTCCAACTTAACCAAACAAGAGGGAGATAAATCACAATCATTTATTTTATTTTCTTTTCTTTCTCTCCTAACTTAACAAATCATTTATTTTCTTTTCTCTGCAAAATATCCAAGCATAGTAATAATGTCCTTAACTACAAAGATAAGAGGGACACATTGCAAATGGGATCACTAAATAAGGGCATTATTATCTTAAAAATTCAACAAGTGTGATATTGCGTCACACATTATTTGAATCAATTTAAATTCCTAATAGAATCCTAACAGAACGAGTTAAGTATAACTAGATAATATTTTTTTGGTGATTTTGAACTTCAGGGAGATCGTGCAAACAGGTCAGGCCCTTGCTCAAAGCAACAATTTCTTCTTCTTCAAAATTGTTTGTAGTGTTAACCATAATCACCATGTTCATAACCACATAATAATTTTGCTGAATTTTAATGTAACCAGTACCCGTGATTGCCAAAAACCCAAAATATTCATGAAAATTTCAGAGCAAAATGAAATGATTGTATACAACTATGGCCCTGTTTGGGAACTGAATTTTTGGCCCTTTCAAGCTAAAATTCACAAAAAGACAAAATAGACTAAAATAACCAATAAGACAAAATAGCATATCAAATCCGTAATCATTTCACTTCTTCTCTTACAAACATCACATCCAGCTATAAAAAAATCCAACAATCTTCCCAAACACAAAAACTTTAGCCTACTAAAATAGCTAACTTCCCAAATGAGGCCTATATATATATATATATATATAGATAGAGAGAGCAAACTAAACCCTAAACTAAAATGCACAACAAATTATGACCAATTTTCTTCTTCGACATTATTTTGAGATCTTTGAATTTGATTTTGATTTTGATTTTGGTTATGACATTTTTTTAATTATGACTCACAAAATATATTCTGCATACTTTGCCGGTGTGTACCATAATCTTTCTCAATATAATCCATAATCAAAAAAATAGGGAAGAAGTAATATTGGGGTTGGGGTAGCAAGAAGCATACCAGTGACAGAGTAATTGTACTCAGGGGAAGCAAAAAGAACGCTGTCAGCTTCACGAATCTTCTGCCGGAAGGCCTCGACGATCGGTGGAAACGTACCATTGACCTCGAGATCAGTATTGAGCATTGGTAGTGGAGCTATCTCAATGTACTCAATCTTGATACCGTTTATGGACTCGTTGCATATCTGAATCGCTACACCACCAAATAAATAATACCCAATTTCCCAATTCAATTCAATGTAAAACACACACTCACAGTGACACACAAGAGAGAGAGAGTACGGACAAAATACACCATATGTATCGTTTTTATTTATACATTACCTGAACGAAGGAGGCCTCGATTGAAGGATCCTTTACGGAGAGAACCGCAGAGAGCTGCAACTGTTATCACTGGTTTTGTTGCCACTATTGCTTCCATTCTCTCTCTCTCTCTCTCTCTCTCTCTCTCTCTAAAGCTCTCCTTCCTTATCGCTCTATCTCTAAAGCTCTCCTTCCTTGCATGTATGCATAGGTAAAGTCCGACGGCTGCTCAAATATGCTCTCTTCTACAACTGAAAAAAGGAAAATCTTCCTTGCATGTATGATAGGTAAAGTCTGACGGCTGTTCAAAGATGCTCCCTTCTACAACTTAAAAAAGGAAAATGAAGAAAAGAGAGACCAAGAACCGTTGGATTTTAATCACATCGAACGATGGGACTGTTGTCTAATTATGTCCTCCAATAGGTGCTAAATTTGTGTTCAATTTGTAGCAAGCTAATAATAATAATAATAACTGTATGGAAAGAGAATATTAACCGCTCTCCATACTCTTTGGGTTCAAGTTTTGCATTATTTCGAGTGACGTAGTCTAAGTTGAGAATCAAATGACTGTGATTTATTCGGTAGGTGTGTTGTCGAAATCCATCCAACAGTCAAATTAGCACACTTGGAGAAGAAGATAGAACCAAAAGAGAGATAGCTCTGATAGCAAGAATTCCAAACTTGTTGCATGGAGGCACCGCACAGTTTATATAGTTTCCACGCACACCACTCTGCTCGTCCTTTCCTAGATACGTGGATGTACTATCCTTTCTTCGTCTTATATGTGTGCATGCAACAATACTGCCAAACAGTATCGACAAAACAACTTAACAGTATTGACGTGTACGAATGGTAGGATCTTTCCCTCAACTCTTGATTAGGCCACATGGCAATCTTTGCCGAGGTACCCTTAGCGCGGTGCTGCGATCCGCCCTTGGCATCGCGCAACTTGCTCGGTCCTACAAGTGCCCATGATAATGTTTGACCGAACTCTTCAGCTCGGTCGCTCCCATGCTCAGCTGAGCCTAATTAAACAAGGACAAATCCCGTCCAAATAGAAAGCTCGGTTAAGAACATAACCCCAATTCGACCGAGCTAGAACCTCAACCTAACTTATTTCGGGCTGCTCTATCCCAGATACGCAATTACCAAATCTAGCCCAAGCTCAAAGTAGCTTGCTCCATATGTTCGGTCTAAAACCCCCTCTCAATTGCCCCTTAATCTGTTCTGCTCCAGCATGAATTGGATTACCACAACTGGTCGAGCTAAGTAATATGCCCAGCCGAAAAGGTTGCATGGTTCAAATCTGACGTCTCAAGGCACACATTACGAATCCCATGCTGCCAGGAGCTCGGCGCAAATTTCGTGTTGCTAAGAGTTCAATATGCATCTCACGCTGCAAAGAGCTTGGTGCAAATTCCATGCCAGAAGCAACCCGATCTAATCCATTGCTTTGACGTAACATCTTCTCAGGGGGACACGCGTCGTCATGCTATGATGATGGGCGCAATTCCCCAAGAGGCCTTTCAAATTTTTGGTGCCTCTGCGTAGGTACAATACATGTACCATCTTTATCTCTTCCACATTTCTCACCACTGTCCACCGTTATCCCAGAGAGAATTCCAAGTTGAGCCAGAGCACCCAGCTTCCATTCTCCACATCTCAAGCTTAAATCAGAGCATTTCCATCGAGGATTCTCCTTTACTGGCGTCGTCAAAGCCTTCCTATCCGATTAGAACATCTATAGAGGCCCTATCATGGTGAGTCCCTCTATTTTTTCAAACCCTCTATTGTTGTTCTTCATGCTGTTGAGTTCTTTACCATATTTTTCATGAGTAAAAGATGAAAATGGAGCTTAAAACCACTAAAAAGTGGAATAAACTAGGGTTTTCGGCCATTCCTAGCATTGAATGGCCTCTGCAGCGATTTTTCCTCACCCAGTTCATCCTTTGGGACAAACATAGAAAGAACTGGGTCCAACCAGGCTAAAAACCATAATTTTATCCAACATTATAACTCAACCGGGTGAACTTTGTGCTTGTCATTATTCGAAGAACAAACCAGGCTAGGAACCGTAGTAACTTAGGGCAGCCGCGCGACCGAGCTAAATTCTATTTCGCTCGTGTGGCTTAGCTAAAACCCAGCTAGGTATACAACCGAGCAACACTTCGGCTCACTGATGACCGAGCTAATACCCAGATCCTCTGAATGACTGAACTGCCGTTTGTACTCAAATTTGAATTTCCACTTATGCAGAATCCTAGGAGACCAGACACATCAACATAAGCACTCTCAAAGATCGAGCAATCGCTTCTTAATTTCGACGAGCACGCTCTGTCGACCAAATCACATAGGCCTACATGGAGCAATAACACTTCCTAGTAAACACGCCGGGCGCCCTAGCCGAGTTCCACCAGGAGTATGGCATTCCTGCCGACATGCACTTTGAGCTAAACAAAGAGAGGGCAACCCCTTGGGGTAGTTTAGATCCCTGTCCCTTTACCGTGTTGTCTATTATTGAATGGGGACTCTGCTTCCCGGTTCAACCATTGATGTGCAAGTTCTTAAGACATACCAGGCTTTGCCCCACCCAAGTCCCCCACCAACACCTTTTGCATAATAAACAGTGTCGCTGAGCTAAATTGTCAGCTCGGCTTAAACTTAGGCCTAGCCGAGATACTTCCCCAATACACGCTCGATCATACCAACTACGATTTCAATTGGTATCTTAAAGTGAGACTCGGTAGAGAGCGCTTAGTGACCGGTACTCCAGATAAAGATCTTCATGACGACAACTTTTTATAGGTATTTGGTAACTACAAGACTATTGATGTGCCCAGCTGGTACATTAGCAAAGGGAAAGGTTCAATAAGTAAGCCAACTTAACTAATTGTTCAATTTCTTTTGCTCATGTTCTGCCAAGCTAACAAGCTTCTTTTTGCAGGTGTCACCGAGATCCAAGCGCTATATTCATGCACCGACGAAGAGACTGTAAGAGCCGTGCTATGATATAAAAACTGTAGTTGCAACGACCTACTCGGTTACATGCCTAGCTACAAATATTCGGCCAAAAGAAAGAGCAAGGTTACAGATTTCTTGTCTAAGCCTTCCCCCTCTCTAGATCCAAGCCTTCTAAACATCCCTTTTATTCGCCTAACTAAGGAAGAAAACATGGCCAAAAGAAACAGAATCAAGAATCTGATCACGGCTACCTCCCAGGAAATACCAAGCAACATCCTTCCACCTGCCCCAATAGTCGGTCAAGGTTTAGCAACCGTGCTGACCTTGGCCTCTACCACCCAACCATCTGGTACTCAATCTCGCTGGGCTAGGAAAAGGGCTCGCTCGGTCGATCCTTTGATTAAGCTAAAGGCCGAGCTTAACGCCAAGCATGTCGCCACCGAGATCGAGCCAGCTCCTACCTGGCAGCCGAAATTAAAGTCCCAAGAAAAGCTCATCTCGGCCGATGCTTCCGTCAAGGGAGACAAGGAGCACCTTTTTGATTTTGACATTTCCAAGTCCCTACTTTTGCTAGAAGACATGGTCGAGACCGAGCACATGTCGGACACTCAGATGATCAAGTCCGCGATGAAATCCATGACAAGGGTAAGCTTTTTAGTAAAAATGTCTAACTGTTTGCTCGGTCTTGCTCTCTAACCCTTTCTTTTTGTAGGTAATTTAGAAGACCCACATTGTCATGGACCGGGTTGTGACCCTGCGCCATAAAGTGGTTGAAGCCACCGCATGGGACAAGTATCTTGAGACCGAGCTAGCACAGACTAAAGCTTCTTTGGAGTTGGCCAACGTAGAGAACACCCGGCTCGTCAATCAACTTTCCATCGCCGAGCAAGAGAGAGATGCGGCACGGGCTGAGCTGGAGGCATTGAAAATGGAAAAGTTTGAGGCTGTGAAGAAGGCTGAAGACCAAGGCTTCAAGAATGCCGAGGAAAGCTACACCAAGCAAGTCGAGGTGACCAAAGACATCTTCTTCCAATCTGGTTGGAAGGCCGCTTACGGGAAGCTTGATCATGGTCCTTCGACTGAGGTGTTTACCGCTCCTTCCCCTTACTTCTTGCTGAGCTACATGGTTTCATACATTGAGAACATCTTCAACGCTCTGCAAGAAGAGGAGGCCGAGGAGGAGATGGAGGTCCTCGCTTCTGATCTTAGCGTTGAATTAGACGATATTGCAACTGAGCAGGAGGAAGCTACTCCGACCGAGCAAGAGAGAGTTTCTGCAACTAGGCAAGAGAAAGCTCCTGATGACGACTTTGCAGACAATTTATCCCCCATTGTTTGACTTTTTTTTTAAGGGGGGAACATTGTAACCGGGCTATCTACCCCACCTTTTGTATTTGAATTTCTAAATCAATGAAATTTGTCAACTTTTTTTCATCTTTGATTGTACATAATGCATGTTATTCTTTGAGCTGTGCAGTATCATCGCGGCATTGAAGAAAACATAAACAAGTTTGGCCGAACAAAATCAGCTCGGCAAAGAGCCTTAAGGCGAACAAAACAGCAACCCGTTTTGCTGAGCAAAATCAGCTCAGCAAAGCACTTTAGAGTCGACTAAAGCATCAACTCATTTGGCTGAGCATAATCAACGCAGCAAAAAGCACTAAGTTGAACAAAACATCAACTTATTTGGCAGCAAAAATCACCTCGGAAAGAATCTTGGAGTTGAGCAAAACTAATATTCAATTTGCCGAGCAAAATCACCTCGGCAAGAATCTTGGATTTGAACAAAACATCAACTTAATTTGCCGAGCAAAATCACCTCAGCAAGAATCTTGGAGTTGGACAAAACATCAACTCATTTTGCCGAGCAAAATCACCTCGGCAAGAATCTTGGAGTTGAACAAAACATCAACTCATTTTGTCGAAAAAAATTATCTCAACAAGAATCTTAGAGTTGAACAAAACATCAACTCATTTTGCGGAGCAAAACCAGCTCGATAGCTTGTTGTCCTTTGTCAATGGCAATCCATTAGAAAATTAAAGGAAGTATAACAATTTTTCAAGTGATATGAACCTTTTTTTCCATTACATAGAAATTTTTAGCAAGATTGAAAAAAATATATCACAGAATGGAGGGGTTATATTGAAAGCAAGGTTAAAAGTAAAACAACTTTAAATTTGCTGTGTTCCAAGGCCCCAGTATGACTTTGCTATCTAAATCCTCCAGATAGTATGCCCTTTTTCCTGCTAAATTGGTTATCTTGTAAGGTCTCTCCCAATTTGGCCCCAATTTTCCTTTGCCTAGAATTAAGGTGTTGCCCATCACTTTCTGCAAGACCCAATCCCCAATTTTGAATTGTCCGGGATGAACTGTTTTGTTATACTTCTTGGACAGTTCTTGTTATTATGCTGCGGCGTGATTCAGTGTCTTTTCTCTTCGCTCTTTTGTGAGGTCTAACTCTAGAGCAATTGCTTCTTCGTTTAAGTTCGGCTTAAAATTTTCACTTTGGATGGTGGGCATGCCAATCTCCAGTGGGATGAATGCATCCATGCCATATGCCAAGGCAAACGACATCTCTCCTGTTGAGCGTCTTGGCATTGTTTGGTAAGCCCAGAGGACATTTGGGAGCTCTTCGGTCCATTTTCCTTTTGCTTTCTCCAGCCGCTTCTTTAACCCATCCAAAATGGTCTTGTTTGATGCATCAGCTTGACCATTAGATTGAGGGTAAGCTAACGTCAAATTGTAGAATTCTATATTTAATTCCTCGTAGAATCCTCTGAATAACTTTTCATCAAACTGGGTGGCATTGTTGGATATCAATGCCTTGGGGACCCCGAACCGCATTATCACATTTTGCTAGACAAATTTCTTCACATTCTTCTCCTTGATAGTCGCCAAAGGCTTAGCTTTTACTCATTTTGTGAAGTGGTCTATTGCAGCGATGAAGAACTTGCGAGTTCCCGGTGTGGTCAGGAGTGAACCTACTATGTCCAGCCCCCACATTGTGAACAACCAAGGACTTGTAAGGGAAAGTAATTCTCTAGTTGGTTGATGAATCTGTTGTGCAAACTTCTGACACTTTTCACACTTTCTCACGTACTTTTGAGCATCGGCTTGCATGCATGGCCACCAATATCCTTGTAAAATAGCTCGATAAGCCAAAGATCTTCAGGTGTAGTGTAATCCTACTCTTTGGCCTTGTATGCTCCATGCTTCATGCCTCTAATTCTAGCATGTGTTGGCTAGACTCCATGCATGTTTTTGGCCTTGATTTGGTATGCTCTAGGACTGTTTTGGGTTGTCTTGGCCATATGGTTCATGTATTGCATAGCTGTAGTGCAATGGGCTTAGCTAGCCTTGTGTTTTAAGGACCCTAGCATGCCATACTTGTGATAGTTGCATGTCAAGGCATCATTTAACATGTTATTTCAGGGCATATAGCATTGCCATATTCTTATGCATGTCACTCTTTGATTGTATTTGAGAGTTGTGTTTCATGCCTAGTTCATGGGCCAATACATGAGCATGCATTTTCTTACCTTTCGTGCCATCATTTCAGAGCATTTTAGCCTTTGTCTTGGCATGCATGAGGTCTATTTGGGGCTGGATTGGTCCTTGGAGTATTGCATTACATAGCCCTTGTGTTGTATCTTTCACTAGCTTTCATGCTTAAGGACTCTAACTTGACATGCTCATGTTGTTTGCATGTTGTTTGGAGTGTTGTTGCATTGCATTGTGTTCGGATTGAGCATTGATCCAAACACGAGAAACGAGGGATGTTTCATACTTGAAATGATGAAACGTGCCTTATTTCTTGGTCACCGACCCTCTTGATCATGCATGATAGAGGTTAAGGCCCTTATATGTCATTTGTGCATTCATTGACATTGAATTGTGCAAACTTGGCTTCTCGGCCATCGTGCATTGCGATGCTTGGGTGGTGGCCGAGTCGAGTACTCCTTAAGCTTAAGAAATGATAGGGAGAGTGGTTGTGCACACATACCTTGTAAATACACTATTGTGCCCCTTCTTGTTCTCCGTTGCAGCAAAATGGAGCTTGGCAGGATTTTCTGGTCAGAGACCGTAAAAAAAATTGGCCGACCACTTTTTTGGTCTCAAAGAAACTTAGGTAGTCTACAGGTGGTCTACACCACCCTTCTTGGTCGGCTGACTTCCACGGAGGTCTCCATGTTGGAGTAGAAGCTATCTGAAGGTTTGTGCAGTGTTCTAAAATCAAATGCAAACAGAGGCAAGTTGGGGCCTAGTAATGGATTTCCGAGCGAGGCGATCGAGCATGCATGCACTTCTCGTCCCAAGGCTCCTGTTAACTGTTTTGCTTAGCTAGTTAGCTATTTGGTTATATACTTAAGTAGTTAATGCACTTAGCTATTCATTTGTGTTTGTAATTAGTTAACTTGTTAGTTAATTAGCTTCGTTTTGTAATAATTAGTTTAATTAGCTTAGATTAACTAGTTACCTTATTTATTCGGACCCTCCGTCGAGAGGGCATATTATTGTAATAAGCGTGCGTGTGTGTGATGCATGTCTTCCAACCCCATTTCTTTCTCCCTTTTACTTATCAGCTTTCGATGGTTAGTTTAGGGCATGTTTCAATTAGCATACTTATGCTTGCATGCGTGCATCCATTCATCTGTCTTGCGTACACCGGGCTCGGCGCATCATTCAAACTGCATTGTATTTCAGTACACTTTCTTGAATACGTGTTTCAAAACATGTTATCAAGTGTTGCATTCATATCCTATTCTAGATAGCCAAGCCTATTTTAGTTGCATTTTTGCATGTGTTGCATTAGGCATTGTTGACATAGCTAGGATCATGCATTGATTACTAACTAGCTTCTGTTTTGGCTCGGAGTACACTGTGAATGTTTATGCTTTAGCATACTGCATGAGATGTGTATGTTGCCATGTTAGCATGTTTGCTATGAGGCTATTTGCTTAACTGATATAACTGCATAAATGCTTGTGGATGACGGCTTCATTGCTTGAATTGGAACAATTCATCAAAATGTGCGTTTTAAGCCCACTTGAAGTGGCAAAATCATCATGTTTTTTTAAGCCCATTTGAGGGTAGCAAATCCGCGTCTTAGCCTACTTGCGAGTAGCATCTTCAAACCATTTTCAAAAAACAAACATGAGATATTCTATTCCAACTCGAGTGATTTAGTCTATACTTGTATGCTGTGCGCATCACATAGTAAGGTTAGCCAATAAACTGGAATAAGAATACATGTGTTTTCAAAAACAGCATATCATGTTAGTAGAGGCCGATCCTTTGATCGAGCGAGTTGGGGTGCTCATTTCAGGACCTTCCCCTCTCATACCCAAGTTCCTGAGCCGAGGCAAATTTAGTGATAACGGACACGTGGCCTTTGGCACGAGTCAGAGTTTCCTAAATTTCCCAAAACAAAATATTTAGGTGGCGACTCTGAAATCTGGCAAAGTAGTCCATGTTTGGCGCTTTTTGATTTAAAATTGATTTTTCAAAACCAATTGCCGAATTTGGACTCTTTGGTGATTTATCAGTCTTACATTGCACTTTGTGAGTTTAGATTCAAAACCGTGACAAGAGTCTGAACTGTAGTAGCTAGAACTATAATTCACGCCCTCTCCGAAATGGGGGCGCACGGAGCGAGTTCGGGGCAGTCTACACATATATAGTCCATAAAACTCATATCATGGTTTAATAGAGCATGATCCTTTGATCGGGTGAACAAGGGTGCTTAATTCATGACCTTTCCCCTTTCATACCTAATGTTCTGAACCGAGGCATCTTTGGTTATGACCAACCGTGACCTTTGGTACCAGTCATGGGTTTCTTAGTTTTCCCAAAAGATTAGGTGCTGATTTTGAGATCTGGTGATGAAATCCATTTCTGGCAAATATTGCGAATAATGGAATTTCTATAGATTTGCTAGATCTGGACTCTCATTTATGTTTCATATTGCACTCATGAGACTAGATCGAAGATCAAGAGTTTGAACTATCAGGTGCATTCAGGTACCCCGGGGCATCCCACAATCTCGTGATCCTTTAATGAGATGAAGAGTCCCAATAAGATCTTACGAGGACCATTAACAAGATGGTGGTTATGTTTGGAGACAGAATGCAGCCATCTGATAAATTTGTTACTCGATAGTTTGGAACCATTGGACAGTAACCAGAAGACACCATGCCTAAAGGTCTAGTGATCAACGTTCCAACTCCTTCTGCGATTGATCAGGGTTCATCATCCAACACCCCTGTTCCAAGAGGATGAGTTACATACATCAAAAAGCATCCTATTTAGAGGACCCCAGAAAGAATGGTTGGTCCTTCTATTCAACTATTAGGAGTTTAGAGGACTCTTGTAGAAAAAAAATTTTGCCCACATATAGAATCCTCCTGCAACTGGTCTTGGAAGGCAACATCTGTTTGTCCAACCCCATACTAATGCATTAGACATTTTTGGTTCAAAGTCACTAAAACTGTCTTCTAGGCAACAAGAGTTCTTTAGAAGTTACACCACACAACAAAAGGCATCAATGATTGTTTTGAAAGAGCAAGTCAAGAGATTGCTTGTTCTGTCATTGCATTCTTGAAGGAGCTCACAAGGGTCATCAATGAGATGGTGGCCATGTTTGAAGAAAGGAGGTCGTCATTTTCACAATCAGTTATTCCACAAGTTAGAGCAATGGGACTACATCCAGAAGAAATTTTGCCTAATGCACCAATCACTGCTCATCTACAATTTTCTAGAGTCTATCAAGGATCCTTGTCCAGCACTCCTATTTGAGGAGGTATTCGTTTAGTCTCAGGGGACATCTTGCTAGAATAACACTAGAAGGAAGATTTGGTTTTGCCAATGGGCAGACAAGTAAGCAAAGGCCCATCAACAATGCCCAAGGTAAGCTAATTTTGAGGCACAATCCATTGTACAATCTTTTGATGGTTGACTTAGGGAAGCAAAACCACTTCGCTCAACATGAAATAGTTCATCCTTCAATAACTCCCCTAGGATTCTATCAGGCTTTATCATTCCATAGCCCAATCCTAAGGGGCAAGAATCATAGCGCGGAGGGCATCCTCTTAACAAGTCGTTGGAAGAAAAAGACGACCCAACCAACAATCAAGTCTACAGACAAAGGCCCACCCATAATATTTTGTATCTAGTAGGAGGAAAGGATAACAATCTTCTAACTGCAACAAAATTTTCAAAAGTGAGGAGGCAAGATGTAGACTTTGCCTCAACCTATGTAAAACATGAGATCGAGCATCGAGTTCACTTTGAAATCAAGTCAAAAGTCAAGCTTGAGGTAAGCCGAAATATAGACCAGAAGATCCAATAAAATTTTCCTCTAAAAAGTGCACAATGGGGGCGAAATTATGTTGAAGAAATTGTTGATATTTCAGTTAAGAGCATAAATTTTCTTCATATATCATAGAATGTGATGAGCAATCTTTTCCTCCTCCTATGTTGGATGAAGACCTTTTTAGCATCTCTCAAAAAGCTAAAAAGCATTACATGTGTATGCCAACTTTTGGCTTAGTACATGAAAACTTGCACCCACATTGGGTTTGTGGGGCACATTAGAAGAGAATATTATCCACATGACTTATACAAAAATAATAAGGTGATTGCAAGAAGTCTCAAGTCACGTGAAAAGTTGCATAGACCGAACAAACATCTCTATTCTTCAAAACAATTCATCAAAAAGCTCAAAGGAGGTGTTGAAGGAAGCAAAGAGTATAAATCAAGTAAAGAAGTTCGACCTATAATAAATTCATCTTTTTGAAGAAAAATTGCAAGTTGCCTCATGTTTAAGGAGCCGGATAAGGAGTTTTGGCCTTTTAGGATGTCTAAGAAGGCCCGACATCAATTTCAAGCCTAGCAAGTACTTCAAGCCTTCTAACCCAAAGAACAAGCCTTAAGGTGTAGCAAGCCTCTTACGTAGGAATTTTTGGCCTTTCAGAATGTCTGAGAAGGCCTAATGGTAGTTCAAGTCTAACCAACATTTCAGGCCTTATAAAACAATGAACAAGCCTCCTTTATAGTATGCTAGAAGTTTCATACAGGAGAACCAGCTATCCACTTCAACATTCTCTTGTAAGAAGCTCACCCAAGCTTGGTAGAGAGAAAGGAGGTCAAAATAGAAAAGTTTAGGTGCTAGTTCATGACTGCTTGAACTTTGTTCAGAAGGTCTAAGATCTTGGTGTACCTCAACAGGCATTCAGAATGTAGAAGGTCTTCGAAGCTTTGTCAAGTCTACAGAAGGTAGTTTAGAAGGTCTAGATCAAGGCCTATCAAGTTTGCAAGAACAAACTCAAAAGGTTTGATAAGGATGCAGAAGATCTCAGAAGGTCTGTCAAGTCTCTAGAAGATCTCAGAAGGTGTCTAAAGTCTGCAAAAGATCTCAAAAGATTTGTCAAGTCTCTAGAAGGTATCCAAAAGGTTTGATATGTCTACAACAATTAATCTAAAAGGGCAAATAAGAATCCAAGAGTACTTGTCGAATTTCATCTTTAAACATTTTTCTATCAAGAGGATTCTAGAAATGGCAATCAAATCAAGCCTTATCATTTGCTCAAGAACAAAGCTTGATAGGGGCAATGTTTGTACCAAAAATGACACCCTAGTGGGAGGTTGCCACATGTCTTGTTAGGTTGCCACATGGCCTGTTAGTGACTAAAAGTGTGTAGCATTAGCATTTCAAATGGTGACAAATTTTGGGATGGCCCCACCATATATAATATTTTATATTTAATTAATTAAGGAGATTTGGATTTTAATTTGTCATTATTCTGGTTTAATATGGGATTTATGAGAACTATGGAGCCTGATTCATATATAATTCTAATAAAGATTTATTTTGGAATTAGAAATTAAATGTCTAAATAGTTTAAGATAATATAATTGGTGAGTTGAATCAGTTTAATTCCTAATATTGAACCATATGGGAGTTTAATTAATATTCGATTCAATTTAGTAAAATTCAGATTTGATTAATTGGTTCCAAATTGGAGTTAATTAAGTTAATTCAATTATAAGGATTGGGAATTGTAATTATTCCGAATTAAATTTACTTATGAGGTGTCCAATTTGAATATGTAATTTATTGACAAGAATCTTGGGTTTGATCTAAAATTGAAGGCCTTAGTGATTTGAGAAACTAAAATTAATGATGGCAATAAATTTAATTTCATATTTGGAGCCTTTTGAGAGTTTGATTAAAAATCTAATTCAGATTGGTAAAATTAATTATGATTATTTGGGCCGTAATTGAAGTTAATTCGACTAATTAAGTTATGTGGGATTTGTGATTAGTTATGATTAATTAAGTACCAATCAAGATTTTTAAAAACTAAGTGGGGTTTAAATAAGTTAATACATAATTAATAACTAAGCTAATCCTATTCATCTAATTAAATCAAGAAGAGTTGAGAACATTCTAGTTAATTGTTGTAATGGAACTTTTGTGTGAGCATATGTATTGTTTGGTTGATGATTTCATATGTGAAGAGGAAGGGTTTGTATCATAGAGGAGTTGGAGTGTTTTGGTGCACAGAGAGAGAGAGAGAGAGAGAGAACTCAAACCATTGTGTTGGAAAAAGCTTTGAAGAAGTGGGTTCAAGGCACCTAAGTGAAGAAAAGAGAGGAAACTCAAGAAATTGAAAAGGAATTCAACCATTCAAGACTCTAGGTAAGAAATTGAAACCTAAATCTTGTAAATAAATCATCTAGCAACTAAAATCAAGAGGTAATTGGGTTCAATTTCATGTAATTAAAAATAAATTAGCAATAAGATGAAGAAAATTGAGTTAGGTTAATGAATATGGAAATTAATCTTAGAATATCACCAAATTGAGTCTGATTTTGAACATTAAAGTATTTGAGTTTTATCTTTACATGCATCATAGATTTTGAAGAATTTGAGCTATTCAATTTCATATTTTGAAGATAAAAAGGAAAGGTTTTATAAAAATCAAATTTATGAAAATTTCAAATTAATCCTAAAGTCAGATACGGTTTTGATTTTATAATGAAAATTAAAAATTGGTTTGATTTTGATCTTTAATCAATGCTTGTAATGTAATTTAAAAGTTTTACTCAAATTAAACATATTTTGGAACATCTATGATTATAAATTAAGTTTTAGGTTAAAAATTGAGTTAAATTCAAATATTAAGAGATTGATTTTGTAATTTATCATTTAAGTTTGATTTTTATTATTTTCATGAAATTGGTTTCCATCGTTACATACATCATAGGTTTTCAAAAGTCTTGAAGATTTAATTCATGTTTTAAAAGAAGAAGAACAAAGTTTTGAAAAATGTATTTGGAAGCCATTTTTACTGTATTTTGAAACCTATAATTATTCAGGCCGCTCGAGCGGTATAGTCACCACTCAAGTGCACCATACGAGCTCCCAGTATTTTTGCAGACTGTGCCTCCACTCGAGCGACCAAGTGGTGGCTTGAGCGGTTAGGCCTCTTCAGCATGTTTTTGGAAAATTACATGTTGTTCATATTTTCATCCTTATCTTTTCTCGAGCATTCCTAGGCATTGAATTATGACTCATTCAGGACTAATAAGCTAAGAACCAACATAAGTTTATTGATTATGAAGCAAAGTAAGAAATCAGTTTATTTGTAAAGAAAATATAATTGAAGTAGGAATTCAATTTATTCAGAAAGAAAAGAATAAGAGAATTGAGAATTCGATCAAGAGAGTAATATTGTGTTTCGGTGTGTTCGTTTGTGTTCTTTTTGTAGGTTAGACATCTGAAGAGTTATTTTAATCAAACCCACTGTGAGTAATATCTCTATAAAGATATGTTCAAAATTTATTGTTTTGAAAGTTATTTATTGAATGGTTTTGAGAAATGTTATTTTAGATGAATGAATGAAGATACTTTTTGTTAAATGTATTCGTGACATCCTTTAGTGAGACCCTTGTCTGAGAGAATAATACTATGGCTTACGGATTAATTGAAACACAGAGATCTCTGATGTTAGACCCGAGTAGTCTACATTGCATTACCTATTATAGATTATTGATTGACCTGTTGTGGTCCCATTAGATTGACCCTAGTGGTCCTATTGGCTTCGGCATATTGTTATATTGTTACTCCATTGGATGTACCACGTGTAATGGCTTGATTAATTATTGTTAATGCAAATGATTGATATGATTAGATATATGAATTGTTTTGGAAATTAGAGGATATATTTTATGAGATGATAGACTTTGTTATAGCAAATGTTTTGACATGAATGTAAAATATGATTCGTTTTGGAATTGTAAAACATGTTTTTATATTATGTTGGATTTCATTTATTAACCTCTTTATTATAGTATTACTCACTGGGCTCTAGCTCACCACTCTACCTTATATATATATAGGTGAGCAACTGGAAGATTAGCATTAGAGATTGCCTTGAAGTCCAACCTTTTTGTCAAGCCACCTAAGATGTGCCTCTGTGATGAGGCTTTAGCTTTTTCTTTTGTCAAGCTCGCCAAGCTTTTTATTTTGTCAAGTCTTATATGTGTGATCTTGGGTTATATAAGATCTGCCTTTGTCTGTATATATATATATATGTATTAAAGTGTGTTATGAATATTTTAAATATTTCACTTTATTATGTATGCACAGCTCAATGGATCATGTGCTCTTTTCTCTCTCTTCTAACATATATATATATATTAACATATATATATATATTAAGTATATAAATATATTTGGATATTAATCGAGATATGCATCAGAAGGACACTTGGCCAAAATTTAATGGCCACCATATCTACTACCCAAGCAATCCAATGGTGAGAATTTAAATGTGCTCAACAACTCCTACAAAAGAGGCGTGACTTGGCCAAGCATGGACAAGTGGCATCTATCCAAGACCCCCACCCACCATCCAAAGACTGAGATTTGAAGCAGGATTTGGTCAGCCCTATCCTTGAGGAACAAACCAACAAATTATTGAGAAAAAAGAGAAAGTTAGGACATATGTCACTCTAGAGGGCTCTCTAGCAAACAACTTTCAAGATTTTATAGAGATTCTTAAGAGGTTGTTGCAGATTTTCAGGAGGCATACATGATTTTCAAGAGGCTCCAGCATCTATAAATACAAGAAATGAAGATGGAACCAACCTTAACCAATCAATCATTAAACGCAACATAATACAAAGCACCAATGCTTTTTATCCTTAGTTTAGCCCTAGTTCAACTTAGGAGTTGACTTGAAGGCATCTTTGCCATAGTTTTAGCCTTAGATCACGACATCTGTGACAAATTAGTTGTTTTTTGGCCTTCATTGCCATTGTTTTGAAACTTAGATTGTGTTTACATCCATTTTGTAACTCAATTTCATGTTTTCAAACTTGTTATTGCACTTTTATAATGTTCAATCCATTTGAATTTATAAAAGTAAGCATTTTGGTGTTCATTTTCTTCTCTTTATCTCTCTTCATGATTTTGCAAAATCCATGGAGATTTTAAGTCCTCTTAATTGAGGTAAAACAAAACCAAGAGGTTTTACCTTTTGGAATCCAACACGATCCCCTGTTTTAAAAGTTCGATTTTTTTAAAAATATTTCCACAACTTAGGCATTGTTACCTTGGCATGCCCGCGCCCAAATCCATCAAGTGTTGTTTGTTTGGCGGGATTAGAGGATGTGATAGGATTAGAGGATGGGATAGGATCCCGTTTGTTTTCAGAGGTAGAATGGAGGGGATTGATAGTGAGGAGATTAAGTAAAATTGTGTTTGTTTTTATGACAGTTGTTAGTGTAGGAATTGTTAAATTATTTTTATATAAAATAATAAAACAAATAAAAAAATATAAAAAATTAAACGTTAATATTTAAAAAAAATTCCCAATATATAAAAAATAAAAAAAATAAAAAAATTTCTAATCCTCTCACTATTTTTCTAATATCATCTCCACTTCCTCCATCTCAATCCCCCTTCCAACCTCCATCTATATCACTTCTTCTATCCTAATCCCTTCCCCAACTCTACAAACAAACACAACACTAAATAACTCCATCTCCATCCTAACCCGCTCCCATCCATTTAACCCTAAAACAAACGGGGCCTTACATCCATTGTTTGGGTTTTCAATTTTGCTCTAAACTATTAGTCCCAAATGTGTTGGACTATTATGTCCCATGGGGGGTGGGACACAAATGGGGGGATAAAGAGGGATATGGGATTAGATAGTGAAATGACCATTTTGACCATCTACTATTTAATTATGTATTATATTTAGTAAAATTCAATAAAATTTAAATATCTCAATTTAAAAATAAAATAATTTTATTTAATTTTTATTGATGTTTTATTTATTTAATTTTTTAAAATAATTTTTTATAGATATTTTATTGATGTTTTATTTTAAAATTTTGTTTATATTTTATTTAATTTCATTATTTAAATTTTAATAGATGTTTTATTTAATTTCATTATTTAATTATTATTATTCTTTAAAATAAATTTATTTAAAATTTTAATTAAAAAATAACATATATTTTATTGATATTTTATTTATTTATTTATTTAAAAAAAAATAAATTTATTTAATTGTATAAAAAATAAAATAAAATAAATTTTTATTTAATCTAGCTAAAAATAATTAAACTATTAAAGATATATTTAATATTGTTATTACTTAATAAATTATTGAAAAGGACAAAACAATCATTTGAACTTTTATCCTTCTCCATAATATCCCAAACAAACATAGGATTCATATCTTATCTAACCAAATAGTTATTTCCTGATATCAAATTCTATGACTAAACAAATGTGGGATACATATCCTATCCAACCAAATAGTCCCAAGACTATGAATCTTAAGATTGCAATCCGTTAAATTTCAGTTATCCTTTATTCACTTCGTTCAAACAAACACACCCTCTTTGTTTTGATCAAAACTAATATTTTAGTTAAAAACATATAATTTTTGAATTTGTTGCACAAGCAGAGTCCAATGTACTTTTTGTTTAGTTTTTTTTTTTTTTGGACTCCAAAAAATGGAGGTTCTGTGGGGGCATCACAACCTCCGTAGGCCCAGGCCCCGGGATAGTCGGTTGCCAGCCTGATTTAACCTAACTCACAAGAAGGGACCTACTACCGAGGCACCAGTGGAGCTCATCAACTGCCCCAGCCATGGACAAGTTTCGATCGGAGTGCAGCACGAGGTCTCCGCAGAGAGTCCCTGAAAATCCCAAAATGTTCGCGCCTCCCAAAGATCAAACTTAACTCATGACTGTGAGAAGACGATGCCTTCACCACTGGACCACCACCTTAGAGCATCTCCAATGGTTCACCAAATGTTTCACCAAATCTGAGTAAAAAAATGGCCATTTCCTCAATTTGATACTGAATGCTCCAACGGTTCACCTTCATCAAATCTCCTTCAGGACAACCGGATGGTCGACCGGTTATGAGAATTTTTTTTTTTTTTACCTTTTTGAACTGTTTGAACCTACTTCCGTGGGTCAACCGGTTGGTCAACCAGTTGGTCGACCGGTAAAACCAAATTTTGTTTTTGTTTTTGTTTTTTTTTTAACCTTTTTGAACCTACCTTCGCAGGCCAATTTTTCATGCACTGGTCGACCGGTTGGTCCACCGAATGGTCGACCAAGGGGTCGACCAGGTGGTCATCCAGGTGGTCGACCACCATGTGTAAAATTCTGAACATTTTCTGCTCCAACGGTCACACACAATGTTTTGATAAAATATGTATTTTGTCCTCAGTTTGATGAATCGTTTACTGAAATCTCAATTTAATATCAATTTGGTGCAACAGTTAGAGCACCAAATAATAATTTTTTCACCAAATTTTAAATTTAATGTCAACTTTAATAAATAGTTAGAAATGATCTTAGTGGTTACTTTTTGTTTAGTTAGACCATTAATAATGCTGCACCATCATGTTTGGAACGGGTTAACCTTGTGACACCTTCCCCATGCTTTGACTTGTGAAGGCATGCTTGTACATGCCAACACTCAACTGCCCTAGAGCCTTAGGTAGCTGTAGGATAGTAAAAGCAACCAATGAAGTTGCACGCAATTAAAAAAAAAACTTTGCACCTGTTTTTGTTTTATTTTATTTCGAAATCAGCCTATATAAAGCACCACAACTCCTCCCTTGCACACATAAAACACACGGCTGATAAGGAGGAAGAAAGGAAGGGAACATGTAGGATAAAATTTTAAATTTTTTTATATTTTTAGTTTTAATATTTTTGATATATTATTTTATTAAAATTCTTATAATCTAGTATAAATATTTTAAAATTATTAAGTTTTTTAATTTGTTTTGATATTGTTTTTCTAATTTCTTAGATTTCTTGTTTTTTAAAAATTAGATTAGTTTATTGTTGGTGTCCAAAAATACTTGGTCTCCAAAATTTACATTATTATAAATAGCTACGTAAGGTTCATGGTAAAAACAACTTTTATTCAATAATATTAAAGTATTTTCTCTTTTTTGTAGATTCAAGATTCTATTTTAAGAGCCCCTTTTGTTCACTAAAGCGATATCTAATTCTCATGTATTCTGCTGCATCAACACTTTGCAATTTTTTTTTTTTTTTTGGTTTTTTTGAAAGCTTTTTGAGGTAGAACATCTATCTCTACTCATTTAGTATTATATATTTGATTTATGTCTAGATTAGTTAATGTTTTGGGGTATGAGAAAAATGAGCCGAAAAAAAAAAAAAAAAAAAAAAAAAACCTTGTATGTTCACCAAGTAATTTGAAATAAGGATACATTGCATTTTAGCATCTATTTCTTCTTCGCATAGTTCCAAAGGTGCGTTGGCTACTGATTTTAGTTTCTAGACGTGTTAGATTACATCCTCGAATCATCTCGCATGTCGATGGAAACAAAGTATGATGACCTTTTTACTTAAACAATAGATTTCCAGCATTGTTTGGAGTCATTTTCAACTTGTAAAAGCTCTAATAAATTTGAGAAAGCTTCTTTTTTAAAATTTGGATATACTGGAGCTCTATTACTATCTATATAGCATATATGAAGTTTTATAAAATCTTAAGAAAATAAATTATAACCGAAACAGCCATTTTTCCTAGCTGCCGCATGCAACAGATTCTGTCCTGTTTTATTAGAAAAAAACCTTGTTTGTTTTTACTTTTCAAAATATGTTTTTCAGAAAATTCTACTTTCTTATTTTTCGTATTTTTTTGTTTTTATTAATTTTTTTTAATATTTTAAGCAATTTTTTTACTTTTTAGACATACCTAACATAAATACACCTAAAAAGTAAAAAAATTGTAAAAAAAATCTTTTAAAAAAATACAAGAATTCAGTACATTTTTTATATTTTTATGTATTTATTAATTTTTTAAAATATTTTTTCACAAATTTTTTACTTTTTAGATACATCTAAGTAAGGTGCATCTAAAAAAATAAATAAAAATGTTTAAAATTTAAAAAATATTCGCTAAAAACAAAAAAATACGAAAATCAAAAAAGTCAATTTTAAAAAAACTTAATCTAAAAAACTCAAAGCAAATACATATTTTTCATAGTTACAGGGGGTTTTGGCCTCTGATTTCTTCTACAAAAATGTTCTTAACTCATTTATCTAACAAATGGTTTTAATCCCATCACTGTTTGGTATGGTTTGATTCCCTTTATTATTTTTATAACATGAACTACCTGCACTGGAATTTATCAAAAAACTGCTTGAAACATATGTGTTTGGTAATGTTTACGTTTTCAATTTATATTTATAAAAATTTTATAAATTGATTTTTGTTTATTTTTAGAAAAATATAAATTGCAAACGCGTTTGGTAATTGACAAAATGTTTAAAAAATTTTAAAAATATAAAAAAGAGTGAGAAATGACAAGTGGTGGCAAGTGGCGGTAGAAGACGGTAGTGAAAAGTGGTGGCGGGTGGTGGCGGGTGGATGGCGGATGGCGGGTGGTGGTGGCGGGTGATAGTGGCGGGTGGTGGGTGGTAGCGGCGGGTGGGGGGTGGTAGCGAATGGGTGGTGGTGGTGGTGGCGGTGGTGGTGGCGGATGGGTGGTAATGGTGGGTGGGTGGATGATAGTGGCGGGTGGTGGTGGCAAGTGGGTGGCGGATGGCGGGTGGTGGTGGCGGTGGCGGGTAGGTGGTGGTAGTGGGTGAGTGGGTGGCAGTGGGTGGTGGTGGGTGGTGGCGGGTGGGTGGTGGATGATGGGTGATGGTGGTGGTAGTAAGTGGGTGGCCGGTGGTGGTGGTGGTGGGTGGCTAGTGGTGGCGGTGGGTGGTGAGTGTTGGTGGCAAGTAGGTGGCGGTGGTGGTAGCAGGCGGTGGATGGTAGTGGCAGATGGTAGGTGGTGGCAGGTGGAGGGCAGGTGAGTGGTGAGTGGTGGTGGTGGTGGTGGCGAGTGGGTGCCGGGTGGGCAGTGGTGGCGGGTGGTGGGTGGTGGTAGCAAGTGGGTGGTGAGTGGTGGTGGGTGGTAGTGGCGGAAGACAATGGTGGAAAATGGTGGCAGGTGGTGGTTAGTGTTGGGTGATAAAAAAAAAAAAAAAAACTGAAAACTCAAAATGGAAACACATTTTTTGTGTTTTCATTTTTTGGCTAAATTTATAAACTGAGACCACTGATTTATAAATCAAAAATTTTACCAAACAAGTTTTTATTTGAGTTTTTAAAATTTTTGTAAATATGAACAGAAAACTGAAAACGCAAGTGTTACCAAACGGCACGTTAAGTGTTAAGTCTCGTTCCTGTGTCACACTAATTCATCATGAACACTTAACCACAATTGCTGGAAGTTATTTAAGAACTATTTCAGATGTATCTTGAGTAATGATTTTTGATGTGCGCGTGTTTCAATCTGTTATTATTTGCTCGCCGTTATTTCCTCATAAAATTGCAAATACTTCCATTTTATATTTCATTAAAATTTCATGAATGTATGCACTATTAGGATGTGACTAATCGGGGTTGAACCGATGGTATGCAGTATGCATAAGACATAACAAGAAAGATATGAAAGTGGCGTGTATATCATCGAATGTTCAGGGTGCACCTAGTGATGATATTGTGTGAGCTGGATGTCGAACCCTAACATGGCATGAGATGTAATCTTGGCTCCTTAACAGATTCAGTTATGGTATAAGGGTGGCAGTGAGGGTCTCACACATGAAGAGTATCCTTATAAGGTCGTTCCCTTGTGGAAGACCAACGATGATATAGCTTGATTATGTAATTCAAGGCGTAGGCATTCTTGGTATTTACCGATATGTTCTAATGTACCAAGGGAGAGCCCGAATAGCTCTAGGCCAATGTTTGTCACTGGGTAAGAATGGCATTCCATGGGAAACTGCTAGAATTAATTTAGGTGACTGAACACTAGAAGAACTAAAACTTACAAGTCTTGATTTTTTCTTCCTCTATTTATCGTTACCATGATCATCATTATGTTACTGTTGTTCATTCTAAATTGTTATAGCTATATTACTTGTATTTATGAAGTGCATGTATTATATCGGGGTGGGTAGCGTTGGGGTAGATTGTTATATTGGGCCTCACAGCTCATGGCCTTCTTTGTATTACCCTTGCGTTTTATACCAGGTACCGAGCTAAATGAAGAAGGAACTGGTGAGGATTATACAAGTGATGACTTGACTAACAAGTCGTGGTTGACCTAGAGCCATTTGAAGTCGTTACTAGTTTTTTCCTTAATTTTCAACTTCTTTCCATGAATTTAGTACGAACAAGTGTTGTAACTAGATCATTTTGATGTTTGAAATCTATTCTACGATGTATTATTTAATCCTGAATGATGATCTTTAATTATGTTCGTAGACTTATTTTCATATGAAGGCTTACTGAGAGATGGTATTATAATTTGTGGTTTATCCTTAATCTCTTACTACTATAGGCTTATATCTTAATAATGTCCTTGAGAAATTGGAGTGTCACAACTTGGTATCAGAGCTCTAGGTTAGAATACCTAGGGATAGTGAGAAGAGGTTTAACCTCAATTGATGGGTAGTGTTATAGGCTTATGTAATTTACAATTATAGTAACCATCTCACCATCATCATCTCCATCATCGCTCTCCCTTTCCTCATCCTCTTTGTCATTACCCTCATTGAAACCAAATGGAGGGGTCACCTCTCTCACTGACGTAGGAGGTGGTGGAAGAACCCAGGCCTGCATTTTAATGTCAGGTTCAGGGTATTAGAATAGTGAACAGTAAACAGAAACTACAGAAGGATGAAGAGAGCACAGTGGCAACAAATAGAGCAAAATTAAGAGGTGCATAATTGAACAGTAAGTGTATGGGACAGAAAAGAATACCAGAGCACAAGCAGTGATCAAAGAAGGAGAGACTTAGAATTTGATGTTGGAGACCATGATTTTGTCAAAGTCACTCCAATGAAAGGACACACAAGGTTTGGGAAGAAAGGGAAATTGTCACCCCGGTACATAGGGCCATTTTAGATTTTAGAAAGATTGCATCCGGTTGTCTGTCGGATTGCTTTACCACCGGGCATGGAGCAAGTTCACAATGTGTTTCACGTATCAATATTACGAAGCCACCTTTGGGACCCTTCTCATGTTATTGACTATCATCAGATTGTGCTAGATAATGATATTGTTTATGAGGAGAAACTCTAGATATGGTTTATGCGGAGAGCTTGCTAGAGTGAGTTAGAGAGAAAGGAAGAGGAAGAGGAAAAGCTAGGGTTTTGGAAGAGAATCAAAGGGCAAACCTTAGACTTGAGTTAAGGTATGATAATCTACTTATAATCTTTGTCTCTAACACATCTTTGGCATGAAATCAAGAAGGAATTGGAAATTTTGAGCTAGGATTTTGAGTTGTGTAAAGGTTTGGAATAAAATCAAGAAATCTCTTCATTTTTGTTTGGTTTGAGTTCAATCTTGTGATTAATCCATGAAATAAACTCTAGATGGTTCATACAAACAAGATTTGTTGGAAGATCATTCATGGATATATGTATTTCGAACTTGTATATGCAAATCATGAATTTGTAAAAAGATGACTGCTTTTCAAAACCTATAAGTGCTTCTTGTGAGTATCCATTTTCAAGAAATTGAGTTGTTTAAAGAACATTACATTTCAAAATAAGGATGAGGTGGTCCTACGTACGAACATTTCAAAACCCTTGAAGTATTACACATAGCACTTTGTCTTGAGATGTTTGGAAAACATTACTCTCCAGAACAAGGCGACTCCATACACCGAATTCTCCAATCTTATGAGGTGTTACCCAAAGCACTACTTCCCAACTATGAGGTGCATCTATCACACCACTTTTGTGCATCTATCACACTACTTGTTGCATCTATCACATGCCTTACCATTTTATATATCTATTGCATTCACCCTTTTCACATGAAGTGTGATTTGGCTGGTTTTCGCCCTTTTTGCATTAAATGCATTTAGGCTTATTGGTTACAACTTCACCCTTTTCACATGAAGTGTTATTTGGCTTGTTTTCACATTAAATGCATTTAGACTTGTTAGCCACAACTTCAACCTTTTCACACGAACTGTGATTTAGCTTGTTTCCACCATTTTCGCATTAAATGTGTTTAGGCTTGTTGGCTACAACTTCACCATTTTCATATGAAGTATGATTTGGCTTGTCTTCACCTTTTTCGCATGAAGTGTAATTTGGTTTGTTTTCACCCTTTTCACATTAAATGGGTTTAGGCTTGTTGGCTACAACTTCATCATTTTCACACAAAGTGTGATTTTGCTTGTTTTCACCCTTTCACATTAAATGCGTTTAGGCTTATTGGTTGGCTACAACTTCACCCTTTTCACACAAAGTGTGATTTGTCGTGTTTTCACCTTTTACACACGATGTGTGTTTTGGTTTGCACCTACCCTTTTTACATGAAGTGTGATTTA
Organism: Camellia lanceoleosa; assembly: GCA_025200525.1. NCBI lineage: Eukaryota > Viridiplantae > Streptophyta > Magnoliopsida > Ericales > Theaceae > Camellia > Camellia lanceoleosa. Next base: position 104,637,781 of record CM045760.1, read on the forward strand.
GCTTGTTTTTACCTTTTACACACGATGTATGTTTAGGCTTGTATTTACCCTTTTCGCATTAAATGCATTTAAGCTTGTTAGCTTACTATTATGTCTGGACCTGCAAACAAACCCTTGAGAACTCACCACAAGTCGGTGTCCTTCTTAAAGGCCCTCTAACATAAAAGTTAGTTATCTCAAAGTAGAATTTAGAAATAGAAGAATGTAGAGAGCTGAGGATATGTATCTAGAGTGCATGTGCTTTCAACATATATGTATAAAGAAACCTGAGTGTAAAGTAGGAGCATGTCTCTAAAGTACTTTGCTCCTTTCATGGGTTGCCATATAGCATACCTCCCTTGGGGCATGCGCAATAGTACCTGTTTCGCAGGTTCAATCACGTCAAGTCGATTCAGATTATTATAACTTTGTTGTCACTTCACACATTCTCGCATGAAATGTGTCCATGCTTTCAATCATTTCAACACTTGTTCACCTCCTCAACGTGTGAACACACAGAGAGGTTACATTCTTCACATCCGCATCTGTTTCAGCATATTTCATATTATCTACACGAGGTTTGCCTTGCATATTGCCATTTTCATATGCTTATCATTATTGCATTGCATGCCATCAACTTGCTAACAATTGCAAAATCCCCGGCAATGTGGTAAATGTAAGCAAAACTTTCAAACACCCGTCTCACGAAGCTTGTAAGTCCAACTTTCAATTGATTTTCAAGCATTAGCATTCGCCCCTAAACTACGCTAGTTTGATTCCTTGTAAAGGAACACGTAGGCAACCCTCGGGTTCAACCAACTGCATTTTTGCATGCCTTAATTAGCCCTCATCTCACGGCCTCGTCAAAAGGCTCATCTTTATGCTTTGACATTCACTTACGTCATGAAATGACAGACCAAGCTCTGTCAAAGAGGGGTAACTGTAGACACCCCATTTTTGACCGGCCTTAAGACGTGGATGCTCTATAAAAAGCTCCCGATAATGAAATCAGAGATCGTTCCAATCAATAAGTAAAGGATGGAGAGTAACAAACCTTCTCCACACCCGTTTTGGCCAAAAGATTTTCTAGACCTTTAAACCTATTTTTGAAAATGTTTTTAAGGTAATTGGCACTTTTTCATTCATTTTGGCCATTCTTAGCATTGTGTTTTTCAAAAAGTGTTTGATCCAGTTTTCAAGAAAGGGAGCTTAAAAAGCTATAATGAATGAGAAGACACGGGAAACCTTTCAAAAAACTCATCCGGATAAGACCAAGTCAACTAAACAACTTGTCAAAACACACGCCGGACAACTTCTATCCGGTGGCACGCGTAAGACTCTAGTAGCGCGCGACCAGACCATTTGTACTTCGCCGAACAGCTTTCTGAGGAAAAACACAAGACAACTCCCTACCTATTGGACAAGTCTTATCCGGCGTAATGTTTTTGACATCAGCCAAAATAGGTTTCTTGTGAGGTGTCCCAGAGATCTTAGAATATGCCATTTGGATTCTAGGAGATCCAAAGGCATATATTCCACACCTCCCAAGTTATAAGACCCCCTGTCTTTGGAGAATTAAGGGTTCCAAAAATTCTAATTCCTAAGAGGCTCCCTAAATTCTAGATAGTTACTCTCTAAATTAACTAGTTAATTAGGTAATCAATTGATTAATTTAGGTGAGATTTGGACATTGGAATTCATGCACTTGGACTATCCTCTTCATCCCCCTTGCTTGGAGACTTGGAGCTAGAGATCCCAACTAGCCAGAGTGAGTTTGGATTAGCGTTTGTAACCAGCTTGGGCCATATCTTTACTAGTTTAAAAGGTAATCCCTACTTCTATTCTTGCGTTTCTTTCAAAACTTCTATCTTCTTACTTTTCTTTTTGGATTTTCTGAAGATCTTGAGATCATTTGTTCAGTTGTTGATAGTATAGTTGAATTCTCTGTAGTTTGTGGAGGCCTATATAGAGATTTTGGCCAAGCCCGAATTGTTTTTTTCTAATTCATTATGGGTTAGAAACCCAGGCATAATTTTCTCTATGAGAAGTGACCGATTCTTTCCTCCCGAACCCATCTTACATGGATTTGAGTAATTCATACTCATTTCCATGAGTAGGAGAAAGAGAACTCCTCTCTTTTCATCAGAATCTCCATTTTTCTATTATTTTGATTGATTTTTGTTGATATCGAAGCCCAAATAGAGTTTTCTTCATGAGAATAGACTGAATCTCCTTTCTCATCACTATTTCATGCATCTGGGTAGTTCATGCCCCTTTTCATATATCAGAGGGCTAGATTTCCTCTATCCTCATTGGAGCTTTCTTTTATTGGTTTATAGATTATTGATGATGCAGAAGCTCAGGCACAACTTCCTCCTCGAGGATAGCTCGAATCTCCCCTCTCATTACTATATTTCATAAATTTGGATAGTTTATACCCATTTTTATGGGTTAGAGGGTGAGAATCTTTCTATATATGACAAAGTTTCATTTATTTTATTGCATCCTCTTAGCTCTCATTCATTATATTTGTCGTGTGCATTGGAATGGGTTTTTTTTTCTCCCTACCCTTACTCTTTCTTTTATCCACTATATCTTGTTTTACTTAGATATAATTCTAGTTTCGTGACATTTACATGGTTAGTCTAGGATCATGCATTCGAGTTCGAACCATTATATTTTGGTAGTTACGTGGTGTATAGTTCTTGATGATTCGTATGCCATCTTGTTAGTGTTCGAGCTCCTAGTACTCATTTTGTATGAATTTTGCATTCTATAGATTTTTTACATCTAGGATCATGCATACTTCTGATTAATTATTTTTTGTCGCACTTGGCTGAAGTACCTGGTGAGTGTTCTTTTATTTTTTGTTACATATCATCTAGTCTCATATCTAGGATCATGCATTGAGCAAATAATCCAACAAATCTCCATCTTGGTGACATGTCCAGCTGCAATAAGCCAATCAACCAATAATCTCCACCTTGGCAAGATTTCCAACAGCAACATTGAAACAAAGGCAGAACTAAAACAAACAAAACTTTACCTATGTGAGATTCCCAATATTCCAAATCGAACTTAATAAATTATGTTGTACCAAACCAAAATACAAGTGCTCAAATTGAATCAGGCTAAGCAAAATAAAATAGCAGAATCAAACAAGTGCTAGAGACACATCTGGCCATCTAAACAAATTGCAGAACAAAACAAGCTAGCTCTTCTAATTTTTTTCAATTCCAAACCAAAATAAGAGCACTCAAATCAAATCAGGCTAAGAAAAATGAAATAGCATAATCAGACAAGTGCTTAAGACCTATGTCTCACATAGATAGTAGATTTAATTTAAAGGATTGGGTGAAGTTAAATGAATATGTGAAATTAAATAAGAAAAAAAATCTCATAAATAGGTGTGGGGACATAATTCTTGAGTTGTCTATGTGGTTTGGTGGTTAGCTTAGATGCCATGTGGATAACAAATATTGGTTGAGGTGTAATCTGGGTCACACTAGAATTCGAGATATTTGAGGAGGGACTTGAGTCCTAGATGATGACAGACTCCTTGTTTGGAGAAGTTAGGGTTCATATGAGGAGGTTTATCTCACTTCAACTAGAAAAGAAGAGTCCGGGATTAATGTTATCCTCGTTAAGGATAAGAGTCTTATTAAAGTAAGACTTCTAGGAAGAGAATGACATATGTTATTATATAAATAAAGGCACCCTCGTGAAACGATACGTTTTTACTTGAGAGTTGTTTGCTTGAGTTATTATCTTTGAGAGATATTGTTACTTACTTAATCGTTGGATTGCCCTCCCAATTGGCAGCAACCAGTTTAGGTGTTCTGCTCATTATTGTAGGTTGTGGACTTCATCTAGTGCATGTGCTCTTCGGCTTTGTTCCCTGAATCTAGGAGGAAGATTCTATTTGGTTGTGTAATTAGATTTTAACACATACAAAAGGAATTAGTATTGGTCAATCATTTGATTAGGTGAAAGAGGTGCTCATATTGATGGCATTCTCTTTTTGTACCTAAACTGTTGAATTTTTTGTTATAGTGTTTAGTGGCCTAAATTAACATAGAGTTAGGGTTTCCTAGTTTCACCTAAAAATTAGGTGGTGGCTCCAATCTTTTGTGAATCGATCTATGTTTGGCAATTTGTGGACTAAAGCAGTTTGTGGGATAAAATACAATATATTGTCAATTTAAACCTCGATGATTCCTAGAATTCTTTAAGCATCACACTTAAGGTTTGATTGCATCACACAATCTATAAAAGAGCTTCAACACTTTTGAATTTTTCTAAAATATTAACTCTATTAAATTAGAAACACTACACAACTTTATATAAATTTTAGAGACTTCTTTAACTAACTAGGGCTATAAAATAGGAAATTACTACACTTTTGACTTCCAAAACCAATCTAAGATCGAATAAGAAACATAAATAAAAACTAATTAAATAATTTGATTCACAAGATAACCTATGAGCAAGCTACCCAACTCATATCTAGAAATTCTACAAATTACAAAAATACCCTTAGCCTTAAAATTGGCACAACAACTTTATTAACTTAAAATAAAGATAAATGAGACTCTTCTAAGACTAGAAACATAATTATAGATGGTCCCAATTGATCTCAATTGAGTTTGGCTTGCAATCAAACAATTTCCAAACACGAATGCTTCCTTAGTTTTGGTTTTCCTTACTCTTATTGTGAACTGCATCCCCATCCAAGGACAAAACAACTAGCATAGTGTGGGGGACATCATGCTTGGGTTAGAGTAGGAGTCATTGAACGACTTAGACAATCCCTTGTCGCCATCAAGGGGGTGGCCTAAAGGCCTTACTGCTCACGTGACTCTCATACTCGTGGAAAGAGAAAAGTTGGCAAGGTTTGAAGATGCAAAACCTCTATAAAAGGAGAATGGGTGAGTCGTCTAGTGAGGTATGGTGTTTCATTTTAGAGAAATAAAGATACACAAATATTTGAGTTCTAACTTGACCGTTTGAATGCTAATTTGGCAACAACGTTGCCTGCATTCGATGGTCTATTTATTTTGCAAGAGAGAGCCCACAATCAAGTTCTATTGCTTGGGAAAGGAGCATAAAATCTAACCTACCATGATTATAAAGAAACCTTAAATGTATAGATAGAATCATAAAAAGAATCTTATGAACATTAGGAGGTGTTTATGAAAAATAAACTTTATGAGTAGTTATGCAATACAACTAATCAAAGCAATAATTGTTTATTATGTAGTACAACCAATCAAAGTGCTATTTGTTTTGACAATTTCTTTTAATCGCTTTTCGCAGTTACCAATCTATTTTTTATTTTATAAAATTTAAAAAAACCATTGTACAACAATAAATTCACTAATTTGTAAATGATTTAATTCATATGTTATGTAGATATTGATTAGAACAAATTTTGTATGACCTAATAAAAAAATATATAATTTCATTAAAAAAAAATAGTTCTAAAATTTCTTGATGTGTTATGTTTTTAGTTTTACAACTTAAAACATTTATTTTTGTTTCGATTTATTTGGTTGGGTTTTAGCAGTGGTGGAGTTAAGAAATTAAGTTAGAAGAGGCACTTATTAATTATAATTTTTTATTTAAAAAAAAAATCATGACCAACATTAAGATAATAATAATTTTATGAGATAAATTTAAATATAAAAAATTACATATTCATTATTAATAAAAACAAATCAAAATTCTATAATAGTGTTGAATAGCTCGGTGTAGGATGATAATGTAAGTTTGTAATTTTAGCACAAAAAATTATGGATCAAAATTTCTAATTTTAAAAAATAAAAACACATAATTTATAGTACAAATTATTATAAAATTTATTTAATTTTTATTTGACAGAAAAATATTAAAGAGATAACATTGCTTATAAATTATGTGTTTTGAATGAAAATGATTAAATATGGCGTTGCCTACGTAATGGTATGTCAACTATTTGAAAATAATAAGTTCATTATATCCAATTTATAATATTTTTTGTTACATTATTAATTTAAACTACTATATAAATAATACCACATAGTATTCCCAAAGTATCAAACAACTACTTATTATAAACAATATAATAAACCCTCAACCAAAAAAATATGTTAAGAAAAATAAAAAATATATTTTATACATGATAATAATAATAAAATAAAATTTTAAAACTGAGGGGCACGTGACTCCCTCACCTGCTGTCCCTCCGCCCCTGATTTTTAGCTTTGACTTTGAATGAATTTTAAGGTTGGGCTTGGGGTGGGGAGCGTGGGCACAAGAACCATATAGGGCCACAGCTGTCCACTTAAAATCTGGTCCAAGACCGCCCGACTCATGACTTGAAGATGCTCCATCACTTTTTGTTTCTTTATTTATTTATTTTGTAAGGTTCCGTTTGTTTAAAGAAACGTATCTATATATTAAGAAAAAGGGTCTTTTAAAACTCAAGATTTGTGGAAGTTTCAACATGTCAATTCTAATTTCCTGATTTTTCAATATTTTTTTTAAAAAAAATTGACTTGGTGATTGGTGATTGGTTCAAAGATTGTAATAATTACACTATTGATTACAATAAACACTTACTTTATAATAATTACACTTATTAAATGAATAACGCAATAAATGAAATCCTAATTTCCTTACTTTTTATATCCCCAAGAGACCCATGTAATTATTGTGTAAATGCCTCTTAAATAAATAAATGAACACTTATTAAACTCTTTCAAACTCCTCGGTCAAACCCCATGTATTTAATTTATATATTAAAAAAAATGAAAATAAATATAAATATCTATAATTATTCCGTGCATAGCACGGGTGATAGGCTAGTGATAAAAAATGACAATGATAAAAATAAAGGGAATGAAAAAAAGAAAAAGAAAAAAAAAAGATTAATTACTTAAAAGTCTTATTTATAAATATTATGGTAGCTTTATTCTTATTTAAAATTGTTTGAACTAATAAATTCTATTGTGGAAGCTCCAACATGTCAATCCTAATTTCCTGATTTTTTAATATTTTTTTTAAAAAAAATTGACTTGGTGATTGGTTCAAAGATTGTAATAATTACACTATTGATTACAATAAACACTTAATTACACTATTAATTACAATAAACACTTACTTTATAATAATTACACTTATTAAATGAATAACGCAATAAATGAAATCCTAATTTTCTTACTTTTTGTATCCCCAAGAGACCCATGTAATTATTGTGTAAATGCCTCTTAAATAAATAAATAAACACTTATTAAATTCTTTCAAACTCCTCGGTCAAACCCTATGTATTTAATTTATATATTAAAAAAAATGAAAACAAATATAAATATCTATAATTATTCCGTGCATAGCACGGGCGATAGGCTAGTGATAAAAAATGACAATGATAAAAATAAAGGGAATGAAAAAAAGAAAAAGAAAAAAAAAGATTAATTACTTAAAAGTCTTATTTATAAATATTATGGTAGCTTTATTCTTATTTAAAATTGTTTGAACTAATAAATTCTATTGACTAAAACCGACAATATTATCAATTTTTTTCAATTTTTAAACTGAAGAACATTATCAATTTTGTATAGTAATATTTCATATAATTGTTTCATTAACTGATAAAAAAAAATAGAGCATAACATTTTTGCTTTTGTATTTATTGGTTTGATTCAACTATCCAATAAAAATCGAGACATTATTAGTTTTTTCATTTTTAAATATATATATATATATTTTTAAAGTTTTGCACATCAATGTTCCATCATCATGATCCTTTATAAATACAAAATTTTCAGTTTTGCACAAAAAAATAGTTTAATTTTTTTTAAAAAAACACTTAGTTTTTTTTTTTTTATAATTTTTTTCAATTTGAAAGGCTTGTGGAA